>CM032456.1:95138959-95320734 GCA_019049505.1 Pachyrhynchus sulphureomaculatus
GCACGGCTGGCACTTATTGCAGAAACGCACCTTTCTCGAGCTTACTGCTCCAAGGCATAGATGGCAGCATTGGTATAACAACTAAAGACGAAACGAAAAGAATCGTATTTTTAGAAGTTACCAAAAGTATTCTTCGCTGCCATCTATACCTTCGAGCAGTAAGCACGAAAAAGGTGCGTTTCTGCAATAAGTGCCAGCCGTGCTGTGCCGCTCTGCTTGAATAGGCTTAGTAAGTCGCCGACAGAGTGCAGTATAAGCATATATTTGTTATAAATATATATATATATATATATATATATATATATATATATATATATATATATATATATATATATATATATATATATATATGTTCGTAAATATTTGGATGCGAATTTTCATAATTGATGGATAGGCAGAAGAGCTGCTATAGAAACTAAAGTTTTCCGAAGTCGACTTGAAACTGTAGAAGATTTACAACAAAGAATTCATTATGAAGTAGCACAGATCACCTCGGATTGTCTGCAAAACTCTGTTCAGGCTGTTTATGACAGATTGGGTCATTGCCTCGCTGATAACGGTAGGCATTTTGAGCAAGTGTTACCTTAAAAATAAACCTAGAGTATTTATTAATAGTTTTTTTGTGTTTTTTTTTATTTTAAATTTCAAATGACAATAATTCCAAAACAGTTCAATTTAGACATATGGTATGTTAAACAAATAAATAAATAAATCAATAAATATCGTCTTTATTAAGTTGTTAATACATGTGATGGGAGCACATATTACCCACACACATCGTGTAGTAGAAGAGGCGAGATTTAACCATCGGTTACTCTTACATCTAACCTCTTCAACATATAACGCGCTTACAAACAAAAATCAAGCAACAATTACATACTAACATAATAAAATCAATAATCGAGAAGAGACATCAAAATACAAATAAACTACGTCTAAGAATTCTGCTTATTTAATAGCTCTTCCCTATATAATCGACGAAGTCGGCCAATAGTGCACGTTTTCAGTTCTGGGTTCATGGTATTTACTGCATTATATAGTATGTAAAATTACGCTGAAGCAAGGCAGTGCGATGCTGAGGCAAAGTCAAGCGATCAGGCCGTCTAATATACCTATCATGCACCAAATTTCTAGCTTCTCCCTTAAATAAATCGGAACTGAAGTTCCTAAGAACCTTATTAAGAATATTACAAAGTGCAGTTGCACAGTATTAGCAAAATTTAACCATTTTAACTCATTTATTTTTAAAGATCATATTTTCTCAAATGGAATATAAACCTACAGCAGACATTCTGTACATACTGCAATCGTCTCCCTGAAAGCGCATCCAAGCAAGGATAGTACACAATACTACAATAATGAAATGAAGACAAGGCCAAAGACAATTTTTTTCTCATCTTAAAATTCAGAATAAAACGATTTGCATATAAAACCTTCATTTTCGCATAACTTTTTAACATGTTCCCTGAATCTAACATGTGTATCAATACAAAGACCCAAATTCTTGGCACAATCAGAAAACAGCAAATCCTGATCACCCAGCCTCAGTCTCAAAGCCATGCTCAAGGTTGGTCGCCGATTTTCCTTGCAAAACAATAAAACCTGCATCTTGTCTGGATTTAGCCTGAAATTATGTTCATCCGAGTAAACTGACAAAGCCATGAGATCCTGATTTAAATTTTCTGCTGCAGACTCAGGATCCGATGGTTCAAAGAAATGAAGCAACTGTGTGTCATCAGCATACGACTGAACTGATGAATATGCAGCAGTTTGGAATATATCAAAAGTATTGAACCCTGGGGCACTCCCAAGATAATTTTACCAGCAGTTAAACAAACATCATTCATTCGCACCCTCTGCCATCTACCTGACAAATAGCTATAGAAAAATTGTACGGAGTGATCAGCGAAGCCCAGATAGTGCAGTTTAGCACAAAGTAGGTTATGATCCAGCACATCAAAAGCTTTCGAATAATCCAGCGAGACTGATATAACAGCCATATTTTTGTCAATACCTCTGATTATGCTATCAGTTAAATTCAATAAAGCCGTTGATGTGCTATGTCCCCTCCGAAAGCCAGATTGATGCAAGGGGAGCAACCCATTAGTCAAGAGATATTCTGAAACCTGTGTATGTACTGCCCTTTCCAAGATTTTGACATAACTGGTAACAAACTAATTGGACGCAAATCTCTGATGGTCAAAGGATTTTTAACTTTAGCAACAGGGCACACAATAGACTCTTTCCTATATGGGTTAGATGATATAAGATAAGAAGTAAACTAAGTTTAAGCATAAAAAGTGTCAAACCATCATTTCCAGCAGCACTGGACTTTATACTATTAACACACCTGCCAATTGACTCAGGGGTTTCCATTAGGAAATTAAAGTTGAGATCTAAATTCCTCTTATTGTGACTGTAATAATGTATTTTACCAGCACAGTTGTCGGACTTTCAGAAATCTCCCAAAAAGTATTCATTTACATCATTCACATTGGCCAAATGTGCAAGCAGGCGAGGGGTATCTTTTGAACCAGTGTGAACATTGCATTGGTGAAGTCCCCTCCATAATGATTTTGCACTTTTTTGTGTCTCTAAATACTCAAGATATCCTAATTTTTCGCGACGCACACAGTAAAGTGTGAGATTTCTCATTTCTTTATAATATTGATGACTTTTCTGAGTTTTATTTCTCTTAAACTGAGATAGTGCTTGGTCTCTTTCTATCATTAGCGTTTTCAAAGCAGGTGTTAGCCAGGGAGCTGGAGGCTTGTTTACTCTTACCGTTCTGAGAGGACAATGGTCCCTGAACACGCCTGATAAATAAAAATTAATAAATCTGACCTTATCCTCAATATCCTCAATATAATAAATGTCATCCCACAATATGCGCTGTAGGTCAGTATAAAAATTATCCTCATTAAAGTGCTTAAAATCTCTGTAAGTTATAAATTTTTGTCGGCATAATTTTGATGATGATCACTTATATTTTCCGCGTCTAAAGTGCCCACAGAGACAACACACTCCTCATTCGTAACAAAAATAGGATCCAACAATGTTGAAGTTTTTTGAGTAACTCGGGTTGGCTCATTGATGACTTGAGCAAAATCAAGGGTGTCAAACACTTCTGACATAGGATTGGGTAAACAATCACATACTCCCACACCCCCACCCTTGCCATCTAATTGATCGCATCTATAAAAGTTATAGCCGTTCATTCGCACCACATCATCCGTCACATTCACATTTAGCCATGTCTCACTGACCACCACAATACCAAACTATTCGTCGCTACAATATCTACAAATTCGTCAAATCCAGTAAATATAGATCTTAAATTTAAGCTACACTAAAGACAGATGAATTACTTTCCCCTTTCATTTCACTAACTCTTGAGATTCACACAAATAGTCAATCTTTTTATTTTCAATTTCCATCATTTTAAGAAAAATAGGACAATGCCGATCCAATGAACTGTGATGAAAGTCAGCATTACGATTCTCATTCTTTGAAACTTTAGTGCAATTTACACATTTTTTAGTCCCAGATTGACAGTCTTTGTGAAGAATACTCTTCAGATGAACAAATAGAACAGACTCCATGGGACTTATAATCTTTGGCAAAATGACCAAAACCCATACAGTTATAACATTGCAAAATGCTAACATGGTTAAAGACCAGGCATCTGCACCAACCAATACAAGTTTTATTATTTTTTAGGGGCACATTATATGTTTTTGGATCCCTCTCTAATAAAAGGTCCACTTTGCCTTGCTTATTTCTACACTTTTTTAGAATTTTTATGTGCGTACGACCGTCATTAATTCAGTTATTACACTGAACAATCTTCTTCACTATGTTTTCATCAGAATCTTCAGGATCAACATCGTCCTTGTTTATATTGATAATCTTCAACTTTGGATTTTTTAAAGGGGGCTCTTCAACAACATACTCTTCACCAAGTCTGTCCTTCAACCGCGATTTAAGAGTACCGATTTGTTTCTTATCTTAGCAACCAAGGACTTTCACATTATAACCCTCTCTAAATGTTGACACACTAAAACCAGACGGATCTACATGACTACGTATATACTTCTTTGTGATGGAGCCGGCTTGTTTTTGTTTCGGCTTTACTATCACTATAAATTCTACCTTTCCCTGACCAAGAGCCTCAGCATATATTTAGGTTGCTTGACAACTGCGTTACGTCTTTCCAGTGAAGAACTTTGAATGAGCCTCAAATCACCTTTTATTTCTTCTAACATGCTAACAATGAGCGAAATTTGTTTCGCTATCAATAGACAGCTGTCACACAAAAAACAAACAGGCGCTTCGGCAAGGGCATACACTTGGCCTTAGACGGAGCCAAGCTTGCACAAGCCTTATGAACATGACTACAGCAAATATCACACTGATAAAACATATCTTTATGTAATATCTCTTGCTGACATTTGTAGCATTGCCAAGAAGAATCACTCGCCTCGCCCGCATCCTCATTCTCGTCATCCGCCATTACACTCCACGTGCTGAATCTACCAATTTTTGCAGCAACACAATATATGGAACAGACTATGTGTTTCTCAAATACGATGAGCGCACCAAGCAAAACTCACTGAACACGCTGGGTGGCACGCACTATACAGTAGACAATACTATATGTGCACTAATCACGCAAAAAACTCAACTATTTTTCATCGAAAATGAAACACTAATTATTATTATTTTATTTCAGTCAGATCACCCGGTTTTAATAATTTAAACAGTAAGTTTTACGTGGAAGTCCTCAAAAGGCTGAAGACAAAAAGTAATAATAAAAAAATAATAATAATATATAGAATTTTTAGTAGAACTCAAAAATAAAATAATACATAGGACTTTCCATTCCGTAATTTCTTCGAACTGACAGTTCAAAACATTTTATTCTCAACGTCAGCATGTGCGCTGTATAACACCCTATACCCTTTATTTAAACATTTTTTGATACACTGATTAATAAATGCTGTGGAATCAGTATTCCATACATATGGGGCACCCTGTATATATATAATAATAGATACAATCTATTTTGAGTCATCTAATGTTAGCAATATATCGTGTTTATGTAAGTGCGTAGGCACAGAAAAATCAAAATACGGATTCATGACAGTTGTTAATAATTTATTCAAACTGTTTACAAATTATTTATACAATTAGTAACATTAGTTAATATCACAGTATAACTTGCCGCATATGAGCTATTATCGAACTGATAAGTTTCCAAAAGCGCTGGGAGATAAATCGTAACGAAGTTAGTACATTTTTTCTCGGCATCACTGAGAGTAACTTTAGACCTCTCGAAGAAGTCAGTCACTAACTCATTCCAATAAGTGGCACAAGTATCATCATTACACGCAGCAACTATTGGTTGAAGTGATTGAAGTTCTTGTAAAACGGTATAACCTTCACTTTGGGCCGTGGTTAAAACTGAATTCCCAAAGTCATAGTAGTCGGTATAGATCGTCAAGCCTCGCTGAATAAGACTCTTGTTTACAGCATATAATTCATCGTTTCCAAGATCAATACATTTTGAGATATTCTGACCTAAAATCATAATAGTTGTATCTAAGCACTGTATATATATATACTCGTATATATATATATATATATATATATATATATATATATATATATATATATATATATATATATATATATAAATATGTATATATATATATATATATATATATATATATATATATATATATATAAATATGTATATATATATATATATATATATATATATATATATATAAATATGTATATATATATATATATATATATATATATATATATATATATATATATATATATATATATATTATATAGACTCATATTAACACATTCCAAAAAATTTATGTTAAAATCTTCCAAAGTAATAAACTCAGATCCTGGCAGTACATGCGTGTTTATACTTTTATCTATACAGTGAATAACATTTTTTATTAAACAGGATGAAGACTTCTATACTAGTACGAAACACATATGAAACAAAGTTTCATTCAGAATTTCGTAATCTTAGAGATTGGGTGAGTGGAACCGATTTTTGGCAATGTTTTAAAAATATTGTAAAGAAAAGTTTGTACGAGTATTACGTCATATATATTTTTGAACTCGTGTTTTCACAAGCTTTCATTTGATACTCCACTCGATGACCTTAATTTTTTTTTCACTTAATAATAATAATAATAATAAAGTTCACCAAGCACTAGCCACAACATACAAACTCATAGAAAAACACAGATCCCTACTACAAATACACACCAATATCCATTCTTGAAAATAAAGATTACGAGCTCTACTGGGACATCAGTATCCATACGGATAAAACAGTCTCCGCCAGTAGACCCGATATTACTTTTCAGTGCAAAAAAGGAAAAGTCACCTATCTAATTGACATAGCGGTCCCCAACGACACAAACATCCAAACGAAATACACAGAAAAAATTTCCAAATACACAGACCTTGCAACAGAAATAAAAAGGCTATCAGTCACAGGCCTTACACCAATAACATTCACACCACACTTAGTGCAATTAGGACTCAACACAAACATACACAGAAACATTCAGAAGTCAGTGATTTTTAAAACATGTAACATTGTCAGGTCATTCCTTAATACATAATGGTAATAGCGTTTGTGCTGACTTGGCCTTGGCCCGTCAGCCAAACATGGAACCACATTGACCAAATGTGAGAAAGAAGAACTTGGTAATAATAATAATAATAATAAACAATCATACACCTGGTTACGGGATGGGCAGCTATTCCCGGAAGCAGAAGGCTTCTTACTTGCTATCCAGGATAAAGTCATATTAACCAGAAACTACCAAAAGTATATCATCAAAGACCCAACTATTACAGAAGACAGATGCAGAAAATGCCACCAGCAGAAAGAAACGATCGAACACATAACAAGCGGATGTAAAATATTAGCCGGAACGGAATACACAGCCAGACATAACTCAGCGGCAAAAGTAGTTCACCAAGCACTAGCCACAACATACAAGCTCATAGAAAACACAGATCCCTACTACAAATACACACCAACATCCGTACTTGAAAATAAAGATTACAAACTCTACTGGGACATCAGTATCCATACAGATAAAACAGTCTCCGCCAATAGACCCGATATTACTTTTCAGTGCAAAAAAGAAAAGTCACCTATCTAATTGACATAGCTGTCCCCAACGATACAAGCATCCAAACGAAATACACAGAAAAAATTTTCAAATACACAGACCTTAAAACGGAAATAAAAAGGCTACATTCACACCACACTTAGTACAATTAGGACATACACAAAAACATTCAGAAGTCAGTGATTTTGAAAACATGTAACATTGTCAGAGAGAGAGAAAGATCCACTCAAGACAACTCTCTGATGACGATCTTTGAGATATTCTCCAATAAACTTAACAGCGTCTTTGTCCAGACCTATAAACTTCAAGATATGAGTTAAAAGTGAGTGGTCGAGCATGTCAAATGCTTTTGAATAATCGAGCAAGATTAAAATAGTACATTTATTTCTATCGATCTCTCTAAATATATGCCAGACTGCACTGTAGGTAAAATATCATACTTTTCTATATATTCTACTAGTTGTGATTTTACAATATGTTCAAGAACTTTTGATAATACTGGAAGTATGCTTACAGGGCGTAAATCACTGTATGCATTTGGGCAGTCTTAGGTAATAGTACAACATGCGCGGTTTTCCAGGCGGATGGATATACTGACATCTCGATACAAAAGTTTACAAGATGACAAATATATTTTAAAATAAAGGGACAGCAAAAAATGATAAAACCAATAGGAATATTATCAGCACCCACAGCTTTTGTCCTTATTCGACAGAAAAGTTTTGAGATCTTGGTTTCAGTAACAGCACAAAGTTTTAAAGCAGTCTTATTTGAGTTATCAGTTATGATTTCATTTTCCATAACTAACCTCTTTGGTCAAAATTTAACTTTCGGAACTACACGGCTGAGATTAGGCCATCAATTTCTATATTTATGTCAAATTTCAACTTTCTATGTCAAATAGTTTCGGAGAAAATCGGCTCTGATAGACAAACACCGAAGTGATTCCATAAGTGTTCCGTTTTTTAATTTTGGTACGGAATACTAAAGATCAAGCATTACTGAATATGTCCTTGAACACATTCATATATTATATAATTTAAGATTAATAAAAAAATGTGTCATTAGACGTATATGTATAAATAAGGACAGAGAATCTACAGTCTGCCAAGTAAGAACGTGACCACTCCTATTCTCGAAAAAATGTGTTTTGAGAACATTTTTTGCCAACAATGTATTCTTTGGTGTACCAACAATGACGCAATTACCTTAGTAAGTTGTCAAATCGTCTCCTGCATCAATAATCGCCTACCAACTTCAAGGCATGTTATCGACGAGAGTTTCTGCATACGTTGCAAATTTTTGAAGTCTCGCGTGACAACTGAGTCAAAGTCCTCAGAGTCTTTCCTCTAAGCTTTCTCTTTACGAGGGACCAAACGTTTTCAATAAGGTTAACGTCCAGCGATTGTGAGAGCCACTACTCTAGTATTCTTATCGTGGGCTCAAGCGAGCCGCTTCGCGACGTGATTTTTGCCCAACAAAGGTTTCTTCAACTTGCTTCGGAACTTGAGATCATGAGCACGAGGATGTTGTCGAATGGTCCCATGGGACACATTCAAATCCAGTTTTCTTAATTTTCCTGCTCCTTGATGCAGCATTAATTTCGGGTCCCGTGAAAACAAAGACACGATTCGTTTTACGACTTTCGGAATGACTTTGCCTACCGAGCCACGTTTTGGCAAGTCATCGACATTTTTCATCTTGTTAAAATAATTCTCCACAAACGATACCGACTTTTTAATATATTAAGCAGTTGCGGAATGTGTCATTTTAGACCTCTTTGGATGAGAAGAAAGAGAGACTGCTTCGAACAGACGGACGTGCAAACAAGTGATTCATTTTGGATTTTACCTGATTTCGACAAAAGTTCGCAGTCGACTGATACTTTTCCTAAAATGCGTCGTAGATAAAGGTTCCTTCTACCGATTTTTTGTTG
This sequence comes from Pachyrhynchus sulphureomaculatus, assembly GCA_019049505.1. NCBI lineage: Eukaryota > Metazoa > Arthropoda > Insecta > Coleoptera > Curculionidae > Pachyrhynchus > Pachyrhynchus sulphureomaculatus. The sequence goes on from CM032456.1 coordinate 95,148,077, forward strand.
AATCGTCAGAATCGCATCTACTAAAAATGAATTATCGCGAACACATTCTTACTTGCCGGGCTGTATTCATACAGTCTTTTGTATTGGTTACTGGACTGAAAGCCGACGTTTGTGATTGGTACGTTCCACTTGCGTGAGTATCAATAGTTTTTTAATCTTAAGTTTAGTCAATTATCGCTCCTGTTAATGCCAACTTGTTTAGGACGACACGCGTTGAGTGCACTGATAAACTGTTGAGGGTAGTAGCGGTCCCGGTTTTATAGAATACTCAGAATATATCGCACAAGCATTAACACTATAGAAAATATTTACTTAAAGAACAACATAAATAATAATTAAAATAAATGGCGCGCTCATAGAGCCAATATCGATAGACCGCAGAAATTTGCTATTTCTTAAGCAAACTACTTTTCAGTCTAATAATAGAAGAAATAATTGGACAAGTAGTGAGGAATTACAGAAGAGATAATAAAAGAAATAAAGTAATATACTAAGCTGAGGGCCGCGTCCAAATAGCAGAGAACTAAATAGATCTTTAGAAGGTGTTGTTGTAGTATGGCTGAAGCTATAAGCAAGCAAACAAGTCAGACGGATCCTTTCTGCCAACCTAGTTAAGGTCTGGGTAATGTTAGCGGGACGAGCCCTATAGTTTAACGTTGGATCTGAACCACGTAATCGGCATATGATATTCTACGCGCAATGTTTTTACAATCTTGATTTTCAATACCGACCGTCACAAAAATGTGACTAGAGACAGTTTATGTATGGACGTCCTCGTGGCATTGCGGTGAAATATGTTTTGTGGGTGACGGCCCTCTATTCTTCCTTTTCGACTTGAGATATGCATTTCTTTTGAGAATTACAAGAAAGCTATCTTCCTGCTCTAAGTACCTCATCCGCCTTACGGTCCAAATAACCTCTTATAAGCATCAATTTCCGTCAGGATCGATTATCAGTCTTTTCAAGTTTGATATTAATTGTATCCCTTACCTTAATGCCAGGAAGCGCCGTCCTTCCTGGCATTCCTGAATCTCGTCCGGTCTAACTGAATACCCACTAACAACAATGTCTAATGCAATAATGGCTTTTTAAGAGCTTGCCGATGCTGCTGCGTAATAATATGTTGTGGTATCTGACCTTGATAAAATTTCTAAATTAATAAGTGCGCTGACCTGTCGAAGATCGAACCCAAAGCCGAAACTAGTTCAGGGAATCAGAGCTGCCATAACCTCAGACAAGATTTTATCAATTTAACGAGCAAGAAAAAATTAGGAATGATAATATCAGTAGCAAGAACCAAGTGTATGACAATATCCAAAAGACTATTCACGTGTATAATTGTAGAAAAATTAATACAACATGAAAAATGTTTAAATATTATATCAATTACGAACTTACAAAATCACAATTAGACCTATATTAACATACTTCTCAAGAACTGAACCAGAAACAAAACAAATGTTTGAAATAACGGAAATAAGAATAGTACACAGAACAAAAATACACTAAATGATAGATGGAGATGTGACAATATTATACATATAAAATAGATAATGTAAATGGGTGACGAACAAAAAGATACAATAACAAAAGAAAGAATGATTAAAATGTCATAAGGCACAGATGACCAACAGGAAGAAGATACATGAGTATACCACGACAACATAAGAGAAGCAATACTTCTAAGATTATTTTAATAATCGAATACTCCAACGGTTTTGCACTAGGGTGATCTCGAAAGTACTTTTATCCCGGTATAGTTATAACATTATAAATGTCTAGTACTTTTTACCTTTCTGTTCCGCAGTTTCTTCCAACTGTTTGATCGTAGCCCAGTATGGTTCAGCAGCAACTGTTAAATTTTGATTTAAATAATCAATAGCATCGTCACGACACTGTTCCATTGGTGTCCATAATTCATTTATGTTGACTTTCGTTTCATGTTGTAGAGATTTAATTTGCTTTTGTACATCACTGAAGTATGTTTTTAAATCATCTGGAGTAACTCGAAGATGCTAAAAAAATATAATTTTTGATTTTTACTTCAATCTGACTATTTTTACTTATTACTAATTAAATATCTTCTATGAATTTTCGAAAAAGAAGCTGTCCTTATAGTGATTCTCGTCCGATCTAACTGGATACCCATCAACAACAATGCCTAATGCAATAATGGCTTTTTAAGCGTTTGCCGATGCTGCTGTGTAATAATATGTGTTGGTATGTGACCTGCCGAAGATCGAACCCCAAGCTTTGGACATGGTCAGCCGAAACTAGTTCAGGGAATCAGAGTTACCAAATTTGATACTAGGAGAGTGGGAGTTTTATTTAGTTAACTACCTAGCCATGAAACTGACGTCATACAAAAAATGCTTGGTTGTCAAATTATTATCCCTATTCTAAGTGACAAAATTTTGAGTTTATTGCATTTAACAGTTTTTATGATTTTTTTTTCCGAAAAATAAGTGAAAGTATTTTGTAATATCGCGCAGACCACGAGAGAAAAAAATATCTCAGGTACCATTTTATTTTGAAGTAAACTTTTGGTCTAAACAGCTTCGATGGAGCCAAGATTCAATTTAGCATGACCCCAGATCAGGAAGATCAGTTGAAGCAAGAATTAAGAGAACTATCAAGCTTGTTGAGGATTTACTGCTGTCAGATCGGCGAATGCAGATCCCATAAAGAAGTTGGAACCACCGAAACTACGGTGTCCAAGATCGTACATGAAGATTTGGGGATGAAAAAAGTTCCTGTACGACATATCTCCTTACACCAAAGCAGAAACTAGTGAGAAAAGAAATTTCTCAAAAAACTTGGCCGCTTAAGAGTGAACTGTCATAGGCGACGCGACTTGGATATTCTACTGTGATCTTATGATTTAAGCATTGATGCGTTGGGTTAACAAAGGTTCTTCATCTCTAAAGATGGTAAAAATTCAATGGTCCTCTGGAAAGTTGGTGGCAACCGTTTTCTGGGACTGAAAAATAAATTTGATTGCTTTTAAAATAAAAATTTTTGTTACGGAGATATAAAATGGTCAGTGACTTCACAAAATACGTCCCAAATGAGTTTTCAACAAAGTTTCTTTCCGATATTTACTGAAAACTGATGACCTTGAAATTTTTGTTTTTTCTATATACCAGATAAATTATTAAAGGTAATGCACTCGTGATAATTTTCTTTCAATCTACGCTCTGTAGAGAATATTCCAGAGTTTTTTCAAAATTTTTTTGGTCAGTATTATTCGAAATAAAGGGGGCAGCGATTATTCGCGATTTTTTAAAAATAATACAAAGAAAAGTGTGCGCGTATTACGTTATAAATATTTTTGAACTCGTATTTTTACAAGCTTTTATTTGACACCCCACTCGATGACTACTTCCGATTTCACCCCCCAAAACCCCCCCTTAAGTCAAGATTTAACTTTCAAAACTATACGGATCTGATGAGGCAATCAATTCCTATATTATTGCGAAACTTTAACTTTCTATGTCAAATAGTTTCGGTGAAAATCGGGTGTGACAGACAAACAAACAGACAGGGGGACAGGCGGACAGACAGATACCGAACTGATCTAATAAGTGTTTCGTACGGAACACTAAAAAGGTTTCACAATTAATGGATATGTTTAAGGAAGGACGATCTGAAACTAGACAACCATTAAAAAAAGTCCCAATTTATGAAGAACCAAAACTTTGTTATTAAACGACCACGACAGTGTTCATACGGTTCACAGAGTTCAAGATATTGCCGAAAGATTTGCATTCACGATTACGACATTCACGATATATGTAGCCCTGATTTAACGCCCTGCAGCTGTTTTTTTTTTGTTCAAATATTTAAAACAAGAACGACTGTGACGAAAATTTTCTCCAGATTATGAACTCAAACCCACTTTAGCCTCATTATTTGAGACATAAACAATATATTTGTGACATGAACCAACACGAAAATTTCCAGATTAAGTATATTAGTTTAGACAGTAATTATGTAGTAAGATATTTTTGAGCTCTGCAAGCTTTCTTTTATTGCTAGATTCATAACTTAAAAAGAAACACACACATATAACAGTAAAGATAACGTGACTTATTCACTCATTTGTTTAATCATGTCGTTATAAGCTTCTTTAAATAGACTCTACGTGTGCTTTTCCTTGTAAACTCCCAATCCTAATCTGTTTTTTTTTGTCGATTTGAGATAATCTTTACATAATTGACATTAATTTGAATAATTAATAGAATAAAGTTTTAAAGTATAAATACGATGTCAATGTCTTACTGCTTCTTTATTTGTAAAATGATGTAGACCAATTGTGGCCAAAGTTAACATTCATCACAAATCGTTGATAAAAAATCTGGAAGTGAACACTTGTGTTACATAAAATGAGCTTCGATTTCTCTATATCTGAAATTTTTAGAATGTAGGATGTTCTTCTCAAAATTTTGACAATTAAAGTTTGCAAATAGATATGTAAGGCCTAAAATTTTTTTATTCAGCTTCAAATTAAATGTATTATATTATGCCCGTCGCAACTCTATACCGACGAGAATGTACATTTCAATGTTGACTCACACATATAAAAAACTTTTAACAAAATTATTAGCTAGATTTAATAGAAATTGTTTATATCCTGGGTACTTCAAATTTATTTCAATTACTTATCTCTGTAGTAACAAATACTTGCATACCTAATTTATCGTAAAAAATACTTATTATTCTATATTATTACAATTTCTACGTGTGCATTATCACATAAAATTTTTCATAAAACCAGGATATACTACCTGTATTGATAACTATTTAGTCTAGACCACTTCCCATTGACAAAAAATATATATTGTTACTACGGATATTCGTACACCTAACATTTATTATGCTATTTTTACTGAATTTTTGAAGAAACTATGACCGACAAAAATTGTGATTTTATTAAAATAGAGTATAGTTTGATGATAAAGTATTTCTTTTTGAAACAAGTGTTCGCTAACGAAATTTTCGACGATACGAACCACTACATATTGATATTTTTAATAATGGTAAAATGTGAATATCAAAAAAAAGGTTATTCGGTAGAATTTACAACTGAAACTCGACAGTTCTTTAAAATAAAACAGTTTACAGATTCACCTACTCCAAGATCAACGCCGGTGTGCCCCAGGGCTCCATACTGTCTCCTACTCTCTTTCTCATTTACATTAACGATCTGCTGGAAAAGACCGGGAATCTAATCTATAGCTTTGCAGATGACAGTACGCTTGTCTCTTCATTCACCTTGAACACTCGGACATCGGCTGCTCAGGCGAATATCCGCAGACAGCAGGAGGTCGTTCAACTTAACAAAGACCTGGAAGAAATTCTATCTTGGGGTGACAGTAACCAAGTGGAATTTAACGCTACAAAAACCCAAACGGCAGTTTTTTCTAAAAAGTTAACGTTGCTGAACCCGACATAGTTATGTCGGGGCACTCCATTCCCCTAGCATCGTCGCTCAATTTGTTGGGCGTTAGTTTGGGAGCAAATATGTCTTGGCATGAACATGTTGCAGGCATAGCAAGGAGAGCTTCTCAAAAGTTGGGAATATTATTTAGAACCGGAAAGCTTTACACCTCACAACAACTGTTAATTCTTTACAAAGCCCAAATTCGACCAACTATGGAATACTGCTCCCACGTTTGTGGCTCCGCTCCCAAACATACACTGCATTTGTTGGATTCTGTTCAGAGAAGAGCGGTCCGTCTGATTGGGGACCCGGAATTGACCGGCGGCCTTGATTCGCTGGAACATCGAAGAACGGTTGGCGACTTGAGTCTGTTCTACAAGTATTTTCATGGAAAGTGTTCGAAGGATGTAGCCCGCTTAATTCCTCCCAAAGCGGTGCATGTTAGAAATACACGTCGCGCTGGTGCTTCGCATCCGTATGAGGTTCAGCTTGTTACTCCGCGTACAACGCTTTTCAAGCAATCTTTTATATGGAGAATTTGCCCAGCGCTGTGTTTCCCACCGAGTACAATTTACAGCGATTCAAGAACAGCGTGAATCGCTTTTTCCGCACTCGTGCCGCTCCTGGAGCGCTTTAGGGACTTCCCTGCAGCACGTGTGCTAGACCAATAATAAAAAAAAAAGAATCGAGGACATAGACAGATTACGCGATATATACGAAGAAATCCCTCCTCCACCAATTTATTTCTTTATATGTTTGATATTCTACCAGTAAAAAAAGTATTTCTTTCATAACATTCTTTCTCGCTAAACCAACGATCTGTTAGAAACTTCAGTGAGTGCAAGTAGAAACTGCTGGACAGAATTGCAACCCTGTTTTATGTAAAAAAATTATCTTACTTCGCTTCTGAGTAACACCGCTAGAAATGAATGATCGCACGTGGTAGTAAAATCTGCTGTGAATACATACCGATGTTGCCACTAATATTTATCAATTTATCAAAAATAAATAGCAGATTTGATGTAGTTATACATAAGTAATTAAAGAACAAATTTTTGAAAATAACACTGGAGAACAAAATCGAACTTTTTTTTGTTGCATGCTGTTAAGTGTTGTTTACTAATTTTACAACGCTGATTCTGAATCTACCCTCAGATTGTATCTAGCAGCTCTAGTCTTTGAGATACATGTACCTTTTCAGTTGACAATTGCCATCAATAGCATTATTAATAAACTAGTTTCTGTGCATCTATAGTGATGTTTTCGTCAAGAAGAACATGCGTAAACAGTCCAAATGGTTTTTGTGTCATTTATGGAGAATGTATATTTAAAGAATTCCGTTTGAATGTGTCGTATCGTAAAACAAGCATATGTTGACTACTTTGGGTTTCCATCAGACAAACATCAAGCCCTGGATTCCTAGTTTGGTGTGTAAAAGCTGTGTTGAGCCTTTACATTTATGAGCAAATAAGAAATCATCCTGTTGACTGTTATTTTTGTGCTGTGAAAATTACGTGAACTAAGTGAATTTATCCTACCTTACAATCTGCTACGAGACCTATTGTAAGTTCCAGTGATACATTAGTACCACAGCTGCCTAGGTCACAGGAACATCCACATGAGTTCAGCCAAGAAATCGATGATAGTGACAATAGTAAGGATAGTGCTTTTTATTGCCTCGGAGATCCTAGACCACTTAATCAAAGTGACCTAGATGACTTAGTCAGAGATCTTGGACTGTCTAAAAAGGTGTCAGAACTTTTAGCTTCCCGGTTAAAAGAAAAACATCTATTGAAAAAAGAAACGAATATCTCGTGTTACCGCACTAGGAAAAAGAATTTACTTCCTTTCTTTTCTGAAAAGGATGATTTTGTATTTTGCAGTGATATTCCTAGTTTAATGGATGCAATGCTGTTACAAAAATATAACTCAAATGAATGTCGTGTATTTATAGACTCATCAAAACGTAGTCTTAAATGTGTACTTTTGCATAACGGTAATAAGCTAGGCTCTTTGCCTATTGTACATTCAAACAAGGAAGACAATATCTTTAGTTATGAATAAAATCAAATACAATGAACATAAGTGGATTTTATCTGTGGATCTGAAAATTGTCAATTTCCTTTTGGACCAACAAGGCGATTATAGGAAATATTCCTGTTTTATATGCTTATGGGGCAGCAGAGCTAAAGCTGAACACTAGACTAGGAAAGACTGGCCTTCTATGGAAACTTTAAACCCTGGGAGGCTGAATGTTATAAATCATCCACTCATGCCCAGAGACCGCATAATAGTGCCTCCTTTACATATCAAACTGGGGCTAATGAAACAGTATGTAAAAGCGCGCAACAAAGACGGAGAATGTTTTCAATAAATTTGAAGAATGTTTCCAAAATTGAGTAATGAAAAGTTAAAAGCTGGCATTTTTTATGGCCCACAGATCTAATTTTTACCAGTTTTATGATAGATAATGAAAAATATGCGTGGGATGAGTTCCTTTGGGCAGTGAAAAATTTCTTGGGACATAAAAAATCTGACAACTACTCTCAACGCATTGAGGAACTTGAAGGTTGACAGTCATCTAGACCGTTTTTCCAAAAATCTCGGTGGTTTAAGCAAGGAACAAGGGGAACGCTTCCATCGGGATATTTGCACTATGAAGGAGCGATATCAGGGTTATTGGAATGTAAATATGATTGTTGGAGCATTTAGAATAGTATTCGTAAGTCGACTCAAGCAAGAAAATTGTATAAATGAAAATTTCATTCAGTTAGGAGTGTTTAATAAAATATTACAACTCGAAAAATTATATTTTTTTATTAAAACTCCCTCCACTCATATCTGTAAAACTAGAGCTACAAGAACACCAACTAGATATTTGAAATAAATATGAAAAACACATTCAGAATCAGGTATAACATTTCATGCAACAGAAATGTTGTTGCGCGGTGTAACCAGATGGTTTCTTATAAATTTCATGTTTTTTACTTTTCTCTGTTAGCTAAAATTAACGAAAATGACATCCACGGCTGCTGCTAAGTTTATGAGCAAGTTGAGGGCATTCGTTAGCAAGTGGGTAAAATGATACCAGCCCAATTAAAAAGTGTTGATGATCTATCAGAATCTGTTGGTGACTGTATTGTACTTTGACTCTAGATTAAAAATTTTACTTAAACCAATGATTTAAATACTTAAACCCAATCAATTATTAAAAGATAACTTATAAGTCTCCACTTGACATAATTAGTTAAATTATTTTTAACCAAAGTCACAAACATGATAATGTTACTGATTAAGAAAAACAAATAATCGAAGAATAAGTAAAAAATAACTTTAGTTTTCATGATAAAATGAAATTACTCAAAAGTGAAGTGCTTTAAATATAAATTCTTTTCATTTGTCTTACTAAAAGAAAGTATCTTATTAGTGAAAAAGCTCACCCTTCGAGATTTTCACATTTCTTCACGTTTTAGGGTTTCTTAGTCACGAAAAACATAGTCTTCCATTTCCGCCAGTTTGAGTCTTTCTATCATCATGTCTTCAAAGACTCTCGACGCAAATGAAAAATATCGATTTTAAATTTGGTTTATATATGATACATGAGGTAAGGAAATGGAACTTATAAGTTTTTAGTGATATCGATTGAGTACAACGGGTAAAAAAGGAAGGGGTTGATAAATTTTGGATACTTTTGTTGATTTTTGATTGAAATTATGGACAAATTGTAAGCTTAATTATTTATACATAGACGTATTAATAAGTTTCTAACTAGGAAAGAAAGAACAAGTAACTCTCACAAACAAAAATTGTTTATTCAATGTAATCTCCTTTCAGCTTTATATTCTTAGTGTAACTATTATAAGGTTACTCTTCAGTTACTGTTTTTCACTGTTCTAAGTCATCTGTAAAAAATATCTCATCCTCTTCTCAAACAATAGATGCAAGAACTTTTTTTGCTCATTTCTGTAAGCGAAATATCTTCAAGAGAGGTGAACTAGACGATTCTTTAATTTCTAGTGGACCTATATTTCATCGATAATTACCATTCCATCCAAAAAATTAGATGATTCTTATTCAAAATGGCTACAAATCAACTCGGATGCTATGAGACATTTGGTGATCATGATAATTTTCTAAGAATGGGCAATATGCAAACCACTTTCCGGTTAGGTTCATATAAAATATTCAGAGTCTCTGCTATACGTTTTAGCACAATTCTCCAAAATCATTTCATGCATGGCCTCAACATTTTATCGGGTAGACACAGTAACGGGTCTTGCAGCAGGCTATTCACTGATGTAGGTGCTTCCCATTTTGAAATCCACACACCCAATTTTTGGTACGTATGCCCGATATAATGCAGTACAGTACCCTGTTAATAGTATTCGATTTTACTAAATACTATATTATAGATAGCGCAATAAAATCTGGACCACCAAACTTTGTGTACGTATTTACTACATACCAAAGTACTATTCATAGCAACTGCATTTGTTCTTGACAATAGAAAGTGGTCTAGACTAACCAGTTATCAATACTCGTAGTAGTCCACATCCAAGGTGTTAGTGTGTGTTAAGAGGATTTTTTATACGTTATTTTCTGTTTACATATGACGTAAAAAACGATATATATGAAAAAAAACCGTAAACAGTAAACATGACCAAAACTGAATACCTGTGTATTTGAGGTGAGAAAGAAGATCTTATTTTGAATAACGGAAAAAAATAAATGCGAGAGGGAAGTATAATAGTTGGGAACAAAAATAGGTAAGAGTGGAAGGAAAAAAAGTAACAACAGCATTAAACCCAATACTTTGGTCAAAACATTTTAAATCAACAGAAAACAGACATCTACCATAGTATTTTTAAGAGTATTAGTTTATATAGCAGTGAAACTAGCTAGAAGGAAAAATATTTATACTAGAAATGGAGTTCTGGAGACGGCCAGCAGGTATATCAAGACGAGACACAATAGCTAACACCTGTATATTAGAGAAATAATGAAGGACGAGAAAACTCTAATCGAAGAGATACAATAAAAACAAACGGGCTAAGAAGACCAAAGCAAAGAAAGTCATGGATGCCTCCAAGACTCAAAAAAACGTCGTAGATTAAAAAGTACAGGTTGAGTCAACGATAGAGTAAAGTTCGTTATCTCATTTGTTTCGGGAATGACGAAAAAATGTTAAATACAATAGTTTTAGGGAATGTTAAGGTACACAGTTTAAAATTATTTTTGAGTATACAGGGTAATTCAAAAAAGTGTGGCCGCTATAAAAAATGTTTTTTTAAATGGAATATCCTATTTCCTAATTTATTTTTAAATTCTGCGTAAAATTTTATAACTTTTATTAATATATATACCTAAACCTACTAGTTTTTCCAACATTTCAATTTTTTAATTAAAAATACTAGTTTTCAGTTTTGTAAACAATTGCCAGTGGCGCCATTTTTTTCTGAAGGTGGAATACTCATAATTGGTACGAGCATTCTATAGAGATGAAAAAAAAAGATATATGTAAAGAAATTTAAGTTAGATGCTACAGGGTGTTCAAAATAAATTTATGCATTTCGACTATTTTAAATTGAAAAATCTCAAATTATTTAAATGGCACACCCTGTATATTATTATTTTTTCTGATAGGTTTTACAAAACCCTCCAACTTTTAGTAAGTATGTTATATACCTATATCTAATAGTTCTCGATTTATTTTGAATTTTTCAATTTTTACCCTTGTTTTTAATACACTTACGCTATAACATTATAGTTGCCAAGACAAAACGAAAAGTAGTAAACCAGAATGCTACCAATGAGGAAAAGGAAACGGAAATTTTACTTTATGTTGAAGATAATCCCCAGGTCAGCAGCCGTCAACTAGCTGACTTATCTGACACATCCCAATCTACGGCTAATCGCACCACGAGAAAATACAAGTATCATCCCTTTCATATAGAACTACACCAAGAACTTCAAGACCGTGATTTTGAACTACGAGTAAACTTTTGTACCACCATGACTGGAGCAATAGAGGCCGATCCAAATTTTTTATCCAAAATAATGTTTTCTGATGAAGCTACTTTTCGTAGTAATGAACAAGTTAACAGCCATAACATGCATTATTATTCAACAGTTAATCCATTTTAGGTCCAGGAAGTTTAAAACCAAAACTATTGGTCGCTTAATGTATGGTGTGGAATATTAAATTTTCACAATTATTGGTCCATATTTTTTCCGCGAACCGCTTAACGGGCCTAGATATCTAAACTTTTTGTAAGACGAATTACCCCAGCTACTTGAAGAAGTTGATAACTTTGAAAGGGAACAAATGTGGATTCAACCAGACGGAGCTCCTGCTCATTACCACCGGGAAGTTCGGGAATTTTTAAACGATCGTTACCCACAAAAATGGATAGGTAGGGAAGGATTCATTCAGTGGCTCCCTCGATCATGTGACTTAACACCTTCAGACTTCTTTTTGTAGGGCTACATTAAAGATTGTGTTTATGTGAATCCCTCTACAACACCAGTAGTTATGGAAAATAAGATACGGGATAAGTACAGGACAATAACGCCCTTTATGCTAAGGAAAGTGAAGGAAAATATAGTAAAACGACTAAACATGTGTATTCAGGTAGACGGGCATATTTTTGAACATTTATTACGTCATAAGAATTAATCATTAGATAAGTTAAACTATACTAAAATTATTATTAACCATTTGTAATAGCGTAAGTGTATTAAAAACAAGGGTAAAAATTGAAAAATTCGAAATAAATCGAAACCTATTAGAAATAGGTATATGACATATTTGATAAAAGTTGGATGGTTTTGTAAAATTTATCAGAAAAAATAATAATATGCAGGGTGTGCTATTTAAAAATTTGAGATTTTTCAATTTAAAATAGCCGAAATGCATGAATTTAGTTTGAACACCCTGTAGCATTTAACTCAAATTTCTTTACATATATCTTTCTTTTATCTCTACAGAACGCTCGTACCAATTATGAATATTCTACCTTCAGAAACAATGGCGCTAATGGCAATTTTTTACAAAACTGAAAACTAGTATTTTTTTAAAAAAAATTGCAATATTAGAAAAACCACTAGGTTTAGGTATATAAGATTATTAATAAAAAAGTTATAAAATTTTACGTAGAATTTAAACATAAATTAGAAAATAGGATGTTCCATTTAAAAAAACATATGTTACATCGGCCACACTTTTTTGAAGTACCCTGTATACTCAAAAATAATTTTGAACTGTGCACCTTAACATTTCCTAAATATTTAACATTTTTTTGTCATTCCCGAGTCAAATGAGATAATGAACTTTACTCTATCGTTGACTCACCCTGTACATGGTCATCAGGCATTCAAAAAGCTATGCCAGGAAGGACTGGCTATATATATATATATATATATATATATATATATATATATATATATATATATATATATATATATATATATATATATATATATGTATATATATATATATATATATATATATATATATATATATATATATATATATATATATATATATATATATATATATATGTATACATATATATACATATACATATATATATATATATATATATATATATATATATATATATATATATATATATATATATATATGTGTGTGTGTGTGTATACGTTTTTTTTTTTATTGAAGATATTAGAGGCGAGGAATCTAAAAATTACGTAAATGTTTCCTTCTTTTTTTGGAATTTAACATGTTCAGAGAAATGTCAATTTCAGTTGCAAGTATCTCTCTACTCAACTTTTTTTTGTAATAATATGTATCCATAATTTACCAATTATAGGTACCAAGTACCTATAATTTAAAAAGTATACTTGTGTTTCATGGAATAAGTGATGCGTTAGTATGAGAAAGTCAAATTAAGTACTTATAGTATTTTAAAATTAAGTTTTGCAAACGAAAAGCTGGCTAAATCACTTTACCGAACGCAACCAATTGAACAATTGTTTACAAAACTTCTTAATTTATAATATTTAGAATTTGCCCTGTAATAACAGATAAATATCTTATCAACGTAATATATTCATCATCATCATTAGCTTATTCCATCCATAGTCGGATGTAAGACTCCCCAAATTGTCTCAACTGAGCCCTGTTGTTTGCATCCAATCGTGTCTCGCTAATCTTTTTATGTCGTCCGTCCATCTTGTCTGTATTCTATCTCTGCAACTTTTATGTTCTCTAGGTCTCCGTTCAACCATACGGCGTGTCCATCTTTTATCATTCATTCTTGCGATATGTCCCGCCTAATTGCACGTAAATATACATATTTGTTGTATTACATCTGTCAATTTTGATCTTATTCGTATCTCAGGGTTAGGAATACGATCTTGGTATCTAATATTTAGCATTCTCTTCTCCGTTGCTCTTTGAGTTACCTGGAGTTTATATATTATACTTTTATTTAAAGCCTACGTTTTAGTGCCATATGTTAATACCGGCAGTACAAGATGAGTCAACGATAGATTAAAGTTCTTTTTCTCATTTGTTTCGGGAATGACGAAAAAATGTTAAATACAATAGTTTTAGAGAATGTTAAGGTGTACAGTTTAAAATTATTTTTGAGTATACAGGGCACTTCAAAAAAGTGGGGCCGATATAACATAAATTTTTTTAAATGGAACATCCTATTTTCTAATTTATTTTTAAATTCTGCGTAAAATTTTGTAACTTTTTTATTAATATTATTATATATCTAAACCTAGTAGTTTTTCTAATATTGCAATTTTTTTTGAAAAAATACTGGTTTTCAGTTTTGTAAAAAATTGCCATTAGCGCCATTGTTTCTGAAGGTAGAATATTCATAATTGGTACGAGCGTTCTGTAGAGATAAAAAAAAAGATATATGTAAAGAAATTTGAGTTAAATGCTACAGGGTGTTCAAACTAAATTCATGCATTTCGACTATTTTAAATTGAAAAATCTCAAATTTTTAAATGGCACACCCTGCATATTATTATTTTTTCTGATAAATTTTACAAAACCCTCCAACTTTTATTAGATATGTCATATACCTATTTCTAATAGTTATCGATTTATTTTGAATTTTTCAATTTTTACCCTTGTTTTTAATACACTTACGCTATTGTGAAACCATAAACAAATGGTTAATAATAATTTTAGTATAGTTTAACTTATCTAATGATTAATTATTATGACGTAATAAATGTTCAAAAATATGCCCGTCTACCTGAATACACATGTTTAGTCGTTTTACTATATTTTCCTTCACTTTCCTTAGCATAAAGGGGTTATTGTCCTGCCCTTATCCCGTATCTTATTTTCCATATCTACTGGTGTTGTAGAGGGGTTCACATAAACACAATCTTTAATGTAGCCCCCACAAAAAGAAGTCTGAAGGTGTTAAGTCACATGATCGAGGGAGCCACTGAATGAATCCATCCCTACCGATCCATTTTTGTGGGTAAATTCTCGAACTTCCCGGTGGTAATGAGCAGGGGCTCCGTTTTTCAAATGGCACACCCTGTATATTATTATTTTTTCTGATAGATTTTACAAAACGCTTCAACTTTTATATGTCATATACCTGCTTCTAATACTTTTCGATTTATTTTTAATTTACCAATTTTTACCCTTGTTTTTAATTCACTTACGTTACTGTGAAAACATGAACAAATAGTTAATAATAATTTTAATATAGTTTAACTTATCTAATGATTAATTATAGTAGTTAGGTATAAACGGATAGTAATAAATTTTTAAAAATATGCCCGTCTACTTGAATATAAATGTTTAGTCGTTTTACTATATTTTCATTCCCTTTCCTTAGCATAAAGGGCGTTATTGTCCTGCACGCATCCCGTATCCTATTTTTGATATCTACTAGTGCTGTAGGGGGATTCACATAAACACGATCTTTAGTGTAGCACCAGAAACGGAATTCTAAAGGTGGTAAGTCACATGATCGAGGGGGCCAGTGAATGAATCCATCCCTACCGATCCATTTTTGTGAGTAGCGATCTTTTAAAAATTCCCGAACTTACCGGTGGTAATGAGCAGGAGCTTCATCTTGTTAAATCCACGTATGTTCTCTTTCAAAGTTATCAACTCCTTCAAGAAGCTGGGGTAATTCGTTTTGCAAAAAATTTAGATATCTAGTCCCGTTAAGCGGTTCGCGGAAAAAATATGGACCAATAATTCGAAAATTTAATATTCCACACCAGACATTAAGCGACCATTGGTTTTAGTTGTAAACTTTTCGGACCCAAAATAGATTAACTGTTGAATAACATTGCATATTATGGCTGTTAACTGCTCCATTACTGCGAAAAGTTGCTTCATCAGAAAACATTATTTTGGATAAAAAATTTGGATCGGCCTCTATTGCTCCATTCATGGTGGTACAAAAGTTTACTCGTCGTTCAAAATCACGGTCTTGAAGTTCTTGATGTAGTTCCATATAAAAGGGATGATACTTGTATGTTCTCGTGATGCGATTAGTCGTAGATTGGGATGTGTCGGATAAGTCAGCTAGTTGACGGCTGCTGACCTGGGGATTATCTTCAACAAGAAGTAAAATCTCCATTTCTTTTTCCCCATTGCTAGCATTCGGGTTTACTACTTTCCGTTTCGTATACTTAACGCTACCACTACCATCAAACCGTTCCATTAAGCACTGAAAAGATTTTCTTGATGGTATACGTCTATTAAGTTTCTTCGCTCCGTAAAGGCTTACTGCCGCCTGGCTTAGTATATAAACCATATCAATTAATTCATTTTTAGGAAAATCCATAACTCTTACCTTTATGCGTCACTTACTACAACATATTAAACTATTTTTACTTGCTTAATAGACCTGTCAAAATTTCGTACATTTTTGTTTTGTCTTGGCAACTATGATGTTATAGCGTAAGTGTATTAAAAACAAGGGTAAAAATTGGAAAATTCAAAATAAATCGAAAACTATTAGAAATAGGTATATGACATACTTAATAAAAGTTGGAGAGATTTGTAAAATCTATCAGAAAAAAACTACTAGGTTTAGGTATATAACATTATTAATAAAAAAGTTATAAAATTTTACGCAGAATTTAAAAATAGATTAGAAAATAGGATGTTCCATTTAAAACAAACGTATGTTATATCGGCCACACTTTTTCGAAGTATCCTGTATACTCAAAAATAATTTTAAACTGTGCACCTTAACATTCCCTAAAACTATAGTATTTAACATTTTTTTTTTCGTCATTCCCGAAACAAATGAAATAATGAACTTGACTCTATCGTTGACTCACCCTGTACATATTCATCGAACACTCTGGCTTTTATCGTATTTGGGATGTCCTATTTAAATCAGGATTATAACTTTCGAGACCCTTCTATCGAAGTCAGATTTTAAATTGTTTTTTGATATTTCGATTTTTTGACCTAAATAACATATATGTATAATATTTTATATTACACTAAAATACCTAGGTAAGCCAAACTAGAACCTTATAAACCTGTTCATAAAATGTTTTAACTTTTGAATATATAAATTTTTCTTACTTGTGTTAGAACAGCGCTGACTGAAAGCAGGAACACAGTTTTAAAGAACATTGTACCCAATTGCTTATTTGCTACTGTGTTATATTTTAACAATAGATTAAATGTTTTGATTAAACCAAAAGCTTAAATACTTAAGTACCTTTGATAATTAAAAAATAATGTTCAGCCAGTTATTTTTAACAAAAGTAATAAACATGATGATGGAAAATAATTGAATAATAATCTTTCTTTTGTGTAAATAACATAATTCTCAGTATTATTTTCCTTTTATATTGGTATGAAGTGCAGTAAGTGACGCAGGTGTTATAACAATAATCATATCAATCAATCAATATTATTATAGCGTTTTATTTGACTTGATTAAATTATGTAATTGGTAGTTAAGTTTTCGTTCCTTCACAACGAATCTCAATTTTTTCCTGATATCTCTTTTAGTGCTCTCCAAGTCAATTTACTACTCTCCTATTATACCACACTGTTGATGTATACATAAAATTTAGGTTTCTCAACTGTTCATAATTTTCTCAGTCCGCAAGTATTAACCTAATTGAGAATAACTTTATACGATTTTAGAGTAGCTTATTACTATCCTTGCCAAAGGGAATTATTGTATTCGTGAAGGAATCATCTTTAGGGATTTTTACAATTATATACGTTTTAAGATCTCTAAATCACGAAAAACATAGTTTGTCACCTCCACTGGTCGGTCTGGCCGTTGATATGATAACTCTAAAGAAAAGCGAATATCAATTTCAAATACAGTATACATGTAATACTTAAAGTAGAATAGAAGAAGCCTTTATCGTTTGAGCGATGTCGCTAGGGAGGAAGAGGATGAAAGGAGAGGGTAGATGAATTTTGTATAATTTAAACTGTATTATGAAAATTTTTCCTAGTTTTTAGTTACAATTTTGAACATATTTTAAGTATCATTAGCTATAGTCTAATATATAAGCGATAAAAAAATACGACAGGAGTTGAAGAGAGTTGCTTTAAATATACCGAATTATCCGTCTATTTAAGCCGTTTTAAAAGACGAATAATATGGAAATTATAGTATTTTTTTATTATCTCCAATTTTTAACAGAAGAAGTAAGATCTAGAGCAAAATATCAGTTTTCAGTTGTAAATAACTCTGTCACTTAAAAAATGACGTCATAGGTCCTTCTCTTTTACTTCAAAATTCAATATAGACAATGATATAACTCTAGTAAAAAAAAAATATAAATGGTAACAAAAGAGAATCAACGGTAGTGACCGGGTATTGTTTAATATTAGTATATGTGAGGTGAGGTGAACGAATCTGTTTTTGACCAGCCATTCTGCAACTCGATTATGTACCACCAATGAGGGATAATTATAGCTGCTGTGGGTGTCTTTAATTTGCATGTAACGTTTGTTAAATTTCCCTTCCTCAGCTAGTAAAATATATTCACACTAAATTGATTTCGTTACATAATTTAATTTTATCAAAGGTTTCAAGTGATTCTCAAGAAAATATTTTAAAGTATTTCGATACATAATAATGCAAATAGCGTTTAGAACAAAAATTGATTTTTTTTCTTTCTTAAAATTTTTGAAAAATCTTTGTCCTGTTAGAATACTTTTAATTTATGGTGGGTTTATATCATGTCCGAAATATCAGACCCCCAAATCACAACAAATATGAAGTTTTAGTTAATTTTATTAGCTTATTATGATAATTGAAAAAGTTTGATTCTTTTGGAAATTCAATTGATTTAATTGTATTCTTTAAATAATTATTACAATTTCATCCAATACTAAGGTTGAACTTATTGACAATCCGTAATTCTTCTTGGGTGTCACATTAATTAAATTATTATTAATTAAAAAACTGTCACATTAATTAAATTTTGATATAATTGTGTCATCTGAATGAAACTATGTATTTAGATCTTGTTATTTATGTCATCTCCCCAGAATAACCGACTTAACTTCTGAATAAAGTAATTGAAACAGTACGGAAAAATCGGATAAATAAAAGGTAATTGAATTAACATAGAATAATTCATTTAATGTTGAGTAATTGAACTATTATAGTTAAATTAGCATATGGTATTCATTGCAGAATGACTGGCTTCGTATCAGTAAGGAGTAACTGATCTGCTTTGCTTCAAATGATTGGTTATTATTAATCGTTATATCAATTACTTGTAAAAGTACTCAGTAGTTGTAACTGGTCTGTTTTTTAGACATACTCTGAATGAGTTAACTTGGTAAAAAAAGGCCGAATATCGAACTAAAAATAATAATCTCCTTGAATACAAAAATTTATGAATCAGGGCTAAATTCCAACACAACAGCAACTTTTTCAGATCTGCAAATATGGCTGATTTACAGACACCTTCGATTTTCAGAAAAAGTCAGCAAATTCGCCATTTTTAATATTATTAATCTTTAGTTATGGTTAATATAGACCAGGGGTGCTCAAACGGTCGATCGCGATTGACAAGTCGATCGCGAGTGCTTTTTGAGTCGATCTCGAGAAAAAAATTCCGATATAGAACTATTCACAGATTTTGTTTTAGGTAACTGAAACAAAATGTAATGAATAAACTACTAAAATTTATTCGATTCACAATAAGGCCAGAATTACCCCCCCCTCATCACTTTCTTTTATCGTAATAACCCCCTGCTAGCGGCAAAAGGCGGCTTTATCAAAGGAACGCGCGGTACTTGTCAAAGAAAAGCCGCGTTTTTGATTCCCGCCGATTTTTCTAGAAACTTCGGGCGGCGTGTTTGACGGGAACATTCGAGACTTCGTTCGCGCCGATATAATGTTGCGCCTGCAGGAATCGGAGTCAGTCTGAGTTGTAACTTGAAGGGGATACATCGATACAAAGTTTATTAATAAATAGTCCAAAATGAGTGCGGCAAAGAAAAGTAAAACTTATCATTTTAATAACGATTGGGAGGAAGAATTTTTCTTTTGTGTGGTAAAGGATAAGTGCATTTGTCTCATTTGCCGTGCGTCAGTTGCAATACCTAAGCGTGAATTAAAAAAACGAAAAGTACGTGATTTGATAACTTGTTTGAAAAAAGAACAAACCATGTTCACAAGACCAGCCAAACAATCAAAAGCTGCAACGATCGCGTCATTTAAAATATCTCATATATTGACGAAACACAAGAAACTATTTGATGATGGATTGGTTGTGAAGGAAGCATTTATTGAAGCGGGTGAGACTTTATTTGGAGATTTTAAAAATAAAATAGAGATTATGTCTGCTATTAGAGAACTTCAGTTATCTCGTCCGACTGTCACAAGGCGTGTTGAAGTCATGAGTCAGGACATGGCAGATAAACTAAAACATGATATCATGGAATGTACATACTTTTCTTTACAGTTCGACGAATCCACCGACATGACACTGCCCAGCTGTGTATTTTTATTCGAATGGTATTCAATGACATGTCGGCTAAGGAAGAGTTTTTGACAATGATTCCTCTGAAAGGAAGACCCGTGGCGAAGATATATATGACGTTTCCTTCAATTTTGTAACAAACTACAAGCTACCAATATATAAACTAGTGTGCATTACAACCGATGGAGCACCAGCAATGACTGGAAACGAAAACGGTTTTGTGGCATTGTGTCGAGCTAATGATGATTTCCCTTCATTTTTCTTCTTCAATTGTATTATACATCAACAAGTTTTGTGTTCAAAAGTTCTAAACATGGAGGAGATTATGGGCATTGTAATAAAAATTGTGAATTCTATCCGTGCACGTAGCTTGCAACGACGGCTCTTCAAATTGCAGTTGAAAGATAGTGAGTCAGCTGAACACACTGATTTAGTTCTTCACACGGACGTCAGGTGGTTGAGTTGCGGAAAATTCCTAGAAAGGTTTCAAGAATTATTGCCCGAAATAACAGCTTTTCTGGACGAAAGAGGTGATGACACTCAGATGCTGAAAAACGGAAAATTTCTGACTGATTTGGCATTTTTGACAGATATCACAATGCATTTAAACACCATTAATTTGGAGCTTCAAGGTAAAGGAAAAACTATTATTGAGATGATTAGCGCAATAAACGCATTCAAAAGTAAATTGCAACTTATGATAGATCAACTGAAAAGAAAGGATCTGAAAAATTTTCCGTCTTTGAAAGCAAGGATTCCTCAGTTGAATTATGATATTTATGAGGCAGAATTATCAAATATTTTGGGCCAATTCGAAATACGTTTTTTTTATGATTTCAGTAAATTGGCAAATATCGCATCATTTATGAGTTATCCTTTTTCGTGTAAAAACATTGAGGAATTAGCTACTGAAATAGCAAGTCAGTTTAACATGGACTCATGTTCTGTTGAAAATGAGTTAGTGTAGATTATATCAGATATACATCTCAAAGCCACAGCATTTGATACAAAATTCTGGTGTTTTATATCTGAAGATAAATATCCGAATCTAAGGCAAATCGCCCTTCAACTGACGGCAATGTTTGACTCAACTTACTTGTGCGAGTCTGCATTTTCTGAAATGAAGATAATTAAGTCAAAATATCGCAATCGACTAACTGACGAACATATGTCATCATGCTTGCGATTAGCACTCGGTAATTACGTACCATCTTATGAAAAGTATGTTGAGGACATGCAGTGCCACGATTCAACATCCAAAGTCACTCTTTAGTTAAGTTTAGACACTAGAACTCGTTTGTTTTGTAAGAACCAATAAACTCGCAATTTTGAATAATTATGAGTTTTTTCGTTGACATTTTAGAGTAGACCTACACTTACCTTGGCTAAAAAAATGCATATTGTGCAGAAAACTAATATCTATGCCACGATACACCCTACCTAGACGATAATCCTGCATCACACTTACTTGCAGCCTCTCAGAGTCTATCGATCGTAGTCTAACAATATTGAGGTAGATCGCCAGCAGTTCAAGTTTGAGCACCCCTGGTATAGACCATCCTCTTACAGAACAGTTAGCAAAAATTATTTTTTTTTTAACTAATGTTTATAAAATCGGTAGGAACCTACGAGAATTTCCTTATTGAACGGTATGGAGTCCGCTTGAGAAATAACTGTTATAAAATGCCAGAAAATCTTTGCTTCCAAATATTTTTTATGGATTTTTTAAGTAAAAATATATAAGAAAGTAATGAAAAGTATCACTTTGACATGTCAAAATTCCTTTGTAAAAAGTGAAGCAGATTGCGATGATATGATCGATACCTCTAATTGTTTGGCTGCACATTATTAATTGAAATTAACTGAAAAACCTAGAACACCAATCATTTCAGGTTTTCAAACAAATGAAAGTATAAGATGATTATCCTTTAATGATTTTTTTCTAAAAGATTCTCCTACAATGCTATAAATTTTCAACAAGTTGCGAATGGATTAAACAGAACAAGGTTTTTCAAATTAAAAGATTGTTTAATTGAAACTTTTTATATATTTGCTGTCAGGTTATATATATATATATATATATATATATATATATATATATATATATATATATATATATATATATATATATTTATTTATTTATTTACTTATTTCTTTTACGTACTTTTAATAAGTTCGCCGAAGCTCTTTACAAATTATTTATACAATTAGTAACATCACTAAGTATAACAGTATAATTTGCAACATAAGATTCAGAGTCAAATTGATTATTTGCTAAGAATACTGGATGGTAAACAAATACGTAGTTACTAGCTTTTGTTTCGGCATCAGTAAGTACACTTTTGGCCCTTTCGAAGTACTGTGTTGTCGTCTTCTTCAAATCGTCTGCACAGCCATCGTCATTGCATAAGTCAACTACTTGTCCAAGTACAATAAGTTCTTCAATAACCTCATATGCTTCGCTTCCAGATGAGGATATGACGCTAGTCCCTTCGTTGAAATAGTAGTCATAGATGGCGGATAAATCTCTGGCAATGGTATTGTTCAAGCCATACAATTGATTATTTCCAAGGGTAACACATTTTGAGATATCTTGACCTGAAAATAAATTTAATAATATATGTCGTTCGTACTTTACGAAATTAACGTGGAAAGAAGTTTCTCAGAAATATTTGGCCGTTTTAGAGAACCATAGAGATGACTACTTGTTTTCCGCAAATTGGGACATGGGTGTTCTACTAGGATTTTCCCATAAAAAAAAAGAGTAGACGCAATGGGTATATAAGGGCTCTAAACATTCAAAGAAGGCGAAAGCGTTGCATTATTTTTTGAGGCCACTTCAGAGACGCTTGTTCAAGTGTACTAACATAGACGGTAACCATGCACGAAAAAAGTTTTTTAAACTTTGCAAGTAGAAAGTAGACAACCTAAAAAAACTTACTTGTACTTCTGTAGATCCCGTGATAAACGACTTTGCCTGACAGATGCTTTAGCAGTTATGATTCTTAATACATTTTTGCTAAAGTGATCCAATTATCAGTCTTATACTGGTTTAACTGCCTTCGGTAGAGAGCAGGTATACGTCAAATTTTTAGATTTTTACCAGCCAAAGATAAAATTCGTTATATGACTGCCATATTTCTCCTATACGGCTTTAGATACTTTAAGTTTTATTTTCTTTGCTATTGAGTCTAGCTCGGCTGCTGAGCTGTAAAATTTAAAAAGCGTCCCGAGGTAGTTCGACACATAAAGATTACAATTGGCTGACAATTTTGGACTTTATTCCATTTCTGGTAATTACATTATTTATTTAAAAAGGATAAACATCCTCCCTTCATTATGCAGATTATGTTACGTTCCCTTTCGATAATAAATAACAATTTAATACGTCTGTGTCAAAAAATTTAGCAAATAGTACGTAATTATGATAGACGAGTTAACACCCAAAAAACTGATTAGCGTAAAATGAAATATCTATTTAAAATTTTGGTAAATGCATTATGGGCAATTAGACAAAGTGAATCAAATTGTAAACTTTTCCGATCTTGAGTGCATATCATTAATATGCAAAGAGTTAATTTATTCTACTTCCATGCAACGCCAGGTACTGCTGTTTTGTTTGGATATCATAATGTTGCTCCCTCTTATATTTACCTACTTCAGCAATACATATTTACATATAGTTATGAAAATTTTAAAAACAAGCAGTTGTTAATTTTAAAAGAAAAAGTATTTACTTTCTTGTTAACTAGTTTTAACTATACTAACTATTAGTTTAGATTTTTAATGATTCCGTGTAAATCGGTGGTCCAAGAAAAACATTTTGAAAATCTAACAACACTGTAAATTTGATCAATTCGTTCCTAGTCGACATAATCAACCAATTTTAGTCGCATTACAATGCAAATATACGGAAATAGGATAGTTATTAGTAAAATTCCTAATGATTTTTAATTTGTGAACAATTTACGGTGTCTGTATTTTCTTTAGAACGAAGGATATATGTATATGTATATAGTACATTCCCGATTATCCGAATAGCAATTATCTGAAATCCGGCTTATCCGAAACAAACTGTTAAATAGCAAATTATATTCCCATGAAACGAAAAAATCCCCATTATCCGAAATAAACGATGAATGGTTTCCTTAACGCGTCGGGGACTCCCCGACGTTTAAAGTTTTACCGCTGTCTATGTTTTGGTTAGTCGACGAGTGTGTTATTAGTTACTCATTACGTCTATTATTATCGCAGAGGTAATAGTTTCGTTTTAATAGATATTTTACAAAATGGAGCGTCATAATAATAAGCGTAAACGTGTTGTTATTACCTTAAAAGAGAAACTGGAAGCAATTCAACGTTTAGATAATAATGAACTTCTTAAAAATAACGCGAAGGATTCAGGTGTAGCCGTGAGTACTGTTTCAGAGTGGAGAAAAAATCGCGAAAAACTTGAAAAACGGTGTAGTGTTTTGTCATCGCCCACACAGGCACGAAAAAGTATGAAAAGCAGTGAATACCAAAAAGTGGATGATTCTTTATTTTTATGGTTTACACAGAATCGAGAAAGTGGAATACCAATTTCAGGAATAATTTAAAAACATAAGGCAGTGAATTTAAGCGAAGAGTTGCCGGTTATTGAAGCGCCTATAAATCTGCAAGTGATGGATGGCTAGACAGGTGGAAAAAAAGACATTGTGAACGTCAACTGAAAGTTTGTGCAGGAAGATTGTCGGCTGAACAAGAAAATGCGTCGTCATCCAGCGACCGTAGCTCTTCATGTGTGGGTGATTTGGCTCATGTAGAGTATAATGCTACAAGAAAACGGTCTCACGGTACAAGGACTTTTCATAAGTGCGATAAAAACAGTGATTCATTTTGTTATATTTGCTGTCAACACGTATTGAGTAAAATGGGGTCACCGATAACGGATAAGATTAAAACCTTATATAAGGATTGTTTTAACATTGAAATACAGCACCAGGATACAGATTGGGTTCCCCACATCATTTGCAGTTCTTGCAAAATAATGTTGTACATCAATAAGAAGGCGATTAAATATTCCAGACCAGCAATATGGAATAGACCATTCAGTGAAAATGATTGCTACTTTTGTATGAATGTTGTATCTAGGCATAACCGAAAAAATAAAAGCACTATTACTTATAACGATGTTTCGACAGTAACAAGACCAACTAAACTAATTCCGCCTCCTCAACCACTTGATGCTGATGTTATGAAAACAAATGATTTCACCTTATCAGTTCATGCCGAAAACATTGAGACTGTCGAGAAAGATTCAAATACTGTTACTAATGAATGTTCTAGTGACAACCTATCATATACTAGTGACACAGATAAAGAATTTCTACCATACAACCGTAAACCAGAACCAATACTCGTATCACAGTCAGAACTTAGTGATCTAGTCAGAGATTTAGGCTTATCCAAAGATGGTTCAGAGCATCTTGCTTCCTTTTTAAAGAAAAGACATTTACTTAAGCCAGAAGCTACGATTTCTTATCATAGAAACAGAGATGAAGAATTTCGAAAATATTTCACAATGGACGAGGAATTGTCACTTTCATATAGTACCAATGTAAAAGGTCTAATGGATGAATTTCAAAATAACTCATAAGATTCTGAAGAATGGAGACTGTTCATTAATTCTTCTAAACGGAGCATTAAGGCAGTTTTGCTGCATAATACCAACGTTTACGCCCCCATTCCGATTGCTCATTCCACAGTTATGGAAGAGCAATATGAAAAAATGAAGCAGCTTTTGATAAAAATAAAATATGCTGATCATAACTGGAAAATTTGTGGAGATCTGAAAATTGTAACAATATTGCTTGGCCAACAGTCAGGGTTTACACTTTATCCCTGTTATAAATGTCTGTGGAATAGCAGAGACAGGGTACGTCATTATAAGAAAAAAATTTGGCCAACAAGAGAATCGTTCACTTCTGGTGAAAATAATGTATTGTTTCCACCATTGGTAGATCCAGGAAAAGTTCTTATTCCCCCGCTTCACATTAAGCTTGGACTTATGAAGCAATTCACGAGAGCATTAGATACAAACGGCCCATGTTTCAAATATTTGAATAAAAAATTTCCGAAATTTTCTGAAGCTAAAATTAAGGCAGGCGTATTTGACGGGCCACAAATAAGAAAATTGTTTCAAGATTCATTATTTGTTACTAAAATGAATAAAGTTGAAAAAGCTGCTTGGCTTAGTTTTAAAGAAGTCGCAACAAACTTTTTGGGAAATAATAAAAGTCCTAAGTACAAAGAAATAGTCGAGATAATGGTAAAAAATTTTCAAACATTAGGTTGCTCAATGAATCTAAAATTACATTTCCTGGACTCCCACATCGATGATTTCCCAGATAATCTTGGTGACTACAGTGAGGAGCAAGGGAAACGTTTTCACCAAGATCTGAAAATCATAGAAAATCGGTATCAAGGACGATGGGATGACCATATGCTAGCGGACTATTGCTGGTCGCTAAAAAGAGAAACAAGTCCTCAAAAGCGTTTGGGCAGAAAACCTTTGAATAGGTCATTCGCGGAAAAAAGAACAAGATACAGCCAAAAAAAGGAAAGTTAGGCCCGGATCTAACCTTCGCAATTCTAGGGCTTAAGGGTCTACTATTTGAGAGTATATGGTTTAAAAGTCCTGGTTTTGAGTTTATTGGGTCTCATTTTTAAAGTTACAGGGTTATTGAGGTCTATTTTTTGAGGTTACAGGGTGTGGGAGTCTAAGGTTTCAGGGTTTAGGGTTTAAGAGTATCAGGTTTGAGGATTCCCCAACTGTATACCAAATTTGGTAGGAATCGGTTGGTTTTCAAAAATTTTGTCCGCCATCTTGGATCCGCCATTTTGAATTTTGCAAATCCGACCTCAGATTCATGATCAGCAACCCAAAAAACCCCCGTGTACCAAATTTGGTAAGAATCGGTTGAATTTTAATTTGAATTCGTTTTTGCATTCGAGAAGCACTATATCTGTCTGATTTATTGAGGTTAGAAAAAAATTGAGATGTGATGGCGATATTCTGACGTCAGATTCGTGATCAGCGGGCAAAAATACTACGGATCTGATATATCGCATCAAAAGTATACCCCACTTTTTTTTTGTGGGGCTGTGTTATCAAACGTTGGAGAGACATTGCAGCTAAAAACAGAACTAACGCAAAACGAGTGCAGTTAAAAATTACCTCATTTTTAAGACATTAAAGCTAAGAATGAAACTGCTTTATTTTCGATTTTCCGTACATATACATAAAATAAGTAAACTAATTGTTCTATTTGTTTTAATAAATACCTATGTAAGTAATAGTATATCGTATAAATGCTTTTAAGTCAATCTGCAGTGTTGTATTTATTCTAAATTTCTATTTTATAAAAAAAACTCTGATTAACCGAAATTTCGATTATCTGAAATCACTTGGTCCATATTATTTCGGATAATCGAGATTCTACTGTATATATATATATATATATATATATATATATATATATATATATATATATATATATATATATATATATATATATATATATATATACGAGGCTGGTTTGAAAAGTCCGTGCAAAAATAAAAATTACTTATGTGTTTGGGGTAAACCTTTTTTATTTTTCGACATAGTCTCCTTTTAGGCTTATACACTTCGTCCAACGATGTTCTAGTTTGTTAATCCCTTCCGAATAATAGGATTTGTCCAAGTCTGCAAAATATCCATTAGTGTCTGCAATCACCTCCTCGTTTGAATAAAATCTTTGTCCCGCCAGCCATTTCTTCAAATTGGGGAACAAATAGTAGTCCGAGGGAGCCAAGTCTGGAGAATAGGAGGATGTGAAACGAGTTGGAATCCTATTTCCATTAATTTTGCGACCACAACTGCTGAGGTGTATGTTGGTGCGTTGTCGTGATGGAAAAGGACTTTCTTGTGGGCCAATCGCGGGCGTTTTTTCTTGCAGCTCGGTTTTCAAACGGTCCAATAACGATAAATAATTTTCACCTGTAATAGTTTTACCCTTTTCCAGATAGTCGATGAGAATTATCCCTTGCGAATCCCAAAAGACAGTCGCCATAACCTTTCCGGCCGAAGGAACGATCTTCGCCTTTTTTGGTGCAGATTCCCCCTTGGTAACCCATTGTTTAGATTGTTGTTTGATCTCAGGAGTATAGTAATGTATCCATGTTTCATCCCCAGTGACGAAACGACGCTTAAAGTCCTCCGGATTCTTCTGGAACAGCTGCAAACCATCCTTGCAACACTTCACACGATTCCGTTTTTGGTCAAGCGTGAGCAATCGCGGCACCCATCTTGCGGATAGCTTTCTCATGTCCAAATGTTTATGCAAAATATTATGTACCCGTTCAGTCGAGATGCCCACAGCACTAGCAATCTCACGCACCTTAACTCTTCTGTCATCCATCACCATATCATGGATTTGATCAATGATTTCTGGAGTCGTAACCTCCACAGGCCGTCCAGAACGTTCAGCGTCACTTGTGCCCATATGGCCAGTCCGAAAATTTTGAAACCACTTATAAACTGTTCTAATCGAAGGTGCAGAGTCACTATAATGTTTATCAAGCTTCTCTTTAGTCTCCTGAGGCGTTTTGCCTTTCATAAAGTAATGTTTAATCACACACACGAAATTCTTTTTCGTCTATTTCTTGAAAATCACTCGACTTCCTTGATTCACACGAATGCCAAACACAAAGAAATAGACCAATATGGCTGAAACTTGGTGTGCGTTCATTCAAGAGATGCTACTAACTAAACATGACCTCGATACGCGCCGGTGGTGCCATCTTTCGGACTTTGCACGGAGTTTTCAAACCAGCCCCGTATATATATATATATATATATATATATATATATATATATATATATATATATATATATATATATATATATATATATATATATATATATTTGTCATTATATATATATATATATATATATATATATATATATATATATATATATATTTGACATACTCTATATATAATGTATATATATAGAGTATGTCGTACAACCTTTATAAATGTGACATTGCACTGCTGCTAATCTTTTAATCTTGCATCTCAATGTACCTTCTTAGTCATATTTTACCTTTAGCCTTAGCATCATCTTCGAGTTTTTTAATTGTATCCCAATATGGCTTAGCAGCATCTGTTAAATTCCGGATTACTTCAGTTTTTAGCTTGGTCGGTATAATATCCAAGGGGTACTTGGAATGAACGTATAGAATTCATTACTGCACGCTGTTGACCTTTAACTTGAGTGTCTACATGTTTGTAGTATACTTTTAAATCCTCAGGTGTGGTCTGGAGGCTCTAAAAAATATTAAAATTTTAAGAAACAGCTATGGAATTCGGACTCGTAGTAACTAATCGTTAGAACTGTATTTCAATAATTTAGCTGACAATGAATCACAGCTCCCCATTCTTCATTATAATGTTGTTCGGATATCAATTCAATCTTTAGTTACATGTAGTAACGTATTATTTTTGTGGTATTTTGAGGGTACACACTGTATGTATCTAAGTGTATCTACAAAACTCTAAAGACACATGCTATGATAAAATCATACATAGGAAAGTTCAAATTTTCATTGTTTCATGAATTGTTGCTGCAACTCAATACGTCGAGGTAATGTCGGACGACCGTAGGTACGCTTCAAGACGTGCAAACTCTTATATTGGATAGCAAGTTACCAAAAAGTCCATTGTTTTACAAAAACACTATTTTCTTAAAGTAATGTTTCGTTTATTATTGTAGTCATCTTTAAGGATCAAGAATATTGTTTTTCTTTTTTCAAAATATATCTCAAATATAAAACTGAAATATGAGTTGCATGAGAAAAGAGGAAACTATAAGGGAAACCATGCTCTTTTAATGCCAATGTTTTCTTTCCTCATTTCTTATATTTGTCATTTATTTATCCCAGTCTCCCCTTTATTCCTCGATCAGTTGGCTTAAAATTCTGTCTGTCCCTGATTCCACAAATGAAATTTCTAGTCTAACTGAAGTTGAACCATCAAAGCAGTGTTATATTGTTAATGGCAGAAAAACTTCATTTAATCGCTTTAATACATGATAAATCAAATCATCTGCTATTACACTATACACGCAAATAGATAATAAGACAAATAACGACAGAAATATTTATTTACGTATCAAAATGCAGTAATCAGGGCCATGGAGAAAGTATTTCTATACTTGGACAGTTTCTGTTATATGATTTAATTTGCAAAATGGCTAATATCGACACAACTCGAAATTACATGAATGAAAAATATATTAACATCATTGCCTTATAACGTTTCAATTTTAGCTTAGCTTTACCAATCTAATTAAGAGTAAAATAAGTTATTGGACTCGACCTCTAATTTCCTATGCAAGAGAAAGTATTTCACTTCCTAATCCTCTACAGAAATAAATAAATACACCGTCAAATGAGCGAAAATTTAATTCAATAAAAGACATCATCTTAGATCTAACACCTTAATTCTAACAGAAAGTACAGTACGAGAAGAAATTAAAATGTACCAATCTACGAGTGTCTATCAATCTAAGTCTTATTCTATCCACCTTTGAACATAGGTCTCCCCTTATTGATTCCATTATTCTCGATCTGATTCTACTAACATCCTTTTAGATTTAGAGTGTTTTTAACCATCAGCCCATCTGCTTGGATCTTTCTCTTTTCAGATCCATTATCTACCATTTCATTTCTCCACCAGTTCTCTTACCGCATTTACTTTTATTGTTATACTTTTAATATTCTCGTTTGTACATTCTCTTATAATTTTATATTCGGCATACATTTTTCCCCTGATCTTTGTGATCTCGTGATTGTGTCTATATCTTTCATCGCAAGTATCCAAATTTGTGATCCGCAAGTTATTTTGGGGTATTGTTTATACTTGTCATGTTTTAAAATGCAACAGCCTAGGGCATTCTAATTTTTTATTTCCCCTGTTTGGTTTTCTATTTGTATTTCATCTTGTCTCATTATGATTGAAACATCTTCATTTATATTTGGCACGATTTCCGTTTTGTTATGTATCTAGTTCCTCTAAATTGGCTTTTGTGTCTTTAAGACTCCATTGAGAGTATACCTTAGATAACACAGGGAACAGCTGTTTTGGTGTCGAGGTTTTTTGAGCTGATTCTATATCAATTTGATGTCCTGAATTCAAATAACGTCTTCATTTGTACCTAGGAGCTCAAATTTTTAAGATATACAATTTTAGAGAAATATAAGTTACATTATTGTAGCTCAAATCCGTAAGTGTAGTAAACAAAAGTAGATACGAAATTTTTTTTATACAAAATACAATATTATATCGTACTTACAAACAAAAAAAAAACATTGAAGAAATGAAATAGTCACTCAACACTTGGAAAGCTTCTTTTCCGCGACATTCTTGAATGTTTTTTTAAACAGTCCCTTTTTAAACTCCAGCAGTAGTCTGCCATCATGTGCATGTCCCATCTTCCTTGGTAGCGGTCCTCCATAACTTTAATATCTTGGTGAAATCTTTCACCTTGTTCCTCACTCATGTCTCCTAAATTTTCTGGAAAACGGTCTAAGTGGCTGTGTAAATAGTGTATTTTAATACTCATATTGCACCCTAAGGATTTGAAACTATTAAGCATCTTGTTAACCATTTCAACATAGTTTTGAGCTTTATGTTTGCCTAGAAAATTTTCTACAACTGCAACAAATGATGTCCAAGCTTCTCGTTCAACTTGATTCATTGAATTTATGAAGGCAGGATCCTTAATTAATTGTCTTATTTGTGGGCCGTCAAATATCCCTGCTTTGAGTTTTTCTGTGCTCAACTGATGCATTTTTACCCCTATATATGCAAAACAAGGCCCATTCTTATCAAGAGCCTTTACAAATTGCTTTAACCCAAGCCCAACTTTATATGTAACGGAGGAAGTATGATTTTTTCTCTTTCAACCAAAGCGTCGTTAATGACATTCTTTTCCCCAACGTCCATGTTGTCTCTCTGAGGCCAATCTTTTCTAACCCAGTGATGTGTTTTTTGTCCCTACTATCCCAGAGGCACAAGAAACACGGATATTTCGTGTAACCACTTTGCTGCCCAAGAAGAAAGTTTACCATTTTTAAGTCTACACAAATCATCCATTGATGTTCGTAATACTTTATCTTCTGCAAGACCAAAGCTATGGTATTATATTCTTCTTTCAGTTTCGTTGAGTGAGCTAGTGGTATTGAACCATATTTATTCCCATTATGTAGAAGGACACATTTTAAACTTCGCTTTGAACTGTCAATAAATAGGCGCCAATCATCTGGAATATATTCAGAAAGTCCCATTTCTTTCATGAGTCCCCTAATTTCGTGACAAAATACAAGATTGTCTTCTTGAGAAAAGAATGGTAGCAGATCTTTTTCTCTTGTACGGTAAAAGGTAATTTTGGTTCCTTGTTTCCAGTAAATTTTTGTCGTTCAACCTAGAAGCCAGTACTTCAGAAGCTTTTTTCGATAAATTGAGATCCCTGGTGAGATCATTTAATTCATTTTGATTGAAGCGTTGAGGAACTGATGACGTCCCCTCATAGTCACTGTTAGTTTCATTAGCATCAGAACTTTTATTAGCATCAGAAGAGCGATCAGAGGGAAAATATTCGTCATCAGAGATATGTGGTAGCTGATGAAATGTTGGAATCGGTATTTCATCTGAGTGCGGGATAGGGCGTATTGCCGAGTCTAAATTGGGATAAGTCCACTTACTGCGGTTATTTCGATTGATTCCATTAGTATTTACTAAACAGAAATAACAATCATTGAAGTGGTTTTTTGGTTCTCTCCAAACCATTGGTACGCCGAATTTTAGACATTTTCTTTTCCCGGTAGTCCACTGCCGTAAATGCTCTGTACAAGTTTTTATATACGAGATGCGGGGCCCACGTTTTGTCCACCAAGCTTTTGATCACCAAGCTTAACTCCAAAGTATCCAAGATACGCTTGCTTTACAAAGTCAGTAATAGTTTGTCTGTTTTGTTGAAACATGTATTCTCCGCATATATAGCAAAACACATCAGGTTGATTTACACAACTTCTTCTTGAACTGGAACCTGAACTCATTTTAATTCTGTTCAATAACACAAAAACACTCTTTTCTTAACATAAAATAACACGCCGAATTCGATCTACTCTCATTAGTAAGAACGCACAAACTGACGAGACTTACCCGAGTTAGGTGATTAAAAGGGTCAGTTCAGGTACCTGATAGGCAATGGTTCCACTATTTATAGATTTACCTGGAATTTACTCAATTACAGACTGACAATAAAACCATTGTACCTACATTAATGAATATATAATAATTTTAGAACTCTCATAAATGAATATACTGAATAAAAAACCACATTGGTAGATAAGTTGATGTATCTAAAAAAGTAGAGCTGATAGAGAAAAACGGATTGCATGTATAGATTTAGCGTCCCAAATATAGTTAAAATCAGCTCTAAAATCCCAGGCACCAAAACAAAGATTTTTTTTGTTGCCCTGTGTAATTTAAGTACTACTAACAAATTTCTATACCTCTTTTTTCCAATTTAATTTTTTGAAGATATCGTCCAGCACGCGATTGAAAAGTTTTAGAGATATTCTGTCTCCCTGTTCAATACCTCCTTCCAAGTATTTTCATATATATTAATTCTTGTTGTGGCTTTTTGTATCTGTTAGTTAATAGATCTGTGCATCTTGAGACTAGCTAACCGTAGGCTGAAAAGTTGATGCTGAACGCTCTGGACGCCCAAATGTCGTTGTTACATTGGAAAAACATCAAAAAAATCCACAAAATTTTTTTGGACGACCATAAAATGAAATTGCATAAGATAGCTGAACACCTTAAAGTTATCAAAAGAACGTGTTGGTTATATTTTGCATGAACATTTGGGCATGAGAAAGCTCTATTCGAAATGGGTACCGCGTTTGCTCACAGTGGATCAAAAACAAAGAACGTGTTTAAGCAAAAAAAAAGGATTTTTTCATGCGATATATGAAATATGGATCAACCACTACACACCATAATCAAATCGGTATTCAACTGAGTGGACAACAGCCGGTGAAAGCCACCCGAAGTAACCAAAGACACAACAGTCGGCTGGGAAGATCTGTATTTTGGGATGTGCAGGGAATAATTCTCATCGTCTATGCTGAGAGAAGGGAAAAACCAGCAATAGTGAATATTATATAAAGTTATTGATCCATTTGAAGCCAGAAATTGCAAAGAAACGGCCCTAAATGAACAAAAAGTCAATGGTTACGATGGAAAAATTGCATGAATTAAAATTCGAATTTCTGCAGTGAAGAAGTTACCGCCGAAACTGAAGCCTATTTGGAGGCAAAGACAAATTCCTCTACAAGAAAAGTATAGAAATATTAGAAAAGCGTTGAACAGATTGTATCGTTCTTGAAGGAGACTATATTGATGATTAAAGTCGAATTAAAAAAAAAAAAAAATGTGTGTTAAGTAGCTAGACCAAAGACTTTTCAGCCTACGTGTTATATGGCACTTATTCACTCTTTCTACTACTTACTCTCTCTAAGCCTTCTCTGTTTTTTTAGTGTTCCGTACGGAACACTTATAAGATGACTTCGGTGTCTATCCGTCTGTCTGTCGGTTTCTCTTTCACACCCGATTTTCTCCGAAACTATTTGTCATAGAAAGTTGAAATTTGGAAATAATATAGGAATTGATGGCCTCACCAGAGCCATGTAGTTTTGAGAGTTACATTTTGACTTAAGGGGTTAGTTTGAGGGGTGAAATCGGAAGTGAAAAAAACTTTTTAGTAGGTCATCAAGTGTGGTGTCAAAGGAAAGCTTGTGAAAACACGAGTAAAATATATATATATATATATATATATATATATATATATATATATATATATATATATATATATATATATATATATATATATACATATATGTATATATATACATATACTCGTATATATATATATATATATATATATATATATATATATATATATATATATATAATCTAATACTTGTGCGTACTTTTCTTTGTATTATTTTTAAAAAATCTCGAGAAATCGTTGTCCATCCGCCTTATCTCGGAAAGTACTTATCAAAAAATTTTGAAAAAATTCTGGCATATTCTCCACGGGGTGTAGATTGAACGAAAATTATCACGAGTGCATTACCTTTAATAACTTATCTGGTATATAAAAAAAAAATTAAAAGTCATCAGTTTTCAGTACAGATTGAAAACAAACTTTGTTGAAAACTCATTTGGGGTGTGTTTTGTGAAGTCACTGATCATTTTATACCTCCGTAACAAAAATTTTTATTTTAAAAGCAATCAACGTACGGAACACTAATCGCGCAATTTCCACTTGCACTTGACCGGTTAGTTCAGGTTTTTTTTTATTACTATCGATCGAATTTTGTCCTTAGCCTGTTGGTTAGTATTTTAGTAAGGATGTTAAGAAGTAGTCTTGGTACTGAGTCATAGGCCTTTCTTATGTCTATGAAGGCTAGATGAACTTCTCTATTCTTTGCCAGTTTTTTTCCTTTGTTTGTTTTATAGTGTATATGTGGTCTATACCAAATTTTCCGGCCGTAAAGCCTGTTTGGTCTTCTCCAATTTTTCCTTTTATATTTTCCTCCATGATATTTTTAATAATTTTTCCATACAAACGTCCCATACTCGATATTATGCTTAGGCCTCTATAGTTTGTGCATTTTCTGCGGTCTCCCTTTTTAAATATAGATACTATATAAGCTTTTGACCATTCCTCTGATATTTTTTCTCCATTTATCGCTCTGTGGAACATGTTTCTCAGCATTCGATGTAATTTATTAGACCCGTACTTAATCATTTCATTTACCACACCCCTAGGCCCTGCAGATTTATTATTTTTGAGTGTTTTTATTGTCTTCTTTACTTCTTCATAGCTTAGTTCTATCTCTTTTATTTCCTTATTCCGTTCTTCAGGGTTCTCTTCTTGAAATTCTTGTCTGTCCTCTGTTAGCAGCTTCTTATAATATTCTTCCCACTCGCTTTCTGGGATGTACTCTATATACGTCTTCTCTCTCTATTGTTAGTCCTTAATGCTTTAATTATTCTCCATGACTCTGTACTTCTAGTTCCTCCTATATACTGTTCTACATGTTCGCGCGATTTTTCCCATCTCTCGTTCTTTTCTTTGTTTATCATCCTCCTCGTTTCTGCATTTTTCTCTTTATATTTCTGTAGACCTTTTTCTGATTTTGTATTCAGCCATTTTTCGTATAGTCTTTTTTTTTTCCTTTATAGATTCTTTGGTTTTTTCACAGATTCTAATTTTATGTTTCTCATTCTCGTTGTCTTCTTTACCTAATGCTTCTAGGGACGCCTGTTTGATGCATTCTTTTATGTGGTCATACATCTGTTGGAGGTTGTCGTAGTTAAATTCATTTAATTTTTGATCTAATCGTCGTCTATATAGGTCTCTTATCGTTTCGTCTTGCAGTAAGTGTATTTTGTATTTTATTTCTTTGTCTGCTTTTTCTGTTATCTCATTAGTATTTCTGATTTCTTGATCTATTGTTTCTTTTTGCTTTATTGTCTTGTACCACGGTACTTTCATATTTGCTATTAATAGTCTATGGTCTGTTCCACATTCTGCCCCTCTCTTTACTCTTACGTCTTTTATTTTGATAGTGGTATCGTTTTTAATTATAATGTATTCTATTATTGATTTTAAGACAAAGATTATGGAACGCAATGAAAGAAATAGGCATTAACAAAGAACTAATATACGCAGTAAAAGCTCTCTACGAAAACAACACAGTGAACATAAAAATAGGACATAAAATAGGGAAGAGACTCCAAACATCAAAAGGCCTATTACAAGGATGCTCTACATCCCCAACACTATTCAAAATATACCTCGAACAAACATTAAAAAAATGGAAGCAAAAAATGTAGTGGAATGGGAGTCCCAATACGAGAAGATTACTTATATACTCTAAGTTTCGCAGACGACCAAGTAATCATAGCGCAAGATGAGGAAGACCTCAGTTATATGGTAAGAAAACTGAAAGAAGAAAACACTAAAGCAGGATTAGCAATAGACTTTGATAAAACGGAATATCTAACAGCAAAGGAGGGAAACGTGGAGAATCTAGAAGTAGATAACGAAACAATAATCAAAGGAACCGATAGATTTAAATATCTAGGGACTATCATTTCAAAAAACGCAACATCAGAAGAAGAGATTAAGGCTAGATTAGGACAACCGCGAACATGCATAAGACAATTTAATTCGATCCTGTGAGACAAGCACATTACAAAGAGAAAGAAAACACGCATATACAAATCAATAATACAAAGCATAATGACATACGGGTCAGAAACATGGACGATCAACAAAAGAAATAAATCTAAAATTAACGCGGTAGAGATGGAGTATTGGAGAAGATGTTGTAGAGTGACACGTATGGAGAGAATAACAAATGAAGAAATAAGAAGCAGAATGAACATCAAAGAGAATGCAATAAACACCATTGAAGAAAAACGATTAAAACGGT
Organism: Pachyrhynchus sulphureomaculatus; assembly: GCA_019049505.1. Lineage (NCBI taxonomy): Eukaryota > Metazoa > Arthropoda > Insecta > Coleoptera > Curculionidae > Pachyrhynchus > Pachyrhynchus sulphureomaculatus. The sequence goes on from CM032456.1 coordinate 95,186,066, forward strand.
ATGGACACATAAGACGAAGCGAAGATAATAGGTGGATAAAGAAAATACCGGAGTGAAGCCCTATAGGGAGAAGAAAAAGAGGAAGACCCAGACGATCGTGGAGAGACGATGTGGACGAGTCTATGGAGGACAGGGGTCTAACAGATGGAGACTGGGAAGATAGAAACGGATGGAATCAAAGGCCGAGAGAAGGAAGACAGCGTCAGTTGTAGAAAATCCTTGTTATATATATATATATATATATATATATATATATATATATATATATATATATATATTATATATATATATATATATATATTAAGAAGTAGTTTGGAAAAATAGTTTTCAAGTCTGCAAAACAACAAAATCAAAATTCTTACGGTGTTTAAAAAATCTTTCATTTATTCTTTTAGTAAAAGTTATATATATATATATATATATATATATATATATATATATATATATATATATATACATATATATATATATATATATATATATATATATATATATATATATATATATATATTACAATAAAGGTTTCACAGATGGTAGAATGTAATACACTAGAATTCCGGGTTTCAATTCCTTCGTCTAACAATAAAATTGCACGACATTTCGCCAAAATTTCATTTGGCATTTTCAAGTGCTCTTGCTACTGTTGCTGCTGCTGCTGCTACTGGATTTTGTAATCTTGCTGCTGCTGCCTCTCGAAATTAACTCCGGAATTTTAATGTAAAAACACTATGTTCTGGCACAGGAAATCATCGTCTATTTAAACAGATTTGTCCAATATAATTTGTAATAATAAACCAACTAATCTAGATAATTTAAACTCGAGTACTTTGAATAGCAAGTTTTAAAAATATGTATATAATTGACAGGGATAATCAGACGTGTGGGATTGAATGAAAACTAGGATTGAACTGGATTGCCTATGGTAAGCTCCTATATTCTCTTTAATCGAAACTCCCCATACACCTGAAACCAGTGCATCCTACCGGATTGAAGATCTTAACTTTGAGTTAGAGTTCAGCAATCTATACACAAAATAGAACATTTTGCTCTGAAAATCACATTAAGAGATTGAATACCAAATAATCAAATCGGACTGAGAACTAGAGTTATAAATGAATAAAGAAGATTATGGAATGGAACCTCCGTGGGGATGCTTTTGGAAGAAGTGGACGAGACAACCCTATGATGAGGATGATGATAAATTATACCTGCTTAAAAGTAGATTTTGCTTCAGTGGGAGGATTAATAAAAATAACACATAATAGAAATAATTAGTTGTCTGAATAGAGAGATGTGGAACCTTGGTATTCGAGAAATTTTAATAAACTGTGAAACTTTTATTAAAACTAGTTGTATTGATGTTGCAGAGATATGAAAGGTAAAATAAAATAATTGAAGAAAACCTGAGTCAATGAAAATACGTATGTTCCGACGATGACTGGAAATATCTATAGGGGAGAGAACTAGTAAAAATGATGTACATACAACACCAATTGGAAGTAGGTGATTCTCTGATGGTTCACCAAAATAAATAGAATGATACGGACATATACAGAGAATGAAGAAAGCAAGACTGCCTATATAATATAGTTATGAAATTTTAACTAGACTATATGATATAATTTGTTTTTAGAAATGTTACTTACGTATGCTAAAACAGCACCTAAACAAAACAGAAACGCAACTTTAAAGCTCATTATGGTTATACTCGTATTGCAAAAATACTGTATTTCGTAACAGAAATAAGAATTTTACTTGCTTAAATAGTACATCTTATTCTAATTTCTTGATAACTCCCCACTTATAGATAATTATCTTTTATAAACGCAGTAACATATTTCAATAAAAGTAATACTAATAGAGTGTGTGTCATCTCACAATTTGTACCTGTGTACCTATGATTACGTTTATCATTCAGTAATCCGCTCTCTTAAGTTAAATTTTTATTCATGTTCGCTAATCCATATATCTAGGTCAGTAAATGTATAGAGGTAGAGTAATTACCATTTTGTATATAGACTGTCATTCATCGAATTGTTTACCGCCAAATCAATCATGAAAATTTCAATGAATACGTAAATAAATAGTAGAGCTTTCAAGAATTCTGTTTTTAATCCGGAATAGCAATTGACACAATGAACACACAACGATCCACCGAAGAAATTTCCATTTACCACCAATACCGAGGAAATGATGGTGGCCATCTTTTAGGACAGCGAAAGCGCAATTTTCGCTCATTTTTCTCCAAAGGCTCTATGATGACGGCTCCATCCAACGAACATATTATGAACACAGCCACTTTGAAGTGGTGCTCATGCTCCCTACTCACCTGACCTCGCTCCTAGGTATTTTTGATTTTTCCAGCGATAAAGTACACTCCTTTATCGAGACATAACAGCAGTTTCCATTTTCTGTGCCTGTAAAAAAAGTGTAAAAAAACTATTAAACTTTAGAACTTAAACGCCCCTTGTAAAGGCGGAACGTATGGACAATTTCAGTCACTTATAATTATTAACCTAGCCCCTAACTAACCTGAACTTAACGAGAGAAATTTATTTGAATTCTGCACATTATTCTCTAGACAAAGTCTAATAATTATGAATGTCATCCTCTTGTATAATATATAATGATATGATTAGTGAGTATATATTATATTGATTTTAAAATGCTAGAAAGATATATTTTGTAATTATAAAATGAAATTATACTTGATGTTACGATTATAACTTTACACGCACAGTTGTGGTGAAAGAAATCGCACCATTTCCGTTTGAGTTTCTAACAATCTGACGATTAAGCTGTGAATTACATTTTTGTGAAAAAAAAAATTATTTTTTCTTAAAATGTTGTTGTTACTTTGACTAATATTTAAAGTAAATAGTCTCATATTATCTTTGTTCTTTAGTAGCACTGGGTACAACTGTGGTACTGAAGCTAAACTTAACAGGTATTTTATGGCCTTAAATAACTTTAGCAAAAATAAAATATTATGCAATTCTGTTATGACGTTTAGGATTTTGAGAACATACAAATTAGGGGAAAACCTGATTTTGAAACATCCAAATGTAAAAGAAGAATCTCCTGCCTAAGTGGCTTGGTGGATTAAGAACTTATCAAGCGACCTCGACCTGGGTTTTTTACCTAACCATTTTCCCCAGCAAACTATAAAATTAAAACTACCCAAAAATAAATAAAGAATACTAAACCCACCTTGCACACAAACAAAGATACATAGCCATGTAAGGCACTTCTCGGAAATTACATTAATCTCGTACATGGTACCATAAGGCGGAACATCAGCCGCCGCAAGGCTGTATGCAGTAAATGAGAATACTGCAAAATATCAGATTCTAAACAAAATGTATGTAAAAACCTTATAATAATTTACTATGAACAATAAAAATATGTTTGAATTTGAATTTTTGTCAAGTGACCGGATGGTCGCCGGTTCGATTTCGGTGGCAGCGGTTGGGTGTTGTGACGTCACAGTTTTTTTAAATTTCTTTTTCGGGGTTTAGGTTCGCATGTTTAACAGGATACGATTACGTTTCGTTCTGGTTTCAAAATATTTTCAAAATTTTATTAATATCATTTACATCTGAAAAACAATACGTAGCTGGTAAATAGATTTGCCAAGGATATCTTAAAACTTTGACCATAATAACTCTCGCTCCCTGAAACTATTAGAAAAGGCAGCTATTATGGAAATGACGTGTCAAACAGTGATCAATAATTTCGTCACTTGCTTAGAAGAGTACCGGAAATGTAACAGTATACATTAAGATGACATTGTCGTTAAGAAGAAAGTTTTCCAAGAAATTTTTATAGAAAAAGATTTTTTTATTTATCAGTTCAATTTTTTACTATAAATATATAAAAAGATAAAATAAAATATAACAGTAAAAAATAATATTAAAGTAAAACTATAAAAAATAAATAATAAATACATAAAATACTATAAAAATAAAAACAAGTTATACAAAAAGTTTTTTATACCCCATGTCAATTAATTATCACAAAAACTTAAGTTTATAATTAAAAATAAATATAATAAAATAACAATAGCTCAAAAACAAAAACAAGGAATTCTAAATAAACAGAAAGGCCGAGACAAAAACTATCCCTAAATACTACACAGTACAAAGCTGAGATCAAGAGTGAACTACATTTACTACAGATTTCTGCTTTTAATCTATCCAAAGCCAGGCGCACTTTTTCATTGTAGATACTGTTATAGATGTATCGTCCACATACATAGTAACGACACTGTCTTCAATATAATCCGGTATATCTGATGATATGTGATGATGATCTGAAGAATACGAGCTATAAAAGGAGTCCCAAAATAGGGGTCTAAGGAACTCTCAAACCTGGACAAAATTTTTCTGACTCTTTTCCGTTACACTTCACAAGAGGTGAATGGTTAGTCATAAAAGATTCAACACATATTTTTACTTTTTCTCTAGTTCCCACATTTTTTCGTTCGCCCATTAGGATCTTTTTGTTTACTAAGTCAAAAGCCTTACTGAGTTCCAACAGCATTGTTACTATATAATTTTCTTTGTCAAGCTGTTGATAGATATATTTATAAAAACTAGCAGTCTGTACAGAATGCCCTGAACGAAAGCCATGCCAAATGTCGTACATTGAAAAGAATATTTTATTTTTTGAAGAACCCAATTATTTTCTCGTAAATTATTTTTCGATAATTTTATAAAAAAACGCTAACCACAGATATTGATCTGGAATGTTCAACATTATTTCTATCTCCATTTTTAGAGATGAAAGTAACTACTGCTGGTTTTAGCAGATCTGGTAAAGTGCTACTTAATAGGGATTCATTAATTAGATATAGTAATTGACAAAAACAGTCCAGGCGGTTTTTTTTATATTTTAGGAGATATTCCATCAACACATTACAAGAATATTTGATTTAAGTTTCTTAATAACTGAAACTAACTCATCTTTTGTAACATCTGCACAAAATATTAAGTTCCCATAGTTTTGAAAGATTATGTGAGAAAGACATGTTTTAGTCAAAGATACTTTCATATGTTTCTTGATCAAGAGAGGAGAAATAATCACCAAACTGATCTGCTAATAATGTATCTTCAGAAACAGTTTTCCCTTTGATTTTTAAATTTATACTGTATTGTAATACCTCTTTGGCAATATTGTCGGCGTTACTTATTCTAAGTTTCTAAAAAATTTCTTGCCTTTTCTAAAAGCTTTTTTATTTAGTTTTTTTGCGACTTATAATATAATTGTTTAAGTTTTTGCATCTCGGTATGCTTTTCCTAGTAGTTTCTTAATATTTTTTGTATTTTGATCATTCCAACCATACTTTTTTTATATGTCGTAGTTTTTTTTAAATGAACATGCGGCATTATAGCACCAAACAATGGAGTTCATGAAAAATTGAGAAGCATTGTTAGGTCCTAGATCATAAATAGTATCTCAGTCTACTTTATTTAATACTAGCCGGGCCCGCGGCTCCGCTCGCGTAGACTTGATTCACTACTATCGTCACTGCTTATTCCTTATGTTATCCAACGTAACAAAATATCTTCTATTATTATCTCTACATAATTTCCATTATCTAGGCTTATCTCTGCTCATCTCCCACTATTTCACCTTATCTCCCATTATTTCTCCTTATCTCCCATTATCTCACCTTATTTCCCATTATCTAGGCTTATCTCGACTTATCTCGCAATATTTCTCCTTATCTCCTATTATTTCTCCTTATCTCCCATTATCTCACCATAACTCCCATTATCTAGACTTATCTCTGCTTATCTCCCATTATCTCACCTTATCTCCCATTATCTAGGCTTATATCGAATTATATAGAACATATGTATAAATTTATAAAAACACGTAAACCGGAAAAGTGGTTCTCGAGTGATAAACGCATTAACGGACAGACAGACAGACAGAGAGACGTTACATTTTTATATATATTATATTCTTTGCTACATGATATTGTTCCATATTTAATGCCTTAGGCAGTATATTGCAAGAGAACGCGCTAGCGGCAAACTCCGACTTGATTCACTATTATCGTCACTGCTTATTCTTTATGTCACCTAACGTAATAAAATATATCCTATAACCTGACCAGAGAACATACGTATGTTTAAAAAAAAGCACGTAAATCGAATAAGTGGTTCTCCAGTGATAAGCACACTAACGGACAGACAGAGAGATAGACAGACATTTTGTATATATTATAGATATAGATTATTATTATTATATAACCTGGCCAAAGAATATATGTATGAATTTAAAAAAAGACATGTAAATCCACACTTCTTGCTTAAAATCAATGACGAATAAGTAGTTCTCGCATGATAAACGCACTAATGGACAGACTGACAGACAGAGAGACATTGCATTTTATATATTATAGATTATAGATATTCTCTGCTACATAATAATGTTCCATATTTAATGGTTTAGACTGTGTATTGCAAGAGAACGCGCTAGCGGCAAACTTTTTTTCGATTTCATTCACTATTATCGTCACTGCTCATTCCTTGTGCTACCTATCGTAATAAAATATAGCCTGGCCGGAGAACATATGTTTGTTTAAAAAAAAAAGTACGTAAATCGGATAAGTGGTTCTCCAGTGATAAGCGCACTAACGGACAGACAGACAGAGACGTTGCATTTTATATATATATTATAAATATAGATTATTTATTATATATTATTATTATTATATAACCTGGCCAAAGAATATATGTATGAATTGAAAAAGACAGGTAAATCGGATAAGTGGTTCTCGCGTGATAAACGCACTAATGGACAGACAGACAGACAGAGAGACATTGCATTTTATATATATTATAGATTATAGATATTCTCTGCTACATAATATTATTCCATATTTATTGGTTTAGGCTGTGTATTGCAAAGGAACGCGCTAGCGGTAGACTTTTTTCCGACTTCATTCAATATTTTACGTCACTGCTCATTCCTTATGCTACCTATCGTAATAAAATATAGCCTATAACCTGGCCAGAGAACATATGTATAAAAAAAAAAGTACGTAAATCGGATAAGTGGTTCTCCAGTGATAAGCGCACTAACGGACAGACAGACAGAGAGACTTTGCATTTTATATATATTATAGAAGAATGAAAATTCATTTAAGTTTCCCTTGAGCCTTGTTATGCTTGTTTTAAAAGCCTCATCTGTTCTTGGGACATTCGGATAAGAAGGAACTCCTAAACGTTCCAAATGATCTGCTAAACAGGGAAAAATGTTTTGCCGAAGGTTAAAGACCATATAATCAATGCATATCAGTGTTAGTCTACCCACTGCAGTGACACATATGAACGTAGGCTCCTTTTGTGACTGTGAGGGAGAGTGAGGTAGAAAGATCATTTAGTACATTTGTTTTAGTATATTTCTCAGAATAATTTATGTTTATGTCTCCTCAAAGAATGAGCTGATTGCATCTATTTTAAATTTTCTGAACTCTATAAACCCATATTTTTTGCTCAATTTAATTGTTATTTCATTTGACATCAGGTCATCACAGCCAGTGTCCCATCCGGCGGAGCAGTGACTAGTTGTGTGTGTGCACGTGTATTTTGGGCTAGATAACGTAAAATATTTTTTCGTGTCTATAATTAATTAATTTAAAACTTTTCGTTTAGCATATAGTTCCAAAATATACTTAGTTTTAATATTCTCTAAAAAGTTTCACGTTTAGCGACATAATTTTAGGAAATTTTTGTTAAATGTAGAAAATTATGGTACAGTTCTTGTTGTAACAATATCTTGGGGCACATTGTAACATGTTATCCAGCATATGGCCTTTCAATGCCGATACCTTTCAAGACAGTGACCCCACCATCCTATATGACTGATCGTCCAAATCCTCTTAAAAAGACTGAAAAATTTAACGTTGGACCTCGAAAATCCAGAATTATTACAATCTGCTCCCGAACTTGATATAAGCACTTCTGAAATTATACGTGACATTGAAACTGCAAAAGAACCAACTCCAAGTTGTTTAGGTTTGAACAAACATTTTTCACCTTCGAAGGTTAGACCTCTTCTAAAGGCTCCACCGCGGAAACAAAGAACGCATAGCAGAAGGAAAAAAAAATACTGTTTTAGCTATTACACCTGAGAGAATATGAAGAAAAAATGACAAAGAGACAGAAAAAAGATGGTAAATATGGATCAAAAGGAAAAGGAAAGGGAAAAGAAAAGGAAAAACCAAGGGCAAATTAACAAAAAAGAAAGATGATAAGGAAAAAGTTGAAAAAAGAATTTCGAGGTTTGATTCAGAACCTGAAACTAAGAAGTGGCATTGTCTAGTATGTTATGAACCTATAGCAATTCTGATAAGGTAGAATGTATATCATGTAAAATATGGACACGTGTGAAATGTGTGACAGGAGATACTATATCATTTATTTGTATTAACATTGATGAAGACTGAATTTAGTCATTACATATGTAGTGTCTATTTTTTGAAGGCTAATTATTTTTTTAGAAACTTGTAGTGTGTTAAGTAAATGAATGTGATACAAAGTACCATGTAGATTACAAAAACAAAAAAAAAGAATAGTTAAACACTTAAATCTTTAATGTTGGTTATTTTTATAGAAGTATGTTTTAGTTCCATTGATGAAAAATATTATAGATAATGTAAAGTGTTATGCTGACTTGGAAAATAACAAAATTATTTACTTTATTTTTACTGTTACTACCTGCTCCATGGATGTTACATGTAGCCCAAAGACGGGGCAAGTTGTACCTACGGTCTTTTTTTAAGAAAATATTAATAATTTTGATCTTTTTCTTTTTCGGTATCTTGGAGGACTAGTTAGGCTATCGACAGACGCTGTTTTAATGCTAAAACAGCAAACAGATATTAAATTAAATTATTTTTTCTAAAAATTTTTACAAGGCCCTCGCTCTCCTACTATGTATTATTTTAACAATGACAAGCCTGCCAAGCTGGACGGGAAAAGTATATATAGACTTAAAAATATTGAAATGACACAACAACCAACAACATCCCAATCCCATTTTGTTAAAATAACTGGTAAGTAAACCAAAACGTAGTTTCTTGTCGCCTTAAAGTCCACATGTAATGTTGGATAACGTTTAGGTATAAGGGTCCACACTTCTTGCTTAAAAACAATGACCAGGCGGAGAAATTTTTAACAAAAAAGAGCTCTCTCACACAGTATTACTTTAAAAACTTACACCTAATTTAAAAATGATAGTTGAGAAGAGAGATTTCACAAACGAGAACTTCCCTTACAACAAATCAGTTCGTTGCATTTTTGTGGTCTCTTGTGCAGGAGAGGAGAAATAATCACCAAACTGATCTGCTAATAATGTATCTTCAAAAATAGTTTTCCCTTTAATTTTTAAATTTATACTGTATTGTAATACCTCTTTGGCAATATTGTGGGCGTTACATATTCTAAGTTTCTAAAAAATTTCTCGCCTCTTCTAAAAGCTTTTTTATTTAGTTTTTTGCGACTTATAACATAATTGTTTGAGTTTTTGCATCTCGGTATGCTTTTCCTAGTAGTTTCTTTATATTTTGATCATTCCAACCTTATTTTTTTTATGTATTGTGGTTTTTTAAATGAACATGCGGCATTATAGCACCAAACAATGGAGTTCATGAAAAATTGAGAAGCATTGTTAGGTCCTAGATCATACATAGTGTCTCAGTCTACTTTATTTAATAAGAATGAAAATTCATTAAAGTTTCCCTTCTTCCCTTACAACAAATCAGTTTGTTGCATTTTTGTGATCTCTTTGTTGAACCTAAGCCAGCTCAATTCGTCATATCATTAAACGCGTATCAGTGACCGTTCGATAGATTGAAGAGCAATAAAAATGATAATGTCCAAAATATAGACCAAACAGCTAAAATTCAATAAACTCCTTATTTTGGCAGTAATTCACTGGTCTTCCATCTGCCAATTAATGTTGGCACGCTTTTCACAAAACAAAACCCAAATTAGTTTTCACAGTACTAGCTCAAATAATTTATAATTTTGTGACATTAAACAATCCCAACAGAGAGCGGGTATTGTTTAATTTTCGTAGTTAATATGTATTTTTATAGACACAGGAAAAAAAAACTCTAACACAAGAGCTGTCTCGCCCAGTTATTAGTCCTTCTATTGATCTGTATCCCTAAACAGCTCCCGTGCAAGTGTGCCTTCAAATCTAGGTTTAGAGCATCTCTGAATACTGAATATATCTGACTTATCCTTTGCGCTAGTACTGTAATAAATACTTTGAGTTTTGTTCCATTTTCCACTCGATTCTATCTCGGCCGTAATATTTGCTCTCGGTTCTAGCTCGATCGTGATAAGGCGCAAGGCATCCCGAAATAGATTGACAGATGAAAGAACAGTGAATAGCAGTTGATATTAATTTTTTTATATGTGGCGACGAACCCTAACACAAGCTCTGTATAGCGGAAATTTTTAGCAACTCACTTTTATCAATCTGTCGCCCTAAACACCCCCCGGCAGAGAGTAGGTATGCTTTCAAACCTAGGCTTATAATAGGTTGAGATTCAAATTATTATATTTTGTATATGTACGAAATATAAAAATTTCTTCTGTTTTAATAGTGATTAATTATTTTTATTTAGTGGTATTCAAATTAGTATCTTACTATGTAACGTTAATATAAGGAAATGGTGATATTTTTATTAATTTTGAATAAATAAAGATAACATTAGTCTTTTTTGGAATATCTGTACTTTTGTATGTATTAAAGTGGCACATCGATCACGCAAATCCTCTTATAATTTCATATTTCAATAAATGATAACACTTTTTTGTGTAAGTACAATAGAGAAGATAAAATTAATAAAGCTATTGTATATGCAATAATTTAAATTAAGACAACTTCCACTTTAAAAATAAAAAACATATAATTGATCATGTTGTGTGTAGCTGTCTCATAATAAATAATCATATTTTTCATCAAAATCGCTTTTCTACGATTATTTAATAATACTTTTCTTAGTATTCGATATCCAATAATTACAATAAATACATTTAAGGCAATAAAACTGTAATTAAACTTGTAATATGAATATGCAGTTGTTCTTGCCTTAAAATATGAGCAAGAAACGATGAAAATACTTTTTTGTATTATTGTATCTCATTTACATTAACGATCTGCTGGAAAAGACCGGAAATCCAATCTACAGCTTTGCAGATGACAGTACGCTTATCTCTTCATTCACTTTGAACGCTCGGACATCGGCTGCTCAGGCGAGTGTCCGCGGACAGCGGGAAGTTGTTCAATTTGACAAAGACCTAGAAGAAATTCTATCTTGGGGTGACAGTAACCAAGTGGAATTTAACGCTACAAAAACCCAGACGGCAGTTTTTTCTAAAAAAAATTAACGTTGCTGAACCCGACATAGTTATGGCGTAGCACTCCATTCCTTTAACATCATCCCTCAATTTGTTGGGCGTTAATTTGAGAGCAAATATGTCCTGGCATGAACATGTAGCAGGCATAGCAAAGAGAGCTTCTCAAAAGTTGGGAATATTATTTCGAACCAGAAAGCTTTACACTCCACAACTACTGTTAATTCTTTACAAAGCTCAAATTCGACCAACTATGGAATACTGCTCCTATGTTTGGGGCTCCGCTCCCAAACATCCACTGCATTTATTGGATTCTATTCAGAGAAGAGTTGTTCGTCTGATTGGAGACCCGAAACTGACCTGCGGCCTTGATTCGCTGGAACATCGAAGAACGGTTGGCAACTTGAGCCTATTCTACAAGTATTTTCATGGAAAGTGTTCGGAGGATGTGGCCCGTTTAATTCCTCCCAGAGCGGTGCATGTTAGAAATACACGTCGCGCTGATACCTCACATCCGTATGAGGTTCAGCTTGTTACTCCTCGTACAGCGCTTTTCAAGCAGTCTTTTATATGGAGAACATCATCCCTTTGGAATAATTTGCCCAAGACTGTGTTTCCCAGCGAGTACAATTTACACTGATTCAAGAACAACGTGAATCGCTTTTTTCGCACACGTGTCGCTCCTGTAGCGCTTTAGAGACCTCCTGCAGCACGTGTGCTAGACCCATAAAAAAAATAATAACTAATTAAGAACGTCCTATTTGACTTTAGATAAATTCTGATGAAAGCAACATGTTTTTTATGGGCATAACACACGTGATGCAGGGGAAATCCCTAAAGCGCTACAGGAGCGACGCGTGTGCGGGAAAAGCGATTCACGTTGATCTTAAATCGCTGTAAATTGTACTTCATAATTCCGCGTAAATCATTCCAAAGGGATGGTGTTCTCAATAAAAAAAGATTATTTGAAAAGGGTTGTATGACGAGTGACAAGCTGAACTTCATACAGATGTGAAGTATTAGGAAGACGTGTATTCCTAGCATACACCGCTTTGGGAGGAATTAAGCGGGCTACATCCATCGAACACTTTCCATAAAAATATTTGGAAAATAGACTCAAGTCGACAACCGTTTTTTGCTGCTCTAAAGAATGAAGGTTGCTGGTCAGTTCTGAATCTCCAATCAGGCGAACAGCTCTCTTCTGAATAAAATCCAATAAATACAGTGTACGTTTGGAGGTATAGCCCCAAACATGGAAACAGTATCCCACCAATAAAAACTACTCAATTACTTTGTTAACTGTCACTAAATATATTTGTAAACATTTTACAATTGCGTTATCGCGATTTCGTAGTACAACTACATTGTCACACGCTTAACTAAGACTAAAACAGATTTTTGGTATTTTATGTTTATATGATGAACAGATGTCTATTATATGTTAAAACAGTTGGAACAAAAGAGAATTTGCTACGTGTAATTGACTATTCAGTAAATTTATATTATGGTCCTTTGAATGTCTGTAAATTTCTATAGATTCTAAGAAATTGAGTTTTGACCCTTTAGGTGCCATATGGAGTATTTGTAAACAATTGATATTGGGAAAAGTATGGCCTGTTTCTAAGAAATGTTTAGCAAAATGTGATTTTTCATTTTTTAACCTATAAGAGGCATTGGGTTCTGCGAATCTTGTCTTGAAATTCCGTCCCGTTTGGCCTACGTAACAGCTATTGCACTCTTGACAATTAAGTTTATAAACTCCTGATTTATTGTATTTATTAGTTTTATCTTTGGCATTAAAAAATATATTGGATAATTGTTGAGCGGGTTTTAAAGCTATTCTTGTTTTTTCGGTCGTGAGAACTTGGGATATTTTATCCGAGATGGGACCAAAATATGTCAGAGGTATGAATGTTTTCTTTTCTCGGTATTCTTTTACGGGGTAGATTAAGCTGAAAGTGATTTGTTTTCGTTTAGGGCTTATTAAGGTATTAATTATTTTAGGTTGGGAGCCGTTATTGAGTGCTATATTTTTGATTGTGTCCAGTTCTTTTTTAAATTATTTTTACTAAGAGGGATAGTGAAGGCTCTGTGGATCATAAATCTATAGGCTGCCAGTTTATGGGAGTTAGGGTGTATTGAGTCAGCTGGGATGGTGACATCTGAAAAGGTTGGTTTGCGGAAGATATCGAATTCTAGTCTATTTCTCTTTTTCAAAATTGTAATATCTAAGAAATTTATTTTATTATCGGTTTCCTTTTCAAGTGTGAATTTTATGTTGGGGTGTATATTTAGTGACAGTAAACAAAGTAATTAAGTAGTTTTATTGTTAAAATGTACTGTCACAAAGTAACGGACCAATCAATCTACTCAGTATCCCATCGTTGGCCGAATTTGAGCTTTGTACACAAAAGCCCACAATCCATCGTGCCAAAAACGGTCGAATGCCTTGGATATATTAAGCGCAATCGCTTTAGATTCTCCCAAGTGTCCAATTACATTGTTTGAAGCATATGTTACATAAGCTAGAAGATCTTCTATTGATCTTTGCTTACGAAAGTGATGATGGTCGCTAATAATGTTCAGGCCATCAAGAAGATGCTCATTGGTACCCTTTTAGTTGATATTGGAAATTATCGAAAGCCATACGACTCGTCGGAAGTTGTTTGGGAAGGTCTTCTTGACTTTTTTTGGTATCGGCTGAACTGTAGCACATTTGCAGCAGGAAGGAAATATTCTATTTTTATAAAATAGGTTGAGAAGTGTACGGAAACCTGATATTAGTTCTCTCGCGCATTTTTTGAGTATTATTGCCGGTACTCCGTCACCGCCAGAAGCTTTTTGGGTATCTAGTTTCATTAAAATAGGTTTTATGATGCTGTCTGACGACAATATCGGGCATCCTCGAGTGAACAATGGGAAGAGTTGGTGATGTTTTTCCTTGAAAATCGAAGGTAGAACGTAAAGCAAAAAGCTGACAAGTTCGCTTTTCCAACTGGTGTTGTTGCAATAGTGTTATCTGGCTTTAGAGAAATTTTGACTAATAGCCTTAGTGACTAATCAAAAGAACCTGGAATTGTTGGAGCAGGCAAGAACTTTATTTTTAATTTTTTGATTGTGTGACTCCTTTGTTTCACGGATAACTTCTTTGTATCTGTTCCGGGTACAAACAAAGATGTTTTGATTTATAACATTAGAATTTTCACGTCATTGTCGTCGATAGGATGGACATTTAGAAGCACCAGCTTCCCTGCATTTTCGGTCAAACCAAGACTTGCCTTTGGAAGGGCATTTCGTCGAAAAAGGGATGTAAGCTTCCATCCCAACCGAAATGACATCGCAAACCTTCTTAGCGCAATCAGATGGTTCGTCGGATCTAAAACAAACGTCTAACCAATGGAAAGTTCTAAAAATCTATCGAATTATATGTCTATTTAGACTTTTTTAGTAGAAGAATATTAAAATTATGTTATTTTTCTTATTATCTTCAATTTTAACAAAAAAAAAGTAGGATCTAGAGCAAAATATCAGTTTTTAGTTGTAAATATCTCCGTCATTTAAAAAAAATACGTCATAGATCCTCTATTTATCTTATCTGAAAATTTAATATAGACAGTGCTTCCACAGTGAAAAAAAATATTATACCTAATTCTGTAAAGTCGATTCAGGTTAAGTTGTTTAGGGTATAAATAGTAATAATAGGGAATCAACTGTGGTAGCCGGGTATCGTTTGATATTAGTATACGTGAAGTGAGGTGAATCAATCTATTTTTGATCAGCTATTGTTTACATTTACATTCATTTAAATCAATACTTAACTATCTTCCTATATTCATAATAATTACGAATAGATATAATCAAAAACCAAAATAAACCGTTAATGATTAGTAAAGTTTTAGATATTTCCCTGACTATCTGAATATTTCAATTTCATTTACACGATCTGTACAAATCTGTGGCATAGCTAGGCGGTAGAACGAGTATATACACCATTCCACTCTTACAAATGGAGAAAATACGCTCCTTATAAAAGGAACGTTATTGGGGATTCTCTTTTGTCACAAATATTCACACTCTATTATCGATTTTTAAACTGAGTGTGACTTCCAATGTAAGTTTCTTCGTCCCAATCATCGATTTTTAGTTTACTGTATTCCGAGAGTTTTCTTTAAGAGATTTCTCCCTCCGATTATCGCTTCACTTCCCTCTTTAGTTATTGACACCCCGTCTCTCTATAAGTAGCTCCACCTTAACTGTTCTCTGTTTTGGCGCCCCTTGAACTTTGCTACTATTATAAATGCAAATTAACTCATCTCATATCACAAAACACAAATAGTTAACAAACCAGACCCTTTCTGTGTTTTAACCTCAAAATTCTTCGATCTTGCAATTTGGTTGCCTACCATCGTACGACGACTAATTACACAGGGGAACAGCTGTTTTGGTGTCGAGGTTTTTTGAGCTGATTCTATATCAATTTGATGTCCTGAATTCAAATAACGTATTCATTTGTACCTAGGAGCTCAAATTTTTAAGATATACAATTTTAGAGAAATATAAGTTACATTATTGTAACTCAAATCCGTAAGTGTAGTAAACAAAAGTAGATACGAAATTTTTATTTTAGTTATACAAAATACAATATTATGTCGTACTTACAAATAAAAAAAAAAACATTGAAGAAATGAAATAGTCACTCAACACTTGGAAAGCTTCTTTTCCGCGACATTCTTGAATGTTTTTTTAAAAAGTCCCTTTTTAAACTCCAGCAGTAATCTGCCATCATGTGCATGTCCCATCTTCCTTGGTAGCGGTCCTCCATAACTTTAATATCTTGGTGAAATCTTTCACCTTGTTCCTCACTCATGTCTCCTAAATTTTCTGGAAAACGGTCTAAGTGGCTGTGTAAATAGTGTATTTTAATACTCATATTGCACCCTAAGGATTTGAAACTATTAAGCATCTTGTTAACCATTTCAACATAGTTTTGAGCTTTATGTTTGCCTAGAAAATTTTCTACGACTGCAACAAATGATGTCCAAGCTTCTCGTTCAACTTGATTCATTGAATTTATGCAGGCAGGATCCTTAATTAATTGTCTTATTTGTGGGCCGTCAAATATCCCTGCTTTGAGTTTTTCTGTGCTCAACTGATGCATTTTTACCCATATATATGCAAAACAAGACCCATTCTTATCAAGAGCCTTTACAAATTGCTTCATTAAGCCCAACTTTATATGTAACGGAGGAAGTATGATTTTTTCTCTTTCAACCAAAGCGTCGTTAATGACATTCTTTTCTCCAACGTCCATGTTTTCTCTCTGAGGCCAATCTTTTCTAACCCAGTGGTGTGTTTTGTCCCTACTATCCCAGAGGCACAAGAAACACGGATATTTCGTGTAACCACTTTGCTGCCCAAGAAGAAAGTTTACCATTTTTAAGTCTACACAAATCGTCCATTGATGTTCGTAATACTTTATCTTCTGCAAGACCAAAGCTATGGTATTATATTCTTCTTTCAGTTTCGTTGAGTGAGCTAGTGGTATTGAACCATATTTATTCCCATTATGTAGAAGGACACATTTTAAACTTCGCTTTGAACTGTCAATAAATAGGCGCCAATCATCTGGAATATATTCAGAAAGTCCCATTTCTTTCATGAGTCCCCTAATTTCGTGACAAAATACAAGATTGTCTTCTTGAGAAAAGAATGGTAGCAGATCTTTTTCTCTTGTACGGTAAAAGGTAATTTTGGTTCCTTGTTCCAGTAAATTTTTGTCGTTCAACCTAGAAGCCAGTACTTCAGAAGCTTTTTTCGATAAATTGAGATCCCTGGTAAGATCATTTAATTCATTTTGATTGAAGCGTTGAGAAACTGATGACGTCCCCTCATAGTCACTGTTAGTTTCATTAGCATCAGAACTTTTATTAGCATCAGAAGAGCGATCAGAGGAAAAATATTCGTCATCAGAGATATGTGGTAGCTGATGAAATGTTGGAATCGGTATTTCGTCTGAGTGCGGGATAGGGCGTATTGCCGAGTCTAAATTGGGATAAGTCCACTTACTGCGGTTATTTCGATTGATTCCATTAGTATTTACTAACCAGAAAATAACAATCATTGAAGTGGTTTTTTGGTTCTCTCCAAACCATTGGTACGCCGAATTTTAGACATTTTCTTTTCCCGGTAGTCCACTGCCGTAAA
The DNA here is from genome assembly GCA_019049505.1 of Pachyrhynchus sulphureomaculatus. Taxonomy (NCBI): domain Eukaryota; kingdom Metazoa; phylum Arthropoda; class Insecta; order Coleoptera; family Curculionidae; genus Pachyrhynchus; species Pachyrhynchus sulphureomaculatus. The sequence goes on from CM032456.1 coordinate 95,203,654, forward strand.
TGCTCTATACAAGTTTTACATACGAGATGCGGGGCCCACGTTTTGTCCAGATTACCAAGCTTAACTCCAAAGTATCCAAGATACGCTCGCTTTACAAAGTCAGTAATAGTTTGTCTGTTTTGTTGAAACATGTATTCTCCGCATATATAGCAAAACACATCAGGTTGATTTACACAACTTCTTCTTGAACTGGAACCTGAACTCATTTTAATTCTGTTCAATAACACAAAAACACTCTTTTCTTAACATAAAATAACACGCCGAATTCGATCAACTCTCATTAGTAAGAACGCACAAACTGACGAGACTTACCCGAGTTAGGTGATTAAAAGGGTCAGTTCAGGTACCTGATAGGCAATGGTTCCACTATTTATAGATTTACCTGGAATTTACTCAATTACAGACTGACAATAAAACCATTGTACCTACATTAATGAATATATAATAATTTTAGAACTCTCATAAATGAATATACTGAATAAAAACCACATTGGTAGATAAGTTGATGTATCTAAAAAAGTAGAGCTGATAGAGAAAAACGACGGATTGCATGTATAGATTTAGCGTCCCAAATATAGTTAAAATCAGCTCTAAAATCCCAGGCACCAAAACAAAAATATTTTTTTGTTACCCTGTGTTATAGCTGTTATTTTTTCTATTTAATTTATGTCTATCAATTGTTAAATTTACAAAAAAACTGTTGCATTTTGGGTTGCCCCTTCCACAGCTAGTAAAACATCTTCATCTTAAATTGATTTCCTTACATAATTTTATTTTACCAAGTGTTTCCAATTGTTGTAATATTCACGGACATGTTTCAAAGTATTTCGATACTATGTCACATAATAATGTAAATAGCTTTTAAAATAAAAATTGTTTTAAATTTTTCGCCTCTTTACAATTTTAAAGGAATTTTTATCCTGGCCAGTATTCGTAGCTGTTGCTTTGAATATTTATGGTGGGTTCTATACATCATGTTCAGAATATCAGACACAAAATCACAAACAATTATAATTTTTACTCAAACTAATTTTTTTTTTTTTACATGTGTTTTATGACTTTGACGTTAACCAATTAGCCAGCATCTCTCTTTGTTTTTTTTTTTAGCCACACAAATTTTACACACATTCACAAAAGGGACAAATCACAAACACCCAGCCCAGACACGGAATCGAACCGCGGACTTCTCGGACAACAGTGGGCAAGGCTAACGCCTTAACCCACTGCGCCAATCGGCCGGGCTAAACTAATTCTTATTAGGATAATTAAAACAAGTTACTGATTTTCTTTTACCAACTCAACTTTTTTTATTCAATGTCATTCTTTAAATAGTAATTGTAAATCCAATTAATAACATTAAACTTATTGAAAACCGGTAATTCTTTTTAGGAAAATGAATAACTATTGCATTAATTAAATTTTTATGTAATAATCATCTGAATGAGCATTTATATTCAGATCTGGTTATTTATGGCATCTCCCCAAAATAACCGACTTGATTTCTGGACAAAATAATCGAAATATTACATAGAAATTGGATAAATAAAGAGTAATTGAAGCAACCAGAAAGCTTTACACTCCACAACTGTTAATTCTTTGCAAAGCTCAAATTCGATCAACTATGAAATACTGCTCCCATGTTTGGGGCTCCGCTCCCAAATATACACTGCATTTGTTAGATTCTGTTCAGAGAAGAGATGTTCGTCTGATTGGAGACCCGGAACTGACCGGCGGCTTTAATTCGCTGGAACATCGAAGAACGGTTGGCGACTTGAGTCTGTTTTACAAGTATTTTCATGGAAAGTGTTCGAAGGATGTAGCCCGCTTAATTCCTCCCAGAGCGGAGCAGTTAGAAATACACGTCGCGCTAATACTTCACATCCGCATGAGGTTCAGCTTGTTACTCCGCGTACAACGCTTTTTCAAGCAGTCTTTTATATCGAGAACATCATCCCTTTGGAATAATTTGCCCAAGGGTTTGTGTTTCCCACCGAGTACAATTTACAGCGATTCAAGAATAACGTGAATCGCTTTTTTCGCACACATGCCGCTCCTGGAGCGCTTTAGGGACTCCCCTACAGCACGTGTGCTAGACCCATAAAAAAAACTATAGGAATAATTAAATTAATGTCGAATAATTGAACTATTATAATTAAATTACCATAATGTATTCACTGTAAAATAAATTGCTTCGTACCAGTAACTTACATTTTTTTTTTCAAATTATTGATTATTGGTAATTTTTATTTCAATTACTTGTAAAAGTATTTAGTAGTTATAACTGAACTGTTTTTTTTTTTAAACAGAACACGACAACTCTGAATAAACTAAATAGGTAAAAACAGCCATAATTCGAATTAATAATAATAAAATTACAAAAGAAATTTAGACAAAGTTTTGTGGTAGTGTTCAGAAATATTCACTATGAAGCTCAAATCAAAATCTCCTTGGCTACAACAATTTAGGTGTTAGGGCTGAAAAAAAACTTTTCAGAAAAAAATCATGAACTTCGCCATTTTTTATGTTAATTAATAGTCTAATTAGTTATGGTTAGTTTAGACCCTCTCCTTATAAATTAGTTAGCGAAAATTGTCATTTTTTAAGTAAGGTTGTTAAAATAGATAGGAACCTACGGGAAGTTCCTCATTGGACAGTATAATGTCTGCTTAAGAAACTGTTATGAATGCCTCCAAATATTGTACTGCACTGACTTCGCCGTTGCTTGATGGAGATCCATAGTAACTAAGAATAAAAAATTTAAACAATAAGAACACCACTTGTGTTCATTATATTATTGCTGACAATTGTTTCTACACACTGTGTCTTCTTCTGGAGCAAGATGTAAATTAACTAAATTAATTAGTTAATTACATCTTGCTCCAGAAGAAGACACAGTGTATCGAAACAATTGTCAGCAATAATATAATAAACAAAAGTGGTGATCTTAAAGAGTTGTTTAAATTTTTATTCCTAGTCCAAATATTGTATTTTTTATGGTTTTTCTCATCCAAGTAATCAGTAAAAATACACAAGAAGATAACGATAAACATTACTTTGAAGTCTGTGTGTTACTTTGAATTCCTGTGTACAAAGCGCCGCAGATTGCGATGACATGGTCGATACCCCTAATTGTTCTGTTGCACATTATTAACTGCAATCAACAGAAAAACCTAGAACATCAATTATTTCAGGTTTCCAAACCCATAAAAGAATAAATTTGTCTATGAATTTTATCCTTCATTGATTTTCTTTTTCTAAAACGTACGCCTACGAGGCTAAAAATTTTCATCAAGTTGCAAATGGATTGAAACAGAACAAGGTTTTTTTTAACAGTTGCATATTTAATTGAAACTGCTTTATATATTTGCTGTCAGAATGTATATATTTATTTATTATACTTAGCCGAAGCTCATTACAAATCATTTATACAATTAGTAACATTACTAAGTATTACAGTATAATTTGCAACGTAAGATTCAGAGTTAAATTGATTATTTGCTAAGAATACTGGATGGTAAACAAACACGTAGTTACTAGCTTTTGTTTCGGCATCAGTAAGAGTACTTTTCGCCCTTGAGAAGTATTGCGTTGCTGTCTTCTTCAAATCATCTGCACAGTCATCGTCATTGCACAAATCAACTACTTGTTCAAGTGCAATAAGTTCTTCAATAACACTATATGCTTCACTTGAGGCTAAGGATAGGATGGCAGTCCCTTCGTTAAGATAATGGTCTTAGATGGCGGATGATTCTCTGGCAACGGTATTGTTCAAGACATACAATTGATTATTTCCAAGGGTTATACATTTTGAGATATCTTGACCTGAAAATAATTTTACTAATATAATATTGTTTGTAGATATGGGATATAGAATTGTGCAATACCATTCTGTAATATACGAGAGTTGTATGATAAGTACTTGACCTGGGCCAGAAATAGTGCTACTACTATTTAAAAAATTATATTTTTCATAAACATAACCTTTCACAAGAATTCTGTCAAATTTTCAAGTAGCTGCGTGATTTAGTTTGTGAGTAGCAGCCATTTAAATAGAACAACTTTTAAAGATTACAACAGTGGAAAATATATAATAAAAGACTGTTTTTAGTCAATGTCCACTGGCCTATTTAAATTGCGATGACGCGTTTCGCTGTCGATGCAGCTTCCAGATCTGTATTTTACACAGACAAGTTAGGTTTAATGTTCATAATTTTATATAATTTCTTAATTATAATATTACACCTAATTAAATTACATTGATAGTATTGGAAAACCCACACAGACATGGAATTAGGAGAATAAATTCAATAATGGTGAATTGTTTAAGTCTACCTGGTCGTTGAGTAAAGTACCGGTAGTCCTTAATTGATTTATTTGCATTGTCTCTAAAATGTTTAGTTTTAAACCTTTTTGTTGGGTATGTAAAATTTTGAAATTCTTGTTAAACCTCTGATTTTCTGTTAAAAGATGATTAGCATATGTTGAAATCGACTTTCTATGGATGAAACTTTTTTCGTGTTTTGTAATTCTTTTTATAAATGTACGTCCAGTTTGTCCTATGTATGTTTTAGGACATGACCCACCTGTTAATTGATAAACCCTGATTTATTGTCTTTATTGATGTGTGGTTTGTACTTTTTGAGATATTTCCCTGTAGTATTGTTAGTCTTGTAAGCTATGTTGATATTTTTTTGATTTAAAAATTTTCCCAGTTTTTCTGTTGGTTTGCCGAAATAGGTTAAGCATTTAAATGTGGTTTTTCTGTCTGCCATTAAAACGTGAGTATATTTCTGAGATTGCCTTGTTTCTAAGTTTTTTCCTAACGATGTTATCGATTAAAGTAACCGAATAACCGTTGTTAACGGCTACTTGTTTCATGTAGTTTAATTCTTTAGTAAAATTATCCTCTGATAAGGGGATATCAGTTAGTCTATATATAAAGCTATGATAAGCCACGAGTTTATGATGGTTAAGGTGGTACGAACTATTGTGAATTGTGGTATCTGTATGACAAGGTTTGTGATATATTGCAAATTCATGTTTTTTCATGGTTTTACTGATTGTTAAGTCTAAGAAGTTGATTTTCCATTCGACTTCTTCTTCCATTTAAAAAAAACTGATATTTCTATGTAAACAAATAATGTACTGTAAAAAGTAATTGTCTGTCCGTACCTGTAAAGCAAACAATTATATCGTCTACGTATCGATACCAATATAGGCAATTATTACTATTGTTATTATGGTTGTTAAATATCATTGTTTTAATACTATCCATGAAAATTTCGGCAATATTGGACTTAATAGACTTCCCATAATTAACCCTTCCTTACTATTGTAGAATTTATTGTTAAATGAAAAATAATTTTGTCTTAGGCAAGTTCTTAATAAATTAATAGCTTACAAGACTACTACTATAGGGAAAAACTACAAACCACACATCAATAAAGACAATAAATTAGGGGTATATCAATTAACATGTGGGTCATGTCCTAAAATATACATAGGACAAACTGGACGTACATGTATACAAAGAATTACAGAACACGAAAAAAGTTTCATCTATAGAAAGCCTAATTCAACATATGCTAATCGTCTTTTAACAGAAAATCACACGTTTAACAAGAATTTCAAAATTTTACATGCCCAACAAAAAGGTTTAAAACTAAACCTTTTAGAGACAATGCAAATAAATCGATTAAGGACTACAGGTACGTTACACAACGACCAGGTAGATTTAAACAATTCATCATTATTGAATTTATTCTCCTAATTCCATATCTGTGTGGGTTTTCCAATACTATCAATGTAATTTAATTAGGTGTAATGTTATAATTAAGAAAATTATATAAAATTGTGAATATTAAACCTAACTTGACAGTGTAAAATGTAGATTTGAAGAAGCTGCATCGACAGCGAAACGCGTCATCGCAATTTAAATAAGCCAGTGGAAATTGCCTAAAAACAGTCTTTTATTATATATTTATAATGAATTTCCATCAAATAGAAGCTACAACCATCCAAAATTTGAAACAGTGGAAAAAACTGAATATTAAGCAGTGATAAAATATTTGTTTTTGAAAGAGAAAACGAATGATAAGATAAAAGTGGAACTCAGCGAAGTTTATGGGGACTTTGCACCATCGTTATAGACCATGTATTGGACAACTGAATTCACACGCGGCCATTCAAGTATTTTTGATGAAGAACATCCAGGTCATCCAAATGATGTCACCACTTCAGAAATGACTGAAAAAATGCACTGTGGGCGTGTTAATCGAACGGATACAGAATATTTTAGAAATTCGTTTGGACATGAGAAAGCTTTCCGCAAGATAGGTGCTGCGATTGCTCACAATTGGCAATAAACACGAACATGTGTCAACTTCAAAAGAATGTTTGGCTATGATAAAGCGCAATCGGAGTGATTTCTGGCGTCGATTCATAACATTGACAAAATATGGCACATCACAGACCAAAGAACAGCCCAAACGATGGGTTTTTCGTGGCGAACCGGCGCTAAATAATGCCAAGGCGACTTTATGAGCAACAAAGTCATGGCCACCGTGTTTTGAGATGCACGCTGCCTAATCCACGTCGATTACCTTGAAAAGGGCAAAACTATTAATGGAGAATATTATGTAAACTTAATGGATCGTTTCAAAACCATGCTGTGAAGGAAAAACGTCGGCATTTGGCGAAGAAAAAAAATTCTTTCATCATGACAATGCACGCGTGCACACTTGTGACATTACCATGGTAAAATTCCATGAGTTAGGATACAAATTGCTTCCACATTCACCATATTTGCCAGATTTAGCCCCCAGCGATTATTTCCGAATATGAAAAAATAGTTCAGTGGAAAAAAAGATGACCTGATTGTTGAAACAAACGCCTATTTTGAAAGGTTGAAGAAATCGTATTTTTTAGATGGGATACAAAAGATAGAAAAACGTTGTAGTGAGAGTATCGAGCTAAAAATAAAATAAATTTTACACACAGAAATATTTTTTCTTGTCAAAGCCAAGTACTTATCACACAACCCTCGTAGTTTTAAGATGTCCCACGTACTTTACGAAACTGGCATGGTTAGAAGTTTCTCAGGAATATTTGGCCGTTTTAGAGAACGATAGAGACGATCAGTTGTTTTTCGCGAATTGTCCTAGGCAATGAGACATGGGTGTTCTAATGGGATCCTCCCACAAAACAAGAGTCGAAGCAATGGGCTCCCCATCACCAGAGGCGACTTCAGAGACCCTGGACTAAGTGTATCAACATAGACGGTAGTAATCCATAAAAACTGTTTTTTTTTTAATCTTTACAAGCTTTTCTTCACAGCTGGAAAAAAACTAGCTCGTAATGCTGTAGATCCCGTGATACACTACTATGCCTGACATATACTCTAGCAGTTATAATTGATTACACATTTTTGCTAAAGTGATCCGGGATTGCACCTCCTCCGATAGAGCGCGGGTGTGCTTCAAATTTTTAGATTATTACCAGCCTTCTCTTACGAAGCAGAAAGTTTTGTTTTCTGTGCTGTCGAGTCTAGCTCGGCGGATGAGCCGTGAAATTTCAAAAAGAATATATTTTGATTGACGAATTTTGGACCTTACTCCATTTTTGGTAGTTACATTATTTCTATAAAAAGATTTTTTTAAAAGATACCTCGGTACTTAGTAGTTCATATTTAAAAAGGATAAATATCCTCGGATTATTATCTAGATTACGGTACGTTCTAAACCCCTTTTCAATAATAAATAACAAGTTAATAAATACATCAGTGTCAAGAAATTTGACAAATAATACCCAATTATCATGAACGACTTTATACTAAAAATTGTTTACCATCAAATGAAACATATATTTGAAATTTTAGTAAATGCAGTATGAGCAAGTAGACAAAGTGGTTTAAACTGTAGTCTTGTTCGACCTTCAGTACGTCATAATGATATGCAAAAAGTTACTTTATTCCACTTCCGTGCAACACCGCTCCTGTTTTGAAGTATAAACCGCTTTGAATATCATAACATTGTCGCCACTTATATTTATTTATCTTAATAAAAAATGTTTACATATAGTTATATATAATTTAAAAAGCAAATTTTAAAAATATACAGTCGATAATTCTTAGTTAGTAGTTAGTTTCTTCTTAACCAGTTTTAACTATGCACTGTATTAGATTAGAATTTTAATAATGCAGTGAAAGTCGGTCGTCTAAGCAAGCCATTTTGAAAATCTGACAATACTGTAAATTTGACTGATTCCTTCATAGTTGATATAATCAACCAGTTTTGATAATATTATAAAGCAAATATAAAATTCCTAACGATTTTTAAATTTTGGGCAATTTACGATGTCTGTATTTTCTTTCAAACCAAGACATATGGCTATATTTTAATAGAATGTTACACAACTTTTATTTATAAATGTGATATTGCACTGTCGTTAATCTTTTAATCTTGCATCTAAATGTACCTTCTTAGTCATATTTTACCTTTAGCCTGAGCAGCATCTTCGAACTTTTTAATTGTATCCCAATATCGGCTTAGCAGCAGCTGTTAAATTCTGAATGACTTCAGTTTTAGCTTGGTCAGTATAATATCCAAGGGGTACTGAGAATGAACGTATGGAAATCATTGTTTCATGCTGTAGACCTTTTACTTGGGTGTCTACATATTTGAAGTATGTTTTTAAATCCTCAGGTGTGGTCTGGGGACTCTAAAAAAATATTAAAATTTTAAGAAACAGCTATGGAATTCGGACCACGATGGAATTTTAACGTTTTCTTGTAGTAACTGATCGATAGAACTGTATTTTAATAATTTAGATGCCAATGAATCCCAGCTTCCTAATTTTCATTATAAAGGTCTTCAGACATTAATTCAATCTTTAGATACATATAGTAATGTATTATTTTTGTAGTATTTTAAGGTGCACACTGCATGTATCTAAGTGAATCTACAAAACTGTAAAGACACATTTTTTGCTAGAGTAGAGTCACTCAACACGCCGAGGTAAGAAAAATGTCCGACGGTCTTAGGTGAGCATTAAGACGTGAATACTCTTAGAATAGCAGAAATGGGTTGTTTTATAAAAACACTATTTTTTTTAGAGTAACGATTAATAATTTAGTCATCTTTAAGGGTTAAGCATATTGTTTTTCTTTGTCCGGAAGATTTTTTAAATTACTAGAATTAGATTGTAATATTTAAAATCTATCTTTTTTAAGACTGTAAACTCAAAGTTACAGGCGAAAATACAAAACTATAATGAAAACATCCTCTTCTAATACCAATATTTCCCTCCCTCATTTTCTGTATCTGTCGTTTATTTATCCCAATCTCTCCATTATTTCTCGATAAGTCAGCTTAAAATTAATTGACACTACTGCCCGTGATTCCACAAATAAAATTCTCAAATCTAGCGGAGGTTGAACCATCAAAGCGCTGTTGTTATACTGTTAATGGCCAATAAAAAAAAAAAGTTTAACCACCCAATTTGTGTCATAGTTTAGGTATTAGTTTCAAGTCTTACCTATAATGTTAGAGAAACTTCATTTAATCACTTTAATACCTGTTAAATAAAGTCATCTACAATTACATTACAGATGTAAATTTACGTGATCTGGAAGAAATATAAATAACAGCTGAAATATTTATTTAGGTATCAATCTTCAATAATCAGGGCGGTGAAGAAAGTGTTTCTATTCATTGACAGTTGTTGTTATCCGATTTAATTCACACAATGACTTACACTGATAAAATTCGAAACTATGTAACGTTTCAATTTTAGCTTAACTTTAGCAGTCTAATTAAAAACACAATAAATTATTAGACTCGACCTACAATTTCTTATGCAAGAGAAAGTATTTCACTTCCTAACTCATTATACAAATAAATAAATACACCGTTAAATGAGTGAATATTTATTTTAAAAAAGGGTAATCCTCTTAGATATTCCCTTGGTTCTAACAAAAAATACAGTAAGAAAATAATGGTTTCTATTTCATTTCCTAAACAATTAAAATTTACCAATCTACGAGTATATCTCTATCCAAACCCTGTTCTATCCAGCTTTGGATATAGGTCTCCCCTTATTGATTTCATTATTCTCGGTCTGATTCTAATTAGTTGGGGTGTAATCACGGCGAGTTCTTCCCTGTAATCACCGGCGAGTTCTTCCCTATCTTGGGCAATTCTTAATAAGGTATGGAATCCAGACCTGTCCAATCTCGTATATTTTTCAGCCAGGTACATTTTCAATGCCCCACACCTCTTTTCCCTTCAATTTTCCCTTCCATCAACAACCGGAGCAGTGAGTAACGTGGACCTCTATAAATAAGTCCCAAGTAACGAGTTTTTTGTCTTTTAATAAATAACAATAGTTTTTTCTTTCTCTTTCTCTACCCATTCGACGAAGTATATCTTCATTAGTAACACGCTCTGTCCAAGCAATCTTCAATATTCTGCGCATGACCCATAATTCGAAAGACTCCAAACGATTCAATGATCGTACTCTCAAGATAAAGGGCTCAACTCCATATAAAGGCACTTTATATAGACCTTTACAAAACGATAACGAGTATCCAAAGAAAGGGTTGAGTCTGTGAGGAGGTGTCTCATTTTGAGAAAAGCCGCTCTAGCCATTTCAATGCGAACTCGTACCTCAACTTCAGGATTCAAATCATTAGGGACCCAAGACCCTAGGTATTGAAATTTGTTTACTTGTTCTATCAATTGATCGTAAACACGAATATCTGTTTGCAACCCAGGTGTTCTTGAAATGATCATTACATTCGTTTTATTAACGTTTACTTTCATGCCTAAAACATCGCTTTCCCTAGATTATTGCTCATAAGACGTTGAAGTCCATCCGCTGTATCTGCTATAATAACGGTGTCATCAGCGTACCTTAGGTTGTTAATGATTTTGCCATTAACTTTGATACCATCTGTGGTATTGTCTAAGGCCTTCTGGAATATATGCTCAGAGTATAGATTAAACAGGAGCGGGGAAAGAACACATCCCTGACGAACACCTCTTTTTATTCGTATTTCCTCAGTCTCTCTGCTATTTACTCGTATTGTCTCCTCCTGATCCCAATATAGGTGAGTAATGAATCTGTTGTCATTTTCGTCAAGCATTTGTATTAATTGTGGATGCTTGACTCGGTCAAATGCTTTTTCGTAGTCGATAGAACACAAGTAAACGTCCTTCCTTTGATCTCTTCATTTCTGTAAAAATACACTCAGCCCTAAAAGTGCTTCTCGAGTTCCAAATCCTTGTCTAAATCCGAATTGCACAGTAATGGGTAGTTATCGTAACCAAAGGAGTGGACAAAGCAGTAACAAATTATTTACCCATTTTAGATAGCTTGCTACGAGTACAGGCTAAACCAACCATGATAAATTTCATCCAGGTCTATACGCCCACCTCGACATGTAGTGAAGAAGAAATAGAACAATTCTAGGCAGATATGAACATTGCGTTAAGTAAACTGAAGAATAATACAGTGACTATCTTAATGAGCATCTTAAATGCCAAAGGTGGCTGTGGGAAGGAAAGTAATCTGATTAGAAATTATAACTTGGGCGTCAGAAATGAACGAGGTGATAATTTTTTCAGTTTTACTTGGATGTGGAAAGTACCAGGAGATTCAAAAGATCACATTATCAGGAATCAGGTAGACTTTATTATCATTAAACAACGATATAAAAAGTGAATTAAATCTGTATTCTGGTGCTGACATCCTATCCGATCATAGGCTCGCTAGTACTTCGTGCCGTTTCAAAAAATTACCTATACCAGAACATCACAGAAAACCAAATCTCACTAAATTGGAAATTCTACAGTTCGAGACACGGTGATGAATATGATAGAGAAGGGCATCGAAACAATCTAGGATATACATATGTCTATGGAAAATAAATATGAGAGCTTCTCCACAACAATCAAAAACACGATAAAAACTAATCTGAAGCCAGATAAAATAGCAAACGGAATTCTCAATCTGATGGAAGATAGAAGACAGCTGAAAATTAGGGGTGTTGAGAACAGCCATAGAAGACTTAACGCCGAAATAAGAAGACAAATAATGATTGCTAAAGGTCAACACTTTTTACAAGAGTGCACGGACACAGAGGATTGTGACAGAAGACATTCGGATACACATTTTCATTTGAAGAAGCTGCAAGACTAAAACCTAAAAAACACAACAGCAACATAAATGCTAAGTATGGAAATTTGAGTCTATATAGAGATCACATGGAGAGAATATACCGTCTTGAGGATGAAAGGAACGGTGACCATGAAGTACAAGAAAAAAATTATTGGCCCAATAACAATACGTGAAGTAGAAAATACCATATTGTTAGCAAAGGGCGATGAAAATCAACATTTGTCCCCCTCCCTAAGAAACAAAATGCTAAAGAATGCAGCTACCACCGAACCATATCTCTGATGAGTCAGCTCTTGAAACTCTTTCTGCGACTTATACATTAAAGAATATATAAGGAAATTGAAGAATATACAGCACGCACACAGTTCGGCTTTCGTAAGGGATTGGGAACCAGAGAGGCACTCTTTTCTATACAGGTGCTGGTTCAAAGATGTCGGAATGTTGGCAGCGACGTCTTCTCATGTTTCGTGAACCTAGAGAAGGCTTTCGATAAGATACAACATGACAGATGATTGACATATTAAAAACAACAGGCATCGATGACAAAGATCTACACTTTATTGCAAATCTATATTGGCTACAAACTGCTAATTTGAAAGAGGAAAATCGAGCAACTGAAGACATTGCCATTAAAAGAGGTGTAAGACAAGGGTGCATTCTTTCACCGTTACTGTTGAAGTTGTACTTGTGTGGAAGGAATTAAAATAAATGGAATAACAACAAACACTATTAGATATGCGGATAATACGGTCTTGATGACAAATAATATCAAAGATCTTCGGAGGATCCTCGATCCAGTGGCGGATTCTTGTGAATAGTTCGGTCTCAAACTGAATATCACAAAAACCAAGTTAATAATTATCAGCAAACAACAGATAAACGCTCAGTTGTAGATTGGTGAAAGCAAAGTAGAAAGAACAGAGAAGATAAAATATCTAGGACAATTACTGAGCGAAGATTGGGACCATTTAAAGGAGATCAAAGCTCAGATTGAGGCTGCAAGGAGTGCCTTTATACGCATGAAAAAAACTTTGTGTGGTCCAATATTACATATTTTCTATTCTTTTCTATGGGATTGAATCGTGGATACTCACAGAGAGCACTATGAAAAAGCTTAAAACTTTCGAAATTTGGACATACAGGCTACTATTGCAAATAAGGTAAATGGATCATGTTACCAATGTCAAGGTGATGAATAGAATGGGCCAGGACGAAGAAATCGTTAATACTGTGAAGACTAAGAAACTTTTCTATTTCGGCGACATAATGAAACATCCGGAAACCTATAACATCTTACGTCTGATATTGCAAGGCAATATAGAAGGTAAACGACCAGGAAAAAGACTTTCCTGGTCTAAAGAACTTACGAACTTACAATGCCGTATTATGATTCTGGCATATGACCAAGCCATAAGTTCGTTAGACCAGGAAACTTCCTAATATATATATATATATATATATATATATATATATATATATATATATATATATATATATATATACAGTTATTTTAAGTGATAGAAAGTTTTTGCCATAAAAAAAATAAGATGAACGGGAACAAATGCAACGTAATAAATGTGTCGGATTTTTGACTGAACTCAAAAATACTATCGTATATCAATAACGTGATTACAAATCTTTATTTAAACAGATCTAAAAAAAAAAAAAAAAAAAAAAAAAAAAAAAAAAAACAAAAAAAAAAAAACAAAAAAAAAAAAAAAAAAAAAAAACCCCCCCCCCCCCCCCCCCCCCCCCCCCCCCCCCCCCCAAAAAAAAAAAAAAAAAAAAAAAAAAAAAAAAAAAAAAAAAAAAAAAAGAAAAAAAAAAAAAAAAAAAAAAAAAAAAACAAAAAAAAAAAAAAAAAAAAAAAAAAAAAAAAAAAAAAATTTAAAAAAAAAATTCCAATAATCTATAATAATAAACCATCTAATCTAGATAATTTAAGCTCTAGTACTTTGAAAAGCAAATTTAAAAAATATGTCTATAATTGACATGAATAATCAGACATGTGGGATTGAATGAAAACTGACCTGGGCTGCCTATGGTAAGTTCAGACATGGTTTTTAATCGAAAATCCCCGTACGCCTCAAACCAGTGCGTCCTACCGGTTGAAAGTTAAACAACATGAATCATTCTGTTCTAATAATCACATGAGGCAATCGAATATCAAACGAACAAATTCGACGAAAAACTCTAGATATAAATGTAATACAGATAATAATTTGCCTGAAATGGAATTGGACTGGATACATTGCAAAGATACGAAGAGATAGAGGAACAAAAAAGGTTATGAAATGGAAATCTAGAAGGGATGCTTTTAGAAGTAGGGTACGATACAGACGAAATTTCAACAAACTAGAATAAAGATGTACAGGACCTAAATATATGAACATTATTGAGAAGAACCTATGCCCAAAGATGGACGAGCCAGGCTACTGTATGATAAAGATGATGATAAATTATACCTACTTAAAAGTATACTTCGGAGAGAGGATTAATAAAGATAACACATAATAAGAATAATTTATAATCTGAATGGAATAATGTGGAACCTCAATATTCGAAAGAAGCGAAAACAGTTTAATAAACTATATAAGTTTTATTAAAAATAATTGGATTGATGTTGCAGAGACATGAAAGATAAAAGAAGGCAATTGAAAAAAACTCGAGTCAATGGAAATAGCTATGTTTAGACTAAGACTGGGAGTATCTAGAGAGGAGAGAATTGGAAAAAATAATGTATATGCAACACTAATTGGAAGTGGATGGTTCTCTAATGGTTCACACAGAACAATTAAAATGAAACAGTCACGTACAGAGAATGGTGGAAACAAGACTTCCTAATCGAGTTATGAAAATTTAAATAGACTATATCATATAATTTATTTTTAACAATTTTACTTACGTATGCTAGAACAGCACCGACAGAAAACAGATATACAAATTTAATGCTCATTCTGACAATACTTGTATTGTAAAAATTCTATGTTTTGTAGCGGAAATAAGAATTTTACTTGCTTAAATAATACATCTTATTTTAATTTCTTGATAAATCCCCACTTATAAATAATTATCTTTTATAAACGAGTTAACGTTATTCAAAAAAAGTAATTTTTATAAAGTACGTCATCCGGGTCTTGCTATTTATATCACAACTTGTACCTTGTACCTAGTCTCCCGTTAACCAGTAATCCGACCTCTTAAGTAAAATTTTAGTCATGTTTGCTAATCCGGATGTCTAGGTCTGTAAGAGTAAAGAGGACTCATCGAAGAAACTTCGAGTTACCGTTAATGCTGAGAAAATGATCGCTTGGGACAGTGAAAACTTAATTTTCACACATTTTTTTTTTCAACGAGCACTACGATGACGGCTCCATCCAACATACATGTTTTCAGCATAAACTCTTATCAACATCCCAGTAAAAACGATCGAAAACCGGTGGAAGTGAAACTTTAGAACTTGAACGCTCCTCGTAACCGCTAAATACATGGACAATTACTTATAAATAATTAACCTGACCCCTGACTAACCTGAACTCAACGTGAGAAATCCATCTAAATACTATACATTGTTCTCCCACTAAGTCTGATAATTATGAATGCCATCCTCTTGTATATGTAATGATATGATTGATGTTGGGTATATATTATAATGATTTCGAAGTGCTAGAAAAATAAAGTTAATCATAATTATAAAATAAAATTATACTTGATGTTAAGATTATAACTTTATACGTACACTTATGATGAAAGAAATCGCACAGGTAGTTCACGTTCTGGGCCTGATGGTTTGCGTTTCTAACATAGCTTGACGTTTGGACTGTGAATTATGGGTACATTACTTTGTTTATCAGGATCAAGAATTATCTCTTTTTAAAATATTGTATACTGCACTGACTTAGCCATTACTTGATGGAGATCCATAATAGCTAGGAATGAAAATTTAAACAAACGTTTATGATCGCCACTTATGTTTATTATTGCTGACAATTGTTTCGACACACTGTGTCTTCTTCTGGAGCACGATGTAAATTAACTAATAAAGTATGTTTCAGACTACATAGTTTACCTAATTACAAGTACTAAATTCATTAACGATAATTACCTTAATACCTAGAATAAATTCAATAAAGGAGACCCTCCCCCATCTAATTGATCGTTGAGTAATAGACCTGAGGATTTTTTCTGATTAATTTCTACCTGTTCTAAACAATCCAGTAATTTTCCTTTCTTTCCGTTATGCAAAATTTTGAAATCTTCATTGAATGTATGATTTTCATCTGTTAAATATTTGGCGTAATGAGATTTGTTATTTCTCATTCTAAAGCTATGTTTATGTTCGTTTATTCTTTTATAAAAAGGTCTGCCTGTTTGTCCTATATACGTTTTATTGCAACTACCACAGCATAATTCGTAAACCCCCGATTTATTTTCTTTTTTTGTTTTGCTTTTATTATTTTTTATTATATCGAGATAATGCGTTATTTTTACGGAAAGCGATATTTACATGGTTCCTATGGAAAAAATTTTGAATTTTATTAGTTAGTTTTCCGGTATAGGTGAGTGTATGAAATTTTTTTCTTTGTTTAGTTGTTTGTACGGGTACACCAGTCCTATTGCTCTTTTAAATTGTTTTTTCATTAAAATATTATCTACGAAATCGCTACTATATCCATTATTTATACTAATTTGTTTTATAATATGTAATTCTTTCTGAAAATTTTCTTCCGTTAATGGTGTATTTATTAGTCTATGGATGAAACTATTATAAGCCGAGATTTTATGTGTGAATGGGTGGTTAGAATTAGCGTGTATAGTTATATCTGAGTATGTTGGTTTATGGAAGATTTCAAAATCGTGTTTATTCATTTTGTTTGATATTTTTAAATCTATGAAATTAATCGATTTATTTGTTTCAATTTCTGTTGTAAAAGTAATATTATTATGAAGTTGGTAAATAAAATCTAGAAAAAGTTTTAATTGTCAATCTGTGCCTGTAAAGCAAGTCAATATATCATCTACATACCGGTACCAATAAAAGAAATTTTTAAAAAGATGAGAATTACTGATTTGTTCTTCTAAATGGTCCATGAAAATTTCAGATCAAATTGGACTAAGAGGGTTTCCCATTATTAAACCTTTCTTACTTACGTAAATGTTATCGTTAAATTCAAAATAATTCTGATCTAAGCACAATGTTAAGATATCTAATATTTATTGTTTAATTATTGGGTTAACATTATTTTTATTGAGTAATCTTTGGACCAAATTTATAGCGTCTGATAGTGGTATACTAGGAAAAAGATTTTGTACATCAAACGATATAAATCTGGAGTTATTTGGTATAATTAACGGATCAATTTTTGCTATCAATTCATTACTATTTTTAATACTATATTTAGGGTGTGAATTTACAATATTTTGTCAAAACCGCAATCGATTTATTTGATAAAGAAAAAGCTGAAACTACCGGCCGAATTGGTGAGTTATTTTTATGTAATTTGATAAGAGAATATAGTTTTGGAGCTTGAGGGTTCATCGAGACAAGTCTGAATTTTTCATTCTCTGTAAAAATGCTTATGTCTTTTAGCACATCTTTAATTAATTTTTGGAAAGTTATTGTTGGATCAAAGTTGATGGATTTGAATACGTCTGGTTTTAGGAAATCTATTGTTTTTCAATGTAAATTTGTTTTTTTATAGCTATTACGGTTTTTCCTTTATCTGCTCTCGTAAAAATTATGTTATGTTCATTACTTTTGTTTTTTATTTCGTTAGCGATCTTATGTTCATTATGGAATTTACCTGGGAAAAATTCAAACTTTTCTGTGCGTAACATTTTAGTAACTATATGTTTATTCGTAACATCTAGTGAATTACTACTACAGGCTATTTCATATTCAGCACCTAAATATTTTCTAGTTTTAGTACGATCTTTGACTGATAAATTATACTGGAAACCTTTTTCTAATAACTGAATTTCTTGATTATTAAAGTTAACACCTGTTAGGTTGACAAATTTGTCGTAGAAAACATGGTCTGAATACTTTGTGTTATTTCTTGTGTGTAATCTGTTATTGACATTATATTTATTAAGTAACCTATTCAGTTTGGAAAGTTGCTTGATATATTTTTTGTGTACTATTTCATCTATTTTATGTCTTGTACTTTTGTCAAAAATATAGAATTCTATATTAGATAGTCTCCATGTTAATTAGAATGGTATCAGGATAGAAAACTTCAATACTACAAAAGGGATACATACAACATATAGCTGAAGGTAATTCTTACTGAATTAACATGGAGACTATCTAATATAGAATTCGATATTTTTGACAAAAGTACGAGACATAAAATAGATGAAATAGTACACAAAAAATCTATCAAGCAACTTTCCAAACTGAATAGGTTACTTAATAAATATAATGTCAATAACAGATTACACACAAGAAATAACACAAAGTATTCAGACCATGTTTTCTACGACAAATTTGTCAATCTAACAGATGTTAACTTTAATAATCAAAAAATTCAGTTATTAGAAAAAGGTTTCCAGTATAATTTACCAGTCAAAGATTGTACTAAAACTATAAAATATTTAGTTGCTGAATGTGAAATAACCTGTAGTAGTAATTCGCTTGATGTTACGAATAAACATATAATTACTAAAATGTTACGCACAGAAAAGTTTGAATTTT
Organism: Pachyrhynchus sulphureomaculatus; assembly: GCA_019049505.1. Lineage (NCBI taxonomy): Eukaryota > Metazoa > Arthropoda > Insecta > Coleoptera > Curculionidae > Pachyrhynchus > Pachyrhynchus sulphureomaculatus. The sequence continues at coordinate 95,222,528 of CM032456.1, forward strand.
TCCCAGGTAAATTCCATAATCAACATAAGATCGCTAACCAAATAAAGAACAAAAGTAATTAACATAACATAATTTTTACTAGAACAGATAAAGGAAAAACTGTAATAGCTATAAAAAAACAAATTTACATTGAAAAAACAATAGATTTCCTAAAACCAGACGTATTCAAATCCATCAACTTTGATTCAACAATAACTTTCCAAAAATTAATTAAAGATGTGCTAAAAGACATAAGCATTTTTACAGAGAATGAAAAATTCAGACTTGTCTCGATGAACCCTCAAGCTCCAAAACTATATTCTCTTATTAAATTACATAAAAATAACTCACCAATTCGTCCGGTAGTTTCAGCTTTTTCTTTATCAAATAAATTGATTGAGGTTTTGACAAAATATTGTAAATTCACACCTAAATGTAGTATTAAAAATAGTAATGAATTGATAGCAAAAATTTATCAGTTAATTATACCAAGTAACTTCAGATTTATATCGTTTGATGTACAAAATCTTTTTCCTAGTATACCACTATCAGACGCTATAAATTTGGTCCAAAGATTACTCAATAAAAATAATGTTAACCGAATAATTAAACAAGAAATATTAAATATCTTAACATTGTGCTTAGATCAGAATTATTTTGAATTTAACGATAACATTTACGTAAGTAAGAAACGTTTAATAATGGGAAACCCTCTTAGTCCAATTTTATATGAAATTTTTATGGACCATTTAGAAGAACAAATCAGTAATTCTCAATTGTTTAAAAATTTCTTTTATTGGTACCGGTCTGTAGATGATATATTGACTTGCTTTACAGGCACAGATCGACAATTAAAACTTTTTCTAGATTTTATTTACCAACTTCATAATAATATTACTTTTACAACAGAAATTGAAACAAATAAATCGATTAATTTCATAGATTTAAAAATATCAAACAAAATGAATAAACACGATTTTGAAATCTTCCATAAACCAACATACTCAGATATAACTATACACGCTAATTCTAACCACCCATTCACACATAAAATCTCGGCTTATAATAGTTTCATCCATAGACTAATAAATACACCATTAACGGAAGAAAATTTTCAGAAAGAATTACATGTTATAAAACAAATTAGTATAAACAATGGATATAGTAGCGATTTCGTAGATAATATTTTAATGAAAAAAAACAATTTAAAAGAGCAATAGGACTGGTGTACCCGTACAAACAACTAAACAAAGAAAAATTTCATACACTCACCTATACCGGAAAACTAACTAATAAAATTCAAAATTTTTTCCATAGAAACTCTGTAAATATCGCTTTCCGTACAAATAACACATTATCTCGATATATTAAAAATAATAAAAGCAAAACAAAAAAAAGAAAATAAATCGGGGGGGGGTTTACGAATTATGCTGTGGCAGTTGCAATAAAACGTATATAGGACAAACAGGCAGACCTTTTTATAAAAGAATAAACGAACATAAACATAGCTTTAGAATGAGAAATAACAAATCTCATTACGCTAAACATTTAACAGAGAAAAATCATACATTCAATGAAAATTTCAAAATTTTGCATAACGGAAAGAAAGGAAAATTACTGGATTGTTTAGAACAGGTAGAAATTAATCAGAAAAAATCCTCAGGTCTATTACTCAACGATCAATTAGATGGTGAAGGGTCTCCTTTATTGAACTTATTCTAGGTAGTAAGGTAAATATGGATAATGAATTTAGTACTTGTAATTAGGTAAACTATGTATTCTGAAACATACTTTATTAATTAATTTACATCGTGCTCCAGAAGAAGAGACAGTGTGTCGAAACAATTGTCAGCAATAATAAACATAAGTGGTGATCATAAACAATTGTTTAAATTTTTATTCCTAGTTAAAATATTGTAGTTGATTGAACGAATAATTTAAAGTAAATAGTCTCATATTTTCTTTGCCCTTTAGTAGCATGTGTTGGATACAACGGTATTTATGTAGCTAAACTTAATCTAAGTCACCATTTAAATTATTTTTTGATATTTCAATTTTTTTGTCCAAAATGTTTGTGCCTTTTCCATTCTTTCACCTTCTAGTAATATTTCCTGGCAGTTTCCTTGTTCAAATCATTGGTTTTGGCAAAGTAGCCTAAAGCCGGACATCTCCCAATAATCGGACATTTTTGTAAAATTTAATAAAAAACAAGAATTCAGAGCCGCCAATGTCTGTGAAAATTGTTTTACAGTGTTGTAGGGTTATACAGTTATCAAAAATCAGGGTCGCCAACATTATAAAACTAAAACTACGCACCAAAAAAAATAGACTAAGAGAGTCATAACTTCTTAGCTGACAGATGAGCGTCCTGTCAAGATGGATGTCTAAGCAAACCGGCCAAATATTTTAGGTAATAAAGAGTATTTAAATTATAAATCAAATCATTTAGATATATTTAGTAGGTGTAATATTACTTAAAATTTTCAATTAAGTAAATAATTCATATTGTTGTTAATATCATAAATAAATATTAAGGTGTCCGGCTATAGGGTTCGAAATGTCTTGACATTTCCAGTAGTCGGACAAGATGTCCGACTACAGGAAACCGGTGGATTTTTTCATCTTGATTTTACTCTTTTTTAATGACACTTCTGGTTAATTGTTTGATACTTTATTGATCTATTTTTACAGTAGAAGAACATATACCAGTTGTCGGACAATATTTTCAGGCGTGTCCGACTACAGATAAACCCATCCAGTATTCCGACAACCTTCAAATCACAAGTTTTGATTTTAATTTCATTTTATTTTTCGATTTATTGATAGGGTACCTATTTAGTACTACTCAGTATATATCACCACTACACCAAACACTTTATTTGTGCACTCGACGCGCGTTTCGCTAACCATGTTACCTTCATTAGGAGCGATGATTGACTAAAGCTAAACTACAAATCTACCCTATTTATACTTAGCCTAACCCTTGAATTATTCAAGCGGAACTAATGACATAGGCAAGGCCATCACTTCCGATCAAATAACCAGTAGAGGGGACTATAAGGAATAGGCCCTCTGTCTTTATTTAAACTACTTTTACATTTTAAGATTTCCATACTTTCGTTCAACAATCTCCTATCAGATACATTCCTTATTAATCTTAGATTATCTAATGTTACAGTATGATCAGCTCAAGGGCATGGTCGGCAATGCTAGATTTTTCTGTTCTATTGTATTTTAAGTGTGCTAAGTGTTCTTTAAATCTTGTTTTAATTGACCTTTTTGTTTGCCCAACATACTTTTTATCACAATCATTAAAACTAATTTCATAAATTCCACTTTTCTCACAATTAGGAATCTTATCTTTGGGATTTCCTAAGATATTCCTCAAATTGTCTGATGACTTATAGACTAAGGTGAGGCCTACCTTATTAAATACTTTATTGAGTCCCTTGCTATATTTCGGATTATATGGTATGGAGACATACTTAGTCTTATTTTCTTCGCGTGTAAAAAAGGTGGAATTCTGAATATTAAACCTAAACTTATGTCTATTTATTAGCTTATTTACTAAGTCATCGTCATAACCATTAACTCTACTTATATTTCTAATACGATTCCTTTCTTTATTAAAGTTTACTCTATTCAGAGGGAAAGTGCCCAAACGATGAACTAAAAAATGTAATGTGGCTAAATTATGTTGTTTGCAATGAAATGAATCATTAGGTAGTGGTGATATATACTGAGTAGTATCATTGTGCCAAAGATTCCACATTCCCAACTTAGTACCTATTTAGTAGTCAATATAAAACTAACCTGAACTAACGTATCTTTACGTACCTACTGAAATTGATGTTAGGCAACATAGTTCTATCAAATTCATTACCTACTTAATTTTTTTCCCTCGTGTTACAAGTTTAAATTTAATTTTCTCACTTTGTAATCATAAAATAGAAACAAGAGAACATATCTCAAGTATATACATCCGATAAGCGAGTAAATAATTTGGCATTCCGAATTCTTCATTACATGACAGGGTGAAAGGAAAAGTATCCCAACCTGGGAACGGCAGAAAATGGGATCAGAATAGTTTTTACCAGTGAAGAAGAGAGAAAATTAGTTCGATAGCTCGAAGACCTAGTAAAATGTGGCTGTCTAAGAAAAAGGGAAGAGCAGTTAAACCAGTTCAAAAAATCTCAACCTCAATCAACAAGAGAACCCCATTCACCAATGGGGCTAGGGACGAAAAGGTAAAATGGATTTATGAAACACAATCCACACTTGGTGCTCAAAGGACGAGAAAAAGTTAGTAAAGGAAGGGCGAGGGTGACTGAAGGAGCCATAAAAAAACGGTTCACAGAACTACAAAATTTTTTACGAGAGCATGGCTGGAAAGATATTCTTGTAGATCCAGACAGAATTCTAAATGGTGACGAGAGAGGTTTCGCTTTATGTCCAAAAAGTGGTAAAGTTATTGCTCCTTGAGGATTACGGACTGTCTGTAAAATTGCTAACAGCAACGAAAAAGAAAACATCACAGTTTTGCTAGTATTTCCCGCCAGTGGTAAAGTAGTAACAGCCATGGTAGTTTTTTCATTTATAGGACCCCCTAAAGCTATTGTGCGAGGTATGCCACCAGATTGGTTTCTTGGTTGCAGCGAATCAGGTTGGTTGAGGAGCTACGAATACATGGCAAGCGGGGTAAACAAATGGATTGAGGAATAATCTATCGAAAGATCTGTTTTGCTTTTAGTGGTTGGTCATGAGTCGCACTTCATGATGCAATTAAGTGCATTTTGTGATAAGAATGAAATAATACTGTATGCTCTTCCACCTAACACGACCCATAACCTGCGGCCCGCCGACGTAAGCGTATTTAAACCTCTAAAAACTGTAAGGGAATGACAGGGTAAACCAGAAAATTATATAAAAAAACAACATTATGTTTTAATTTTCAATATATTTAAAGTAACTTGACAATTATTTCACCATACAATGGCTTCTTCAGAAGTAAATAAGAAAAAAAAATATTTGGTAGTAATCCTGGTTATATAGTGCTTAAAACTATCTTTAGTTACCTAAGATTATGCTTTTTTTAAGGATAAGGATAAGGATTAAGGATAGTTTTAAGCACTATATAACCAGGATTACTACCAAATATTTTTCTTTCTTATTTACTTCTGAAGAAGCCATTGTATGGTAAAATAATTGTCAAGTTACTTTAAATATATTGGAAATTAAAACATAGTGTTGTTTTTTATATAATTTTATTATGAATTTACAAGTATAGGCTAACACAATCAAAGATAAACCAGAAAATGTGAAGCAGATTCTTACACAAGCAACATTTTGCCTTCTGTTTGAAGAAATTCTAAAAGCATCAAATTTACCCTCCTATCCACAACGGGTTTAGGAGGTGTGGCCTATATCATTTTAATCCTAACGCTGTGGATTATAGCAAGTACGTTCAAAATTATCTCGAAAAATTGACCACAACGCCTGCAACTTCATCAACAACTACATATAGTATGAAAGAAATTAGCACAGCTCAGAAGATAGTTTGCAGCATAAAAAAAATCAAGAAAATGGAATTGATTTCGTTAGCGTAAATGAGAAAGAGTTAATAATATTGAAGCCTTCAAGATATTTTAGAAGATGCTGTTTGATTTCCAGCAGTAAGGAAATATTCTTTTTCTGTAGGATAGGTTGAAAAATCTACAGAAAACTGGTGTTAGTTCTCTAGCGCAGTTTTTAAACACTATGACAGGTATTCTGTCAGCGCTAGAAGTTTTTTGGTGTCTGTCTTAATACTCGTATGTTCTATGATACGCTGTCTCAAGATAATATCGGGCATCCTTGACTGCTCTATGGGAATAGTAGGTGGTGGTTTTCTTTGGAAATCAACAGTAGAATATGAAGGAAAGAGTTCAGCCAACAAGTTCGCTTTCTCAACAGGTATTGTTGCAATAGAATTATCTGGCCATGTGCGTGGTGATATAGTGGATTTGGTGAAGTTTTGACTATCTGCCTCAGCGACTGACCAAAAGGAAATGTTGGGGCAAACAAGAAGTTTATTTAAAACTTATTGATTGTGTGCCTCCTTGGTTTCATCAATAATTTATTTATATCTGTTCCGGGCACGAACAATGATGTTACTATTGATGACGTAAAGATTTTTACGCCATTGTCGGTAGGCATGACTTTTAGAAGCAACAGCTTCTTTGTATTTTTAATTAAACCAAAGCTTGAAGTTGGAAGGGTATTTCTTCGAAAAAGGAATGTAAGTATCTAAACGAACCAAAATAATGTTGGACACCTCCTTAGCGCAGTTAGTTGGGTCGTCGGATCGGAAACAAACGTCTAACCGAGGCAAAGTTTGAAAATATTTCATGAGTTCTTCCCATTTAGCAGATTTGTAGTGCCAAATGTTGTGCAGTTTAAGCGCTTCTCTGTCAAGGTTCGTATTGTTTTGACTATGCTCTGAAACAAGGGCGAAACGTTACGTTAATTAAACATTAAAACCTAAACTTTTCACGGATGGTGGAATGTAATACATTAAAATTCTGGGTTTCAATCCGTTCATCTAACAATAAATTTGTACGAGTTTCACCAAAATCTCATATGGCATTTTTAAGAAGCTAACTGTTAGATCCGAGCGGCAGCAGCAGCAAGATCAGAGTATCGAATAGCAGCAGCAGCAAGAGGACTTGAAAATGCCATATTAGATATTGGTGAAATGTCTTGCAAATTCGTTGTTAGACGATCGGATTCAAACCCGGAATTTTAATGTACGTAATCCTAACGCTGTGGATTATAGCAAGTACGTTCAAAATTATATCGAAAAATTGATCACAACACCTGCAAGTTCATCAACAACTACATATATTATGAAAGAAATTAGCACAGCTGAGAAGATAGTTTGCAGCATAAAAAAAGTCAAGAAAATGGAACTGATTTCGAAAAACTTCCAGAAATATTTAGGAATGAAAAACAGATGGTACTGAACCTTGGTATTGATCTCGAAGAATTTGCTGATCCGCATCATCAAGAAGTTCCCGATAATCATTCCATAGTGCTGACCTTCTTTTAACTCCTCTTGGTTCAGTCGAATAGCATTTTAATTTAAGTTATGTTACCTCAAATACTAATGCTCACAACATACTTCTAGATAATCATGTTGGAGCATTTTCACAGAATAAAAGTGCAATTGTTTTTGTTCTGGACAGTAAATATAACATTCCAGATTTATACACTGAAGTTTCGACTAGAGTGGAATTCGAATACAGAAACCACAAAATAGTTGCTACTACTAAGGAGGTAAATATTATCGACATTGATTGCTTGTTACCTTCTTGTGTACTTGATAGCCCTTCTTCTGATAGCTAAATCTTCAAAATAACCAACACAAAAATTTTGAAGAAACTAAAAGATTTCCTTCACTTTTCAAAACACATTTATTATATCCAAAACCAATAGCAACTAAAACCCGAAAGATTGTTCAAGAAGCACCCAGTGCAGTATCTTCTGCTAAATGGAGAGAATTTTTGGAAAAGAAAGAAAAGGAAAAATAAACCTATGTGAAAGACAAAAATAAGAGAAAAGAAGAGAGAGAAACCAAAAAATTAGAAAAGGCAAGTCAATTAAAAAGAAGGAAAGGTACAGACGCTGGGACTAAGAAGTCAAAAAAGAAAAAGACGGACAGTTCATGTAGCTCTGAAGAGTGGGCACTATCAACAGAACTAAAAATGACGCAAACTATATCTAAAGATGCAGACACTGAGAGGAAGAAGCCAAAAAAGAAAACGATGGACACTTTTAATAGCATTGAAAATGAAGAAACAACTGCGGGAACAGAATTAGAAATAGCACGAAATGCGTCTAACTCATGCAAGAATGTAATATGGAAATTTGGAAAAACATTTCATATTTTAAAGCCAGTGCCGATTAAGGAAGGCGGATTGTTTGTAGTGGCCATTGTGGATGGTGAATGTAAAAGATTCTGAATTATTAAAGCACTTGGACCTAATAAAGAAAACCGGGGAAGGTTTGATGGGAGTTTCCTGAGGCCAAAAATGACAAAACAATATATTGGGTACGTATATGGCTACCCAGAACTGGTTGATGTGTATCCTTTTTACCAACAAGACATAATTGGGAGGCTTAAAGAACCTGAGGAATATAACCGTGGACTACAGTTATTTGATCTCGACCACAATGAACCAAACACGACCCATTAAAAGACTGATAATTACCATTTAAGGCTGATTCAGTGGTGGATTTAGAGAAATCCACTGGACTAATGTGATTTTGGTGTAAAGTTAAGTTAAAAAAAATGTTATTTTTAAGTAGATAGGTATTACATGAAATCATTTAATTCTTTTATTACTATTATTACACTTTTAATAATATATTTCAATGAGGAATATGCCTGATTTTATTAGTGTTCCGTACGGAACATTTATAAGATGACTTCGGTGTCTGTCTGTCTGTCTGTCACATCCGATTTTCTCCAAACCTATTTGTCGTAGAAAGCTGAAATTTGGTAATAATATAGGAACTAATAGCCTCATTAAAGCCGTGTAGTTTTGAAAGTCAAATTTTGACTTAAGGGGTTAGTTTTGGGGGGGTGAAATCGGAAAGAGAAAAAAAATTTTTTTAGTAGGTCATCGAGTGTGGTGTCAAATGAAAGCTTGTGAAAACACGAGTAAAAAATATATATAGAATGTAATACTTGCGCACCCTTTCCTTTGTATTATTTTTAAAAAATCGCGAAAAATCGCTGTCCCCCCACCTTATCTCGAAAAGTACTGATCAAAAAAATTTTGAAAAAATTCTGGAATATTTTCTAGGGGGTGCAGATTGAACGAAAATTATCACGAGTGCATTACCTTTAATAATTTATCTTGTATATAAAAAAATAAAAATTTCAAGGTCATCAATTTTCAGTAAAGATTGGAAACAAACTTTGTTGAAAACTCATTTGGGGTATGTTTTGTGAAGTCACTGATCATTTTATACCACCGTAACAACATTTTTTATTTTAAAAGCAGTCAACGTACGGGACACTAATTGTGCAAGGTCAACTTGCACTTGATCGGTTATTTTTTTTTATCTTAAGAGCCTAGAACAACTTTCGGAATTTTGATATGGCTTAAATTGGCTAAGATATGTAGGTACTTACCTATAAATTTTTAAAGTCAGACTTTAAATATAGATAGTGACGTAACTAAGATTTATGTTTTGCCATAAGAGCAATGCGATACGTGAACAAATTTTAAAAATTAGGAAATAGCTAGGTATAAAATAAGTGAAGATATCTATTTAATAAATGTTTAATGGTTGTTTGGTGCTATTGTTACTTTACCCAACTTATGGACATAAATAAATCGGAATATTGGAAATCTCCGACCCATGCATATTCCTTATTCATGAAAAAGTTTATATCTAGTTTTACTTTTTTTAGTTTTAAGCAGGACTAATTAATGCCTTTTGACTTATATACCTGCCTACCTACTCGTTAAGTAATAATTAATACCTGTGCAGGTACCTAAATATTTTTATTGTTGAAAACGTTCATTCCTATACTTTTAAACGTTCCTTATTCAAGTTTATATTGTTTTATTAAAATTATTTAATACTATGAAGTTATTTTCCTTATTAGAAACTTCTTATTTCTAGAAGTTTTCTGGGTAATATCAACGTCCGAATACCGAGAAATCAAGAGGTCGACTACTGGAAAAAGTTGCCCGGCCACTAGGACATTCGCCCCTTTTTTAAAAAAAATTGGAACCATTATACAATCGATAACATTTTCAGTTCTAAAATTTATAAATTAAATGACAAAATTGTTCGTAATATTTATTTAAAAAGCTTTGAATCGTTTAAAACATATTTTAAAAATAGTAAGTGCATAATGAAAAATAATATTGCCTTAACTGTCCGACCACTGGAAACTCTACCCTATATACAGGCAGTCCAAAAAGTCTACATAGACCACCTGCTTTCTATACTATTTTTCTATTATGTTTAACTAATTAATTGGAACTATGAGAAAACATGTTTAAATTAATATTTGAAACTTAATCAACGAGGATTACTATTAAAAACAACTACGAAACATTTTATTTAGTAGTTACATTATTGTTACAAAAATGTAAAGAAAAGTAATGTCAAAAAAGTCTCCATACACTCCAGAACTGCATTGAAAAAAACACGTCATCCGCATCAATCTATCTATTGCTCGCTAAACTGAAAACAAATGAATAATTTTCGGCCCTACTTTATAACCTGTCACTTGTTGCTAGTAAATTTGCAGTGGGTTTTCAAAGTAATTTTAAAAATTAGCGAGAGAAATTGTGAAATTCCATTTCAAGTTCAAAAAATCATAATTGATTTGTGGAAAGATGGAAAATCGTACAGAAATATAGGAAAAATTAATAGAAAGCCGTGTGCTACTGTTCAGTACATTGTAAGTATGAATCAACGGGTTCCTATAAAATTCGACCACGCTCCGGTCGTCCCAAGAAACTGACTCCACGTCAAGAGGCCAGTATTATTAGACAAATAATTATAGTTCCCAAGAAAAGTGCACCAAAATTAAAAGAAGAAGTACAGAAACTATTTTCGAAAAATATTTGTTCGCAAACAATGAGAAATTGTTTACACAGGGCGGGCTATAAGGGGTGTAAAGCCAGGAAAAAGCCGTTAGGTTCTGAAACTAATCGCAAAAAGCGGTTAGCGTTTGCTAGGGAATACGTTACTAAATCTCCTGAATTTTAGGAATCAGTAATCTTTAGTGGTGAAACTAAAATTAACCTTTTTAGGTCTGATGGGAGGACTAAAGTTGGGAGAAAGAAGAATACCGCATTCGATATTAAAAACATTTGTTCCACGCTGAGACAAGGGGGTGGAAGTGTTCTGCTTTGCATGTCCACTGGAGGGGTTGGAAATTTACATTTTATTAATGGTACCATGGATCAGCATGTTTATCTGAACGTTGTGAGAGACAATTTAAGAGAAAGTGTCCAAAAATTAGCACTCGAAAAAAGATACATTTTCCAAGAGGACAATGATCCAAAACATACCGCAAACGTGGTGCGAGAATGGATGATCCATAATGTGCGATAGCAACTTCATACCACTCTGTAATTACCCGATGTTAACCCCATCGAGCATTTATAGAAGAAACTTAAACGAAGCGTTCGCAAACACAATGCATACCAGCAGAAGTTGCTAGAAAGCCGATTGCAAGCATGACAAAAAAGTTACAGGAGATTATCAAGGAAAAGGCGGTCCCACTAAATATTAGTTTAAACGAAGTTGTTATTTTCCGTTAAACTTCTTCAAACTAATATTGGTAATTGTTAAGTGTATGGAGACTTTTTTGACATTAATTTTGTTTACATTTTTATAACAATGATGTAACTTCTAAATAAAATTTTCCGTAGTTGTTTTTAATACTAATCCTCGTTGGTTAAGTTTCAAATCTTAATTTAAACATGTTTTCTCATAGTTAAATATAACAGAAAAATTGTATAGAAAGCAGGTGTTGTATGGACATATATATATACATATATATATATATATATATATATATATATATATATATATATATATATATATATATATATATATATATATATATATGTTTTGACGAATGTTCTCACGGGTGTGAAATGTAGTAATGGTTTTTTCGGGTATCCCGTGTTAGCTTGAAGTCCCTTGTTGGACGGTTTCGCTGACGTTTCGATGGAATCTCATCCATCTTTTTCAAAGCGTTGATCACTGGTCGGTGTCTTGGCGTTGAATGTCGAGACTAGCCCTTATGTACTCGGGGGTGTTTCTATTGGTCGGACGGATCTGGCCAATAGAGGCTCGGCTTTGGCTGCGCGTTGTCGGTCCTGTGGTTCTTTGTAATGTTTGTGTTGGTGAAGTAACATATGGTTGAATTATTGTTTCTCTTGGTTGGACTTGGTACTGGGATAGAATATGTTTCCAAGAGTTCGGTAAACGTTGGCTATCATCCCGATTATTTAAGTTGTTGGGCCTCTTTTCTATTTCTATGGCTTCTTTGATTACCCTAGTGGATAGGTTATTACTTTTTTGTAGGGTTCTGGTTTTGTCAAAATCGATTTTGTGGCCGGTATTGTGTGCATGTTGTGCTAGAGAATAGGTAGTGGATTTTTGTTTTACGGCGTTTTTGTGCTCGTCTCTTCTGGCACTAATTTTCCTGTTTGTTTGGCCTATGTATGAAAGACCGCAGTCCTGACACGGAATTTCATATACGCCTTGGTCTTCTAAGGCTATAATGTCTTTTGGTGTAGGTAGAATATCTTTAATTTTTGGTTGGTTGTGTAAATGGTCTCAATTTGGTGTTTTCCTAGAAGTCTTCCTATTTTGTCTGTGATGCTTTTTACATATGGGAGAAATGCTTTTGTAGTATATTTCTTTCTTTCCTGTTTGTCTTGTTTATTTAGGGCCCGCCGGATCGTGTTTTGACTATATCCATTTGAAAGTAAAACGTTTCGAAGGAGCTTGGTTTCTTGTTGCAAATGTTCCTTGTCTGTTAGGGTTTCTGATCGGTGAGCTAAGGATTTGGCAACGGAGAAGAGTTGGGTTGGGTGATGATGTGAGCTGGCATTTAAGTATCTGTTTGTATGTGTCGGTTTTCTATATACTGAGTGAGACAAAGAACCATCTAATTTTCTTTGAAGCAAGACATCTAGGAATGGTAGTTGTTCTGCTGCTTCCCTTTCCATTGTAAATTTAATGTTTGGATGTATGTTGTTAAGGTGTTCCAGGAACTTATTTAAGTTGTCTTCACCGTGTTGCCATACCACAAAAGTGTCATCTACGTATCGTAGCCATGTTTTCGGTTTATGTGGAGCAGTTTCTAGAGCTAGTGTTTCGAAATGCTCCATGTATAGATTAGCTAGTGCTGGTGACAATGGAGAGCCCATGGGTGCACCTTCTATTTGTTTGTATTTTTGGCCTGAATAGACGAAGTATGTATTAGCGAGGCAGTGTTTTGATAGACTGATGACGTATTCGGGCAGGTTGTATTTTGTATCTATGATAGACAGTGCTTCGGTAGCTGGTACTTGCGTGAAAAGGGATACGACATCTAAACTGACAAGTAAATCATTTTTCTCTAGCTGCATGTTTTTTATGATTTGAATAAAATGTTGTGAATTTTTCCCGTATGATGTGGCTTTTTCCACATGAGGTTGCAGAGTCATGGCTAGGTGCTTGGCTAAAGCTTGTGTCGGGGAGCCAAACGAGCTGACTATTGGTCTTAAGGGTGCTCCTTGTTTGTGGAGTTTCGGTAATCCATACATTTTTGGGCATCTTGATGATTTCTCTCTAGGGATAAGTTTCTTTTTTGTTTCTTCACTAAGAAAGGAGGCCTTGATTGCGGATTTAGTGGTTTTCTCTAGGTATGTTGTCGGATCACTTGTGATGGCTTTATACGAAGGATCATTTAAAAGGTTGAGCATCTTTTGGTGGTAATCGTCAGAGTTGAGAACCACGGTGGCATTGCCCTTGTCGGCTGGTAAGACAATAATTGATCGGTCTTTGCGTAGATCGCGCAGTGCTCGGAGTTCTTCACCGGATATGTTTTTCTTGGGTGGCTTGGATTTGCGTAGAATGCTAGTTGTTTCTTGACGAAGAATTTCAGCAGTGTCTGCATTCAGTTCGGTGATTGCCTTCTCAACTCCACAGATTATGTTCTCTGTTCAGATTTTGGTGAAACTCGTACAAATTCATTGTTAGATGAACGGATCGAAACCAGGAATTTTAATGTATTACATTCCACCATCCGTGAAAAGTTTAGGTTTTAATGTTTAATTAACGTAACGTTTCGCCCTTGTTTCAGAGCATTGTCAAAACAATACGAACCTTGACAGAGAAGCGCCTAAACTGCGCAACATTTGGCACTACAAATCTGCTAAATGGGAAGAACTCATGAAATATTTTTAAAGTTTGCCTCGGTTAGACGTTTGTTTCCCATCCGACGACCCATCTAACTGAGCTAAGGAGGTGTCAGACATTATTTTGGCTCGTATAGATACTTATATTCCTTTTACGAAGAAATACCCTTCCAACGTCAAGCTTTGGTTTAATTGGAAATATAAAGCTTCTAAGCGCCTTGCCTACCGACAACGGCGTAAAAATCCTTACGTCATCAATAGTAACGTCATTGTTCGTGCCCAGAACAGATATAAAGAAAATATTGATGAAATCAAGGAGGCACACAATCAATGAGTTCTAAATAAACTTCTTGCTTGCCCCAACATTTCCAGGTCCTTTTGGTCAGTCGCTTAGGCAGTTAGTCAAAACTTCACCAAATCCACTGTATCACTACACACATGACCAGATAATTCTATTGCAACAACACCTGTTGAGAAAGCGAACTTGTTGGCTGAACTTTTTCCTTCATATTCTGTTGATTTCCAAAGAAAAACACAACCTACTATTCCCATAGTGCAGTCAAGGATGCCCGATATTATCTTGAGACAGCGTATCATAAAACATATTTTAAGACAGACACCAAAACACTTCTAGCGCTGACAGAATACCTGTCATAGTACTCAGAAACTGCGCTAGAGAAATACTACCAGTTTTCTGTGGATTTTTCAGCCTATCCTACAGAAAAAGAACATTTCCTTACTGCTGGAAATCAATCAGCATCTTCTAAAATATCTTGAAGGCTTCAATATTATTAGCTCCTTCTCATTTACACTAACGATCTGCTGGAAAAGATCCGGACTCCAACCTACAGCTTTGCAGATGACAGTACACTTATCTCAGCATTTACTTTGATTGCTCGAACCTGAGCTACTAATGCAAATATCCGCAAACTGCAAAAAGTCGTTCAACTTAACAAAGACCTGGAAGAAATTCTATCAGGCGGCAGTTCTTTTCTGAAAGAGTTAACGTTGCTGAACCTGACGTAGTTATGTTGGGGTACTCCATTCCTCTAGCATTGTCACTCAATTTGCTGGACGCTAATTTGGCAGCAAATATGTCTTAGCATGAACATTTTGCAAGCATAGCAAAGAAAGCTTCTCAAAAGCTGCGATTATTATTTCGAACTAGAAAGCTTACACTCCACAACAACTGTTAATTCTGTGCAAAGCTCGAATTCAATCAACGATGGGATACTGTTCCCATATTTGGGGCCCTGTCCCCAAACATACACTGCACTTGTTGGATTCTGTTCAGAAGAGAGGTATTCACCTGACTGGAAACCTGGAACTGGCCAGCAACCTTAATTCGTTGGAACATCGAAGAACGGTTGGCGACTTGAGTCTATTCTACAAGTATTTTCAGGAAAATTGTTCGATAGATGTAAGCCCGCTAAATTCCTCCCAAAGCGGTGCATGCTAGAAATACACGTCGCGTTAATACTCCACATCCGTATGAGGTTTAGCTTGTTACTCCTCGTACAACCTTTTTCAAGCAGTCTTTTATATGGAGAACCTTATCATTTGGAATAATTTGCCCAGGACTGTGTTTCTGACCGAGTACAATTTTCAGCGATTCAAGACCAATTTAAATCGCTTTTTTTTCGGCACACGTGTCGCTCCTGTAGCATATATATATATATATATATATATATATATATATATATATATATATATATATATATATATATATATATATATATATATATATATATATATATATATATATATATATATATATATATATATATATTTATATATATTTATATATATATATATATATATATATATATATATATATATATATATATATATAAATATATATATATCCCGTGGGGGGGCGGGATAGAATATCTCCCCCGGTATGTTCTGCCTGTCGTAGGAGGCGACTTAAAGAACACTCTAGATGGTAGATGCCCAGATCCCACCAGCATCGCCCGGTGTGATACCATCGCATCGGCTTAAGCTGCGTGAAGTTGCTTAACGTTTCGTGGCTGTGCCGATGTCCCGGTCTGTGGGACCAAATAGCATGATGAGGCACCTGGATACAAAAAATTCCGGAGGTAAAATAGCCCCCCGTTCGGATCTCCGGGTGGGGGCTGATTCAGGGGCGTCGACATGCAGAGAACAGAATTTCAAAATCGATTTTTGCAACATACGAGGTTTAAATTCGAACATAAATTCAGTGCACCAACACCTGCAATCAAATAAACCTCATGTACTCGCTCTCTATAAAACTAAGGTCAGTTCATCGACCAGCACAGTAAACTATCTTTATCCTGGGTACGATTTCTATTCCCGATTTAGGCGTAACTTTGGAATCTGTCTTTATGTCAGAAGCGACCTCTCTTGCCAACGAGAAGAGGCCCTGGAGCCCCCAAACTTTGATGTTATGTGGCTAAAAATAACGACTCAACCAACCACAAGGTTCGTCTGTATCCTCTATCGACCACCAAGTGATACAAACTTTAGAACACTTTTCGCTTCTCTTGCAGACACCATAGATCATTTACAAATTAACTATCCAAATGCCGAAATTGCCATCCTGGGCGACTTTAATGTCCACAACATCAACTGGCTTAAATATTCAAATACTACCGACGAACAAGGTCGTGAAGCCGAATCATTTTCAATCAGTTGTGGCTTGACTTAGCTTATTGATGAACCAACACGGATCCCTGATCGAGACGGAGAGTTCGCCAGTCTTCTTGATCTGTTTTTAACCACCAATCCGGAGATTTACACGGTCAGCGTAAATCCACCGTTAGGTTCTTCCGACCATAAACTACTTTCGACATCGAGTATTCTACCAATCAGTGACAGAGAGGCGCCCAAACCGCGCAAGATTTGGCACTACAAATCTGCTAAATGGGAAGATCTCAAGGAATATTTTCGAACTTTCCCTTGGTTGGACGTTTGTTTTCGATCCGACGACCCATCTGACTGCGCCAGGGAGGTTTCCGATGTTATTTTGGCCGGTATGGATGCTTACATCCCTTTTTCGAAGAAATGCCCTTCCAACGGCAAGCCTTGGTTTGACCTAAAATGCAAAGAAGCTGTTGCTTCTAAACATCTTGCATACCGACAGTGGCGTGAAGATCCTAACACCATAAATCGTAACATCTTTGTTCGTGCCAGGAACAGATGCAAAGAAATTATCGACGAAACCAAGGAGGTACACAATCAACGGATTAGAAACAAACTTCTCGCTTGTCCCGGCAATTCCAGGTCCTTTTGGTCAGTCGCTAAGGCAGTTGGTCAGAATTTCACCAAATCCACCACACCACCACTCACACGGCCAGATAATTCTATTGCAACGACACCTGTTGAGAAAGCGAACTTGTTGGCTGAACTCTTTACTTCACATTCTACTGTCGATTTCCAAGGAAAAACACCACCTACTATTCCCATAGTGCAGTCAAGGATGCCCGATATTGTCTTCAGACAGCGTATCATAAAACGTATTTTGATGAAGCTAGACACCAAAAAGGCTTCAGGCTTTGACGGAATACCTGCCATAGTTCTCAAGAACTGTGCGAGGGAACTAACACCAGTTTTCTGTAGACTTTTCAACCTATCCTACAGAAAGGGAATATTTCCTTCCTGCTGGAAATGTGCCACAGTTCAGCCGATACCTAAAAAAGGCAAGAAGACCTTGCCAAATAACTACCGACCAATCGCACTACTCTCAATAATATCGAAAGTCATGGAAAAGGCTATCAATCAGCATCTTCTAAAATATCTTGAAGGATTCAACATTATTAGTGATCAGCAATATGGCTTTCTTAAAAATAGATCAACAGGAGATCTTCTGACTTATGTAACACATGTTTGGAACAACGCAATTGAACACTTTGGAGAATCTCGAGCGGTTGCTCTTGACATATCCAAGGCATTTGACCGTGTTTGGCACGATGGGCTGTTGGCTAAGCTACGTTCTTATGGTATGTCTGAAAAGTTCTGTTTGTGGCTCTCATGTTTCCTCAGAGAGCGTTCTTTACGAGTGGCAGTTGACGGATTTCTTTCTAATACCTTCACTATCAACGCCGGTGTGCCCCAAGGTTCCATACTGTCTCCTACTCTCTTCCTCATTTATATTAACGATCTGCTGGAAAAGACCGAGAATCCAATCTACAGCTTTGCAGATGACAGTACACTTATCTCTTCACTCACTTTGAACGCTCGGACATCGACTACTCAGACGAATATCCGCAGACAGCAGGAAGTCATTCAACTTAACAAAGACCTGGAAGAAATTTTATCTTGGGGTGACAGTAACCAAGTGGAATTTAACGCTACAAAAACCCAGGCGGCAGTTTTTTCTAAAAAAGTTAACGTTGCAGAACCCGACATAGTTATGTCGGGGCACTCCATCCCTCTAACATCGTCACTCAATCTGTTAGGCGTTAATTTGGGAGCAAATATGTCCTGGCATGAACATGTTGCAGGCATAGCAAGAAGAGCTTCTCAAAACTTGGGAATATTGTTTCGAACCAGAAAGCTTTACACTTCCACGACAACTGTTAATTCTTTACAAAGCTCAAATTCGTCCAACTATGGAATACTGCTCCCATGTTTGGAGCTCCGCTCCCAAACATACACTGCATTTGTTGGATTCTATCCAGAGAAGAGCTGTTCGTCTGATTGGACACCCGGAACTGACCGACGGCCTTGATTCGCTGGAACATCGAAGAACGGTTGGCGACTTGAGCCTATTCTACAAGTACTTTCATGGAAAGTGTTCGAAAGATGTGGCCCGTTTAATTCCTCCCAGAGCGGTGCATATTAGAAGTACACGTCGCGCTAATGCTTCACATCCGTATGAGGTTCAGCTTGTTACTCCTCGTACAACGCTTTTCAAGCAGTCTTTTATATGGAGAACATCATACCTTTGGAATGGTTTACCCAGGACTGTGTTTCCCACCGAGTACAATCTACAGCGATTCAAGAACAACGTGAATCGCTTTCTCCGCACACGTGTCGCTCCTGTAGCGCTTTAGGGACTTCCCTGTAGCACGTGTGCTAGACCCATAAAAAAAAAAAAAAATATATAATATATATAAAATGCAACATCTCTCTGTCTGTCTCTCTCTCTGTCTGTCTGTCTGTTAGTGCGCTTATCACTGGAGAACCACTTATCCGATTTACGTACTTTTTTTTTTAAACATACATATGTTCTCTGGCTAGGTTATAGGCTATATTTTATTACGATAGGTAGCATAAGGAATGAGCAGTGACATAAAATAGTGAATGAAGTCGGAAAAAAGTTTGCAACTAGCGCATTCCCTTGCAATACACAGCCTAAACCATTAAATATGGAACAACATTATGTAGCAGAGAATATCTATAATCTATAATATATATAAAATGCTATGTCTCTCTGTCCATTAGTGTGTTTATAACGCTTATCCGATTTACGTATCTTTTTTAAATTCATACATATATTCTATGGTCAGGTTATATAATAATAATAATCTATATCTATAATATATATAAAATGCAACGTCTCTCTGACTGTTTGTCTCTCTGCCTGTCTGTCTGTCCGTTAGTGCGCTTATCACTTGAGAACCACTTATCCGATTGACGTGTTTTTATAAATTTATACATATGTTCTATATAATTCGATATAAGCCTAAATAATGGGAGATAAGGTGAGATAACGGGAGATAAGGAGAAATAACGGGAGATAAGGAGAAATAACGGAAGATAAGGAGAAATAACGGGAGATAAGCCTCGATAATGGGAGATAAGGTGAGATAATTGGAGATAAGTATAAATAATGGGAGATAAAGAGAAATAATAGGAGATAAGCAGAGATAAGTCTAGATAATGGGATTTATGGTGAGATAATGGGAGATAAGGAGAAATAATGGGAGAAGAGCAGAGATAAACCTAGATAATGGAAATTATGTAGAGATAATAGGAGATAAGGAGAAATATTGGGAGATAAGGGGAAATAATGGGAGATATTTTATTACGTTTGGTAAATATATATATATATATATATATATATATATATATATATATATATATATATATATATATATATATATATATATATGTAATATTTTTAATGTTTTAATGAAAGATTTATTTGTTTTACAGTTGGGTTTTCCATACTAAGTTCTTTAGATCAAAGATAAGGCTAACTTGATAATATTTAAATTAATATATTATGTAAATATATTACAATATCTAAACAAGTGCAGGCTTAAATTGCTTTCAATAATTAGAGATAACAAAAGAATTTGTTTTGTTAAAACAAGGATCAATTACTTAAATTATCCTCTTACATACTTTAATAAACAAAAACTGAACTTTACCCAGTATGAGAGATAATAGATGAGATAAACGATATGGAGTATTGTAAATTAAAACTTCCACTCAAAAAATTAAAATGATTAATTGTTATCAGTAGCTGTATTATTATTAAATTTTAAATATATAATTTCTTATTATTACATGTATAATTATGTTATTTATAAAATTTATTATTTGCTATTGTATAAAAGCGTTGGATACTGCTTCAATTTATAATTTATAGCGATTCAAGACCAACGTAAATCGCTTTTTTCCGCACACATGTCGCACATGTGCTAAGCCCATAAAAAAACCTTGAAAATGCAGTATATAATATTTATTTATTTTAAGCCTGGAGGATTTCTTATCTTTAGTTTTTTATTTATTATGAAAAGTATTGGTATTACAAGAATAACTCAGTTATGTTAGTTTATAGCATTTTTTTCTTTTTTCATTCCAATCATTGATTTTATAGATAAGCTGGAGTAATTTTTATCTTCATTTATAATTTTAGTCACACTATAGTCGTGTTTTTGATTTGTTTTATATTTGTTTAATGCTGTGGTTGCATGTATATTTGTGCCCATTCAACCTATTTTTTATTAGCCAACTTTCATTTCAATGTATTGTCTGGGACAATCCGCGCAAAGTAGTGAAAACACTACATTGGATTGATTCATGGTACACAGGGTGCCCCAGTATTCCGTGTACATAGAGTTACTGTGGATTTCTGGGATGAAAACATGACCATTTAACCCAACTTACTGTAGTCCAAAAATTCGTAATTTTTGAGATACAGGGTTATTTTAGTTTTTCTTAAGCAGCTTTCTTAATAATTGTACTATTGTACCAGATTTCCTGCTAAGGGGTTTTCTGAAATGAGAAATCGAAATCAGCTCACAGTTTTGTTTTAAATTAAAGGGGGCTCCACTTATTGCACTGTGTATACATTTAAATTTTCATAAATTTTTTATACCACTCTGTATGATATTTTTAATGAAATATTCGTATTCTCCGCCTTCTCTTCTCTAAAAAAGCTCTCTTGGTAAATGTTGCTCCAAGCAACAATTTCTGAGATAGTGGGATGTTTCCATTTTTTAATTCCATTGTCAAATTCGCAAATGCGGTCCTTCACACGTTTCTTCACATTGTATAGTTGTTTTACAATGCTCAAAAATGACTCTAGCAATGATGTAAGATATCATATGTTCTATGACTTAACTGGCTTGTAGTAATACTGACAGAAAGTAATTTTTGACAGATATCAAACAAGTTTTACGAGTATTAACGAGAATTAATCCCTTCTCAAGCTCAACAGTGTTGTCTAGATTATTATGGAGTATGCTTTTGGTGAGCAAACTGATATGAATTTATTGGTTGGTTTTTTTAATGGCAACGGTCGCAAAACTGCTCGCGTATATCACGAAAGATCGTGGGACCCCTAAACATCGGACTTTTAACAATATTGAGAGGCGACTTCGAGACATTTGACAATTTAAGCCGAGCAGGAATAATGCTGAGCGGCCTTCACAAGCAAGAGCACTCGATGTTGAAATTGTACACGATTATCCTGGAATCAGCAGTCGTTTAATTGAACGTCAAACGGGAATATCAAAAAGTACAACTAACCGGATCATTAGACAACAAATTATTCACCCCTTTCATATACAGTCCGTCCAGGGACTCTTACCTCCAGATCTTGGATCCCGTTTGCATTTTTCACAAATTATTCGAGCACGCATAACGACTGTTCCGGCTTTTCACACTAAAATCCTGTTTATAGACGAAGCATGCTTCACTCGACGTGGTATAACAAATATGCATAATAATCATGTCTACGCTGAAGAAAACCCACATGCTGTGCAACAAAGACAGTTTCAACGCGAATTCAGTATTAATGTCTGGATGAGATTTGTCGCGAACTATTTGATCAGGCCATTTAGATTACCAGATCTACTTGATGATGAAATTTACTTGAATTTCATCCGTTAAACTATTCCTGAATTATTGGAAAACTTACCCATTAATTTACGTCGCGACGTGTTTTAGCATGCACGATGAAGCGCCATCCCATTTTGGGCGTAATGTGAGAATTTTTTTTAAACCAAAGTTACCCAGATAAATGGTTCGGAAGAGATGAAAATGCTCCTATTCACTGGCCACCTCGGTCCCCAGACTTTGAAAATCGAAAATTTATCAAGTTCAAATCGACAACATTGAGCAATTGTGGAATAGGATTCAAAATGCTACTAACGCTTTACGAGAAGAATACATTTTAAGAAGAGTACATTTAAATTTCCTGCGACGTATTAATTTATGTACTAATGAAGATGGAGGCAATATTAAACATTTATTGTGAAACCCATACCTTCTCAGTTGAACGATTAAACCTTTTTCGAATTTATCAATTTCTGGGTAATCGTTTATGCCATTAGCCAGTTGGTTTTTACATTCTTACTATTGTTGGCCCGTTAGTCTTTAAATTTATTATTATTATTAGCCTGTGTGCCTTTAACTATGCTCCAAATTTCAAACAATATTCTTTTGGACCTGTTCTAAGTCTGGATGAAGTGTGAAGGAACACATTTGCGAATTTAACAATAGAATTAAAAAATGGAAACAAACAACCTATTATCTCAGAAACTGTTGCTGGGAGCAGCATTTACCAAGAAAGCTTTTTTTAGACAGAAGAAGGCGAAAAATACGAATGCTTAATTAAAAATATCATACAGAGTGGTATAAAAAAGTCATAACAATTTAAAAGTATTCATGACGCAAGTGGCGCCCCCTAAAATTTACAACAAAACTGTGAGCTGATTTCGATTTCTCATCTCAGAAAGCCCCTTTTTATTAAGACAGCTACTTAAGAAAAAGTAAAATAAAAGTATAACTTTGACACCCTGCTTCTCAAAAATTACGAATATTTGGACTAAGGTAAGTTAGGTTAAATGGTCATATTTTCATTCCAGAAATCCACAGTAACTCTATGTACATGGAATACTGGGACACCCTGTATATTTGACTCTTGAGATTTATAAATAAAGAATTTAATTTATTTCGGGTTTTTGGCAAACTACAATATTACGTTTGTCTGAAACACTTTTTAATATTTCGGAAGTGCTACCAACATATTTTGGTTTTCTTTATAATTTTTAGTATAGTTTGATGAGTTATTGTAGGATTGGTATTTTTTCATTGCTTGTTTGGTTTATGTCATACACCATGCCCTTCAAACAACTTTACTTCTCATTAGAGAAATTTTCCCAAGTAAATTAGTTTCCAAAAGACAAGTCATAAATGTTTATTTTTTTCCTTAGAGGATATCTCAAAACTTCTTCAATAATAACTCTAGCTCCCTGGAACCGATATGTTCAGTTAGAAGAGGCAGTGATCATAGAAACGACGTGCCGAGCAGTGGTCAATAATTATGCCAGTTGCTTAGAAGAGTACCGGAAACGTAACCGTATTCATTTAGATGACATTATTTTTAAGAAAAGTTTTCCAAGAAATACTAAATAGAAAAAGATTTTTGTCATTTATCCGTTCGATTTTTACTATAAATATTTTAAAAGAAGTTTTAAACTTCAAACTTTTTATTTTGCCCCTTGTAATAACAATTTCAATAAAATTATATAAGTGGCATGTCCAATGTCATAGTTAAAAAAAAAAGATAAAAAAAAATATCACAGTAAAAAATAATATTAAAGTAAAGGTATGAAAAATAAATAATAAATAAATACATATAATACTATAAAAATAGAAACGGATTATACAAAGAGTTCTTTGTACACTATGTAAATTTTCCCAAAAACTTATATAACTAAAAATAAATATACTAAAATAACAACAGATTTTTTTTTATGGGTCTAGCACACGTGCTGCAGGGAAGTCCCTAAAGCTCTACAGGAGCGACACGGGTGCGGAAAAAGCGATTCACGTTGTTCTTGAATCGCTGTAAATTGTACTCGGTGGGAAACACAGTCCTGGGTAAGCCATTCCAAAGGAATGATGTTCTCCATATAAAAGATTGCTTGAAAAGCGTTGTACGAGGAGTAACAAGCTGAACCTCATACGGATGTGAAGTATCAGCGCGACGTATACTTCTAACATACACCGCTCTGGGAGGAATTAAGCGGGCTACATCCTTCGAACACTCTCCATGAAAATACTTGTAGAATAGACTCAAGTCGCCAACCGTTCTTCGATGTTCCAGCGAATCAAGGCCGCCGGTCAGTTCTGTGTCTACAATCAGACGAATAGCCCTTCTCTGAACAGAATCCAACAAATGCAGTGTATGTTTGGGAGCGGAGCCCTAAACATGGGAGCAGTATTCCATAGTTGGTCGAATTTGAGCTTTGTAAAGAATTAACAGTTGTTGTGGAGTGTAAAGCATTCTGGTTAGAAATAATATTTCCAACTTTTGAGAAGCTCTCCTTGCTATGCCTGCAACATGTTCATGCCAGGACATATTTGCTCCCTAATTAACGCCCAACAAATTGAGTGACGATGCTAGGGGAATGGAGTGCCCCCACATAACTATGTCGGGTTCAGCAACGTTAACTTTTTTAGAAAAAACTGCCGCCTGGGTTTTTGTAGCGTTAAATTCTACTTGGTTACTGTCTCCCCAAGATAGAATTTCTTCCAGGTCTTTGTTAAGTTAAATGACTTCCTGCTGTCTGCGGATATTCGCCTGAGCAGCCGATGTCCGAGCGTTCAAAGTAAAGCATAAAAGGATAAACAAAATCAAATAATTCTAAATAAACGGACAGGCCAAACAAAAACTATCCTTAAAAACTACAGTACAGTACAAAGTTAAGATCAAAGGTGAACCATATTTACTTTAAATTTCGGCCTTTTAACCTACCCATGGCCAGGCTCACTTTCTCATTAATTTCCTGTAGAGCAACAGTAAATATTGTTATGGAAGTGTCGTCTGCATACATAATAACGCCACTATCTCCAATATAATCTGGTAAATCATTGATGTAAACGAGCAGTAAAAGGAGCCCCAAAAATGTATCTTCGTTTCTTTAAAGGGACATGCAGCTTTATAGAACCACACTATGAAGTCCATAAAAAACTGAAAAGTATTGTTAAGATCTAGATCTACATAGTGTCCCAATCTACTTTATTTAATGAAATGAATGAAAACTCATTTAAGCATGTTTCCGTTATATGGTTATTTTAAAAGCCTCATCCATTCTTGGATTCAGATAAGAAAGGAATCTTAAATTATCTCTTTTTTATCGAGAGTATTATTAATAGTAGTCCATATTTTTTTGGTAACCTATCGACATTAATTATTCTACGTTTATAAAAAATGTTCTTTGCCTCTTGTAAAGGCTTTTTTAATTAGTTTTAACGTCTTATAAGGTAATTGTTTCTGTGGATTATTTGAGTTTTTTGTATCTCGATGTACCTTGCTTAGTAGTTATTTCACATTTTTTATATTTCGATCAATCCAAACCTATCTTTTTATGCATCTTCGTTTTGATAAAAGGACCTACGGCATTATAGCATCAGACAAAAAAGTCCATAAAAAATCGAGAAGCATTGCTCAGATCTAGATCATACATAGGGTCCCAATGTAATTTATTTCATAAGAATGAAAACTCATTTAAATTTGTTTCCCTTATATAGCGCTTTGTTACGGTTGTTTTAAAAGCCTCTTCTGTTCTTGGGTCACTCAGATAAGAAAGGGGTCTTAAATATTCCAAATGGTCTGCTATACAGGGATTAAATACCTCCTCAGTAAAAGTTTTCTGTGGAAGGTTGGGCACCATATAATAAATGCAGCTCTGTGTTATTTTACCCACCCCAGCGACACATATACACGTAGGCTCCTTATTTCAGACCGCCACAGAGAATGATGTAAATAGATCATTTAGTGTTAGTAGATTTTTCAGAACAATTTATGTTTGAATCTCTCAAGGGAATTAGGTGATTGTATCGATTGGCGGGATTTATATACAACAAATAGGATCAAGCACTATGTATTGTTACAATGCCAAGTTGAACCACAGCGTTGTATGAATTTACGATGTAAGTGTTAAAACAGACTCAAAAATATTAAAACAACACGATAAATATCACAATATATTTCTTAAGATTTGTACATAAAACATACTTATAAATTATCTATACAATCTATAACATTGCCAAGGAATATAGTGTAATTAGCCGTGTAAGAAACAACATCCAAATCATATTTGGTTAAAATAACTGGTAAGTAGTCCAAAACGTAGTTTCTTGCTTTTAATTCAGCATCAGTAAGAGCATTTTTAGCTCTTGCAAAGTATTGTGTTGCTACTTTCTTGAGATCGGTTGCACATGTATCATCATTACAAAAAGCAACTACTTGCTCAAGTGCCAGAAGTTCTTCAATTACACTGTATGCTTCTTGTCCACATAAATTTAGAAAATTGTTTGCTGTTGCATTATGGTAGCTATAGGCCTGATATGCTGAATCGGCGAGAGAATTGTTGAGAGCGTATAGTTGGTTATTTCCAAGATTAACACATATAGAAATATCTTGGCCTAAAAATAAAATATTTACATTATATTTACAAGTGGTTTTTTTGTCGAAACATTTTCTAACCGTTTTGTAAATTATATGGCTTGAATAGGATTATCTTCTAAGTTTAAAATACCACTCGAGAGTGCAGAATCATCTTTCTATATAAATAATTTAATCTCTGAATATATCCCCGATGAAAATTCGAGAATGAATATTCTTATTTTAGTGTAGTATAGTAGATACATCATCTAACTGAGTTTTCCACCAAACTTGATTAAAATTGTTTCAGAAATAATAGAAAGATTCGAAAGATACCACTCCGTGACTTGTGACATTTTTCTTATATCCTTTAGAGCATCAGTGGTAGAATTTATATACGCCACGTGGGCAGAACCGTAGGCAAAGTCACAGATTATGTATATAGAGTGTTAAGGTTACAGTTTGATATATTTAAACCGATATATCAAACACCACTATCAAAAAATATTGATAAATAACGGTCATTTCTAATTAATAAGAAAACTGACGATAGATGCTGATGTCCTTTCAGCATGTATGCCAGTGGTTACAGTGAACAGACACGTCAAAAACAAGTGATTCGAGTTATGACAATAATTGGGACTATTATATCGTTGTCATGTTTTAAAATCAAAAGTTTGTTATGAAAAGTTAAAACGATTTAACCTTTTTTAGTTTAGAAAAATCACCGAAAGCTGCAGTAACAAGCTTAACTTTGTGTATTACAATATTTTCGTTAAAAAGTGTTTAGCTTTTATTTTAGTTTTATCACTGACACAAATAGATTCAGGATGTAATTTTTGGCACATATTGAATTATAAAACTTTAGGAAATACTCGGTGGGACACAAACACAGACTAAACTAAAGCAGAGAACGAAAATACTTTCCACACTAAGTATTACAACGCCTTTAATTCTAGTTTCAATTTTAAAAGAAGCTAAAATTGATAACTATTTGAACCGTAGAAAATTTAAATTAAATATATACATATATATATATATAAAATATTATATATATATAATATATATATATATATATATATATATATATATATATATATATATATATATATATATATATATATATATATATATAACACACAAGAATTCCAAGAAGAGAACCCTGAACAAGAACAGAATAAGGAAATAAAAGAGATAGAACTAATCTATGAAGACGAAAAGAAGTCAATAAAAACACTCAAAAATAATAAATCTGCAGGGCCTGGGGGTGTGGTAAATGAAATGATTAAGTACGGGTATACTAAATTACATCGAATGCTGAGAAACATGTTCCACAGAGCGATACATGGAGAAAAAATAGCAGAGGAATGGTCAAAAGCTTATATAGAATCTATATTTAAAAAGGGAGACCGCAAAAAAAATGCACAAACTATAGAGGCCTAAGCATAATATCGAATATGGGACGTTTGTATGGAAAAATTATTAAAAATATCATGGAGGAAAATATAAAAGGAAAAATTGGAGAAGACCAAGCAGGCTTTACGGCCGGAAAATCATGTATAGACCACATATACACTATAAAACAAACAATGGAAAAAAAACTGGCAAAGAATAGAGAAGTTCATCTAGCCTTCATAGACATAAGAAAGGTCTATGACTCAGTACCAAGACAAAGATTATGAAACGCAATGAAAGAAATAGGCATTGACAAAGAACTAATATACGCAGTAAAAGCTCCCTACGAAAACAACACAGTGAACATAAAAATAGGACATAAAATAGGGAAGAGATTCCAAACATCAAAAGGCCTATTACAAGGATGCTCTACATCCCCAACACTATTCAAAATATACCTCGAACAAACATTAAAAAAATGGAAGCAAAAATATAGTGGAATGGGAGTCCCAATACGAGAAGATTATTTATATACTCTAAGTTTCGCAGACGACCAAATAATCATAGCGCAAGATAAGGAAAACCTCAGTTATATGGTAAGAAAACTGAAAGGAGAATACACTAAAGCAGGATTAGCAATAAACTTTGATAAAACGGAATACCTAACAACAAAGGAGGGAAACGTGGAGAATCTAGAAGTCGATAACGAAACAATAATCAAAGGAACCGATATATTTAAATATTAAGGAACCATCATTTCAAAAAACGCAACATCAGAAGAAGATATTAAAGCTAGATTAGGACAACCGCGGACATGCATAGGACAATTAAATTCGATCCTGTGAGACAAGCACAAGATAAAGAGAAACAAAACACGCATATACAAATCAATAATACAAAGCATAATGACATACGGGTCAGAAACATGGACGACCAACAAAAGAAATAAATTTAAAATTAACGCGGTAGAGATGGAGTATTGGAGAAGATGTTGTAGAGTGACACGTATGGAGAGAATAACAAATGAAGAAATAAGAAGCAGAATGAACATCAAAGAGAACGCAATAAACACCATTGAAGAAAAACGATTAAAATGGTATGGACACATAAGACGGAGCGAAGATAATAGGTGGATAAAGAAAATAACGGAGTGGAGCCCTATAGGGAGAAGAAAAAGAGGAAGACCCAGACGATCGTGGAGAGACGATGTGGACGAGGCTATGGAGGACAGGGGTCTAACAGATGGAGACTGGGAAGATAGAAACGGATAAAATCAAAGGCTGAGAGAAGGAAGACAGCGTCAGCTGTAAAAAATCCTTGATATATATATATATATATATATATATATATATATATATATATATATACATATATATATATATATATATATATATATATATATATATATATATATATATATATATATATATATATATATATATATATATATATATATATATATATATATATATATATATATTATATATATATATATATATATATATATATATATATATATATATATATATATATATATATATATATATATATATATATATATATATATATATATATATATATATATATATATATATATATATATATATATATATATATATATATATATATACATATATCGCTGGTCATCAGCACTTTAAGAACAGTCAACCATTTAACGAAAACTGCAGTTTTGCTACTATCTGTCGAACTTAAAAATAATAGGGTAGAATTTTTGCATACGTCTATTTGACTATAAATTAGTTATTAGTAGATTTATAGGTTATAGTACGGTTATTAAAGAGGCACGTGCTATTGTTAACTGTGACACCAAATATTACATATCATAATAGATTCTTGTATTTTCAAATGGGTCACAAAGTTATTTTAAGGAAATACTTTGTGTTTAAAGGCCTTTAAAAAAAATTTAATATTTAACAGCGTGTTAAAAGGCATCCGATGATAGATCTCTTGGCTGTACCTATGGTTGGTGCATTTTTTTAAGTATTCCACAGACAAACGGGGCCTACAGTGCCGGTTCCGAACGGTCAAAAAGTGAGAGAGCTTTATTAGGCATGATACTACTAGTGGATTGCCATTGCCTTTTCGAGAAAGTCGGGTCTGCAGGGTAGAACGCAGACACCTTACCACTATGCTACTCCCGTCTCTCGAATAAAATTTAAAATCCACTAATTCCGAAAAAAATATGTGTATTTTTTTTTGTCAGACTAATTCACTAATTTCGATATATTAAAGTATTTTAGTTTAGACATATAATTATTAATTTTTATTAACACTTTACCTTTTTTGGCGGCAGCGTCCTCTAATTCTTTAATTTTATCCCAATAGGGTGTAGCAGCATCGGTTATATTTTTGATAATGCCTTGTCTAGCACCGCTAATTGCCATGTTTAAAGGTATTACATTAGTACGTATTTGGATCATAGTTTCATGTTGTAGACCTATAACTTGAGTATCCACATAGTCCATGTATGTCTGCAGTTCTTCCGGAGTAACCTGTAAGTGCTAAAACATAAAATAAATAAATATAATTTAAAGAAACAAATAGTGCAACTTATTTGAAACAACACAAATGATTGATGATGATTTTGAGTATTAAGCACATAAAGCAGCAGGAGTTTTATTTACTTCTTTTTCTGAACCAAAATATAAAGTAATAATTTCAATAGTATTCATCATTTATTATAACACAAATTCACAAAAAAGGTGTTATTCTTGAACAAAGACCATATGGATGACATATATTCTGATATTCTACCTTACTATCAGAATCCTATTTTTTTTTTTTTTGGTGAGACTTTTAAATTTTTTTGAGATTATAGTAAAATACCGATGTCGTATGTCAAAGTAAACTTTAACTTCGGTTTCAAATCATCAAAATACATAGGGAATTTTTAATTCGATCAAAAAATATTTACTCTATCTCGATTTTTGTAGAAAATGACAATTATTTTTATGCATTTATTTTTCTAATGTGTTTTTAGACCCTCAAGTCTCACGAAAAATTGAGGACATTTGAATATTCTGGTGGTAAGGTAGGTTTCAGAATACATATCTGCTATATGGTCTTTGTCCAAGAACAACTCCTTTTTTATAGGCCTGTGTAATTATTCAGAAAGACTGTCAAATTACATAAAAACTATTTCTGAAATGTTAAGAATGAATATTTTCTCAGAGGCAATCCAACTAAAAAAACACATATGACATATAAATAAAACATGCTCTACCCAAGATTTAAACGATTATTTGACTAATTATTAGATACAGTAAAGAAGTGAGTTACAATGGGCGGGGGGGGGGGGAGGCATAATGATAAAAAGGGAGCTGCTTTTAGGAAAAAAAAGGAAACACTAAAAGCAAAGCTGTTTCTTCAACATACGGTTTACTTCCTGAAGAAAAAAAAACTCCTTTATATTGAAACGCTAAAACTCTTTACACCTTTCCAACACAGTACCCTTAAAAACTCAAACAATGGACAGAGTATGTCATGCATAACATCGTTCCCCATTAAATCAGTGGTCCATTAGAAGCTTCAGTCAGTGTTGTAAAGACAAGTAGAAAACACTGGACAGAAATTCAACGCTGTCTTATGGAACAAAATTACCGTACACCGGTTAGGAATCCCTACCGGTGTTGTCACTTATATTTGCTAATTTTAATAGCGGCTTATATGTAGTAACTGTGTAACTAACTGATATAACTATTAAAGTACAAATTTAGGAAACATTCAGCTATTTCTTATAAATGTAATAGTTTTTACTTTCCTCTTTATTAGCTACAACTACGCGCGATAATTTTATTTCATTAGATTAGAGTTTTAATAATAACGAGAAACTCGGTAAATAATTGAATAATTTATATTTTAGAAATCTGACAACACCTACATTCAACCAAATCGTAACTCATCTTTTCTAGTTCATATTTAATGTCAGAGTGGGTTTAGGTGTCCACGTGCGGAGCTTTGCTTAACTACGATAACCGTGAACAGAAATTTTTAACAAGAAATAGTGTTACTTTAAAAACTTATACTTAATTTAAAAATCGATAACAGGAGCAAATATATATTTGACAAACGACGTCCTTGCAGTGTAATATTATCGAAAATTAGTTTGTGACATACACTTGGCGAACGTGACCAGCAGTGCTACATGCTGTATCTTACTATTGCATTCTCCTTGTCGAACCTAACCCAGCTCGATTCGTCATATCATCAACCGCCTGTCAATAACCTTTCCATAGATTGAAGGGCAATAAAAATGACGATGGCCAAAATATGAACCAAACGGCTAAAATTAAACAAACTCCTTATTTTAGCAGTAATTTACCGCGCATTAACCTAGCTAGAAATGACGGAAAAATAGAACAAAACTCAAGGTACTTTTTACAGCTCAAATAACTTATAGTATAGGTTTATGCCCTTAACAACCCCCGACAGGGGACAGGTATTGTTCAATTTTACTAGTTAATATACATTTTTAGATACTCTAACCCAAGCGCTGCCTAGCGGTAATTATTAGCTGCTAGCTTAACGATCGCTCTATCTGTGTAGATTTATAGCATCCAGAGATGCTAATTATTATATTTTATTTTTTTCGCTAGTACTGTGATAAATACTACTAGTTTTGTTTCCTTTTTCTGTCGGTTCTAGGTCGGCTAATGAGTAATGATATGGCGCAGAGCATCTCGAGATAGATTAACTGATGAAAAAACCGTGAATAACTGCTGAACTACGGACTTTGTTCAATTTTAGAGGTTCATATTATTTTTATATACGTGGGGAAGTACCCTAACACAAGCTCTGCTATTCTTCTGTCAATATGTGGCTCTAAATAGCCCCCGGTAGAGGGCACGTATGCCTTGAATGCTCGTCTTACAATAGCCTGAGATGTAAATTATTCTATTTTACTTATGTAATGTGGAGGTTGAGTCAATTTTGATGGTTATTAATTACTTTTACTTAGTGATATTTGCATTAATATCTTACTACGTAATGTTAGTATAAGAAAACGGGGATATTTTTATTAATTTTAAATAAGTAAAGATAACGTTAGTTTTTTTTTAATATCCATACTCTAGTAAGTGTTAGAGTGGTACAATGGTCAAGTACATCCTCTTATTACTACTCGTATGCATTGAGAATTTACTAAGGCTTTAATTATTTGGCAACTTAAATCTATTCTATTAGGTTATTATAGTATTTTCAAGGTAAGTGTTCGATGGATGTCTTAATAGCGGTGTACGCTAGGAATATACTTAATACTTCACATCCGTATGAGGTTCAGCTTGTCACTCCGCATAAAACAGTACAACTCTTTTCTAGCAGTCTTTTATATGGCGAACCTCATCCCTTGGGAAGAATTTACCCGGGACTCTTTCCCACCGAGTACAATTTACACTGATTCAAGACCAACGTGAATCGCTTTCTCCGCACATGCGTCGCTTCTGTAGCGCTTTAGAGACTTTCCTTCAGCACGAGTGCTATGCCAATAAAAAGAAAATGTTGCCTTCATCAGAATAAAGGTGTTTATCTAAGGTCAAATAAGACATTTTTCATTAGTTAATAA
Organism: Pachyrhynchus sulphureomaculatus; assembly: GCA_019049505.1. NCBI lineage: Eukaryota > Metazoa > Arthropoda > Insecta > Coleoptera > Curculionidae > Pachyrhynchus > Pachyrhynchus sulphureomaculatus. The sequence continues at coordinate 95,256,243 of CM032456.1, forward strand.
TAATAACAAAAAGATAAATATGTTTATCGTTTCGAACATATTTTAAGGGAAGAATAACTGCATATTCATATTACAAGAGATTTTAATAAAAAATATGGTAATTTATTTTTGAGACGATCACTCACGACATGATATCAGTCAGTCAGATTTTTTTATTTTTAGAGTCCTAATTTAAATTATTGCATATACAATACTCTATTGTACTTGTACAAAAAAGTGTTACATACATATAGTATATATATTACCATATATATATATATATATATATATATATATATATATATATATATATATATATATATATATATATATATATATATATATATATATATATATATCGTGTCCTGCTAATCTTTTTTATGTTGGCCGTCCATATTGTCTGTGGTCTGTGAGGTACTTTTGCATCTTTTGTGTTCTCTAGGCCTCCATTCAACTATACGGCGTGTTCATCTGTTATCATTCATCCTTGCGACATGTCCAGCCCAATTCCACCTTAATATACATATTCGCTGTATTACATCTGTCGCTTTTGATCTTCTTCTAATCTTAATAATAGGAATACGATCTTGGAAACAATTATTTAGCATTCTTCTCTACATTACTATAACCTGAACTAATCTGAACTAACCTGAAGTTTATTTATTATACTTTTATTTAAAGCCCACCTTTCAGCGCCATATGTTAATATCGGAAATACCTATTGATCGAATCCTCTGGTTTTCGTTATATTTAGGAGATTCAATTTAAATGTAGATTGTAACCTTCCGAATGCAACCCAAGCTAACGAGACTCTTCTATCCAAGACAGCCTTTAAATTATTTTTTGATATTTCGATTTTTTGTCCTAAATATATAATACCTTTCCTATTCTTTCGTCTTCTATTAAGAGTTTTTAGCTGTTATCTTCACTTTCGTTGTTTAAATATTTGGTTTTGGTAAAGTTTATTTTTGTTTGTTATTTAATTCCATCAGCATTATTTGTTGTAATTCTTCTTTTGTGTTGGCGATCAGGATAACATCATCTGGGAACCTTAGGTGATTTAATCGTTCACTGCCCATTAGTATTCCTTTATTTTTTCACTTTAACGATTTGAACATGTTTTCTAAAGTCAACGTGAACAGCTTTGGGAATATCGAGTCGCCATGTCTAATTCCTCTTTTAATTTTAATTTTATTTGTTTTTGCTTCAAGTATTATTTGTGAAGAGGCGGTATATGTATTTAAGAAGAGTTGTGTATCTTTAATCGACTCTGCTATTACTTAAGCCGTTAAGGACTGCCCATATCTCTACCCAATCAAATGCTTTTTCGTAGTCAACCAGTGCTATCCACAAAGTGACCTTGTATTCATTTGCTTTTTCCACTAGTATTCTAATTGTTTAAAGATGGTCCAAAATATCCCCGACTAACTCCCGCTTGATCACGTGGTTGATAACTGTCTAATTTATTCATTAATCTATGTTATAATTTTAGTGAGTATTTTGTACCAGTCTGTAATTCTCCAATTTAAATTGGTTCCCCTTTTTAAAAATAAGGCGTTTACCCAAGGTGTTGGTATTTTACTTTCTCTAAAGCCCTGTTATATAGAGCTTATAAAAATTGTATTATCGATGCCCCTCCATATCTTACCACTTCTATAATTATTTTATCGTCCCCTGGTGTACAAGTATGAAATGCGGATTTCAGACAACAGATGGTGCACCAATGCAGTTTGTGCTATAAAGATTTGACACTGCGCCATTTTGTTGTGTCATCAACAAGTATTAGATGCGCACGAGTAATAAATTGGAAAAGTGCGTGCATAGTGTTGTGTTGTTGTGTTCAATATGTCGAAATTTATACCAGACAAAGAACATTCATGGACAGCATTAATTTTTTGTTTTCATTTGAAGAAAACTGCTGTTGCATCATACCAATTATTTCGAGAAGCTTATGGTGAACAGGCTCCATCGCAAGATACGTGTGAACGATGGTTTCGGCGGATGGTGACTTCGATGTTGCAGAAAAAGAACGTGGAAAACTGTCAAAAAAATACGAAGATGTGGAATTGCAAGCATTGTTGGACGAAGATGATTCGCCAACACAAAAACAACTCGCAGAGCAATTGAGTGTTAGGCAATCTGCTACGAGAGATGGGAATGATTCAGAAGCCGGTAGATTGGTACCACTTGAGTTGAGCGACAGGCAAATGGAAAAGCGCAAAAACACGTGTGACGTTTTGCCCGCTCGGTACAAAAGGAAGTCGTTTTTGCATCGTATAGTTACAGGGGATGAAAAGTAGATTTATTTTGAGAATCCCAAGCGCAAAAAATCATGAGTAGAGGGGCGTGGGTTGTTTAAACCTGGGGAAACGGTTAAAATTAAACGCTACCAACAACAATTGACCGATTTGAACCGTTCGCTGCTTGAAAAAAGGCCAGAATACCGAAAGAGGCAACACAAAGTCATTTTTATTCATCACAATACTCCATCACATACGGCAAAATCAGTTTGCGACATGTTCGAAGCACTCAGCTGGGAAGTTCTACCCCATGCGGCTTATTAACCAGACTTGGCTCCTTCCTATTACCACTTGTTTGCATCGATGGGTCACGCACTTGCTGAGCAGCGCTTTGGTTCGTACGAAGATGTGAAAAAATGGCTCGATGAATGGTTCGCAGCAAAAGGGGAAGATTTGTACTGGCGTCGTATTTACAAATTACCCAAAAGATGGGAAAAATGTATAACAAGCGATGGAGCGTACTTTGAATAAAGCACTTTTTATCATTCTTCTGAATTAAACATGTTTTTTTTAGAAAAAAAAATCCGCATTTCATACTTGTACACCTGGATATATACATATATATATATATATATATATATATATATATATATATATATATATATATATATATATATATATATATATGTATATATATATATATATATATATATATATATATATATATATATATATATAATATTTTCTTTTCTGTTTTAGTGAAAGATTTATTTTAAAGTTGTGTTTTCCATACCGAGTTCTTTAGATTAAAAATAAAGCTAGTTGGTGATATTTAAATTAATGTATTATATATACAGGTACACCAATATTTAAACAATTGTAAACTTAAATAATTAAATTTCATAATCAAAGATAACAAAATTATTTATTTTGTTAGAACAGAGATCAATAGTTAAATCATCCGATTATTTCGTAATTTAACTGATGTTTATCCAGTATGAGAGATAAAAGATATTATTGTAAATTAAAACTTCCACTCGATAAATTAATAATCAGCAGCCGTATTATTATTAAATTTTTAATATATAATTTTCCTGCAATTCTTTATTATTAAATATATATATATATATATATATATATATATATATATATATATATATATATATATATATATATATATATCAATCGGTTTTATAACATCTTCCGTCTTCCGATGCCTAATTTCCACTCCTCCCGGTTTCTCCATCCCTCTCCTCCAGATCTCTCTCTAGTACTTCCTTATTGATTCCTGCTCTCCAGCTTTGGCGTGGTCTTCCTCGCTTTCTTTTTCCATGAGGGTTCCAATTTAAAATCTTTTTAGGTAGTCGGTCTTGTGACATTCTCTGTACATGTCCGTACCATACCAACTGTTGGGTTCTAATTTCGTCCACTATATCGTGCTTTATTTCTAAAGCTCGCCTTATCGTGTCATTTGGTATGCGGTCTTTTCTGGATTTTCTGGCTGCTCGTCTCCAGAAATCCATTTCTGTAGCTTTTAGTATTTTTTCTGTTCTTTCCTTTAATGGCCACACCTGGGAGCTGTAAGTTATTATACTTTTCACTATTGAGTTGTAAATTCTCTTCTTATTTTCAATGGTTACGTTTTTGTCCCATAGTATACTATTAAGCATTGCAATCGCTATTCTTCCTTGGATATTCCTCTCGAATATTGCTTCTTCCAGTGTTCCGTCCCTAGATATTCTCGTTCCCAAATACTTATAACTGGCACAGTGTTTGATGGTGTGTCCTGTGGCCAGTTTCAAGTCCTGCTGTTGTCCTCCGACGCACATGTACTCGGTCTTTTTAATATTGCCTTCTAGGCCCCATTTTTCATATTCCTCCATAAGTTTTCGTGTCATGTATTCCATATCATCGATGTCCTGAGCGACTACTACCTGGTCATCTGCGAATGATAGCATGTACAATGTAGTATCGTCATCCAGTGGTAATCCCATACTGCTGCATTTCCTTTTCCAGTTCTTCAGTGCAGTCTCCAAATAGATTTTAAATAGCGTTGGGGATATACAGCAGCCCTGTTTGAGACCCTTTGTGACCGGGAACCCTGTTGTTATACCATATTTGGTTTTCACACTACTTCTTGCGTCTTGGTATAAGGATTTTACGGCTTTAATTATTTCGGTGCTTACATTACTCTGTTGTAGTGTTTCCCACAATCTCATTAGGGGCACGCTGTCGTAGGCCTTTTTTAAATCAACAAACAAGACATGAACTTCCTGATCAAATGCGGTTTTCTTTTCTAGGATTTGTGTCAGTGAGAAGAGATGGTCTATTGTGGATCTTCCTGCTCTAAAGCCTGCCTGTTCTTCAGCTTCTACGTCCGCGTATTCCGTTTCTATTCTATTTTTAAGTATTTTTCCGTATATTCTGCTAATAGATCCTGTAATCGTTATTCCCCTATAGTTGTCGCAATTATTTTTGTCTCCTTTCTTATGAATTGTTGATATGTATGATATTTTCCATTCCTCAGGTACTTCTGATGTGTTAATGCATCTTTGGAATAAGTTCCTCAAAGCGCTAAATAGCTTTTCAGTTCCGTATTTTACTATCTCTCCTGGGATGTTTCCTGGTTATTATTAAATATATAATTATCTTATTTCTAGAATTTATTATTTACTATTATATAAAAGTGTTAGATACTGCCTCATCTCACAGGGTCTAGCCAATCATCTAAGACTTCGTGATTTAACAGATTTAGTTTTCAGTAACAAATTTCTCTTAAAATAAAAACTATGCCATTGTTGCTAAAAATTCATCTTTTTGTTGCCCAAGCATTTAGGCATTAGCTACTTGAGCTATTCACTTAAGTTATATAAGAAAATATACTTTGAATCGAAATTGCTGTTACTCACTTGGATACATTCAAGTGACCTTCGGCTGGTTTTGTACACTAAAAATGTACCTAATTGTAAATTCAAAACTTGAAGTTAATTTACAATGCTCCAAATTGCTTATTAAAAAAAAAAACGTTTTAACCAACAGCTTTCATTTTATTTCATTCCAGAGAGAGAGAATATTTCTTATCATATAGGGTGGCGTAAAATAATGAAATGAGACATAAATTTTTATTAAATAACCTTGTGTCTGCTTTAAAGAAATAAACAAGTCTTTAGTTAAATTTTGAGCTAGTCGTCTTTCAACAGGAAATAATTGTATCGAGATTTTACTTACATAGGCTAGAGCGGCACTGACTGAAAGCAGAAACACAAATTTTAGAAACATCTTGACTGGATGATGCTTGAAACAAGAGTAAATTTTTAATACGAACGGATAATTTAAATAGTCATTTTAAATATTTAAAATATGTGGATAAATAACCACTTATAGATAATGTACGTAGAATGATTAATTCTGAAAACGGAGAAACACAAATGTATTTTTTATTATTTTTCTTAGAATAATGAGAGGAAATCCTGAAACATAAGTATTTCCGCTTTATATTTGAAGGGTTACATTGAAAAGTAAGCCTTTTAATTCATAAATTGTTTTATGCAGAGTTGGTATTTCAAACTTAAGACTTTAAATTTCTTCCCTGGATCTTATCAAATTTGTTGTTGGTGGCATGATAACTTTTATTACATCCAACAGAAAAGACACCATTCTGTATGGTTACACTGGCTAATGATATTTCGCATTTCTCAATAATAATATAGTTTTATTTATTGGTTTCCTATAGTCACGTAAAAATCACAATTAGTTTATATCTCTGATTTTTTCCAAATGTTAAAATTACTAGTTTATACACCTCATGATGAATTTTCTCTCCGTTATGGTTTTCACTTCTTTGATATTAATTAAAGGTTGCCAAGGTTTGCTTTGCTGAAAGTTTCATTATTATTATTGACTAGCTGTAACTGCGGCTCTACTCGCGTGAACTTGATTCACTATTATCGTCACTGCTTATTCCTTATGTTACCTAACGTAATAAAATGCATTATATAACCTGGCCAGAGAACATATGCATGGATTAAAAAAACAAACACGTAAATCGGATAAGTGGTTCTCGAGTGATAAGCGTACTAACGGATAGACAGACAGACAGACAGAGAGACGTTGCATTTTATATATTACAGATGAAATTAAATTTTTTAAAATTTCTTTTCTCTTTACTCAAAATTTTAGTTTCTACAGAGATGTCATCAATCAACTGACTTGAATTATATATACTTTACCTATTACTGACACAAAGTACTTCATTTCAACACGACTAACTGTAATTAAATAAGGATACTCCGCCTCCAAAGAAGGCGAAACCTCAATAATTTTCTGGAAAGTTGACAGCTACCATTTTTTGGGAATACGAATGAATTTTGGTAATTAAATATATATATATATATATATATATATATATATATATATATATATATATATATATATATATATATATATATATATATATATATATATATATATATAAAGGGTGTTTTTTATAGAGGTATAAAACTTTAAGTTGGCAACACTTTTGTAACTGGCGGCCATTTTGTCAGCTGTCAAGTGATTTATGTTTAGTTTGGTTTGGCATTTCAACATAAATAGACTGACGCCTGAACAACGCTTACAAATTGTGCAAATTTATTTTGAAAATCATGGTTCTGTTCGAAATACGTATCGCGCACTACGTCCATTTTACGGTCAACATAATCGTCTCTCAGAGCAATTAATTCGATTACCTATGGAACGTTTTCGCACCACGTTTACTCTAAATGATAATACGCATCCACAGAGACGTCGTACAGTGCGTACAGAAGAAGTCATTGCTGCTGTAGAGCGTAGCATAGAGGAAGACCCGAATCAGTCTATCTGCCATCGTGCACAGGAATTGGATATGTATCCATCCACTTTATGGAAGATTTTGCGGAAAGATCTTGGTTTGCGTGCTTACAAAATCCAACTCGTGCAACAATTGAAGCCACACGATCACCTAGCAAGGCGTAGATTCGGTGAATGGGCCCAAAACAAGATTGCCGTTGATCCCGATTTTCATAAGCGAATTTTGTTTAGCGATGAAGCTCACTTTTGTTTGAATGAATACGTCAATAAACAAAACTGCCGTATTTGGAGTGATGATAATCCTCAAGTGTATGTTGAGACACCGTTATATCCAGAAAAACTGACTGTTTGGTGTGCTTTATGGGCTGGTGGAATCATTGGTCCGTACTTCTTTAAAAACGATGCTGGTCAGAACGTTACAGTCAATGGTGACCGCTATAGAGCCATGATTACTGACTTTTTCGTTCATCAATTGAACAACCATGATGTGCAGGAGCTGTGGTTTCAACAAGACGGCGCAACACGTCACACAGCTCGTGCCACAATTGATTTATTGAAGGAAACGTTTGGTAACCGCATAGTTTCACGTTTCGGACCCGTGAACTGGCCTCCAAGATCGTGCGATTTAACGCCGCTAGACTATTTTCTGTGGGGATATGTGAAGTCGTTAGTCTACGCCGATAAGCCCGAAACGATTGACCACTTGGAGGACAACATTCGCCGCGTTATTGCCGATATACGGTCACAAATGTTGGAAAAAGTCATCGAAAATTGGACCTCCAGATTAGACTACGTCCGAACCAGCCGTGGCGGTCATATGCCAGAAGTCATATTTAAATTATAATGCCAGAAGATTATCTTTCGAATAAAGTAAATTTCATGTCAATTTAAAAAATTCGTCTTTGTTTTATTCCATTTCAAAGTTCTATACCTCTATAAAAAACACCCTTTATATATATATATATATATATATATATATATATATATATATATATATATATATATATATATATATATATATATATATATATATATATATATATATATATATATATATATATATATATATATATATATACAAAATAAAGAGTTCTTAAATAATATGCAAATTTACAGAATAAGATCCAGAATGTGAAGCAAGCGTTAGAGAAATATTTCTGAATTTATGGATAACCAAAACTTTACTGTCGCCGAAAAGTAGGGTTCACAAGGTTCTCCCATTACTGAAAGCCGTTTATTCAAGTTACCCTATAACCTTGATATCTATTGTCTTATCTAATTTGAGTCTTAGAATACAATTTTACAAAATACAGTTAAAGCCGTATTTTTTGCAAATGAAACTGCGAAAATCTTCGAAACCAAATGTTAGAGCAATTTTGTAAACAGGTTCGTTTTCTGAGAAGAGATCACTGTATGTGACCCCAGCACCAGAGAAAAAGTAAAAAATTTGTTGTATTATTGAGTTTTACAAAAGAATGTAATTAGGTTCTTAACGCGAACATTTCCAGAATTGCATTACTGAAAATATAAAGACTATTTCATTTATCTTTGAGTTGGTCTATCTGTCTCTTACTCTCTACTAGACTACTCACTCACAAATGAATCTCCTGTTAAAAAAAAAAAACAAGACAGTAGGTCAAGCAAGAACGCGTGACCTACTTTCCGTAGTCAAAAGGTGTATACGCAGCAATTTGGAAATCTTTCTGCCAAAAATACGACTAAGTAGTAAATTCTTTAGTAGAATCTGGTCGAAAGTATGCCTCGAAGATGTCAGGCGATTATCGAAGCTGATGAGGACTGAACAAACTACTGAATCATTAGCAATGGTAATCCTTTATTGTCAATCAAAATTTTGCTCTTATCGATAACTACAGGGTCCACACGGCTCAACCTTTTAGTCCTGACTTAGCACTCAGCGACTTATTTTTGTTCAAACATCTGACGAAAGACCAAAAGTTTTTCTTAGATACTTTGAAAGTCACTTTAACGCAGTTTTTAGTGTTCCATACCAAAACTGAAAAATAGTACACTTATGGAATTACTTCAGAGTATGTCCAATTTTCTCCGAAATTATTTGACATAAAAAGTTGAAACTTGTCACAAAAAGAGAAACTGATAATCCAATCACAGCCCTGTAGTTTTGAAAGTTAAATTTTGACTTAAAAAGTTAGTTTTGGGTTGTGAAATAAAAATTCAAGGTCTTAGAGTAGGGTGTCAAAAAAAGTTCAAAAATATGTAATACTCGTGCAAACTTTTTTTAAAGTATTTTAAAAACATAGCTAAAAATCGCTGTCCCCTCAACCTAACTTTAAGAGTATCTACTATTCAAAAAATTTCGAAAAAAGTTGGAAATATTCTTTATAAAGTGTAGATTGAATGAAAATTATCGTGAGTGCATTGGTGGCCTTTGATATCTGATATATAAAAAAAATTTGAAATGTGTTAATAATAGTCTATCCACCTATTTAAATAGCATTGGGTTTTTACAAATGATAAAAGATACTTGTTCTACTAGAGATAAAATCTTGATCGACAGTATGTTTTGCGATTTTCCTAATGATATAGAAGTTCATGTTGTAAAAATTTTTTTGGCAATCACAAAAAAGTTTGTGTCCGAATCCTAGATATTGATTTTTGAAAACTTATTTGGAGTATGTTTTATTAAGTCCCTGATCATTTCATACCTTCATAGCAAAAATTTTTATTTTAAAAGGAATCACGGTACAGAACATTAATTGTGCAAATCCGACTTGCACTTGGCCGGTTTTTTAAGGCACAAACATTTTTCTATTACTTTTTTTTTGGGTGGAATGTAACAACTCAAAAAATGTTGTGTGTGTTCCGACGATAGTTGTGTAGAGAATATATTTTTCCAGTTCTGCATATTTTTCTTCATAATTCCTATACATTCCTTCAGTTTGGGTATTTTTTTCCTACAGATATCAAACTATTTTCCAACAAGTTGTTTATTTGCAGGTTTTCATCATTATTTCTGCGTAATTTACAATTTACTTTAACGAATACTAAGTTGGGAATGTGGAATTTTGGAACAATGATACTACTCAGTATATATCACCACTACACCAAACACTTTATTATTGCACTCGACGCGCGTTTCGCTAACCATGTTAGCTTCACCAGGAGCGTTGATTGATGGGTCAATCATCGCTCCTGATGAAGCTAACATGTTTAGCGAAACGCGCGTCTAGTGCAAAAATAAAGTGTTTGGTGTAGTGGTGATATATACTGAGTAGTACTTTAACGAAGCTTGAATTTATATTGGGTTTAAAGCGGGTACCGGTTTTTACAATTTAAAGCTTATATATTGAGCTGAATATGCATTAAATATTTTCGGGAGAAATATATGTTTTTTATATATATATATATATATATATATATATATATATATATATATATATATATATATATATATATATATATATATACTAGCCGGCCCGCGGCTCCGCTCGCGTGGACTTGATTCACTGCTATCGTCACTGCTTATTCCTTATGTTACCCAACGTAATAAAATATCTCCAATTATTTCTCCTTATCTCCCAATATTTCTCCTTATTTCCCATTATCTCTACATAATTTCCATTATCTATGCTTATCTCTGCTCATCTCCCATTATTTCTCCTTATCTCCCATTATTTCTCCTTATCTCCCATTATCTCACCTTATTTCCCATTATCTAGGCTTATCTCGGCTCATCTCCCATTATTTCTCCTTATCTCCCATTATTTCTCCTTATCTCCCATTATCTCACCATAACCCCCATTATCTAGACTTATCTCTGCTTATCTCCCATTATCTCTCCTTATCTCCCATTATTTATACTTATCTCCCATTATCTCACCTTATCTCCCATTATCGAGGCTTATCTCGACTTATCTCCCATTATTTCTCCTTATCTCCCATTATCTCACCTTATCTCCCATTATCTAGGCTTAAATCGAATTATATAGAACATATGTATAAATTTATAAAAACACGTAAATCGGATAAGTGGTTCTCGAGTGATAAGCGCACTAACGGACAGACAGACAGACAGAGAGACGTTGCATTTTATATATAATGTATTCTTTGCTACATGATATTGTTCCATATTTAATGCTTTAGGGAGTGTATTGCAAGAAAACGCGCTAGCGGCAAACTTTTCTCCGACTTAATTCACTATTATCGTCACTGCTTATTTCTTATCCTATAACCTGGCCAGAGAACATACGTATGGTTAAAAAAAAGCACGTAAATCGCATAAGTAGTTCTCCAGTAATGAGCACACTAACGGACGGACAGACAGACAGACAGACGGACAGAGAAACATTGCATTTTATATATATATTATAGATATTCTCTGCTACATAATATTGTTCCATATTTAATGGTTTGGACTGTGCAAGAGAACGCGTTAGCGGCAAACTTTGTCCGACTTCATTTACTATTATTGTCACTGCTCATTCCTTATGCTACCTATCGTAATAAAAAATATAGCCTATAACCTGGCCGGAGAACATATGTATGTTTTAAAAAAAAAAAAGTACGAAAATCGGATAAGTGGTTCTCCAGTGATAAGCGCACTAACGGACAGACAGATAGACAGAATACGTTGCATTTTATATATATTATAGATGTAATAAAATATATACCTATATCCTGGTCAGAGAACATATGTATGAATTTAAAAAATCACGTAAATCGGATAAGTGGTTCTCGAGGGAGAAGAGCATTAACGGACAGACAGACAGACAGACAGACAAACATTGCATTTTATATATATTATAGATATAGATTATTATTATTATTATATAACCTGGCCAAAGAATATATGCATGAATTAAAAAAAAGACAGGTAAATCGGATAAGTGGTTCCTGCGTGATAAACGCACTAATGGACGGACAGACAGACAGAGAGACATTGAATTATATATATTATAGATTATACATTATAGATATTCTTTGCTACATAATATTGTTCCATATTTAATGGTTTAGGCTGTGTATTGCAAAGGCACGCGCTAGCGTATTTTACGTCACTGCTCATTCCTTATGTTACCTATCGTAATAAAATATAGCCTATAACCTGGCCGGAGAACATATGTATGTTTTAAAAAAAAAAAGTACGTAAATCGGATAAGTGGTTTTTTTCAGTGATAGGCGCACTAACGGACAGACAGACAGACAGACAGACAGTCGTTGCATTTTATATATATATTATATATATATATATATATATATATATATATATATATATATATATATATATATATTAATCTACAAATTATTTGTGCAATTAGTAACATCACTAAGTATAACAATATAATTTGCTACATACAGTCCCTGGCCAAATTATTAGACGCACTGTATTTTTTTTAGTAATTTTATGTTTCTTAAGAGTTTTTATGCAATAATGGTATATATTTAAACTACAATATTATTGATTTTTATTTAAAAGAATTGTTGTAGACTACATATTTGTATTTATTTTTTAACATATGGCAACACTGTGTTGACAAAGTGATACATGAACGTAAATAAGTACAAACCTGTATCAGTCGCGATCGGAATCGAGTCAGGTACGGACGTGTTTCTGTGGCTTTATGGACTGTGATTGTTTGTTTAACAGTTTTATACTACTCAGTTATTAGTTTATTTTGTATGCAGTGTTTTAAAAAAGTAATTGGACTATTTTCATTATGGGTAGAAAAGGCGATCTTTCACCACGTAAAAAAGCTGAAGTGAAGGCCCTTGTGATTGCGAAAACATTTACAAACCGAGAAATATACCGAAGATTGGAGGTTTCTGAAGCTAGTGTACGACGCATAAAAAAGAAAATTGAGTCAGGGAAGGAATTAAGCCCGAAAAGAAAGGAAAGATGCGGTAGAAAACCAATTTTCACTCCACGGTCAGAGAGATGTTTGAAGAAAATTTGTGTAGAAAACAGATTTGCTACTACAAAGGTAATAAAATCACAACTCCAGGATGCTAGCGTAAATGCTTCTGAGTGCACTGTTCGAAGAAAATTGAAAGAATTAGATTTTAAGGCCTGTCGCCCCGCCAGGAAGCCCAAGTTAACAGCTGCAATGAAAGCAAAGCGTCTGAAGTGGGCCAAACAATGGCAAGACAAAGATGTGGACTTCTGGAGATCGGTAGATACAGCAATTTAATCAATAATTGATACATTATTATCATTTTCAGTTAAATAAAGCAAATAAACATGGAAGTTTATATATTTTTCCTATTTTTGACAGGTCTGCTTCAGTGACGAAAGCACATTCGAAATTTTGCAGAATAAAGCTCAGTATGTGCGTCGTCGTCATGGAGAAAAGTTTCATCCTGATTGTGTCGTCCCGACGGTTAAACATCCCACCAAAGTGATGATTTGGTCAGTCATCAGCGGCAAGGGCACTGGACGTCTGTACGTCGTCAAAGGAATAATGAGGCAAGATCAGTACAAAGAAGTATTACAAAATCGGTTGATTCCGCAGCTCAGAGAATGGTTTCCAAATGGGGAACCATTCACTTTCATGCAAGATGGAGCTCCCTGCCACACTGCTCGGTCTGTTAAAGCTTTTTTGGCAGGAAAAAATATCCCTCTGTTGGATTGGCCGGGTAATAGCCCATTGAAAATGTGTGGGAGCTGATGAAAAGAGAAGTGGCTAAAGATGTGATTACCAACAAAACCCAGCTCCTAGAAAAGATTATTCATGTGTGGAATCATCATCCTCAAATGCAGGAGACAGTACAATCTTGCATTGATAGCATGCCGCGCAGAATTAAAGCTTTGATAGCGGCTTAAGGGGGCTCAACTAAATATTGACTTTTACTAACATTAATTTCACTTTTCTTTAAAACTTAATAAACTTATGCTTTTCTAAATTAATGCTGTTTTATTTATGTCAAATAAATAGGTAATTGATTGGATAATATAAAAATAAAAAACAAATCAATTTAAAATAATAAAACGGTACAATATCACTCGGTAATTAATATTTTACATGAAATCTTGCGGTGCGTCTAATAATTTGGCCAGGGACTGTAAGATCCAAAATCAAACTGGTGATTTGCCAGTCACCATCATCATCATCATCATTAGATTATTCCATCCATAGTCGGAAGTAAGTCCCCCCAAGTTGTCTCCAATGAGTTTTGTCGTTTGCTTTTTGCATCCAATCGTGTCCTGCTAATCTTCTTATGTCGTCCGCCCATCGTATCTGTGGTATACCTCTGCATCTTTTATATTCTCTAGGCCTCAATTCAACTATACAGCGTGTCTATTTGTTATCATTCGTCCTTGCGATATGCCCCGCCCAATTCCACCTTAATATACATATTCGTTGTATCTGTCACTTTTCATCTTCTCAATGTTAGGAATACGATCTGGGAGTCTAATATTTACATTCTCTTCTCCATTGTTCTTTGGGTTACCTGAAATTTATTTATTATACTTTTATTTAAAGCCCACGTTTCAGTGCCATATGTTAATACCGGCAGTACATATTGATCGAAAACTCTGGCTTTTATTGTATTTGAGATGTCTAATTTAAATGTAGATTGTAATCTTCCGAACGCAGACCAAGCTAACGAGACTCTTCTATCCAAGTCCGCCTTTATTTATTTGCTAATACTACTGGATAATAAATAGGTATGTAGTTACTAGGTTTTGTCTCGCCATCAGAAAGATTTGTTTTATCTCTTTCAAAGTACTGTGTTGTTATCTTCTTCAGATCATCTGCACAGACATCGTCGTTGCACACACTACTACTTGTCCAAATGCACTATGTTCTAGAAAAACACTGTTTAGTTCCCTTGAAGTATACGATATAGTATCATTCCCTAGGTTGTAGTAGTTGCCAAAGATCCCGTAGTATTGCTTGACAATTGTTTAATTTAAGGTATACAACTAATCCTTTTCAGTTAGTACATGCTGAAATATCTTGACCTGAAAAATATATATAGATAGACAGATTGTTATATAAATCTAGATAACATTTATGCCAAAAAATATAAACAACAAAAAAGGTAATCAACAGTGTTTTTGAAATTTGGAATTTTGGTCGTGTACGTTAGCGAATATGCTCTATCTAAAACATTTTCAGCCGTGCAGTACTTTGATATTTTAAATAGAACACCCTGTATCTTATACCATTTTTGAATTTCCTCTCTTAACTTTTTGTTTGTACTATCCTATACCTATCTCTTACAGAGATTTGACATACCCAGGGCATTCGACCTTGTTTGGCACGATGGACCGTTGGCTAAACTACGCTCTTATGGTATGTCTAAAAAGTTCTATTTGTGGCTCTCAGAGAGTGGCGGTCGACGGATTTCTTTCTAACACCTTCACTATCAATGCTGGTATGCCCCAAGGCTCCATACTGTCTCCTACTCTCTTTCTTATTTACATTAACGATCTGCTGGAAAAGACCGGAAATTCAGTCTATAGCTTTGCAGATGACAGTACGCTTATCTCTTCATTTACTTTGAACGCTCAGACATCGGCCACTCAGGCGAATACTCGCAGACAGCAGGAAGTCGTTCAACTTAACAGAGACCTGGAAGAAATCCTATCTTGGGGTGACAGTGGCCAAGTGGAATTTAACGCTACAAAAACCCAAGCGGCAGTTTTTTTCTAAAAAAGTTGACGTTGCTCAACCCGACATAGTTGTGTCGGGGCATTCCATTCCCCTAGCATCGTCACTCAATTTGTTGGGCGTTAATTTGGGAGCAAATATGTCCTGGCATGAACATATTGCAGGCATAGCAAAGAGAGTTTCTCAAAAGTTGGGAGTATTATTTCAAACCTGAAAGTTTTACACTCCACAACAACTGTTAATTCTTTATAAAGCTCAAATACGGCCAACTATGGAATACTGCTCCCATGTTTGGAGCTCCGCTCCCAAGCATACACTGCATTTGTTAGATTCGGTTAAGAGAAGAGCTGTTCGTCTGATTAGAGACCCGGAACTGACCGGCGGCCTTGATTCGCTGGAACATCGAAGAACGGTTGGCGACTTGAGTCCGTTCTACAAGTATTTTTATGAAAAGTGTTCGAAGGATGTAGCCCGCTTAATTCCTCCCAGAGCGATGCATGTCAAAAATACACATCGCGCTGAGACTTCACATCCGTATGAGGTTCAGCTTGTTACTCCTCGTACAACGCTTTTCAAGCAGTCTTTTATATGGAGAACATCATCCCTTTGGAATAATTTGTCCAGGACTGTGTTTCCCACCGAGTACAATTTACAGCGTTTCAAGAACAACGTGAATTGCTTTTTCCTCACACATAACGCTCCTGGAGCGCTTTAGGAACTTCCCTACAGCACGTGTGCTAGACCCATTCCATTTCGAATATATTTCCTAATTAAATATTAAAATACCTATGCTTCTAGAACTTCCAAAAAACTTAACTCCAGGATGGTATTAGTAAAGGCCGAAAGGTATCACATCCTATAGCCAAATCCTCTTAAGAGCTTACAGGGTGGTTCAGAAACAACTTTGTGTTGGTTCGTTACAAAAATTACCAAAAGTCTAGTACATTATTTTCATTTCAAGAAGCTGCTAAAATTTGCTATTTCTTCATATATAATGTTACTACACCTAACTTAAATATTTTTTAAAAAGAACATTTAATTATTAGCTTCTGGAATTTCCCTCGTATGAAGTTGACATCTTGTCTTTATTTATTAGTGAATAATAATAATAATAATAAAACTAATTAAACCAATTAAACCTAATACGATGTACTTAATAATAATCATTTTATTAATTAGTCAAATCATGGGTGATTTTACATCTTATCTTAGCAAAATCTAATCACTAAAAGACTTGGTTCACCAGATTCTCCAAGTCTCCACTAGTATTTACCTGTGTTTTGTAAACAATGTTTTTAATGTATCCCAAAGATAAAAATTGAGAGGTGTTAAATCGGGTGATCTCGCAGGCCAAATCTAGGACCCCAAGAGTCTAAACGATGGATCTTAACAAATTCTGTGTAGCTTAGTGCTTACCCAAGCGTGCAATCTGCAGGGTCCCGTCAAGTTGGTATCAAGTACTTTTTTCCAATGGAAAATTATCCGTAAAATCCTCAACTAATGTGCATAGTATTTCCAAATATTTTCTGGATACTAACTTTTCATATATATATATATATATATATATATATATATATATATATATATATATATATATATATTAACTAAAGTATATAATTGTCCATCATTAAACTAAATACATTAAAACTAAACATTCCTCGAAAAGAAGAGTCCATCTCACACTATGAGGATTTTCGCTAGCCCAAAAATGATTATTTCCATATTAAAAATTCCTTAAAGATATAATTTCAACTCATCATTCCAAATTAGTTTTTTTTTAAATCTGAATTTTCTTAAATATGAACAAACAAATTTCACAAAACTATATCGTCTGTAGACAATCAATCAATCAGATTTTAGAGCTCGCACTTAATAAATTTATAGTCGTGAATATTATGTTTGTTTCCTCAGACAGCGTTCTTAAAAGAGTTAATTCCCGAGTTTCTTTCTAATACCATCACTATCAATCCCGTTGTAATGTATCCTACTATCATTTTCCTTTACATTAACAATGTGACCGAAAGGACTAGGAATTCAATCTACAGCCTTACGGACAACAGTATGCTTATTCCTTTATTTACTTTGAACTTTCGAATAACTACTCCTGTAAGTGTCCTCAGAGAGCAGAAGGTCGTTCAACTTTACAGAGATCTGGGAGATATTCTTTTTGTACTGACAGTAGCCAAGTAGAATTTAACGGTTCCAAAACCAAGGCAGTAGTTGAAACTGAACTAACCTGAACTAACCTAAACTAACCTAAACTAACCTTAACTAACCTGAACTAACCTGAACTAACCTAAACTGACCTAAGCTAACCATAACTAACCTCAACTAACCTAACTATGAACGCACATCGCCTAATACGCCACATCCATATGAGGTTCAGCTTGCCATTACTTGTACCACTCTTTTCAAGTATTTTTTATATGCAGAATCTGATCCCTTTGGAGTGATTTCCCCAGGACTGTGTTTCCTACCGGGTAAAATTTGCAGCGATTCAAAACCAACGTGAATCCCTTTTTAGTGTTCCGTATGGAACACTTATAAGATCACTTCGGTGTCTGTCTGTCTGTCTGTATGTCTGTCTGTTTGTCTGTCTGTCTGTCTGTCACACCCGATTTTCTCCGAAACTATTTGACATAGAAAGGTGAAATTTGGTAATAATATAGGAATTGATGGCCTCATCAGAGCCATGTAGTTTTGAGAATTAAATTTTGACTTAAGGGGTTAGTTTTGGGGGGTAAAGTCGGAAGTGAAAAAAAATTTTTTTTAACTAGGTCATCGAGTGTGGTGTCAAATGAAAGCTTGTGAAAACACGAGTAAAAAATGTATATATAATATTATACTTGCGCGCACTTTTCTTTGTATTATTTTTAAAAATTCGCGAAAAATCGCTGTCCCGGGCCTTATCTCGAAAAGTACTTATCAAAAAATTTCGAAAAAATTCTGGAATATTCTCTACGGGGTGTAGATTGAACGAAAATTATCACGAGTGCATTACCTTTAATAATTTATATGGTAAATAAAAAAAACAAAAATTTCAAGGTCATCCAATTTCAGTAAAGATTGGAAACAAACTTTGTTGAAAACTCATTTAGGGTGTATTTTGTGAAGTCACTGATTATTTTTTACCTCTGTGACAACATTTTTTTATTTGAAAAGCAATCAACGTACGGAACACTAATTGCGCAAGTTCAACTTGCACTTGACCGGTTTTTTTCTCATGCTTCGCTCATGTAGGACTTTAAGGATTTATCTGAAGTAAGTATGCTAAGCCCTTGGTACCTAGAATAGCTCTCATTACCAAAGTTCCTACTAAAAAAGGATCGTTTTTCTTCCCTTCATTATATAAATTGCGTATCTTCAACGCTTGAAATTATAAAAAAAATTAGTTAATAGATCAATATCAAGAAAATATCCATTTTAATTTTTGTCAAAAATCTGGACGACCTAGTCTCTCGTTAATCAGGCTTTTATCATTCAGTAATCCGTCCTTTTAAGTTAAACTTTTATTCATTTCAAGCACCTCTTAAACGAACAAATACAGGAAGAATACATAGCCAAAGAAAACGAGCATGGAGAAAATGAAATGGAAATGATTCTAGAACCAACAAGCGATGAAATAAAAGAAATAATACTAAGAAGTAAGAACGGAAAAAAGCCAGGCAAAGACGGGATAAACATGGAATTGTTCAAATACGGCGGAGAAGAACTCTGTGAAAGCATGTACGTACTAATTAAACAAATATGGAAAAAAGAACGCATGTCACATGATTTGAAAGGAGGTGAAATTGTAATAATACACAAGAAAGGCGACCAACGAGTATGCGAAAATTATCGAAGAATTACCCTGCTCAACACCGCCTACAAGATTTTGACAACGATGATACACGAAAAACAAAAATAGGTAATAAAAAATGTAATAGGACAATACTAATGTGGATTTACACAAGGAAAATCTACGGTAGATGAAATACATGTGGTCAAACAAGCATTGGAAAGAGCACAACAACATGCACTAAACTTGGAATTGTTGTTCATTTGACTCGGTTAAGAGAACTGGATTAAATACAGTGCTAAAAGAACTGGGAGTACCGAGCAAGATAAGACGACTATATATGATGACGCTGAACGAGACATTCGCCAATGTCAAAACACAGCAAGGAAGAACACAAGATTTCGAAATTGACAAAGGAGTTAGACAGGGAGATGCATTATCGGCATAGGATATGTACTAAGGACTATAAATTAGGGTTCAATAAGAACAAGAGGCAGCCAGGTAGTGGCATATGTGGACGATATAGTAATTATTGCAAAGAACCAGAAAAATAATTAAGGAAATGGTGAGAGAAATAATCATAGAAGGAGCAAAAATGGGGTTGAAGATAAATGAAGAGAAAACCAAAATAATGAAAAACGGAAAACAAAATGTTCAGGGAATAGAATAAACAAATATACCTTCCAAAGAGTAGAGAAGATTAAATATTTGGGAGTGCGCTGTATTCGGATGGGAACAAGGAATTGAAAGTAAAGGAAAGATTAATAATAGCAAGCAAGTTGTTCCATAGCAATAAGAAATTGTTAAGTAGTAAGTTAATAGGAAGGCAAAGTACGATGAGGATATACAAGACAATAATACTCCCAAAACTAATATATGCTACCGCACTTATAAGCGTGACAAAGGAACAAGAGGAAGACATGAGAAGAATTGAACGAAAGATATTAAGAGCGATCCTAGGGCCAATAAGAATATGTAAAGGAGTCTACAGAAGGAGGACTAATCAAGAAATTTTGGAAGAAGTGGAGGAGGACATTCATAAAACAGAAGAGATTTAACTGGCTAGGGCACACATGGAGAGCAGGCCCAGGAACACCAATATATGAAATACTTCAATGGGAACCGGGACGTAGAAGGAGAGGTAGATCGAGAATAGGATGGCTGCAGCAAGTTAAGGAAGACATAGGAGCGGCAGGGATTACGAACTGGAAGGAGAAGACGTCTTACAGAGAACTTTGGAAACATCTAAGCAGAGACATATAACAACAAGGAAAACGGGTCTGATCAACCCATAAACTAGATCTAGAGAACCCAAAGGGTGGCCCTACCCCAAGAGAGGTGTTTCCAGGTCATTTTATTTTTTTTTTATTTTTATGTCAGTTTAAAGCATTTTTTTCATTTTTAATGCTTGGAGCATTTATTTTACAGATAATT
This sequence comes from Pachyrhynchus sulphureomaculatus, assembly GCA_019049505.1. NCBI lineage: Eukaryota > Metazoa > Arthropoda > Insecta > Coleoptera > Curculionidae > Pachyrhynchus > Pachyrhynchus sulphureomaculatus. Next base: position 95,277,095 of record CM032456.1, read on the forward strand.
TGGGGTAATTTTTATCTTCATTTATAATTTTAGTTTCACTATTAGTAAAGTCATGTTTTTGATCTGTTTTATTTTTGTTTAGTGTTATGGATGTATTTTTCGGATATTTGTCTCCATTCGATCTATATTTTACTAATCGACTTTTATTTCAATGTATTATCTTGGACAATCCGCGCAAAGTATTGACTACACTTTACTGGATTTATTCATTGTATATAGTTGATTCTTGGATGTGTAAATAGAGAACTTAAATTATTTTGGGACTTTGGCAAACCACAATTTGTTTAAAACACTTTTTAATATTCCGGAATTGCTACCAATGTATCTTGATTTTCTTTATTGTTTTTAGTACGGTTTGTTGAGTTATTGTAGGATTGGTATGTTTTTTTATTGTTCGGTTTATGTCATATTTTAAACAACTTTTACTTCTTTTTCGAGAAATTTTCCCAAATAAATTAGTTTCCAAAAGACATCTCACAAATGTTTCTTCTCTTTGGAGGATATCTCATAACTCTAGCTCCCTGGAGCTAATATGTTCGGTTAGACAAGACAAAGATCATAGAAACGACGTGCCGAGCAGTGGTCAATAATTTCGCCGCTTTCTTAGAAGAGTATCAGAAACGTAACTATATACTGATGAAGAAGTTGTTATTTTTAAGAAAAAGTTTTCCAAGAGGTATATTTCGACAAAATTTTTTTTAATTTATCAATTCGAATTTTACTATAAATATTTTAAAACGAAATGTTTCAAACTTCAAACTTTTATTTTTTCCCTTGTTATAACAATTTACATAAAATTATACAGATGGCATATCCAATGTCATATTTAAAAAAAATAACCGGTCAAGTGCAAGTTGAACTTGCACAATTAGTGTTCCGTACGTTGATTGCTTTTAAAATAAAAAGAATTGTTACAGTGGTAAAAATTGATCAGTGACTTCACAAAACACACCCCAAAGCAGTTTTCAACAAAGTTTGTTTCCAATCTTTACTGAAAACTCATGACCTTGAAATTTTTTTTTTTTTTTTATGTACCAAATAAATTATTAAAGGTAATGCACTCGTGATAATTTTCGTTCAATCTACACCCCGTGGAGAACATTCCAGAATTTTTTCAAAATTTTTTGATCAGTACTTTTTGAGATAAGGCGGGGGGACATCGATTTTTCGTAATTTTTTAAAAATAATACAAAGAAAAGTGAGCCCAAGTATTACATTATATATATATATATATATATATATATATATATATATATATATATATATATATATATATATATATAAATAGATATATAAATATATATATATATATATATATATATATATATATATATACATATATATATATATATATATATATATATATATATATATATATATATATATATATATATATAATATCCCAGTAAATTGAAGTAAAGCTATACTGTAAAAATAGAAACGGGTTATACAAAGAGTTCTTCGTACCCCGAGTCAATAGATTTTCCCAAAAACTTAAGTTTATAACTAAAAAATAATAATAAAATAACAATAGCATAGAAGGATAAACAAAAACAAAAAATTCTAAATAAACAGAAAGGCAAAACAAAAACTATCCTTAAAAACTACAGTACAGTACAAAGTTAAGATGAAGGGTGAACTATATTTACGTCAGTTTTCAGTCTTTTAACCTACCCATGGCCAGGCTCACTTTCTCATTACCTTTCTGTAGAGTAACAGTAAATACTGTTATGGATGTGTCATCCGCATACATTGGTGTATATAAGCAGTAAAAGGAACCCCAAAAATGTATCTTCGTTTCTTTAAAAGGACATGCAGCATTATAGCACCAGAAAATGGAGTCCATAAAAAATTGAGAAGCATTGTTAAGATCTAAATCATATATGATCTCCCAATCTACTTTATTTAATAAGCTCATTTAAGTTTGTTTCCCTTACATAGCGTATTATTATGGTTGTTTTAAAAGCCTCTTCTGTTTTTGGGGCATTCAAATAAGAAAGGAGTCTTAAATGTTCCAAATGGTCTGCTATCCAGGGATTAAATACCTCCACAGTAAAGATTTTCTGTGGAAGTTTGTACACTATATAATCAATGCAGCTTAGTGTTACTCTACGCACAGCAGTGACACATATGCACGTAGGCTTCTTATTTGAGGCCGTCAGAGACAAGGGTGTAAATAAATCATTTAGTAAATTTGTTTTAATAGATTTTTTAGAATAATTTATGTTTGAGTCTCTACAGAGAATTAGGTGATTGCTTCGATTGGCGGGGTATATGTACAACAAATTGGATCAAGCACTATGTATTTTTTGCAACAATGAGAGGCCTGCCAAGCTGGATTAACCACGGCGTTGTATAAATTTACAATAAAAGGATTAAGGCAGACTTAAAAAGTTTAAAACAATACAATTAATGGCATAATATATTTCTTAAGATTTGTACATAAAACTTGCTTATAAATTATTTATACAATCTGTAACATTGCCAAGGAAAATAGTGTACTTAGCCTTGTAAGAAACAACATCCAAATCATATTTGGTTAAAATAACTGGTAAGTAATCCAAAACGTAGTTTCTTGCTTTTACTTCAGCGTCAGTAAGAGTACTTTTAGCTCTTGCAAAGTATTGTGTTGCTACTTTTTTCAGATCGGTTGCACATGTATCATCATTACAAAGAGCGACTACTTGCTTAAGTGCATAAAGTTCTTCAAGTACACTGTATCCTTCTTGTGAACATAATATTAGAAAATTGTTTGCTGTTGCATTATAATAGTTATAGGCCTGATATGCTGGATTAACAACAGAATTGTTGAACGCGTATAGTTGATTATTTCCAAGATTAACACATTGAGAAATATCTTGCCCTAAAAATAAATTTTTTACATTATACTTATAGATGTTTTTTTTTTGTACCGTTTTGTAAATTATATGACTTGAATAGGATCATCTCCTATCACTCGTGAGTGCAGATTCATCTTTCTATACAAACAATTTAATCTCTGAATGTATCCCCGATGAAAATTTGAGAACAAATAATCTTATTTCAGTCTATTATAGTAGGTATATCATCTAGCCGAGTTTTCCACAACATTTCATTTAAATTGTTTCAGAAACAACGAAAACATCCGAAAAACTTATACAAAGATATCAATTCTTGACTTGTGACATTTTTTTATCCTTTAGGGAAAAGTAACAGTTTATGTATATAGGGTATTACGATTAGCGTTTAATATATTTAAACCCGTATATCAAACACCAGTATCAAAAAATATTGATAAATAACGGTAATTTCTAATTAATAAATAAACTGACGATGAATACTGATGTTGTTTCAGCACATATGTCCAGTGGTTGCAGTTAGCAGACACGTCAAAAACAGCTGATACGGATTATAACAATAATTAGGACTAGCCCGCTTAATTCCTTCCAGAGCGGTGCATGTTAGAAATACACGTCGCGCTAATACTTCACATCCGTATGAGGTTCAGCTTGTTACTCCCCGTACAACGCTTTTCAAGCAGTCTTTTATATGGAGAAAATCATCCCTTTGAAATAATTTGCCCAGGGCTGTGTTTCCCCCCGAGTAGAATTTACAGCTATTCAAGAACAACGTGAATCGCTTTTTCCGCACACATGCCGTTTCTAAAACGCTTTAGGGACTTCCCTGCAGCACGTGTGCTAGATCCATAAAATAAATGTTTTATGTAAAAAGTTTGTTATGAGATGTTAAAACGATTCTACCTTTATCAGTTTAGAAAAACCTTAGAAAGCTGCAGTGACAAGCTTAACTTTGTGTATTACAATATTCTGGTTACATTAAAAAATGTTTAGCTTTTATTTTAGTTTCATTATCGACACAACAACGCGGCATAAATAGATTCAGGATATAATTTTTGTCACATATTGAATGACAAAACTTTAAGAAATACTCGGTGGGGCACAAACACAGACTAAACTAAAGCAGAGAATGAAAATACTTTCCACACTAAATAAATATTGCACGTTTTTAATTCTAGTTTCAGTTTTACAAGAAGCTAACAATTGTAACTATTTGAACCGTAGAAAATTTAAATTAAAAAAATATATTACTGGTCATCACTTTAAGAACAGTCATCATTTAATTAAAACTGCAGTTTTGCTACCATCTGTCGAACTAAAGGATAATGGAGCAGAATTTTTGCATGGGTCTATTTGACTATAAGTTAGTTATTAGTAAATTTATAGGTTATAGTACAGTTATTAAACAGTATATATAATAATAGATTCTAGTATTTTCAAATAGGGCACAAATTTATTTTAAGGAAATACTTTGTGTTTAAAGGTCATGTTCCTATAGAAAAAAAATTAATATTTAGCAGCGTGTTAGCATGCATCTGATGGAGCTGATAGATCTCTTGCCTGTACCTATGATTGCTGCTTTTTTCAAGTGTTCCACAAACAAACGAGACCTACAGTTTAAAACCGGTTCCGAACGGCTAAAGGATGAGGGCTTTACTAGGCATGATACTACGGGTGATGTGCCATTGCTTTCCCAAGAGAGGCTACCGTCACACTGTGAAGTGTTTTTTAAATTTATTATTTTCCGAGCCAAACTCGAACTCAGGTTTAAAATCTACTAATTCCAAAAAAAAATTATATATGTTTTTTACTCAAACTAACTGACCCATTTTAATATATTCAAGTATTTTAATTTGGACATATATATATATATATATATATATATATATATATATATATATATATATATATATATATATATATATATACTCGTATATATATATATATATATATATATATATATATATATATATATATATATATATATATATATATATATACTCGTATATATATATATATATATATATATATATATATATATATATATATATATATATATATATATATATATATATATATATATATATATATATATATATATATATATATATATATATATATATATATATATATATATATATATATATATATATATATATATATATATATATATATATATATATATATATATATATGTATATATATATATATATGTATATATATATATATATATATATATATATATATATATATATATATACTTACAAAAAATAGATATAAAATATATAAAATATATATAAATATATAAAATATATATATATATTATATATATATAATATAAATATATATATATATATATATATATATAATATATATATATATATATATATATATATATATATATATATATATATATATATATACATATATATATATATATATATATATATATATATATATATATATATATACATATATATATATATATATATATATATATATATATATATATATATATATATATATATATACATATATATATATATCTATTATATCTATATATATATATATATATATACATATATATATATATACATATATATATATATATATATATATATATATATATATATATATATATATATATATATATATATATTACATTTTACCTTTTTTGGAGGCAGCGTCCTCTAATTCTTTAATTTTATCCCAATAGGGTGTAGCAGCATCAGTTAAATTTTTGATCATGCCTTGTTTAGCACCGCTAATTGCCATTTCTAGAGGTACCAAATTAGTGCGTATTTGGATCATGGTTTCATGTTCTAGACCTTCAACTTGAGTATTCACATAGTCCATGTATGTGTGCAGTTCTTCCGGAGTAACCTGTAACTGCTGAAACATAAAATAAATAAATATAATTTTAATAAACAAATAGTACAACTAATTTGAAACAACATAAGTGATCCATTATAAGCATTAAGGACATTGGGAGGCTTGCTGTAAGCGCGTACGCAAATCGACTTGCAGCGGACCAGGCGCCTAAGATCTCGACACATAGTGTACTGAAACTCCAAGATATATTTCATTAAACCTATTGAGGAAAAGAGTTTTATTTCCTTCTCTTCCCTAACTGAAATATAGAGTCACAATTTCGGCTATTATTATTATTAATAAAAAAGTTCCATATTTTAGAATTGGTTGATCAAGATTAAGAAATCACGAGAAATAGATAAATCCGTGTGTGTTAACTACAGCTTTATAGCGTAGAAAAAGGAGGGTAATAACATTAATATGAAAAAAATGTAATAATCTGAAATCTTACTTGTTTCTCTGGAATATGTCGCAATATAAGTTCATTGTTGTTGTGACTCAAATTCCACAAAATTCTACTTTATTACCCTATTTACTTTTGTGATTTGTTATAATTTTCGACAAATTCAACTATCTGCTGATGGAATGGATCTAAATAAGCCCTGATGCAAGACCAAAGAATAAAATGGACTACATCATGTGCTCCACAAAATCGATCATATGAGACGTAAGGGCACTAAACTCTTTTAACACTGGAAGTGACCACAGTCTTATAAGGGCAAAATTTACTAAAATGGGGAAAATTACAAACAAGATTAAAACCAAGCAAATCGATGTTAACAGACTCAAGGAAAGTAGAAGAAGATATGCAGAAGAACTAAGTGAAGTTTTAGGAGATATCGAAGACGTTAAAGAAGATTTAGACAAGCTATCTTAACACTTAACAACTTCAATATTAGAAACGTCACTCTGTTCCATTTAAAAAAAACATATGTTATATCGGCCACACTTTTTTGAAGTACCCATACTCAAAAACAATTTTAAACTCGGCACCTTAATATTCCCTAAAACAATTTTTTTAACCTCATCATAGCCTCATCTAGCAGGGTCTAGCCAATCAACTAACCACCTGTTTAAGAGATTTAGTATCCAATAACAAATTGCTCTTAAAATAAAAACTATGCCGTTGTTGCTAAAATTTTATCTTTTTGTTGCCCACGAGTTTGTGCGATAGCTTCTTAAGCTTATACTTTTGTTATATTAGAAAATATACTTTGAATCGAAATTGCTGTTACTTGCTAGGATTCATTCAACTGACTCTACTCAATATATATCACCACTACACCAAACACTTTATTTTTGCACTCGAGGCGCGTTTCGCTAACCATGTTATCTTCATCAGGAGCGATGATTGACTAAAGCTAAACTACAAATCTACACTATTTATACTTAGCTTAACCCTTGAATTACTCAGGCGGAACTAATGGCACATGTAAGGCCATTAGTTCCGGTCATTCAGTCATCGTCATAACCATTAACTCTAGTTATATTTCTAATACGATTCCTCTCGTTATTAAAGTTCTATTTAGAGGAAAGTGACCAAATGATGAACTAAAAAATGTATAGGTATGTAGATGATATTCTCACGATTTTTGATACAAAAAAGCACATATTGTGTGACTTTGTTTCCAAATTAAATAGGCGGTTTGATTCCATTAAATTCACTTACGAAGTTGAGAGCAAAGGACAATTGCCTTTTCTAGATATTTTAATTATTAAAAATAATAGATTAGAATTTGATATATATAGGAAAGACACAGAAACAGATAGATATATTTCTAATGATTCATTTCATTGCAAACAACACAAATTAGCCTCATTATATTTTTTAGTTCATCGTTTGATCACTTTTCTTCTAAATAGAGTAAACTTTAATAACGAAAGGAATATTATTAGAAATATAACTAGAGTTAATGGTTATGACGATGACTTAGTAAACAAGCTAATAAATAGACATAAGTTCAGGTTAAATATTCAGAATTCCACCTTTTTTACACGCGAAGAAATTAACACAAAGTATGTCTCCATACCATATAATCCGAAATATAGCAAGGGACTCAATAAGGTATTTAATAAGGTAGGCCTCACCTTAGTCTATAAGTCATAAGATAATTTAGGAATATCTTAGGAAATCCCAAAGATAAGATTCCTAATTGTGAGAAAAGTGGAATTTATGAAATTAGTTTTAATGATTGTGACCAAAAGTATGTTGGGCAAACTAAAAGGTCAATTAAAACTTGATTTAAAGAACATTTAGCACACTAAAATACAGTAGAACAGAAAAGTCTAGCATTGCCGAACATGGCCTTGAAGCTGATCATAATGTAACATTAGATAATCTATTAATCTTAAAATGTATCCGATAGAAGATTGTTGAACGCATACAAAAGTATGGAAATTATAAAATGTAAAAGTAGTTTAAATAAAGACAGAGTCCCCTCTACTGGTTACTTGACCGGAACTGATGGCCGTACCTAGTTCCGCCTGAGTAATTCAAGGGTTAGGCTAAGTATAAATAGGATAGATTTGTAGTTTAGCTTTAGTCAATCATCGCTCCTGATGAAGCTAACATGGCTAGCGAAACGCGCGTCGAATGCAAAAATGAAGTGTTTGGTGTAGTGGTGATATATACTGAGTAGTATCGTCGTGTCAAAGATTCCACATTCCCAACTTAGTCATTCAACTAACCTTCGGCTAGTTTTGTAAACTAAAAATATAACTAATAGTAAATCCAAAAGCTTGAAATTAATTTACAATGCTACAAATGACTTATTTACAAAAAAAAAAAAAACATTTTCTGCCATAACATTCATTTTATTTTATTCCAAAGAGAGACATTTTTTTTATTATATAGGGTGGCGTGAAATAGTGAAATAAGGCATAAATTTTTATTTAATAGCCTTGCTCTAAAGAAATAAGTAGCTCTTAATTAAATTTTCAGCTATTCGTCTTTCAACAAGAAATAATTGTATCAATATTTTACTTACATATGCTAGAATAGCACTGACTGAAAGCAGAAACACAAATTTTAGAAACATCTTGACTGGATGATGCTTGAAACCAGAGTAAAAATTCGGCACGAAAGAATGATTTAAATACTCATTTTAAATACTTAAAATATGTGGATAAGTAACCACGTATAGATAATCTATGTAGAACTATTAATTCTGACAATGGAGAAAAACAAATACATTTTTTATTATTTTTCTTAGAACAATGAAAGGAAATCCTTAAACATAAGTATTTCCACTTTATATTTGAGTGGTTACATTGGAAAGTAAAAATTTCAATTCATAAATTGTTTTATGCAGAATTAATATTTCAAAATTAAGACTTTAACCTAATTCACTTGGTCTCATTAAATTTGTTGTTGGTGTTACGATACCTTTTATTACATCCAACAGAGGAGACACTATTCTATATGGTTACAGTAGTTAATGATATTTCTTATTCCGCAATAATAATATAAATTCACTTATTGGTCATTACCGATTTTTTTGTTTTAAATGAATGACAGAAAAGTTCCCTCTTTGAACTACGTTACCTAAAAATCACGATTAGTTTATATTTCTCATTTCTTTTTATGTACTATTATGAATTTTCTCTCCGTTATGGTTTTCAAGTATAATGTTTGTTTTGCTGAAATTTTCATTACTATTGACTGGCCGTGCCCGCGGCTCCGCTCGCGTGGACTATATATATATATATATATATATATATATATATATATATATATATATATATATATATATATATATAATATATATAAAATGCAACGTCTCTCTGTCTGTCTGTCTGTCTGTCCGTTAGTGCGCCTATCACTGAAAAACCACTTATCCGATTTACGTACTTTTCTTTTTCAACATACATATGTTCTCTGGCCAGGTTATAGGCTATATTTTATTGCGATAGATAGCATAAGGAATGAGCAGTGACGTAAAATAGTGAATGATGTCGGAAATAAGTTTGCCGCAATACACAGCCTAAACCATTAAATATGGAACAATATTATGTAGCAAAGAATATCTGTAATGTATAATCTATAATATATATAAAATGCAATGTCTCTCTGTCTGTCTGTCTGTCTGTCCATTAGTGCGTTTATCACGCGGGAACCACTTATCCGATTTACCTGTCTTTTTTTAAATTTATACATATATTCTTTGGCCAGGTTATATAATAATAATAATAATCTATATCTATAATATATATAAAATGCAATGTTTGTCTGTCTGTCTGTCTGTCCGTTAATGCGCTTATCCCTCGAGAACCACTTATCCGATTTACGTGATTTTTTAAATTCATACATATGTTCTCTGACCAGGTTATAGGTATATATTTTATTACCTCTATAAATATATATAAAATGCAACGTATTCTGTCTGTCTGTCTGTCCGTTAATGCGCTTATCACTGGAGGACCACTTATCCGATTTTCGTACTTTTTTATTTTGAAACATACATATGTTCTCCGGCCAGGTTATAGGCTATATTTTATTACGATAGGTAGCATAAGGAATGAGCAGTGACAATAATAGTAAATGAAGTCGGACAAAGTTTGCCGCTAGCGCGTTCTCTTGCAATACACAGTCCAAACCATTAAATATGGAGAACTACTTATCCGATTTACGTGCTTTTTTTTTAACTATACCTATGTTCTCTGGCCAGGTTATAGGATATACTTTATTAGGTGACATAAGGAATAAGCAGTGACGATAATAGTGAATTAAGTCGGAGAAAAGTTTTCCGCTAGCGCGTTCCCTTTCAATACACTCCCTAAAGCATTAAATATAGAACAATATCATGTAGCAAAGAATACAATATATATAAAATGCAATGTCTCTCTGTCTGTCTGTCCGTTAGTGCGCTTATCACTCGAGAACCACTTATCCGATTTACGTGTTTTTATAAATTTATACATATGTTCTATATAATTCGATATAAGCCTAGATAATGGGAGATAAGGTGAGATAATGGGAGATAAGGAAAAATAATGGGAGATAAGTCGAGATAAGCCTCGATAATGGGAGATAAGGTGAGATAATGGGAGATAAGTATAAATAACGGGAAATAAGGAGAGATAATAGGAGATAAGCAGAGATAAGTCTAGATAATGTAAGTTATGGAAAGATAATGGGAGATAAGGAGAAATAATGGGAAATAAAGGGAAATAATGGGAGATAAGTCGAGATAAGCCTAGATAATGGTAAATAAGGTGAGATAATGGGAGATAAGGAGAAATAATGGGAGATAAGGAGAAATAATGGGAGATAAGTAGAGATAAGCCTAGATAATAGAAATTATGTAGAGATAATGGGAAATAAGGAGAAATATTGGGAGATAAGGAGAAATAATGGGAGATATTTTATTACGTTGGGTAACATAAGGAATAAGCAGTGACGATAGTAGTGGATCAAGTCCACGCAAGCGGAGCCGCGGGCCCGGCTAGTATATATATATAAAGGCAGGAGTAGTCGCGACTGACTAGTTAAGAAAAATATATTCTCAATTTAGTTTTAGTTTTATTTCTTCTTCAGGACATCTGGAAAGACAAAATTTTCTTTTTTCTTTATATTGTTAAGTGAAAAATTGCTTTTTTTAAGTACATTTATATGGTTAAGAAGAACAAAAAAGAAAGATGGCATGAGGAAAAAGAAAAATTATTGACTTACCAAAGTGGTTTTTCTATAACAAAACAAGCAATCATTTGCACAGAGGTATATTCCCTAATATACTATTGTTAACTACATAACACTATAATTAAACAGAAAAATATAAAACGGCCAAAATGGCTGGCCTTGGTACTCTCTGCTAATCCCGTAAACCAGTAGATTCACAAAAAATTATCAATTTTTGGCGGCAAAAGTGGAGTGTGATAGACCGATATAACTTTTGTGTAGTGGAAAAGGATAGAAGGTATTGATTCGTTTCGATCTGAGATATGCTTTTAGTTTAAAACTTATTTACATGGCAAATAGTGTAGTGAATAAAGATAGAAATAGTAGTTGAGTGTGCAGATTTTTTATTTTAATAGCGCATGTGTCAGCCTGCATACGGGGGTAACAGAAAGAAACAATGCATTACAGTCTTCGGAAAAATAAAAATATATGTAAAATAGATAATATAATGTAATAGAATGATTAGAAGGAAAAAACATTTTGTCTATGTGTTATTCGTCTGGTGCAGGACGATCAATTAGTGATTGGTATTTTTCTAATTCTAATTTGAGGATGTAACTGTATATGGAACTGAGTCCCTGGGTGTCCCTCTTTTTATTCATGGTGTAGGGTTCCCGGTTAATATGGACCATTTCTAAGAAAATTCGTTTGTAGTAAGAATCAGAGCGATCCAGGATCTCAGTCTCACCCCAGCTCATCTGATGGTCATTGTTAATGACATGTTGTGCTAAAGCACAAGATTGTACATTACATCTGCAGTCACTTTTGTATGATGCAATCCTACCCTTCAAATTTCTGGAGGTTTGACTTATGTACACCTTATTACAATCTGAACAAGGTATTTTGTAAATTACGTTCCAATTTTCATTTTTTAGAAGAGGAGTCTTTGTTTTGGTGTACAGTTTAGAGATAGTTTTGATTTGTCTTTTAGCAATTTTGAAATCAAACGGTTTTGAAAATATTAATTAATCTATCAGTAAAATTGTCAATGTAAGGAAGAGAGAAATAAAAATTTTGATTATTTAATTGAGTCGAGGAATGGTTCATATGAATTTCTAGGTTATTGCTTTGTATTGAGCGTTGTGTAGTAAGTGTTTGAGGTTGTGATTGACGTGTTATTATATTTTCTGGGATGTTTTAAGATGTACTAAAAAGAAAATTATTAATTAAATGAACCGGGTATGCATATATATATATATATATATATATATATATATATATATATATATATATATATATATATATATATATATACATATATATATATATATATATATATATATATATATATATATATATATATATATATATATATATCTATCTATATATATATATATATATATATATATATATATATATATATATATATATATATATAATATTAATAAACATCTTTATTTTATACTCGGCGAAATGCAGTCTATGCAAAAAGCAACCCAGATGTAGCCTTTCTCTATCCTTAATACGCAACCATTTCAGCTCCTTCAGCCTGCCACTCACATGATCCTTCCCCCTGCAACCAAAAATAAACGTACACAGGAGTTTTGAATTTTTTGCAGCTTATACTTTGACATAAGGTCCAGGCACGGACCATAAATAAAATTACAATAATTAGAGTGAGAAAGGACAAGAGTCTCGCACAAATATTTTTTTAAGCTCAAATTGAGGACATGCCGATTTTTATATAAATTACGTAGTGAACAATACGCCCTTTGAGCTACCAAAGAAACCTACTTTCTAAACCTGAGCTTACTATCAAATAATATTCCCAAATTTTTATATTCAGTAACATACGGAATTCTCTCCTGGGCCATATTTAAATTGAAATTTGCTGAAGCCCATTCACTGTTTGTTCCAAAATATAGTACTGCCGACTTTCTCGGATTTATCTTCAAACCATTATTATTAGAGTAGGTAAATATCGAATTTAAACAGTAATTAATTTCCTGTTACGCCTGTAATGCGTTAAGACTATTAATGCTCCTTAAAATCTGACTGTCATCTGCATATTGTATTAGCCTACAATTATTAACATAACAATGCATATCCATTGTATAAATGACAAACAACAATGGTCCCAAAATTGACCCCTGAGGGACGCCTCTATCTAAAGCCAAAACTTTGTGACACGTGGCGATTAATCAGCACACGCTGTGATCTATCCGCCAAGTAGTCCTTTAATAAATTTATTGTTCGTTCTTTAAAACCATAATAATGAAGTTTGGCACACAACAAACGGGGATCCAGCGTGTCAAATGCCTTACTGTAATCGAGAAGAACCAAGGCAGTTGTCTCTCCTTTATCCGCCACCCCGAGGATATCATCCAAAATGCTTAGCAAGGCTGTTGCAGTGCTAAAACCCCTGCGAAACCCCGACTGACCTTCAAAGAATAAGTTATTATTATTAAAATAGTTATCGATTTGTTTAAAAATTATTTTCTTCAAAATCTTAGACAGAATACTCAAAAGACTAATCGGATGCAGTTCAGAGTAATCCTTAGGACTTGACACCTTGGGCAAAGGCAATACCAAGGCCAACTTCTAATCGGGCGAAAACTTACTCTCTCATATAGATATATTGAAAATATGAGTGAGAATCGGTACGATGAGAGGGCAACAAAGTCTTAACATCTGCAACGTAAGTTGATCAGCTCCAGAAGCATTCGACCTTGTATCAGAGATGGCAGAAATGACATCGCCGTCACTAACCAATGAGACCTCAAACACATCGGTAACCTTGTTATCAGAATAGTAACAAATCGTATCCGGATTAACGTCAGGACAAATCTGTAGCACAGAATCAACGAAAAATGAGTTGATTTCGTAAGGGTCCTGCAGATGCGAAGGAAGTGTAAAATGGTTCTTCTTCTTGTTATAGACATTCATATTATGAAGCGCTTGCCACATAGACTTACTATTTTGATTCCCACTGACAAAATCCAAAATAAGCTCTCTTCTCGCTACGAACTGCTTGTGTAAACATATTTCTCGCTCCTTTGTATGCTTCCCAGTCCTGAACCCTTCTAGTTTTTTTAAACTTCGAGAATAGCATATTTCTGTGCTTTTTCATAATCTGCAAAACATCAGTAAACCATGGTGCTCTAGGCTTAGTCACTCGAACTGTACGCCTCGAAGCATGTGTATCGAAAAGACCCAAAACAAAACTTGTAAATGTACGAACTTTATCATCTAAATTCTCCTGATCAAGAATTGTTCCCCAATTCAAGTTATATAAGTCAGTGTCAAAATTCGTTTTATTAAAATTTTTAAAATCACGAAATTTGACAAATTTTGGCTTTACGTCGGGTACTTCAATATCTAATGAGCAATAAACTAATTGATGATCCAAAACTTGTTGCAAATCATGGTGGCGGACTCGTCCACATAATAAATTGTCGTTTGAGATCATGATAACATCTATTAAACTGGCTTTGCTTAAAACGAATCTGGTGGGATTTAACACAAGCTGCTTAAAATTAAAAGTCTCAAGAAAATTTTCAAAATGCTCATTCACCCTGGAATGTTCTAATAAATTAATATTTATGTCACCCAATAATATTACTTCGTCACAGAGAGGCATGATACCAGCTAATTAATTTTCAAGTATACTAGAGCACTTAAAGCATTGAACCTTGGTGGCCGATAAGAACATACCGAGCCCCAATACCATCCTAGTGAACTTTAAAGTAAGCCATACTTATTCAATTTCATTCACAATTAAATCACCTCTCAGATACACCCCAACAACTCCTCCTCTACCAACCCTATCTACTCTGAAAAAATTAAAACCCGGTATGTGTACTCGCTCCTCCGGAATGCTCTCCATTAGCCAACTCTCCGAAATAGCCAGAACATCTCGATCCAAATCCGCGATACAGTCTCTGACATCCGCCAAACTTGGGAGTAATGAGCGGACATTTAAGTGCCCTATTTTAAGACGTTTAGTATTTTTTCTTAGCTATTCAAGAAGGAAGAAAAAGAAAGTTACATAACAAGAAAACTACATAACAAAAAAAATATATGACAGAATCAGTATATATGTATATATACATATATGAATATATATATATATATATATATATATATATATATATATATATATATATATATATATATATATATATATATATATATATATATATATATATATATATATATATATATATATATATATATATATATGTATATAGATTATTTATGTTCTTCTTTCTCACATTTGGTCAATGTGGTTCAATGTTTGGCTGACGGGCCTAAGCCAAGTCAGCACAAACGCTATTACCATTGTGTATTAAGGAATGACCTGACAATGTTACACTGACTTCTGAATTTTTATGTATATTTGTGTTTTGTCCCAATAGTACTAAGTGTGGTGTAAATGTGGTCGGTGTAAAATCTGTGGCTGATATGACGAGGGGAACAATGATGGCTTTTTCTTGTTTCCATAGCATTTTATTTCTGTTGCAAGGTCTGTGTATTTGAAGATTTTCTCTGTGCATTTCGTTTGTGTCGTGAGGGAGAGCTATGTTAATCAGATAGGTGATTCTTCCTTTTTTGTATTGAAAAGTAATATCGGGTATATTTGCGAGGACTGTTTTATCTGTATGGATACTGATGTCCCAGCAAAGCTTGTAATCTTTATTTTCAAGTATGGATGTTGGAGTGTATTTGTACTAAGGATCTGTGTTTTCTATGAGTTTGTATGTGTGTGTATGTGTATTCCGATCCTACTAATATTTTACAGCCGCTTGTTATGTGTTCAATCGTTTCTTTATGCTGCTGGTATTTCCTGCATCTATCTTCTGTAATAGTTGGGACTTTGATGATATGCTTTTGGTAGTTTTTGGTTAATATGATTTTATTCTGGATGGAAAGTAAGAAGCCTTCTATTTCATGGAATATCTGCCCATCTTGTAATAAGGTGTATAACTGTTTTTTATTTACGTGCTCTTCTTCTACGGGGTATCCGTGTTCTCCGTGGAATGATTTTTTCTGACCACGTTTTCATCTTTTCTTGTTGTAATTGAGGGTGACTGTGTGTCTGCTGGGTGCCCGGGATAAGTCGAGATATGTGTAGTTTTTGTCTGTTTTCACTGTTGCTGGGTGGTGGCTGGTTTGCTCGGTGTGAAAGAATCTCCTTAGTGCTTGTATTTATCTTATATGTAGTGATCTTATATCTATGATTCCTTTTCCTCCTGCATTCCTCTCAATGGTAAGTCTTTCTTTGCATGCGTTGGGGTGCCATTTCCTGTATTTGGTGAACTAAAAACGTATAAGGATGTGAATGTTTTCTATGTCTGTATGTGACTATTTGATGATACCAAATAAAGATTTAGATTATTATTATTATTATTATTATTATTATATAACATGGCCAGAAAGCATATACATAAATCTAAAAAAAAAACACGTAAATCGGATAAGTGGTTCTCGAGTGATAAGCGCCCTAACGGACACACAGACAAACAAGGAGAGACGTTGCATATTATATATATATATATATATATATATATATATATATATATATATATATATATATATATATATTAGATAAAATTAACTTTTTTAAAATTTCTTTTCTTTTTGGTCAAAATTTTAGTTTTTACAGAGGTGCCATCAAATGACTTGAAATGATCTATCAGGTACCGGCAATTTGAAAAAATCGGTATGTTACCAATTATTGACACAAAGTACTTCATTCGAAAACAACTAACTGTAATTGAGTTCATTAATGCCACAACTAATGCAAGTACTTTGGTCGATGTAATGGTTTCATAAGGATACTCCGCCTCCAAAGAAGGCCAAAACTTTCTGAAAAGTTAACTGCTACCATTTTTTTGGGATTACAAATGAATTTTGTTAATTGAGTGTATGGAAAAAGAGTTCTTAAATAACGTACAGATTTACAGAATAACGATCCAGAATGTGATGCAAGCGTTAGAGAAACACTTCTGAATTTATGAATAACCAAAACCTTGCTGTCGCAGAACAGCAATGTTCACAAGATGCGCCCAGTTCGGGTCATTACCAAAAGCCGTTTATTCAGGTTACAACATCCACCCTATAACCCTGATGTCGACTGTCTTATCTAATTTGAGTCTTAGAATACAATTTTACAAAATACACTTAAAGCTATTTTTTTGCAAAAGAAACTGCGAAAATCTTCACCTAAGTGATTCTGTAAAAAAGTTCATTTTATGAGAAGAAATGTTATCTAAATTACCCTGTGTGACCAGCACCAGAATTGCATTACTGAAAGTATAAAGACTACTTCATTTATCTCTGAGTTGGTCCATGTGCCTGTTGCTCCCTACTACACTACTCTGTCACAAATGAATCTCGTTTTTTATGAAAAAAAAAAACAAGACAGTCGATCAAGTAAAAACGTGTGGCCTATAACTTGTAGTCGGTAAAAGAAATTTCCTTTTTTTTGAGGTTATTTTTGGCTACCATGCAAACAATGCTTTGTAAAAAGAGATTTATTTCTAACCTTATTTATGGCTAAATAGTCATTGTCAACATGAGTGCTGCATATGCTTCGGGCTTCGAGGCTGTGTTCCTATCTAATCATCCAAAAGGTCCAAAATGACGCCTACAGAACGTTAATTTAATCATAAATGAGGTTAGAAGCATAATTCCCACTACAATTGAATGGGTTCAACCAGTCTTCGTATTTTAAATATTTTTTTTAAATTACGGTAAAACTAAAAAAAATAATCTATATACTATTTTTTATAAAATTTCCCATTCTTTGACGTGGTGCTATTAGTTTTTCGATATCTTTTTTATTTTTCAAGATATTTGCGAAAAAAAAATGAATTTTTCATTTTATTTTCGGTTTTGTAGCTTAGCGTACACTTTAGAGCAACAAACTTTTTTTATAGTATTCTACGTCCAAAAAAATTACCTGTGTGCCAAAATGCAGCCTGTTAACATTTAATGAGAGCTTTTGGTCAACTTTTGCCTGGGCGACTGGGCAATTAAGACAAACTCAAAAACATTAAAACAACACGATAAATGTCATAATATATTTCTTAAGATTTGTACACATGCTTATAAATTATTTATACAATCTATAACATTGCCAAGGAAAATAGTGTAATTAGCCTTGTAAGAAACAACATCCAAATCCCATTTTGTTAAAATAACTGGTAAGTAGTCCAAAACGTAGTTTGTTATTTTTGCTTCAGCGTCAATAAGAGTACTTTTAGCTCTTGCAAGAATTGTGTTGCTACTTTCTTCAGGTCGGTGGCACATGTATCATCATTACAAACAGCAACTACTTGCTCAAGTGTAATAAGTTCTTCAATTACACTGTATGCTTCTTGTCCACATAAATTTAGAACATTGCGTGCTGATGCATTATAGTAGTCATAGCCCTGATATGCTGGAGTAATGATAGAATTGTTCAAAGCATATAGTTGGTTATTTCCAAAGATTAAACACATTGAGAAATATCTTGCCCTAAAAATGAAATATTTACATTATATTTACAAGTGTTTTTTGTCGAAACATTTTGAAACCGGCTTTGTAAATTATATGGCTCGAATAGGATTACATACTGAGTTTAAAATACCACTCGAGAGTGTAAGATTCATCTTTCTATACAAATAATTTAATCTCTGAATGTATCCTCCGATGAAAATTGAAGAACAATTAGTCTTATTTTAGTGTATGTATAGTAGGTACATCATCTAACCAAGTTTTCCACCATATTTGATTAAAATTGTTTCAGAAACAACGGAAACATCCAAAAAAGCTTATAAAAAGATATCAATCCGTGACTTGTGATATTTTTTTGTATCCATTTAGGGCATCAGTAATAGAATTTATATACGCCACGTGGGCAGAGCCGTGGGCAAAGTCAGGATTATGCTGTTAAGATTAGTTCAGTATATTTAAACCGCATATCAAACACCACTATCAAAAAAATATGGATAAATAACGGTCATTTCTAATTAATAAGAAAATTGACGATGAATACTGATGTTTTTTCACCACGAATGCCAGTGGTTGCATTGAACAGACACATCAAAAACAAGTGATTCAGATTATGACCATAATAAGGACTATTATATCGTTGTTATGTTTTAAATCAAAAGTTTGTTAAGAGATGTTAAAACGATTTTACCTTTTTTAGTTTAGGAAGCTATAGAATAGCTGCAGTGACAAGCTTAACTTTGTGTATTACAATATTCTCGTTAAAAAAATAGTTTAGTTTTTATTTTAGTTTCATTATCGACACAACAACATTCTCATTCACAATGATGAGAAAACTTTAAGAAATACTCGGCGGGACACAAATACAGACTAAACTAAAGCATGAAATGAATGAACACTTTCTACACTAAATAAGTATTATAACGTTTTTAATTCTAGTTTCAGTTTTAAAAAACAACAAAATTTATAACTATTTGAACGGTAAAAATTTAAATTAAAAAAAAAAATCTTGTCGCTGGTCATCATCACTTTAAGAACATTCAACAATTTAACGAAAACTGCAGTTTCGCTACCATCTATCCAACTAAAGAATGATGGGGGTAAAATTTTTACATGTGTTTATCTGACTATAAGTTAGTTATTAGTAAAATTTAAAGGTTATAATATGGTTATTAAACAGTCACATCCCATTGTTAACAAATATTAATATTTCATATATAACAATAGATTCTTGTATTTTTAAATGGGTCACAAAGTTATTTTAAGGAAATACTTTGTGTTTAAATATCATGTTTCTTTGGAAAAAATTTAACATTTTGGAACGTGTTAACAGGCATCCGATGGAACTGATAGATTTCTTGCCTATGCCTATGGTTCGTATTTTTTTTAATCTTCTACAGACAAAGGGAACCTACAATTTAATGCCGGTTCCAAACGGCCAAGGAGAGAGAGCTTTAGGCATGATACTGCGGGTGGTTTGCCATTGCCTTCTCAAGAAAGGCGACCGTCACGTTGTAAAGTTTTTTTTCTTAATTTATTATTTTCCGAGCCAAGATTAGAACTCGGGTCTTTTGCGTAGAAGGCAGACACCATACTACGCTACGCCCGCTTCCCGAATAAAATTTAAACTCTAGTAATTCCGAAAAAAAATTATGTATGTTTTTTTATTCGAACTAGTTCACTCATTTCAATATATTAAAGTATTTTAAATTGGACATACATATATATATATATATATATATATATATATATATATATATATATATATATATATATATATATATATATATATATATTTATATATATATATATATATATATATATATATATATATATATATATATATATATATATATATCTATATCTATATCTATATATATATATATATATATATATATATAGATATAGATATAGATATAGATATAGATATAGCATATATATATATATATATATATATATATATATATATATATATATATATATATATATATATTATATATATATATATATATATATATATATATATATATATATATATATATAATATATATATATATATATATATATATATATATATATATTCTTACAAAAACGTGGATAGAAAAAGAAGAAAAAATAGCAAAATGAAAGAAGCAGAACTAGAAGAATAAAACATGGAGTCCTAAGACACAAAAGATGTTCGAGGAAAGAAGAAACCTGCTCAAGGAAAGAAAAAGGAACACCATTCAATACACAGAAACCAACAAGACTCTCAAAAAATCCTTCATAGAAGATAATAGAAAACAACTAGAAGAACAAATCGAACAAATAATAGACCAAAATAAAAACATGAAAGCTATAAAGCGAGATCTAGGCAACAATGAAGTACAAAAAGTGAGCGACTTTGAAGAAATGGCAAAAATTGTGGAAAACTATAATCAAAACTCTACGAATAGATAAATCAACCGACAGACATTATTAAAAAAGAAGTACAAAGAACCATAATAAATGTTAATTCAGAAGAAATGCCAGAAATAACCGAAGATGCAATAAAAGCAACAATAAAACACATGAAGAATAAAAAAAAACACCAGGACCTGATGGAGTACTGCTGGAACTTATAAAAGGAGACGTGAAAGTCATACAACTATTAAAAATTTTATTCAATAAATGTCTGGAAGAAGGGAAGATACCAGAAGATTGGAACAAGTCCAATACAATCTTACTTTTTAAAAGGTTGGTAGAGGAAAACATAGATCGAGACTGAAGTAATGTAATTTTTTCCAACGGATCATCATTTTGGCGCTATGTTGTTACCCCGCGAGCCTGGTCAATTTCCACCGCATTGTGAAGCAACCTGTGAAAATCCATGTTTAGGAATGTCTTTCGGAAAAACTTTTGGGAGCCTCTTCAATCGAGAACGTGTGGTCATACGTTAAATAGAATTTCCGTAGTAAGAAGGTGTTTACGCAGCAATTTGGAAATCTTTGTTCCAAAAATGCGAGTAGAATCTCGTCTAAAGTATGCCTCGAAGATGTCAGGCGATTATCGAAGCTGATGAGGACTGGACGAACTACTGAATCATTAGCAATGGCAATCCTTTATTGTCGATCAAAATTTTGTCCTTATACGACAACTACAGGGTCCACACGGCTCAACCCTTCGATCCTGGTTTAGCACTCTGTGACTTATTTTTGTTCAGATATCTGACGAGAGATCGTAAGAGCCAAAAGTTTTTCTCGGATACATTGATAGTCACTTTAACGTAGTTTTTAGTGTTTCATAACAAAACTGAAAAACAGTACACTTATGGAATTACTTCAGTGTATGTCTTTCTTTCATAATCGATTTTCTCCGAAATTATTTGACATAGAAAGTTGAAACTTGTCACAAAAATAGAAACTGATGACCCAATCACAGCCCTGTAGTTTTGAAAGTTAAATTTTGACTTAAGAAGTTAGTTTTGGGGAATGAAATCGGAAGTCAAACAAAAATTCAAGGTTCTAGAGTGGGGTGTCAAATAAAAGTTCAAATATATATATGATGTAATACTCGTGCAAACTTTTTTTTTTAAATTATTTTAGAAATATTGCTAAAAATCGCTTTTCCACTCAACCTAACTTTAGGAGTATCTACTATTCAAAAAATTTCGAAAAAAGTTGGAAATATTCTTTATAAAGTGCAGATTGAATGAAAATTATCGTGAGTGCATTGGTGACCTTTGATATCTAATATATAAAAAAAAAATTAAATAGCATTGGGATTCTACAAATGATAAAAGATACTTGTTCTAATAGAGATAAAACCTTGATCGACCGTATGTTTTGCAATTTTCCTAACGATAGTTCACGTATTAAAAAAATTTTTTGGCCATCACAAAAAAGTTTGTGTCCGAATCCTAGATATTGATTTTTGAAAACTCATTTGGAGTGTGTTTTATTAAGTCCCTGATCATTTCATACCTTCATAGCAAAAATTTTTATTTTTAAAGGAATCACGGTACAGAACACTAATTGTGCAAATCCGACTTGCACTTGGCCGGTTTTTTAAGGAACAAACATTTTTCTATTACTTTTTTTGGGTGGAATGTAAGAACTCAACAAATGTTGTGTGTGTACCGACGGTAGTTGTGTAGAGAATATATTTTTCCAGGTCTGCAAATTTTCTTGACAGCTCCTATACATTCCTTCAGTTTGGGTATCTTTTTCCTACAGATATCAAACTATTTTCCAACAAGTTGTTTATTTGCAGGTTTTCATCATTATTTCTGCGTAATTTACAATTTACTTTAACGAATACTAAGTTGGGAATGTGGAATCTTTGGCACAATGATACTACTCAGTATATATCACCACTACACCAAACACTTTATTTTTGCACTCGACGCGCGTTTCGCTGCCCGTGTTAGCTTCATCAGGAGCGATGATTGACTAAAGCTAAACTACAAATCTACCCTATTTATACTTGATGAGTCAATCATCGCTCCTGATGAAGCTAACATGGTTAGCGAAACGCGCGTCTGTGCAAAAATAAGGTACTTGGTGTAGTGGTGATATATACTGAGTAGTACTTTAACGAAGCTTGAATTTATATTGGGTTTAAAGTAGGTACCGGTTTTTACAATTTAAAGCTTATATATTGAACTGAATATGCATTAAATATTTTCGGAAGAAATATATGTTTATATATACTAATCTACAAATTACTTGTGCAGTTAATAACATCACCTAGTATACCAGTATAATTTGCTACATAAGATCCAAAATCAAACTGGTTATCTGCCAGTCACCACCATCATCATCACCATCATTAGCTTATTCCATCCATAGTCGGATGTAAACCTCTCCAAGTTGTCTCCAATTTTTGTCGTTTGCTTTTTGCATCGAATCGTATCCTGCTAATCTTTTTATGTCATCCGTCCATCTTGTCTGTGGTCTACTACTGCATCTTTTGCGTTCTCTAGGCCTCAATTCAACTATACGGTGTGTCTATTTTTATCATTCATCCTTGCGATATGCCCCACCCAATTCCACCTTAATATACATATTCGTTGTATTACATCTGTCACCTTTGATCTTCTTCGTATCTCGATGTTAGGAATACGATCTGGGAGTCTAATATTTAGCATTCTCCTCTCCATTGCTCTTTGGGTTACCTGAAATTTATTTATTATACTTTTATTTAAAGCCGACGTTTCAGTGCCATATGTTAATACCGGCAGTACATATTGATCGAAAACTCTGGCTCTGGCCAAGCCAACGAGACTCTTCTATCCAAGTCCGCCTTTATTTATTTGCTAATACTACTGGATAATAAATAGGTATGTAGTTACTAGGTTTTGTTTCGGCATCAGAAAGATTCGTTTTATCTCTTTCCAAGTACTGTGTTGTTATCTTCTTCAGATCATCTGCACAGACATCGTCTTTGCACACTACTACTTGTCCAAATGCACTAAGTTCTAGAAACACACTGTTTAGTTCCCTTGAAGCATACGATATAGTATCATTCCCTAGGTAGTAGTAGCTGCCAAAGATCCCGTAGTATTGCTTGACAATTGTTTGATTTAAGGTATACAACTAATCGTTTTCAGAATTAGTACATGCTGAAATATCTTGGCCTGAAAAATATATATAGATAGACAGATTGTTATATAAATCTAGATACCATTTATGCCAAAAAATATAAACAACAAACGAGGTAATCAACAGTGTTTTTGAAATTTGGAATTTTGGCCGTGTACGTTAGCGAATATGCTCTATCTAAAACATTTTCAGCCGTGCTGTACTTTGATATTTTAAATAGAACACCCTGTATCTTATACCATTTTTGAATTTTCCCTCTCAACTTTTTGTTTATACTATCCTATACCTATCTCTCATAGAGATTTGACATATCCAGGGCATTCGACCGTGTTTGGCACGATGGACCGTTGGCTAAGCTACGCTCTTATGGTAAGTCTAAAAAGTTCTGTTTGTGGCTCTCATGTTTCCTCAGAGAGTGGCGGTCGACGGATTTATTTCTAACACCTTCACTATCAACGCTGGTATGCCCCAAGGCTCCATACTGTCTCCTACTCTCTTTATCATTTACATTAACAATCTGCTGGAAAAATAACGGAAATCCAATCTATAGCTTTGCAGATGGCAGTACGCTTATCTCTTCATTCACTTTGAACGCTCGGACATCGGCTACTCAGGCGAATACCCGCAGACACTAGGAAGTCGCTCAACTTAACAAAGACCTGGAAGAAATTCTATCTTGGGGTGACAGTGGCCAAGTGGAATTTAACCCTACAAAAATCCAGGCGGCAGTGTTTTCTAAAAAAGTTAACGGTGCTGAACCCGACATAGTTATGTCGGGGCATTCCATTCCCCTAGCATCGTCATTCAGTTTCTTGGGCGTTAATTTGGGAGCAAATATGTCCTGGCATGAACATGTTGCAGGCATAGTAAAGAGAGTTTCTCAAAAGTTGGGAATATTATTTTGAACCAGAAAGTTTTACACTCCACAACAACTGTTAATTCTATATAAAACTCAAATTCGACCAACTATGGAATACTGCTCCCATGTTTGGAGCTCCGCTTCCAAACATACGCTGCATTTGTTAGATTCGGTTAAGAGAAGAGCTGTTCGTCTGATTAGAGACCCGGAACCGGTTGGCGACTTGAGTCTGTTCTACAAGTATTTTCATGGAAAGTGTTCGAAGGATGTAGCCCGCTTAATTCTTCCCAGAGCGATGCATGTTAGAAATACACGTCGCGCTAAGACTTCACATCCGTATGAGGTTCAGCTTGTTACTCCTCGTACAACGCTTTTCAAGCAGTCTTTTATATGGAGAACTTCATCCCTTTGGAATAATTTGCCCAGGACTGTGTTTCCCACCGAGTACAATTTACAGCGTTTCAAGAACAACGTGAATTGCTTTTTCCTCACACATACCGCTCCTGGAGCGCTTTAGGAACTTCCCTACAGCACGTGTGCTAGACCCATTCCATTTCGAATATATCTCCTAATTAAATATTAAAATGCCTATGCTTCTAGAACTTCCAAAAAACTTAACTCCAGGATGGTATTAGTAAAGGCCGAAAGGTATCACATCCTATAGCCAAATCCTCTAAGAGCTTACAGGGTGGTTCAGAAACAACTTTGTGTTGGTTCGTTACAAAAAATTACCAAAAGTCTAGTACATTATTTTCATTTCAAGAAGCTGCTAAAATTTGCTATTTCTTTATATATAATGTTACTACACCTAACTTGAATATTTTTTAAAAAGAACATTTAATTATTAGCCTCTGGAATTTCCCTCGTATGAAGTTGACATCTTGTCTTTATTTATTAGTGAATAATAATAATAAAACTAATTAAACCTAATTCCAGCTAAATAAGAAATAAAAATTGTTAGCAATATGATGTACTCAATAATAATCATTTTAATAATTAGTCAAATCATGGGTGATTTTACATCTTATCTTAGCAAAATCTAATCACTGAAAGACTTGGTTTCACCCGATTCTCCAAGGCTCCACTAGTATTTACCTGTGTTTTGTAAACAATGTTTTTTAATGCATCCCAAAGATAAAAATTGAGAGGTGTTAAATCGGGTGATCTCGCAGGCCAAATCCAGGACCCCAAGTGTCTAAACGATGGATCTTAAAAAATTCTGTGTAGCTTAGCGCTTACCCAAGCGTGCAATCTGCAGGGTCCCCGTCAAGTTGATATCAAGTACTTTTTTCCAATGGAAAATTATCCGTAAAACCCTCAACAAATGTGCATAGTATTTCCAAATATTTTCTGGATATTAACTTTTCATATATATATATATATATATATATATATATATATATATATATATATATATATATATATATGTATATATATATATATATATATATATATATATATATATATATATATATATATATATATATATATTAACTAAAGTATATAATTGCCCATCATTAAACTAAATACATTAAAACTAAACATTCCTCGAAAAGAAGAGTCCATCTGACACTATGAGGATTTTTGCTAGCCCAAAAATGATTATTTCCATATTAAAAATTCCTTAAAGATATAATTTCAACTCATCATTCCAAATTAGTTTTTTTTTAAATCTGAATCTTCTTGAATATGAACAAACAAATTTCACAAAACTATATCGTCTGTAGACAATCAATCAATCAGATTTTAGAGCTCGCACTTAATAAGGAGCAAAAATGGGGTTGAAGATAAATGAAGAGAAAACCATAATAATGAAAAACGGAAAACAAAATGTTCAGGAAATGGAAAGGATTAGAATAAACAAAAATACCTTCGAAAGAGTAGAGAAGATTGAATATTTGGGAGTGACGCTGTATTGGGATGGGGACAAGGAATTGAAAGTAAAGGAAAGATTAATACTAGCAAACAGGTTGTTCCATAGCAATAAGAAATTGTTAAGTAGTAAGATAATAGGAAGGCAAAGTAAGATGAGAATATTCTTCTTCTTCTTCTGGTGCCTGTCCGATCCGGACGTTGGCGATCATTCTGGCTATTGTAATTTTATTTACGGCTGCTCTGAAAAGCGCGATAGTTGTTACCGAAAACCACGTTCTAAGATTTTTCAACCCCGAGATCCTCCTGCGGCCCGGGTCACCTTTACCCGGAATTTTCCCCTGCAGTATTTCTTGTAGTATTCCATATCTCTTCTCATTACGCATTATATTTCCCAGGTACTCTAACTTCCGTGTTTTTATGGTGGTTATTATCTCCGTGGGTTTTTCCATTCTTCTAAGAACTTCCTCGTTGGTCACGTGATCCACCCATGAAACCCTCAGGATTCTGCGGTACAGCCACATTTCAAACGCCGTCAGCTTTTTCATGGTGGCTTCAGTTACAGTCCAGGATTCCGCTCCATAAAGCAAGACGGAGAAGACATAACAGCGGAGAAGTCGTACCTTAGTCGTTATTGTCAAGAAGCGGTTTTTAAAAACTGATGCCATTTTGACAAACACTGCTCTCGCCTTTTCTATTCGACACCTTATTTCCTGTGAGTGATCCCATTGGTCATTCAGTACAGTTCCCAGGTATGTATATTTATTGATTCGTTTAATATGTTGATTATTGGAAACTATCCGATCCTCATGCGGGATATTATTTTTGCTGATCACCATATATTTGGTTTTATTTATATTTATATCGAGCCCGTACTCCCGACTAACCTCCACCACTCTTGTCATAGTTTCCTGTAGGTCTGCCAGACTTTCGTCCGCATACCTTAAGTTATTTAAACGTTTTCCATTTACAAGTATTCCTGCGTTATTGGTTTCGAGAGCTTTATTAATATATTTATTTATATAATAATTCGGAATAGATATTAAATAATAGATGAAGATATACAAGACAATAATACTCCCAAAACTAATATATGCTACCGAAGTTATAAGCTTTACAAAGAAACAAGAGGAAGACATGAGAAGAATTGAACGAAAGATATTAAGAGCGATCCTAGGGCCAATAAGAATATGTAAAGGAGTCTACAGAAGGAGGACTAATCAAGAAATTTTGGAAGAAGTGGAGGAGGACATTCATAAAACAGAAGAAATTTAATTGGCTAGGGCACACATGGAGAGCAGGCCCAGGAGCACCAATATATGAAATACTTCAATGGGAACCGGGACGTAGAAGGAGAGGTAGACCGAGAATAGGATGGCTGCAGCAAGTCAAGGAAGACATGGGAGCGGCAGGGATTACGAACTGGAAGGAGAAGACGTCTTACAGAGAACTTTGGAAACATCTAAGCAGAGACATATAACAACAAGGAAAACGGGTCTGATCAACCCATAAACTAGATCTAGAGAACCTAAAGGGTGGCCCTACCTCAAGAGAGGTGTTTCCAGGCCATTTTATTTTTTTTTTATTTTTATGTCAGTTTAAAGCATTTTTTTCTTTTTTAATTCCAAGCATTTATTTTACAGATAACTTGGGGTAGTTTTTATCTTCATTTATAGTTTTAGTTTCACTATAAGTAAAGTCATGTTTTTGATCTGTTTTATTTTTGTTTAGTGTTACGGATGTATTTTCCGGATATTTGTGTCCATTCAATCTATATTTTACTAATCGACTTTTATTTCAATATATTATCTTGGACAATCCGCGCAAAGTATTGACTACACTTTACTGGATTTATTCATTGTATATAGTTGACTCTTGAGATGTGTAAATAGAGAACTTAAATTATTTTGGGACTTTGGCAAACCACAATTTGTTTAAAACACTTTTTAATATTCCGGAATTGCTACCAATGTATCTTGATTTTCTTTATTGTTTTTAGTACGGTTTGTTGAGTTATTGTAGGATTGGTATGTTTTTTTATTATTCGGTTTATGTCATATTTTAAACAACTTTACTTCTTATTCGAGAAATTTTCCCAAATAAATTAGTTTCCAAAAGACATCTCACAAACGTTCCTTCTCTTTGGAGGATATCTCATAACTCTAGCTCCCTGGAGCTAATATGTTCGGTTAGAAAAGGCAAAGATCATAGAAACGACGTGCCGAGCAGTGGTCAATAATTTCGCCGCTTTCTTAGAAGAGTATCAGAAACGTAACTGTATACTGATGAAGATGATGTTATTTTTAAGAAAAAGTTTTCCAAGAGATATATGTCGACAGAAGTTTTTTTTTAATTTATCAATTCGAATTTTACTATAAATATTTTAAAACGAAATATTTCAAACTTCAAACTTTTATTTTTCCCCTTGTTATAACAATTTACATAAAATTATACAGATGGCATATCCAATGTCATATTTTAAAAAAAATAACCGGTCAAGTGCAAGTTGAACTTGCACAATTAGTGTTCCGTACGTTGATTGCTTTTAAAATAAAAAGAATTGTTACAGTGGTAAAAATTGATCAATGATTTCACAAAACACACCCCAAAGCAGTTTTCAACAAAGTTTGTTTCCAATCTTTACTGAAAACTCATGACCTTGAAATTTTTGTTTTTTTTATGTACCAAATAAATTATTAAAGGTAATGCACTCGTGATAATTTTCGTTCAATCTACACCCCGTGGAGAACATTCCAGAATTTTTTCAAATTTTTTGATCAGTACTTTTTGAGATAAGGCGGGGGGACAGCGATTTTTCGTAATTTTTTTAAAAATAATACAAAGAAAAGTGAGCCCAAGTATTACATTATATATATATATATATATATATATATATATATATATATATATATATATATAAATATATATATAAATATATATATATATATATATATATATATATATATATATATATATAAATATATATATATATATATATATATATATATATATATATATATATATATATACATATATATATATATATATATAATATATATATATATATATATATATATATATATATATAATATCCCAGTAAATTGAAGTAAAGCTATACTGTAAAAATAGAAACGGGTTATACAAAGAGTTCTTCGTACCCCGAGTCAATAGATTTTCCCAAAAACTTAAGTTTATAACTAAAAAATAATAATAAAATAACAATAGCATAGAAGGATAAACAAAAACAAAAAATTCTAAATAAACAGTAAGGCAAAACAAAAACTATCCTTAAAAACTACAGTACAGTACAAAGTTAAGATGAAGGGTGAACTATATTTACGTCAGTTTTCAGTCTTTTAACCTACCCATGGCCAGGCTCACTTTCTCATTACCTTTCTGTAAAGTAACAGTAAATACTGTTATGGATGTGTCATCCGCATACATTGGTGTACATAAGCAGTAAAAGGGACCCCAAAAATGTATCTTCGTTTCTTTAAAAGGACATGCAGCATTATACCACCAGAAAATGGAGTCCATAAAAAACTGAGAAGCATTGTTAAGATCTAAATCATATATGATCTCCCAATCTACTTTATTTAATAAGCTCTTTTAAGTTTGTTTCCCTTACATAGCGTATTATTATGGTTGTTTTAAAAGCCTCTTCTGTTTTTGGGGCATTCAAATAAGAAAGGAGTCTTAAATGTTCCAAATGGTCTGCTATCCAGGGATTAAATACCTCCACAGTAAAGATTTTCTGTGGAAGTTTGTACACTATATAATCAATGCAGCTTAGTGTTACTCTACCCACAGCAGTGACACATATGCACGTAGGCTTCTTATTTGAGGCCGTCAGAGAAAAGGGTGTAAATAAATCATTTAGTAAATTTGTTTTAATAGATTTTTTAGAATAATTTATGTTTGAGTCTCTACAGAGAATTAGGTGATTGCTTCGATTGGCAGGGTATATGTACAACAAATTGGATCAAGCACTATGTATTTTTGCAACAATGAGAGGCCTGCCAAGCTGGATTAACCACGGCGTTGTATAAATTTACAATAAAAGGATTAAGGCAGACTCGAAAAGTTTAAAACAATACGATTAATGGCATAATATATTTCTTAAGATTTGTACATAAAACTTGCTTATAAATTATTTATACAATCTGTAACATTGCCAAGGAAAATAGTGTAATTAGCCTTGTAAGAAACAACATCCAAATCATATTTGGTTAAAATAACTGGTAAGTAATCCAAAACGTAGTTTCTTGCTTTTACTTCAGCGTCAGTAAGAGTACTTTTAGCTCTTGCAAAGTATTGTGTTGCTACTTTTTTCAGATCGGTTGCACATGTATCATCATTACAAAGAGCAACTACTTGCTTAAGTGCATAAAGTTCTTCTAGTACACTGGATCCTTCTTGTGAACATAATATTACAAAATTGTTTGCTGTTGCATTATAATAGTTATAGGCCTGATATGCTGGATTAACAACAGAATTGTTAACCGCGTATAGTTGATTATTTCCAAGATTAACACATTGAGAAATATCTTGCCCTAAAAATAAATTTTTTACATTATACTTATAGGTGTTTTTTTTTGTACCGTTTTGTAAATTATATGACTTGAATAGGATTATCTCCTGAGTTTAAAATATCACTCGTGAGTGCAGATTCATCTTTCTATACAAATAATTTAATCTCTGAATGTATCCCCGATGAAAATTTGAGAACAAATAATCTTATTTCAGTCTATTATAGTAGGTATATCATCTAGCCGAGTTTTCCACAACATTTCATTTAAATTGTTTCAGAAACAACGAAAATATCCGAAAAACTTATACAAAGATATCAATTCTTGACTTGTGACATTTTTTTTATCCTTTAGGGAAAAGTAACAGTTTATGTATATAGGGTATTACGATTAGCGTTTAATATATTTAAACCCGTATATCAAACACCAGTATCAAAAAATATTGATAAATAACGGTAATTTCTAATTAATAAATAAACTGACGATGAATACTGATGTTGTTTCAGCACATATGCCCAGTGGTTGCAGTTAGCAGACACGTCAAAAACAGCTGATACGGATTATAACAATAATTAGGACTAGCCCGCTTAATTCCTTCCAGAGCGGTGCATGTTAGAAATACACGTCGCGCTAATACTTTACATCCGTATGAGGTTCAGCTTGTTACTCCCCGTACAACGCTTTTCAAGCAGTCTTTTATACGGAGAAAATCATTCCTTTGAAATAATTTGCCCAGGGCTGTGTTTCCCCCCGAGTACAATTTACAGCTATTCAAGAACAACGTGAATCGCTTTTTCCGCACACATGCCGCTCCTGAAACGCTTTAGGGACTTCCCTGCAGCACGTGTGCTATGCATAAAAAAAATGTTTTATATCAAAAGTTTGTTATGAGATGTTAAAACGATTCTACCTTTATCAGTTTAGAAAAACCTTAGAAAGCTGCAGTGACAAGCTTAACTTTGTGTATTACATTATTCTGGTTACATTAAAAAATGTTTAGCTTTTATTTTAGTTTCATTATCGACACAACAGCGCGGCATAAATAGATTCAGGATATAATTTTTGTCACATATTGAATGACAAAACTTTAAGAAATACTCGGTGGGGCACAAACACAGACTAAACTAAAGCATAGAATGAAAATACTTTCCACACTAAATAAATATTGCAACGTTTTTAATTCTAGTTTCAGTTTTACAAGAAGCTAACAATTATAACTATTTGAACCGTAGAAAATTTAAATTAAAAAAATATATTACTGGTCATCACTTTAAGAACAGTCATCATTTAATTAAAACTGCAGTTTTGCTACCATCTGTCGAACTAAAGGATAATGGAGCAGAATTTTTGCATGGGTCTATTTGACTATAAGTTAGTTATTAGTAAATTTATAGGTTATAGTACAGTTATTAAACAGTATATACAATAATAGATTCTAGTATTTTCAAATAGGGCACAAATTTATTTTAAGGAAATACTTTGTGTTTAAAGGTCATGTTTCTTTAGAAAAAAATTTAATATTTAGCAGCGTGTTAGCATGCATCTGATGGAGCTGATAGATCTCTTGCCTGTACCCATGATTGCTGCTTTTTTCAAGTGTTCCACAAACAAACGAGACCTACAGTTTAAAACCGGTTCCGAACGGCTAAAGGATGAGAGCTTTACTAGGCATGATACTACGGGTGATGTGCCATTGCTTTCCCAAGAGAGGCTACCGTCACACTAAATTTATTATTTTCCGAGCCAGGACTCGAACTCAGGTTTAAAATCTACTAATTCCAAAAAAAAATTATATATGTTTTTTACTCAAACTAACTGACCCATTTCAATATATTAAAGTATTTTAATTTGGACATATATATATATATATATATATATATATATATATATATATATATATATATATATATATATATATATATATATATATATATATGGTATATATATATATATATATATATATATATATATGGTATATATATATATATATATATATATATATATATATATATATATATATATATATATATATATATATATATATATATATATATATATATATATATATATATATATATATATATATATATATATATATATATATATATATATATATATATATATATATATATATATATATATATATATATATATATATATATATATATATATATATATATAATATACGCGAATGTTACTAACATTTTACCTTTTTTGGAGGCAGCGTCCTCTAATTCTTTAATTTTATCCCAATAGGGTGTAGCAGCATCAGTTAAATTTTTGATCATGCCTTGTTTAGCACCGCTAATTGCCATTTCTAGAGGTACCAAATTAGTGCGTATTTGGATCATGGTTTCATGTTCTAGACCTTCAACTTGAGTATTCACATAGTCCATGTATGTGTGCAGTTCTTCCGGAGTAACCTGTAACTGCTGAAATATAAAATAAATAAATATAATTTTAATAAACAAATAGTACAACTAATTTGAAATAACATAAGTGATCCATTTTAAGCATTAAGGACATTGGGAGGCTTGCTGTAAGCACGTACGCAAATGGATTTGCAGCGACGGTAACCAGGCGCCTAAGATCTCTACACATGGTGTACTGAAACTCCAAGATATATTTCATTAAACCTATTGAGGAAAAGAGTTTTATTTACTTCTCTTCCTTAACTAAAATATAGAGTCACAATTTTGGTTATTATTATTATTAATAAAAAAGTTCCATATTTTAGAATTGGTTGATCAAGATTAAGAAATCACGAGAAATAGATAAATCCGTGTGTGTTAACTACAGCTTTATGGCGTAGAAAAAGGAGGGTAATAACATTAATCTGAAAAAAATGTAATAATCTGAAATCTTACTTGTTTCTCTGGAATATGTCGCAATATAAGTTCATTGTTGTTGTGGCTCAAATTCCACAAAATTCTACTTTATTACCCTATTTACTTTTGTGATTTGTTATAATTTTCGACAAATTCAACTATCTGCTGATGGAATGGATCTAAATAAGCCCTGATGCAAGACCAAAGAATAAAATGGACTACATCATGTGCTCCACAAAATCGATCATACGAGACGTAAGGGCACTAAACTCTTTTAACACTGGAAGTGACCACAGTCTTATAAGGGCAAAATTTACTAAAATAGGGGAAAATTACAAACAAGATTAAAACCAAGCAAATCGATGTTAACAGACTCAAGGAAAGTAGAAGAAGATATGCAGAAGAACTAAGTGAAGTTTTAGGAGATATCGAAGACGTTAAAGAAGATTTAGACAAGCTATCTTAACACTTAACAACCTCAATATTAGAAACGTCACTCTGTTCCATTTAAAAAAACATATGTTATATCGGCCACACTTTTTTGAAGTACCCATACTCAAAAACAATTTTAAACTGTGCACCTTAATATTCCCTAAAACAATTTTTTTTAACATTTTTTCGTTATTCCCGAAACAAATAAGATAATGAACTTTACTCTATCGTTGACTCACCCTGTACAAAAACGAACACTCAATAACTCAGTCACAAAAAAGAATGAGGAGGGTAAGTCAGGCATAATATCGTTTCCCATCAAATCAAGGTTCCATTAGAAACTTCAATGAGTGCGGTAACGACAAGTAGAAAACACTGAACAGAAATCAAATCCTGTCTTATGGAAAAAAATTACCGTACACCGGTTAGAAATCATTACCGGTGTTGTCAGTAATATTTGTTAATTTTAATAGCAGGATTATATATAACTTATTAAAGTACAAATTTAGAAAATATTCAGCTATTTCTTATAAATGCTGCCTCATCTAGCAGGGTCTAGCCAATCAACTAACCACCTGTTTAAGAGATTTAGTATCCAATAACAAATTGCTCTTAAAATAAAGACTATGCCGTTGTTGCTAAAAATTTATCTTTTTGTTGCCCACGAGTTTGTGCGATAGCTTCTTAAGCTTATACTTTTGTTATATTAGAAAATATATTTTGAATCGAAATTGCTGTTACTTGCTAGGATTCATTCAACTGACACTACTCAATATATATCACCACTACACCAAACACTTTATTTTTGCACTCGAGGCGCGTTTCGCTAACCATGTTAGCTTCATCAGGAGCGATGATTGACTAAAGCTAAACTACAAATCTACACTATTTATACTTAGCCTAACCCTTGAATTACTCAGGCGGAACTAATGGCATAGGTAAGGCTATCAGTTCCGTCATAACCATTAACTCTAGTTATATTTCTAATACGATTCCTCTCGTTATTAAAGTTCTATTTAGAGGAAAGTGACCAAACGATGAACTAAAAAATGTATAGGTATGTGGATGATATTCTCGCGATTTTTGATACAAAGAAAGCACGTATTGATGACTTTGTTTCCAAATTAAATAGCCGGTTTGATTCCATTAAATTCAGTTACGAAGTGAGAGCAAAGGACAATTTCCTTTTCTAGATATTTTAATTATTAAAAATAATAATAGATTATAATTTGATATCTATAGGAAAGACACAGTAACAGATAGATATATTTCTAATGATTCATTTCATTGCAAACAACACAAATTAGCCTCATTACATTTTTTAGTTCATCGTTTGGTCACTTTTCTTCTAAATAGAGTAAACTTTAATAACGAAAGGAGTAGTATTAGAAATATAACTAGAGTTAATGGTTATGACGATGACTTAGTAAACAAGCTAATAAATAGACATAAGTTCAGGTTAAATATTCAGAATTCCACCTTTTTTTACACGCGAAGAAAATAACAAAAAGTATGTCTTCATACCATATAATCCGAAATATAGCAAGGGACTCAATAAGGTATTTAATAAGGTAGGCCTCACCTTAGTCTATAAGTCATAAGATAATTTAGGAATATCCTAAGAAATCCCAAAGATAAGATTCCTAATTGTGAGAAAAGTGGAATTTATGAAATTAGTTGTAATGATTGTGACAAAAAGTATGTTGGACAAACTAAAAGGTCAATTAAAATACAGTAGAACAGAAAAGTCTAGCATTGCCGAACATGGCCTTGAAGCTGATCATAATGTAACATTAGATAATCTAAGATTAATAAAAAATGTATCCGATAGGAGACTGTTGAACGCCTACGAAAGTATGGAAATTATAAAATGTAAAAGTAGTTTAAATAAAGATAGAGGGCATGTTCCTTATAGTCCCCTCTACTGGTTAGTTGACCGGAACTAATGGCCTTACCCATGCCATTAGTTCCGCCTGAGTAATTCAAGGGTTAGGCTAAGTATAAATAGGGTAGATTTGTAGTTTAGCTTTAGTCAATCATCGCTCCTAACATGGTTAGCGAAACTCACGTCACATTTTATGCCATGACTTTTATTTTATTTCAAAGAGAGAAAATATTTTTTATTATATAGAGTGGCGTGAAATAGTGAAATAAGGCATAAATTTTTATTTAATAGCCTTGCTCTAAAGAAATAAGTAGCTCTTAATTAAATTTTCAGCTATTCGTCTTTTAACAAGAAATAATTGTATCAATATTTTACTTACATATGCTAGAATAGCACTGACTGAAAGCAGAAACACAAATTTTAGAAACATCTTGACTGGATGATGCTTGAAACCAGAGTAAAAATTCAGTACGAAAGAATGATTTAAATACTCATTTTAAATACTTAAAATATGTGGATAAGTAACCACGTATAGATAATCTATGTAGAACTATTAATTCTGACAATGGAGAAAAACAAATACATTTTTTATTATTTTTCTTAGAACAATGAAAGGAAATCCTTAAACATAAGTATTTCCACTTTATATTTGAGTGGTTAGAAAGTAAAAATTTTAATTCATAAATTGTTTTATGCAGAATTAATATTTCAAAATTAAGACTTTAACCTCCTTCAGTCGGTCTCATTAAATTTGTTGTTGGCGTTACGATACCTTTTATTACATCCAACAGAGGAGACACTATTCTATATGGTTACAGTAGCTAGAGATATTTCTTATTCCGCAATAATAATATAAATTCACTTATTGGTCATTACCTATTTTTTTGTTTTAAATGAATGACAGAATAAAAGTTTCCTATTTGAACTACGTTACCTAAAAATCACGATTAGTTTATATCTCTCATTTCTTTTTATGTACCTTATGATGAATTTTCTCTCCGTTATGGTTTTCACTTCTTTGATATTAAATAAAGGTTGCCAAGCATAATGCTTGTTTTGCTCAAATTTTCATTATTATTATTGACTGGCCGTGCCCGCGGCTCCGCTCGCATGGACTTGATTCACTATTATCGTCACTGCTTATTCCTCGTGTTATTTAACGTAATAAAATATGTCCTATAAGCTGGCGAAAAAACATATGTATGAATTAAAAAAAAAAGAACACGTATGTATATATATATATATATATATATATATATATATATATATATATATATACATATATATATATATATATATATATATATATATATATATATATATATATGTATATATATATATATATATATATATATATATATATATATATATATATGTATATATATATATATATATATATATATATATATATATATATATAAACATATGTATGAATTAAGAAAAAAAAGAACACGTATGTATATATATATATATATATATATATATATATATATATATATATATATATATATATATATATATATATAGATTATTTATGTGCTTCTTTCTCACATTTGGTCAATGTGGTTCCATGTTTGGCTGACGGGCCTAAGCCAAGTCAGCACAAATGCTATTACCATTGTGTATTAAGGAATGACCTGACAATGTTACACTGACTTCTGAATTTTTATGTATATTTGTGTTTTCTCCTAATAGTTCCAAGTGTGGTGTAAATGTGGTCGGTGTAAGATCTGTGGCTGATATGACGAGGGGAACAATGATGACTTTTTCTTGTTTCCATAGCCTTTTATTTCTGTTGCAAGATCTGTGTATTT
Source organism: Pachyrhynchus sulphureomaculatus (assembly GCA_019049505.1). Taxonomy (NCBI): domain Eukaryota; kingdom Metazoa; phylum Arthropoda; class Insecta; order Coleoptera; family Curculionidae; genus Pachyrhynchus; species Pachyrhynchus sulphureomaculatus. The sequence goes on from CM032456.1 coordinate 95,315,697, forward strand.
GAAGATTTTCTCTGTGCATTTCGTTTATGTCGTTGGGGACAGCTATGTTAATCAGATAGGTGACTTTTCCTTTTTTGTATTGAAAAGTAATATCGGATATATTTGCAGGGACTGTTTTATCTGTATGGATACTGATGTCAAAGCAAAGCTTGTAATCTTTATTTTCAAGTATGGATGTTGGTGTGTATTTGTACTAAGGATCTGTGTTTTCTATGAGTTTGTATGTGTGTGTATGTGTATTCCGGTCCGACTAATATTTTACATCCGCATGTTACGTGTTCGATCGTTTCTTTATGCTGCTGGCATTTCCTGCATCTATCTTCTGTAATAGTTGGGTATTTGATGATATGCTTTTGGTAGTTTTTGGTTAATATGATTTTATTCTGGATGGAAAGTAAGAAGCCTTCTATTTCATGGAATATCTGCCCTTCTTGTAACGAGGTGTTTTTTATTTACGTGCTCTTCTTCTACGTGGTATCCGTGTTTTCCGTGGAATGGTTTTTTTCTGACCACCTTTTCATCTTTTCCTGTTGTAATTGAGGGTGACTGTATCTGTCTGCTGGGTGCCTGGGATAAGTCGAGATGTGTGTAGTTTTTGTCTGTTTTCACTGTTGCTGGGTGGTGGCTGGTTTGCTCGGTGTGGAAAAATCTCCTTAGTGCTTGTATTTATCTTGTATGTAGTGATCTTATATCTATGATTCCTCTTTCTCCTGCATTCCTCTCAATGCTAAGTATTTCTTTGCATGCGTTGGGGTGTTATTTCCTGTATTTGGTGAACTGAGAACGTATACGGATGTGAATGTTTTCTATGTCTGTGTGTGACTATTTGATGACACCAAATAAAGATTTAGATTATTACTATATAATCTGGCCAGAAAACATACACATAAATTTAAAAAAAAAAAACACGTAAATCGGATAAGTGGTTCTCGAGTGATAAGCGCACTAACGGACACACAGACAGACAAGGAGAGACGTTGCATATTATATATATATATATATATATATATATATATATATATATATATATATATATATATATATATAATTTAATATATACTAGCCGGGCCCGCGGCGCTGCTCGCGTGGACTTGATTCACTACTATCGTCACTGCTTATTTCTTATGTTACCCAACGTAATAAAATATCTCCCATTATTTCTCCTTATCTCCTAATATTTCTCCTTATTTCCTATTATCTCTACATAATTTCCATTATCTAGGCTTATATCTGCTCATCTCCCATTATTTCTCCTTATCTCCCATTATTTCTCCTTATCTCCCATTATCTCACCTTATTTCCCATTATCTAGGCTTATCTCGACTTATCTCCCATTATTTCTTCTTTTCTCCCATTATCTCTCCTTATCTCCCATTATTTATACTTATCTCCCATTATCTCACCTTATCTCCCATTATTTCTCCTTATCTCCCATTATCTCACCTTATCTTCCATTATCTAGGCTTATATCGAATTATATAGAACATATGTATAAATTTATAAAAACACGTAAATTGGATAAGTGGTTCTCGAGTGATAAGCGCACTAACGGATAGACAGACAGACAGAGAGACGTTGCATTTTATATATATTGTATTCTTTGCTACATGATATTGTTCCATATTTAATGCTTTAGGGAGTGTATTGCAAGAGAACGAGCTAGCGGCAAACTTTTCTCCGACTTAATTCACTATTATCGTCACTGCTTATTCCTTATGTCACCTAATAAAATATATCCTATAACCTGGCCAGAGAACATACGTATGGTTAAAAAAAAGCACGTAAATCGGATAAGTAGTTCTCCAGTGATAAGCACACTAACGGGCGGACAGACAGACAGACGGAGAGAGAGATATTGCATTTTATATATATTATAGATATTCTCTGCTACATAATATTGTTTCATATTTAAAGGTTTGGACTGTGTATTACAAGAGAACACGCTAGCGGCAAACTTTGTCCGGCTTCATTTACTATTATTGTCACTGCTCATTCCTTATGCTACCTATCGTAATAAAATATAGCCTATAACCTGGCCGGAGAACATATGTATGTTTTTAAAAAAAAAAGTACGAAAATCGGATAAGTGATTCTCCAGTGATAAGCGCACTAACGGACAGACAGAATACGTTGCATTTTATATATATTATAGATGTAGTAAAATATATACCTATAACCTGGTCAGAGAACATATGTATGAATTTAAAAAATCACGTAAATCGGATAAGTGATTCTCGAGGGATAAGCGCATTAACGGACAGACAGACAGACAGACGAACATTGCATTTTATATATATTATAGATATAGATTATTATTATTATTATTACATAACCTGGCCAAAGAATATATGCATGAATTTAAAAAAAGACAGGTAAATCGGATAAGTGGTTCCCGCGTGATAAACGCACTAATGGACAGACAGACAGACAGAGAGACATTGCATTTTATATATATTATAGATTATACATTACAGATATTCTTTGCTACATAATATTGTTCCATATTTAATGGTTTAGGCTGTGTATTGCAAAGGCACGCGCTAGCGGCAAACTTATTTCCGACATCATTCACTATTTTACGTCACGGCTCATTCCTTATGCTACCTATCGTAATAAAATATAGCCTATAACCTGGCCAGAGAACATATGTATGTTTTAAAAAAAAAAGTACGTAAATCGGATAAGTGGTTTTTCAGTGATAGGCGCACTAACGGACAGACAGACAGACAAACAGACAGAGAGAGAGACGTTGCATTTTATATATATTATATATATATATATATATATATATATATATATATATATATATATATATATATATATATATATATATTATATATATCTATATATATTTATATACATATATATATATATATATATATATATATATATATATATATATATAGATATATATATATATATATATATATATATATATATATATATATACATATATATATATATATATATATATATATATATATATATATATATATATTTTAGATGAAATTAACTTTTTTTAATATTTCTTTCTTTTTGGTCAAAATTTTAGTTTCTACAGAGGTGCCATCAAATGACTTGAGATGATCTATCAGGTACCGGCAATTTGAAAAATCGGTATGTTACCAATTATTGACACAAAGTACTTCATTCGAAAACAACTAATTGTAATTGAGTTCATTAATGCCACAACTAATGCAAGTGGTGGTCGATGTAATGGTTTCATACGGATACTCCGCCTCCAAAGAATGCCAAAATTCAATAATTTTCTGAAAAGTTAACTGCTACCATTTTTTCGGTATTACAAATGAATTTTGCTAATTAAGTGTATGGAAAAAGAGTTCTTAAATAACGTACAGATTTACAGAATAACGATCCAGAATGTGATACAAGCGCTAGAGAAACAATTCTGAATTTATGGATAATCAGAACTTTGCTGTCGCAGAACAGCAAGGTTCACAAGATGCGCCCAGTTCGGGTCATTACCAAAAGCCGTTTATTCAAGTTACAACATCCACCCTATAACCCTGATGTCGATTGTTTTATCTAATTTGAGTCTTAGAATACAATTTACAAAATACACTTAAAGCTGTATTTTTTGCAAATGAAACTGCGAAAATCTTCAAACCTAATTCTGTAAAAAAGTTCATTTTATGAGAAGAAATGTTATCTAAATCACCCTATGTGACCCCAGCACCAGAATTGCATTACTGAAAGTATAAAGACTACTTCTTTTATCTTTGAGTTGGTCCATGTGTCTCTTGCTCCCTACTACACTACTCTGTCACAAATGAATCTCGTTTTTTATGAAAAAAAACAAGACAGTCGGTCAAGTAAGAACGTGTGGCCTAAAACTTGCAGTTCCGGGTGTCCAATCAGACGAACAGCTCTTCTCTGGATAGAATCCAACAAATGCAGTGTATGTTTGGGAACGGAGCTCCAAACATGGGAGCAGTATTCCATAGTTGGTCGAATTTGAGCTTTGTAAAGAATTAACAGTTGTTGTGGAGTGTAAAGCTTTCTGGTTCGAAACAATATTCCCAACTTTTGAGAAGCTCTCCTTGCTATGCCTGCCACATGTTCATGCCAGGACATATTTGCTCCCAAATTAACACCTAACAGACTGAGTGACGATGTTAGAGGGATAAAGTGCCCCGACATAATTATGTCGGGTTCTGAAACGTTAACTTTTTTAGAAAAAACTGCCGCCTGGGTTTTTGTAGCGTTAAATTCCACTTGGTTACTGTCACCCCAAGACAGAATTTCTTCCAGGTCTTTGTTAAGTTGAACGACCTCCTGCTGTCTGCGGATATTCGTCTGAGTAGTCGATGTCCGAGCGTTCAAAGTGAATGAAGAGATAAGTGTACTGTCATCTGCAAAGCTGTAGATTGGATTCTCGGTCTTTTCCAGCAGATCGTTAATATAAATGAGGAAGAGAGTAGGAGACAGTATGGAACCTTGGGGCACACCGGCGTTGATAGTGAAGGTGTTAGAAAGAAATCCGTCGACTGCCACTCGTAAAGAACGCTCTCTGAGGAAACACGAGAGCCACAAACAGAACTTTCCAGACACACCATAAGAACGTGGCTTAGCCAACAGCCCATTCTGCCAAACACTGTCAAATGCCTTGGATATGTCAAGAGCAACAGCTCGAGATTCTCCAAAGTGTTCATTGCGTTGTTCCAAACATGTGTTACATAAGTCAGAAGATCTCCTGTTGATCTATTTTTACGAAAGCCATATTGGTGATCACTAATAATGTTGAATCCTTCAAGATATTTTAGAAGATGCTGATTGATAGCCTTTTCCATGACTTTCGATATTATTGAGAGTAGTGCGATTGGTCGGTAGTTATTTGGCAAGGTCTTCTTGCCTTTTTTAGTATCGCCTGAACTGTGGCACATTTCCAGCAGGAAGGAAATATTCCCTTTCTGTCGGATAGGTTGAAAAGTCTACAGAAAACTGGTGTTAGTTCCCTCGCACAGTTCTTGAGAACTATGGCAGGTATTCCGTCAGCGCCAGAAGCCTTTTTGGTGTC
>CM032456.1:95323334-95340918 GCA_019049505.1 Pachyrhynchus sulphureomaculatus
GCCATATTACCGGCAGAGTTTGCATGGTTTATTTAAGGGTCCGAGAAACGACGGTCTTGGCTAGTTTCCATCCAGCCAGCCGCCGAGTAGGGCTAATTTCCATCCAGAGCCGCCGAGTAGGCGAGGCTAATTGCATCGGAGCCGCGAAGTAGGCTTCCTTCGACTGAGCTAGAGAAAAAAGCTCATAACAACCATCATGCGAGCTAAGTAAAGCGCCAGTTTCTTAACGAGAAAGCCGTAGTGGGCTCTCTAAGTGTTTGCTAGAAAAGTGTGAAATCGGTCGTATTCCATCGAAGCCGAATAAGAACAGTAAGTTACCAAAACATCCTTCAATAGACCTATCCCTGAGTAGTGCCTTAACAACAATTTAAACAGACTAAAAAGTGAAGTGAAAAGCACTATTTTTCGTCTTCGGGGGTATTCACATAGTTCAAAATTTAAATGTAATAACTACTAGTTAGGCTAGAATCTTTTTGTAGAACTGCAAAGGTTAGAACTTTTTATTTTTAAAAACTTGAATAAATTTTTCTTTTTGTTGATTAAAGCTAGTGTCTCACTGAATACCTATCTTACTTTTCAGGATAAGAACGGCTGTACCAAACTGATTTTTTTTTATTTACCTCACAACAGTACACCCTGTCAGTATTTTTTTCATTTTTTTAGCTGAAGTTAGATCCTTTCTATTTTAAAATGAATGGTGCCCAAAAAGTCGTACAGCTGAGGTTTCTTTAAAAAAATAGAAAAATAAATCCAAAAAGACGTACAAAAATTATCTCTTACCCATATCTCTCTACCAAAGAAAACTGAGCTAGTGTGTGTTTTAATTTCTTTAGTTCTTTTAAAATCAGGATTCACTCAATTCATTATCAGAAATTAAAGCGGGGCTGCAAGAAAATTGCGCTCAAGCGTGGGACAAACAACTTTTCACAGGGTACAAAAGTGCGGGCAAGTTCACACCTTAACAAAATTAAGACGCCCAAGCTTGGGGCAACATTTTTTCAAACGGTACTAAAAACGCAGTCTACGTGGGGCGCAAATTAAATTAAAACCACTTTTCATACGCTACAAAATAGCGCTGTCGCAACGCGAGGCTTTTGGAATTTTATTTTTTAAAAAGGGTTCAGTGTACTAGCTTTCGAACAAAGTAAAAGCTCTAAACTTTTTCAGATATTTTTATTTCATAATATTTATTAAACGAAACTACACTATAGCATAAGACAAAAGCAGGAAAATTTGTAGAATTATTTATTTCAATTTATCCGATGGTGGTTTAGATATTTGAATTTTGTTAACCGACTCTAAGATAAGAGATTCCTACTTTTTTCTTAAAAGCTAGCTTTTATAGTTCAGATAAGCAGATGTGCTGGTTTACTTTAATTTTTTTGCAGTGTTAGATTTATTTTGCGGTTAACCGAACAAAAAACTGTTCTTTCTTCTCACCGATGTTTTGCATGAATATTAAAAATACTTTGTCGATACGGAACGGGTATTGGAGATTTTTTGTTGAAAATTCTTAACATATTTAGTAAAAGAATTTTAATAGAAGGCAATACTTAGAAATTTTTTTGAAATTGTCGAAAAGGTTTTTTAAATGTTGATAAAGAAGTGTTTACATAAATTGCCTACCTACTGAATATGAATTAGACTATGAACTGAAAGAAATATTCCAATAGTCAAATCAGAATTGACTAAATAGTTACAAAAAGTTGTATCAGATTTTTTTTTTAAGTCTAATAAAAACCTCCTTCTCAAGTTAAAGCTCCTGCTTCTCTCTCCCAGTCACATATCTCCTTTATTCGTGCATAAATATTTAGATAATAGACCGCATATAAAGATAAATCTATTAAGTGCCCATTTCTCGGCTTTATTTGAACTCTGGTGCAAATGCCCTCCGTTGTAGGTCAGAATGGTGTATGTTAAAATTTTAAGTCGTTTAAGTATAAAAATATGCCATGTCAATAATAGAAGTGTTACCGACTGCAGATGGCAGCCGTCTAAAAGTTTTAGGTACGGTTGAGTTGCCGCTAGTCTGCAATGGTCATTGTTTAGTAATCTCTGCTCTAGTAGTACCTTCTCTATCACATACTTTGGTTTTAGGATGTGGTTGAATTTTGCACAAAAATTCGGAATTTTTAGTAAATCTTAAAAATAATTCGTGGTATCCACAGTCCCTATAAGTCAATTCTCAAACAAGTTTTTAAAGATTTTGTATATTCAGAAAGTTCTATTAGAAAACCTTTTCTCGCGTCTATGTACCCTAGATGATCTCTCGCGGACGGAACGCTTAAAGGCAGAAAAAGTAATAAGCTCTTTCCAAAGAAATAAGTAGTAAAGATAGGTTAGGCCGAAACGAATAAAATCAACATGTCTATAGATACGGCTGATGCCAGTCCTGTAAAGACAAGGCCCATCGCCATGTCTCCGTACATGTCAAAAGTATTAAATAAGGAGTTAGACGAAATGTTGAAACTCGGAGTGATATCGTCTATGCTTTGACGGAAGAAAGCTCAAACGAAGGTCAGCAAATTTGATAACTATCCATTACCGAACATCGACAGAATTTTGAAGGAGTTAGACGAAATGTTGAAAACTCGGAGTGATATCGTCTATGCTTTTGACGGTAGAAAGCTCAACGAGGTCAGCAAATTTGATAACTATCCCTTACCGAACATCGACAGAATTTTGACATCACTCAGGAATGCTAAGTATGTATCCTCGATAGATCTTAGAAAAAAAGCATTTCTGGCAAATTCCTTTGGACAAATCCTCTAAGGAAAAGACCGCTTTTGCAGTAGTAGGCCGAGGTCTATTTCAGTTCGTCACTATGCCGTTTGGTCTAAAGAACGCTGCTCAAACTCAGCAACGTCTTTTAGTAGACGCTATATTTGGTCCGAAATATGAGCCACATATTTTACCTATCTCGATGATATTTTTAGTAACATCGGAAGACTTCGAATCGCATATTCGCTTACTTAAGGAAGTAAAAGATTAAATTGGAAAGTGGCCGGACTGACGATAAATTTGAGCAAATGTGATTTTTTCAAAACTTCTCTAAAGTTTTTAGGCTATATTGTAGGCTCAAATTCCTTGCGTACCGATCCGGATAAAGTAGCAAGCATGGTTAATTATGCGAGACCTACTAATACTACGGAAGTTAAGCGCTTCGTAGGAATGTGTTCATGGTACAGACGTTTTATCGAGAATTTTTCTACCTTGTTGTCGCCTATAAAATGATCTTTTGAAAGGACGAAAAAAAGGACAATCGATAGATTGGACAAAGGCAGCCGAAGAATCTTTTATAAAGATTAAAGAGCTATTGGTTTCAGCTCCCATTTTTATACCCCAACCAGATTTTTCCCAACATTTTTATATTTCTAGTGATGCTTCTAATACCGGTTTAGGGGGGCGTCCTTACACAGAAAATCAATGGTGAGGAAAGAGTGATAGCGTATGCCAGTAGAACTTTATCAAAGGCTGAACGTAACTATTCGGTTGTTGAAAAAGAATGTTTAGCATACTCTTTAACATCGAAAAGTTTTCGACCTTACATAGAAGGTGTTCCTTTCACGGTCATAACAGATCATTATAGTCTATTGTGGCTTAATTCTATTAAAAACCCTAGTGGCAAACTAGCGCGTTTGGGCGATTAGGTTGAGACAACATACGTTTAATTTAATTCATAGAAAAGGAGTCCACAATGTTATTCCCTGACGCTTTGTCAAGAATCCCAGATCATACAGCGGATGAAAACAGTCTTAATGCAGAGATTGGCGTAAGAAGAATTGATACAGTTACATAGATCGCATTGACCCATGGTACGAACAATTTACGGCAGCAAATTAAAGAATTTTCCTGAAAAATTTTCCGCAGTGGAAAGTGGAAAATGATTTCGTGTACAATTTTATCCCAAACCAGTTGCCTTTAAAAGTTAATGTACCTGAGTGGAAAATACTAGTTCCTAAACCACAGAGAGAGGAAATTATAGACATGTGTCACACTCCTCCTACTTCTGGTCATTTTGGCTTTATAAAACTCTTCACAGGGTTCAGGAACAGTATTATTGGCCAAAAATGCGTTTTGACATCGTAAAGTTTGTGAGGACTTGTGAAGTATGTGGAGCGCAGAAATCTCCAAATGCACTACCTATGGGACTGATGGGAAAAGAGAAAACGGTTAATTACCCTTTTCAAGTCATAGCAGCTGATCTAGTAGGCCCATTCCCCGTTTCAAAAAAGGGAAATAAATGGCTTCTCGTGGTTTCTTGCTGGTTTACAAGTATACCATGCTATTTCCTTTGAAAAGCTCTAAAGCTGGATATATAGAGAGAATTTTGGAAAATAATGTCTTTCTAATCCACAGGGTCCATCGCTCTTAATATGCCATAACGGTACTCAGTTTACCTCTAAAAGTTTTAAGAGCTTAAGTGAAATTTATGGTTTTTAACATCCGTTTTAATCCCGTGTACTCTCCCCAATGTAATTTTGTTGAACGTAATAACCGAACAGTCGGGACCGCTTTAAGAAGTTACGTTGATTCACATGACACTTGGGATGGCAATATTTCCAAAATTCAACAAGCAATAAATACCGCAAGACACGAAGTAACAGGATTCACACCGTCTTTCTTAGTTTACGGCAGACATATAACATACCTCTATCTGGATCGTATTATAAAAAATTTAGATTTGGATGTCAATGTTGACAGCGAAATAATTCCGGGTAACAGGGGTGAGTATGCCGAAAATTTAAAGGGTTTAAAGGATATTTTCACTGACGTGCGTAGTAGGATACATAAGGCTTATGAACGGAACAGTAAGTCTTACAACCTTAGAAAAAGGGATTTTCGCCTTTAATATAGGTGATCACGTTTGGCGAAAAAATAAAATTCTTTCCAGTGCAGCTGATAAATTCACATCTAAGTTGGTACCTAAGTATGTGCATTGCGTGATAAGAGAAAAGATTTCAGACTTAGTTTATGGTTTAGTTAATTTAGATGGGACTAAAATAGGACGATGGCATATTAAAGACTTAAAACCATTCAATGAACCTAACCCTAATGAAAGTTTGTCAGAAGAAGAATAATTTATATTTACATTTTCTTAATTGCTTAAATTTTTTTTTGATGTTGCTCTGTAGAGGTGACGACCTCGTCTTTTTTTGACTGTTATAAAAGTTGAGCAGAGTATAGCTTACTTTTATTGTTTTTGCTAAGGTTTTGGGTACTGATCATATCCAAACTTAGGCTGATGGTAGTTGATGTTTAGCATCGACTCAGCTGTTGCGAGCTTGCGAAAGAGTCACACTCAGGATTTATCATAAGACTGGTATGTCGGTGGTCGCGGGATTTGATTTGCTTATGACCCCAAATAATATCCAGTTCTTGACACTTGGAAGCGAAATTTTGATTAGAGGCAATCCAAGGTGATCTTGAGTTAGGACAAGCGCAAGATGTAGCTCGTGTAGGGTGATGTAGAGTCAAAATTTTTAAGAGCAATTTCAAAGTTCGTTACCCGAGTGGGTGTATTTTTATTACCTTAATGGTATATGTTGGGTGCAATTAAGAGTAAATTGATTTTGGTTTATCCAGTAAGTCTAAGACTTGGATTATTTTGATTTAGATCTTCTTCTGAATTGACAAACTGAGGGTATTTCTATTTTTTTTCAGAGCCGTTTAAAACGTTACCTTTGAGTCACTAATTTTTTTAAACATTTTTTTTGCATGGACTCATAGGCGTATGTTGAGTTTTTTCGGTCTACTATCAGATTGATAGGAAATTGAAGTCCTGCAGGAGAACTAAAGGCTGATCATTTACAAGAGATGAGAGCAGAGTAAGACAGTCGTTTCACAAAGAAATGATCAAAATCTGATACCGAGATGAGAACCTTGTCAAGAGAGGCTAAGCGCAGTGAAGGAAGATTCCTAACCGAATTTTTAGATTTTCACCCAGATAATCTAGAAGTTTGGGCTGACAGAAAACGGTTATGCCTGATACCTGTAGCAGTTTCTTCTAGAGGCTATTGTCTAGAAGACGATTAACACCATGATCGAATATTTTAGCTGTCGACGATGTTTTCTTCGTGTTTCTGATTAAGCTGGAAAAGCTCTTTGTCGTCTTCAAAAGTTTTGTTGCGTCGCCACCAAAAATTTGAGAAATTTTTGCTTCATGTAGCTTTTTTAAGCTCATTTTCGTTTTTTTAAAATTTCGTTAGAAGCTTGGTTAAGTCAACCTTGTAAACCTTTTAGGTTGTATCCCATGAGTTTATCTGTTTTTACAGGCTGTGATGCACCGGGTGCTAACAGATGCCGTTACGACGTTTGGCAGGGAGTTAGTCTTCCTGAGGAACAGACTGATTGGAAGGGTAGTCTATGGGGGGTGAACGTTTGACCTTTGGGACCTTTAGGGGTTTTGTTACCCAATGGTTATTTCTATTTGAACCAAAGGAGAGCCTAGCTACTGTAGTCGACCTCAGCTCCAATTAGCCTATTAGTGGTGACAGGCTGTTGGCAGTAGTGTGTTTCGGAACACCCTATTGATTAAATTTTTTTTTTTTGACTTATGGTGGTGTGGTAGACACCGTTTTAGTTTAGTGGATGCTATAATCTACTCCCTTTTGTTGGTGGACACCAGGGTCACCAATTCTGTATTTTATTGTCTCCACCATTCAGTATATCGTGGTGAGGTGTTTGTCTCCTGTTATGTGGGATGGATTGAATGTTTTTCGTTGTTGTTCTAGGGCGAGACCAGTACACGAGGGTTCTTCATGCAACTTGGAGAAAGCGCAATGCTGGTTAAATTTTATATCTCGGTGTAGCCACCCTGAAGAATGACGGAGGGCGTATTTTCTTCTGGATCATGTTTCTACGCAGATTTGTCACTTTGGTGCGATGTGCTGAAGATTTGATTAGCTTTTGCTGCTAAGAGCTTTCACCAAGCTCAGTATGGAGTTATCATAACCAAGAGTTTGGGATTTGAACTCCTGTATATATTTCTGTACATATTTCTGTATATATTTCAGTGTATGTTGGTTGCCTGAGGGCATGTGCTCAAAATGTGTGATTTTGAGTCGTTTTGTTTATGGACTCCCATATATAGGATTATGACTTTAGGGAGGTCCTATTCGAGACTTGCTGTCTCATACAGTTATTTTGGGAATGTTTCCTTGAATGTTAGTTTTGCGCGCGGACTAATCATTCTGTTCTTAGTGAACATTGCTTTTTGAAGCAGGATCATTCAGTTTGGTGAATTTTAGCTTTTATAGCTATTCACTGTGTTTAGGGTGAATTTTAGGCTTTTATAGCTATTCACTGTGCCTATAGTGGTATTGTTAGCTTTTATAGCTGCTCACTATGTTAATGGCGAGATTGTTCTTTTAGAATGCAGACTTTGTGTAGTCGAGGACTATTTACAGAGTGTTTTCTTGGCGAGGAGCCGAGGTTTTTTTTCTGGCGATATGCCAGAGTGTTTTTGTTGGCGATGAGCTGACGTGTTTTTCTGGCGATCAACCAGAGCGTTTTCCCTGGCGATTTTTGCATGTCTGGATGTCTCAGGACGTCGACATTGCGCGATGTGTAGAGTTTTCCCTAGCGATTTTAGCATGTCTAGATGTCTTAGGACGTCGACATTGCACGATAGAGTGCGATTATTTTCCGAGTGCGACTAGTAGTGATACTAGATTTAGAATGTTCTCTTAGTGATGAGCTAGAGCATGGATGGCGATTTTTCCCTAGCGTTTGTCTGGATATTTATCCAGATATTTTTTTTTTTTTGGCCTAGTGCTAAATGGTCTGACAAGACTTTTTCTTTTTAGTGTAAGTGTTTGCACTAGAATCATTTTTTATTTTTTTTCTTTATTTAAGAATTTTTATAAATTTCTTTTGCTGAAATAGAAAATTTTCAGACAATCCTTAAAATATTTTAAGGGGGGTGTTCATATTTTTATTTCAGTTCATTTTTTTTTTGATTTAGACAAGAGTCTAGACAAAGTTAATTTTTTTTTTGTTTTGGTAACAATAACAGAGCTGATTCTTTTATATAAGAAGACCGCGATTGTTACTTTGAACAGGTATTTCTTATGTTCATATGCAAGGATTTTTATTTACTTTTTGATGTACTTAACCTTAGTGCTTAATTAAGTTAAGTCTAGTTATAAGATTCTTGTGTACTTGCAAAGATTTTCATTTGGTTTTTCATTGTACTTAATATTAGTGCTTAATTAAGTTAAGTCTAGTAGTAAGGTCCGAAGTTTGTACTTTTGTTTTAAGTTCTGACCTCAGTATTAAGTGATAGTGTACCACTTTGTACCTTTTCATAAGTAGCCTAAGTTTAATAGACTAGTGTAGTCTATTTCTTTTTTGAAGGGGGTAAAATGTAACATTCATTTTTTTTATAGATTTTAAGAGTATGTAATGTTACTGATTTTTCGCTTTATATTGTACTTCTTTTCATCTTTGTATCGAGCAGTGTATTACACTGGAACATATCGACACGCCGGGATTGGTTAAATGTGTATACCGGCTTTTTGATTCCGAAGTCGCGATATTACCGAGACTAAATGCCCAAACGGCTTATTTTAAGCGTCCCGGAGGACTCGGATCCGAGTTCCATTTCCACCGAACCGCCAAGTAGCGGAGTAACCATCAAGCAGCCGCCAGGCTAATTTTTCATCGGTAGCCCCGCCAAGTAGTCTTCCTTTCGACTGAGCTGCATTAAAGCGTCTCCATTACAACAATGCATGAAGAGCATAAATAACGCAAACAAGGTCTATTACGAAAAGCCCCGAAGTGGGATCTCTATATTGTTTTACTAGAAAAGTGTGAAATCGGTCCGTGTTTCCCATTCGAGGCCGAAATAAAAAACAGTAAGTTACCCAAAACATCCTAACCATAGACTTATTCCCTGAGTAGTGCCTTGACAGCAAATTATGAACTGACTAAAAATTGAAGTGAAAATCACTAATATTTCGTCCTTCGGTAGTAGATCAGTGAGTTTTTAGCGAAATTTTAAATTTCATAAACTACTGTTTAGGCTAAAACTTTTTTGTAATCCTGTAAAACCTGCAAGGTTAGAACTTTTTTTTTTTTTATATTTGAATAAATTTTCTTTTCTGTTGATTAAAGCTAGGTTGGGGGGGGTGTCACACTCAGCTGAATACCTTATCCTTTCTTTGTCACCAGAATAAAGAGCAAGCGGCTGTTCGTACACAGAAACTGATTTCTTTTTATTTTAACCAACAGTAAAACACTTTCAGTAATTTTTCATTTTTTTAGCTGAAGATTAGATCCTTATCTATTGTTAAAAAAAATGAAGTGGTGCCCATAATTTGGAAAGTCGTACAGCTGAAGCTTTTTTTAAAAAAAAAAATAGAAAATAATTCCAAAAAGGAACGTACAAACAATTATCTCTTACCCCATATTCTCTCTAAACCAAATAAAACAGAGCTAGTGTGTTGTTTAATTTACTTTAGTTTCTTTGACAATCAGGATTCACTCCAATTCATTCTCAGAAATTAAAGCGGGGCTGCAAGATAAATTGTGTTCTCAAGCTTGGGAAAACAATATTCAATTACGTGTACAAAATGACGCCGGCAAAAGCTGTGGGAACCACAACAACTTCTCCACAGGGTACAAAAAATAACTTATGCCAGCAAACTGAAGGACCGTATTCGCATGTTACAATATAACACAGACTTACAATCACATATATATATATATATATATATATATATATATATATATATATATATATATATATATATAGTATATATCACTCCACTCATATCATATTTAACAATTGAAAATAAAATTGCTTATGCATAATTTTTTTTTGTTTTCGCGGATACAAAAACACTCATATTTTTTTATTTCGACTTATTATGCAACATTTTTCAAGCCTAAAAATATTAGGTTTTTAGTATTCATGTTTAACAAAACACACATACACCAGCTTTAACTCAGCTGCGTAGGCAAAAATGCTGTTTAAAATATCTATGTGCAACAGCCCAAATTAAAAAATTTTTTTTAATTTTTTATTATATTGAACAAAGCTATTATTTTAAACAAATATTATTTTAAACAGCATTGCATGCTACTTAGCTTAGTTAAAGGTGGTGGAATGCGTGTTTTTTGTTAACACAACACTAAAACCTTAAATTTTAATTTAAAGATGTTCAAATAATAGTTTTTATTCCATAATTTTAATGATTATACAGTTTTAGATTTTTATTAAAATGTATTTTTTTTTTAATTTAATAGTTTTCTTGCAACTTTAAAGTTTATAGTGTAAGATATACGATATGAAAGAAATTGGGTAGGGAGTTTGAAGACTAGTTTCCTATATACATAAAGTACTTCTATTCAGTGTGCTTTTTCATTATTCAATTTTAACAGAGATACTATGTAGAAGTGATTGAGATATAGTTACAGAGTAACCTATATAGAACATTTTAGAAATACAAACTGATAATTTGGCCGATACCTACTTACCTCTGACAGTAGGTAAATGATTTTTTTCTTTCCTTACTAAAGGGAAGTAATGTACTCGTGAAAAATCACGCTTCGCTATTTTTGCTTTTCCTTACGTTCTAGGGTTCTTAGATCAAGCATTTATTTACTTAAAAAAGCATTTTTTTCAAACAACTTAGTAGCTTTGTAAGTGGTAATAGCGAATTTTTTGTTGAAACTAGCCATAAAACATTATTTTTTGATGTCAAGTCAGGATTAAGAACTTCAAAAACACTGGAAATAATATACTCACTATATATCACCACTACACCAAACGCTGTTTTTTCCTAGAAATCGACACTAGACTTTAAAGTGTTATATCACCACTACACAAAGACTGTTTTTTTGCACTCGACGCGCGTTTTCGCTAACCGTGTTAGCTCCATCAGGAGCGATAATTGATAGCTAGACAGTCGTCGCTCCTGATGAAGCTAACATGGTTAGCGAACACGCGCCTCGAGTGCAAAAATAAAATGTCATTGTATCAAGATTCTACACTCCCAATATAACCGGAAATTATAGTTTTGTTCAATATTAATAAAATTTAAAAACATTTTTTTAATTTAGCTATTACACATATATATTTTAAACAGCATTGCATGCTACGTAGCTTAGTTAAAGGTGGTGATGCGTTTTTTGTTAAACACAACACTAAAACCTAAATTTTAATTTAAAGATGTTCAAAATAATAGTTTTATTCCATAATTTTAATGATTATACAGTTTTAGATTATTTATTAAATGTATTTTTTTTTTTAATTTAATAGTTTTCTTGCAACTTTAAATGTTTATAGTGTAAGATATACGAATGAAAGAAAATTGGGTAGGGAGTTTGAAGACTAGTTTCCTATATAACATAAAGTACTTCTATTCCAGTGTGCTTTTTCATTATTTCCAATTTTAACAGAGATACTATGTAGAAGTGATTGAGAGATAGTTACAGAGTAACCTATATAGAACATGTTTTAGAGAATACAAACTGATAATTTGGGCCGATACCTACTTACCTCTGACAGTAGGTAAATGATTTTTTTCTTTCCTTACTAAAGGGAGTATGTACATCGTGAAAAATCACGCTTCGCTATTTTTGCTTTTCTTACGTTCTAGGGTTCTTAGATCACGAAAAACATATTTTTCAGTTCTGTGGGTGTGTCTATCCGACTATCGACTAGTCGGTCTGTCGTTTCGTTGATTCTATAATTCTTGAACAAAATGAATTATATTACTTGAAATAGAAATTAGTTCCAAACTTTTAATAAAGAACCTAATTTCGCCTTAGTAAAATTTCGGATGTCGTCTGGCATCACTTCTTTCTTTTCCTCAAAAAGTCGAAAAGAAATATGGATGCGAATATTGCGAACAATATACAATATATATCTGAATCGAACTCTAAGCGGTAACAATCTTTCTCTCCCCTTACCCTATATAAGTATGATTATCCCGTGATATCCCTTCTTTATTTTCGTTCGTAATTCATATTATTCATGAATATATTCTTACTTCGTATGTTCATGTATAATGGAAGCAAGTTCAAGTAGTCCAACTGGTCAAGATCTACGTTGCATTCGCATACTTTCTGTCTCTTCAGTTATGCTTGAAAATTATGTAAGACCCTTCTTGGCCGCGTATAATATTTTACTAAGACAATCTGGGTTCTGAGTTAGGAAGGTTTTTTTGAGCAATAACGTTAGTTTTTGAGCAATAACGTTTAGTTTTTGAGCAATAACGTTTTGGGGGGAATAGGGTGAAAGGGGCAAGTGCGATATGCTATAAGGTTTTAACTGTATTATCGAAATTTACTTTCTCTTTAATTGACTATCAAACTCGCTATTTATTTCAGAGCTACATATTTGGAAAAAAAGTGCTGGATATATCACCTTACAGATTTTTTCCAAAATAGTACATAAAAATTTTCACGGTATGTTAATATTAAATTTTTCACCAGTCATATGTCATTTTATATTAATATTTATACAAATTTTGATCTAATTTTCTGCTACCTTCTGGAAAGGTATCCCTACTTTTTACAAAAGCGATTGTAGTAATTTTTTCAATAATTTATGAATTAAAGTTCTATAAATAGTGTCTCCAATTTTTGCGATGGATGGACTAAATTGAAACCATATGTATTTTAATATTGCTATTTATTGTGTATTCACTATAAGTCAGCTATTTACAAATTGTTTATTTATACAGGTTGTGACATCACTTAGGAAAACGGTATAATTGGCAACATAAGTGTTGGAATCTAGTTGCCATTGAGCTAAAACTGGGGGTAGGTAAATATTTACATAGTTACTTGCTTTAGTTTCAGAATCACTAATAATACTCTTAGCTCTACTATAGAATTGCGTTACAGTCTTTTTTAAATCAGTGCAACAAGTATCATCATTACACAGTGCTACTACTTGTCCTAAAGCAATAAGTTCTTCAACAACGCTGTACGCTTCTGAACTACTGGAGATAAAATATCATATCCTGATTGATTATAATAGTTAAACCAATAGTATGCTGTGTTGGCAATGCTATTGTTTAAGGCATAAAGCTCTTGATTTCCAAGATCCACACCTTTTCGATATCTTGACCTACAAATATATATATTGTATATCTATATATATATATATATTATATATATATATATATATATATATATATATATATATATATATATATATATATATATATATATATATATATATAGGGTGACCGCAAAAAATCGATGTCGGAATTTTGTTCGTCTGGACCCCACAAAACGATTCCCCTTTCCAGATATTGAGATAGCCGAAATTTGAGCTCGATTAAACGACGTTAACCCGTGCCGCTCGTCGCTCAAAGTTTGAAAAAATCCAAATTTTTGGCCAAAAAGCTGACATATGGAGCCATAACTCCAGAACGGTAAATAATAGAAACACGCTTAATATCTCAAAAGAAAGCTAATGTTGTTCTTCAAAATTTATATTCTATACATAATTGTTGTTATTTTAAGTCAAACCGAGTTACAACAGCCTTTAGCCCCAAAAACGTGACCTGGTACCAGTAGGAGCCAGTTTGGGAGTATTCTAAGAATTTTACGGGTTTTTACATAATGTGTCTCGGAATTAACATTTTTTTGTTAAAAAGTATTTTGGAACTCAATTTTCAAACATAAAGAGCCTTTTGTTCAAATTTAATCTTTTATTATATGGGGATTACCTGACTAGTTTACCAAAGAAAGACCCGTTTGACAGGTAAAAAGGAGGGTGAATCTAATTTCTATTTTAGGGATGGTGATTTTACTTCAGCGTACAACGACCTTTTATTTATTCAGTTTAGTTTCTAAAGTGCCTTTGAGCTGGTTAGATCGAACAATTATCTAGTGAAGATATTTTAACGTTTTTTTTTTTTTAATTTTCCAAGTGTGTGTGTTATTGTTTTTATAACTATTATAGTATTATTTTAAAAGACATTTGAAAACATTTTATTGAAATTAAAGTTTGCAATATATTTTGTTTCATTTTCCAAGTTAACTGTTATTTACCTATTGGCCTCTGAAATGGCATCCACATCAGGTGTACAAAGCCGGACCAAGGATAAAATATTTCTTGTGGGCTATCCCATTCACCAGATCACCGGTTGTAAACTACCCTCAAATCGTCAAGTTTTGTGTGCTTTATTTTATAATTTACGTACTGTGAAATTAACTGTAAGAGAATCAGCAAAACTTACAATACGAGAAGTGTTCATTTTTTGGGAGAAAGCTCGAATCCCGACTAAACATGAGCAAGATGCAATTACTAAGCTGGAAAAACTTCACGCCGAGTGGAGAACTCTTCAAAAAGACCGGAAGAAAACATCGAAAACGGCCAAGAACAAATTTAAACAGTTTGTTGAAAAGTTGGATGATCTCTTTGATATTGCTCAACAAGATGCCTTGGCTCTGATGAAATCGGAAGAAGATAAGGCGTTTCTCGTGAAACAGAGGCAGAAGGGCCGCCCAGGTTCCATGACTGGGAGTGGATCTCAAGTTGTCTCGAGCTGAAGAAATCAAGGTGCAAAAGGAACTTGCAAAAATGAACCGACAAATCCAAGAAGCAACTTTTGATATTGGTGAGTTTTTTTTTATTATTAGTATTCTAAAAAATAGATAAACAAATAAGTAAATAGTTTCATTATAATTGAAAGAAAATTGTACATGAGAGCATGATTTGGCATCTTTATGATTGAGTTTATATTTTTTAAATAATACCTTTTGATAATTAGAAGTAGGTAATTTAGTACCTATGTATTATTACTATTCTGCTAAAACGACAAGTTTTTATAGTCTTTTTTTTTCTCTTTCTTTTGTTGCTTCTTAGAGACGGATGATGAAGACAAGTTCGAAGAAGGAGAAGAAGACACTGAAGAGGACAGCATCTACCAGGAACTTGAGAGCTTGGAGGAAATGGACATCCCTGAAGAAGCTGCAGAAGATCCAGGACCATCTGAGAGCAAGAGGATGAAAGTTTCATTTGCAAGGGGCGTTAAAGAGATTTTAAACATGAAATTGTCCATTTTATTAGATCGATGTAAGGTATCCGACAGAAATGCCACGAGAATTTTAATAGCTACTCTAGAAGCACTAAACCTTGACCCTCTTGAGTACAAAGTCTCGAAAAACTTTATTACATGATAGAAGGCAAATGTTCAGAGAACAATATAATAAAAAAAAATTTTTGATAAAGTAAGCATTCCTGAAAAAGAGCCCGTGGTTGTCCATTGGGACGGTAAACTTTTACCGGGTGTTTTAAAAAATGAACAATGTGAGCGAATAGCTATAGCTATTTCATATGGCGAAAAGGAACAGCTGCTGGGAGTTCCTGTAACAGCAAACAGCTCTGGAGAGGAGCAAGCCGTAGCCGTATATGAATGCCTACATGAATGGGGTCTTCTCAACACCGTCAAGGCGATGTGCTTCGACACTACAGCATCCAACACGGGAAGACTCAAAGGAGCATGCGTCATATTGGAGCAAATGTTAGGAAGAGAATTGTTATACCTAGCTTGCCGTCACCATATCTTGGAAATTCTGTTAAGAGGCGTATTCGACACAAAAATGGGATCAACCACTGGACCTCATCCAGACATTTTCAAGAGATTCCTCACTGCGTGGCCCAAGATAGACAAAGGAAAATACGACACAGGTATCAGTGACAATCTAATACAAAAGCAGCTAACTCCAGAAGTAATTGCAAATGTTACTGCTGAATTCGAGACCAAATTAACTGAGAGCCACCCCAGAGATGACTACAAGGAGCTATTGCAGTTGGTTCTCGTATTTGTTGGATCACTAGACGGCAATGTTGTGGGTTTTAGAACTCCAGGAGCCATTCATCACGCTAGGTGGATGGCAAAGGCTATTTACTGCTTAAAAAATGTTCATTTTTTCGTCGTCAATTTAAGATGTCTAAAGAAGAAGAAAGTTCTGTGCGTGCCATTTCTGTTTTCCTAGTTAAAATTTATTGTAAAGCTTGGTTCAATGCTCCAAAAGCTCATCTTGCACCAAAGCAAGATTTAGGTATTTTGCATAGTCTGTTAGACTATAAAGAATGTGACAACGACATTGCAGAAATAGCCCTGACCAAATTTTCGAACCATTTGTGGTATTTGAATGCAAAGTTGGTGGGATTATCGTTTTTTGATCCCACCATTACAGACGATGAAAAGTTGTTAATGGCTAATAAATTGCTCAGTAGCACAGATGAACCATCACAGCACGCTAGGGTTGTAAATCCAAAAGTTAGGAAAGAAAACTTAAAAGAGGTAGTTGATGGAGGATTGGTAAATTTACTTACCAAAGAAACGTTTACATTCTTTGACCAATTTAATATAAAAACAGATTTCCTAAGACAACATCCAAACACCTGGCCTCAAAATAATGACTTCCAAGAAGGATTGAAAATTGTCAAAACATTAAAAGTAGTTAATGATATGGCTGAGCGTGGTGTTAAATTAATAACCGACTTTAACGACCTTCTGACAAAAGATGAAGACCAAAAGCAATATGTCCTGCAAGTTGTAAGTAAATGCCGAGCATTATATCCTGACGTTTCAAAAACTACTTTAACAAAAGCTCTAGAATAGATTAGATAACTATGTAAAATTATCAACTCATGTAGGTACTACGTCTGTATCTTTTCTGTGTCTGTTTTGTATGTATTATATACCTAATTTTTATATTTTAAAATAAAAAAATGTCATTAGACTTATCAGTATTATTGTTTTTTTATTATATTTCTACTTTAAACTCAAAAAATATACAAAAAAAAGCAAAATTTATCACTTAATAACAAAATATACGAAGTATGCTCCTAGTGGTACCAGGTCACGTTTTTGGGGCTAAAGGCTGTTGTAACTCGGTTTGACTTAAAATAACAACAATTATGTATAGAATATAATTTTGAAGAACAACATTAGCTTTCTTTTGAGATATTAAGCGTGTTTCTATTATTTTTTACCGTTCTGGAGTTATGGCTCCATATGTCAGCTTTTTGGCCAAAAAATTTGGATTTTTTCAAACTTTGAGCGACGAGCGGCAGGGTTAACGTCGTTTAATCGAGCTCAAATTTCGGCTATCTCAATATCTGGAAAGGGGAATCGTTTTGTGGGGTCCAGACGAACAAGATTCCGACATTTTTTTTCCCCCTCTATGAGATCCGGTCACTCTAATATATATTATCATATATATATATAATATATATCTAAGTAAATTAAATAAAGATAAACAAAATAAGAAAATACGCCTAATTAGAAGCACAATGTATACTACACCATCTATACCCTGGGGATACAAGTGTACATAATTTACTTTACCTTTTTCTTTCGCAGTTTCTTAGAGAACTGATTTCATCCCAGTAAGGTTTGGCAGCACTAGTTATGTTGCTAATGAGGCTGCTTTTAGCATCGTCTATTTGTACATACAGGGGTATTATATTATCACGAATTTCAATCTCAGCTTCATGCTGCAGAACTTTAACTTCCGTATCTACGTCCTCGAAGAATGTTTTTAAATTTCAGGTGTTACCTGGAGATGCTGAAAATAACATGAATGTAAATAGGTATACCTAATT
>CM032456.1:95341018-95368786 GCA_019049505.1 Pachyrhynchus sulphureomaculatus
CAGAATCCGGGTAAAATGTGCAGCAAGGAGTTTAGCCAACAAGTTGGCTTTCTCAACAGGTGTTGTTTGCAAAAGCATTATCTGGCCGTGTCAGTGGAGGTATAGTGAATTAGGCGAAATTTTGACCTTAGTGACTGAACAAATTTGTTTTTAATTCGTTAATTATGGAACGAAGTGTTACTATTTATGACGTTGGGGTTTTCGCTCTGTTTTAGGCAAAATATTTATAAGCAACAGCTTCTTTACATTTTTGTTGAACAAAGGTTTGTCGGTAGGCAAGATGTTTAGATGCAATAGCTTCTTTGCATTTTCGGTCAAACCAAGGCTTGTCGTTGAAAGAGCTTCTTCAAACAAGGGATTTAAGCGTCCATAACAGACAAAATGAAATCGGAAACCTCCTTAGCGCAGTCAGATGGATCGTCAGATCTAAAAAAACGTCTAACCAAGTTCGAAAATGTCTGAACGCCTACTAAGTACGATGAGAATGACAACAATTCATCTTTCTTGATGGAATGATACCTATAGATGAAACATTGATCCATGATTATGATGTAGAGACAAAGAAAGAGTAGAAATATGCATGCTCTCCTTATCTGTAGAAATTTCGCTGACGGAACTCAGCAAGTATGGGTTACTCCATATCATATTTACAATTGAAAAATAGAATTGCTTATCATATTTTTTTTTTGTTTCGGATACAAAAACACTCATATTTTTTATTTCGACGTATTATGCAACATTTTCAACCTAAAAATATTAGGTTTTAGTATTCATATTTAACAAAAAACACACATACACCAGCTTTAACTAAGCTACGTAGCAAAATGCAAAATAAATATGTGCAACCGCCAAATTAAAAAATTGTCTTCAGTTTTTATTAATACTGAACAAAACTATTATATCATTGTGTTTATTTACTTAAAAAAGTTTTTTTTTTTCAAACAACTTAGCACCTTTGTAAATGGTAATAGCGAGTTTTTTTGTTGAGACTGAACATAAAACTTTATTTTTGATGTCAAGTCAGGATTAAGAACTTCAAAAAACACTGGAAATAATGGTACTGACTATATATCCCCACTACACTAAAACACTGTTTTTTCACTCGACGTGCGTTTTCGCTAACCATGTTAGCTTCTTCAGAAACGATGATTGACTAGAAAATCATCGCTCCTAATGAAAGCCAACAAGGTGAGCAAAACGCGCGTCGAGCGCAAAAATACAGTGTCATTGTGCCATAGATTCTACACTCCCAATATAACTGGTAATTATAGTTTTGTTCAGTATTAATAAACAATAAAAACATTTTTAAAATTTAGTGGTTACATATATTTATTTTAAATAGCATTGCATGCTACATAGCTTAATTAAAGGTGGTTGTATGCGTGTTTTTTGTTAAAACATGAACACTAAAACCTAATATTTTTTAAGTTTTATGATAAATGTAGCTTCACAACATTTTTAAAGATGTACGAAATAATAGTTTTATTCTATAATTTTATTGATTATACAGTTTTAGATTATTTATTAAATTGTATTTTTTTAAATTTAATAGTTTTCTTTTCTGCAACTTCAATATGTTTTTTATAGTGTAAGATATACGAGATGAAAGAAATTGGGTAGGGGGTTAGAAGAGTGGTTTCCTATATATACATAACATACTTCCATTTCACTGTGCTTTTTCATTATTTCCAATTTTAACAGAAATAGTATGTAGAAGTGATTGAGATATGGTTACAGAGTAACCTATTTAGAACAAGTTGTAGAAATACAAATTGATAACTTGGCCGATACTTACTTACCTCTGGCACACTAGGTAAATTGTTTTTTCTTCCCTTGCTAAAGGGAAGTATTGTACTCTTGAAAATTCACCCTTTGCTTACGTTCTAGGATTCTTAGATCACGAAAAAACATATTTTCCAATTTCTGTCAGTTTGTCGTTCCGTTAACTTTATAATTCTTGAACAAAATGATATTATAATAGTTAAAATAGAAATGAAACCTATCGTTTTCTGAGCGATAACGTTTTAGGGAAATAGAGTAAAAGGAGCGAGTGCTAATATGCACGTAAGTCAAACTCGCTATTTATTTTAGAACTGCATGTTTGCTAGGAAAGTACACATTTGTTCCACAATAGTATATAATAAGTTCGAGAATATAATATTAAATTTCTCTGGAATGGCATCCCTACAATTTGTTAGAAAAAAACGACTGTAGTATTTTTTTTATTAATTTATAAATTAAAGTTCTAGTGATTTCCAGGTGCCCCATAGTTGCTTCTAGGTCTTGTATTGAAGTTGTATCTGCATATTGAAGGTTACTGAGCATTTTTTCCACCGATTATCACACCCCCCACTCCAGCGATCCAAAACTGACTTTATTATATGTTCACTATATATGTTAAAATGTAAGGGTGACAGAATACACCACTGTCTGACGCCGGCTTCTGCGCTATAGGGATTGGAAAAAAATTATTCAGTTTAATTCTGCCATTTGTATTCTCATATAAAGCTCTAATAAGGTTTACGTGTTGTATATGAGTTCCCAGGTTGATTAGAATCGATCAGAGTTTGTTCTATTGTATGCGGTCAAAAGCTTTAAAGTAGTCTATAAAACAGATATAGGTTGTTATTTGGAATTCCCTGACTTTTTTTTATTATCTGGCGTATGTTGAAAATTCGTGCTCTAGTCTCTCTTCCTGGAATGAAGCCTGTTTGTTCGGCAGATATTTGGGTATCGGCTAAACTGTAGCGCATTTTCAGCAGAAAGGAAATAGTCCCTTTCTGTAAGATACGTTGAACAGTCTGGTGTTAGTTCGATCGTGCATTTTTTGAGTACTACGGCAGGTATTCCGTCAGCGGAAGAAGCTTTTTTGGTGCCCAGCTTCATCAAAATATGTGTTATACGCTGTCTGAAAAGAATATACGACATTATTGACTGCACTAGGAGAATAGTTTCGTTCTGTTTTTCCCTAGAAATTGACACTAGACTGTAAAGCAAAGAGTGCAGCTATCAAGTTGGCTTTCTCAATTGGTGTTGTTGCAATAGTATTATCTAGCCATATGAATCGTCGTAAAGTGAACTTAATGAAATTTTAACTTATAACCTTAGCGACTGACCGAAAGGACCTGGAATTGTCGGTAGGCAAGATGTTTAGAAGCAACAGCTTCCTGGCATTTTCGATCAAAGTAAGGCTTGCCTTTGGAAGGGTATTTATTCGAGAAAATAAGTGTAACCTTCCATACCAGCCAAAATGACATCGAAAACCTCCTTAGCGCAATCAGATGGGTCGTCAGATTTAAAACAAACGTTTAACCGCGGAAAAGTTCAAAAATATTCAATGAATTCTTCCCATGAATAGGTGATAATTTTTAATAGAATACTGATGAAAGCCACTCATTTAAATGCCCAAAAATAGATTCAATGGCACAACATTCGGTTAAGATTGTCAAATAAAATTTAGATCCATGCTTAATTTGCTGATTTTTTTTTTTATTGTTATTAACGAAAGCAGGTTATCTCATCCCCAGATATTATCTAAACTAAGTATATCCGGCCAAACCTGATTCATCAACTTGAAGTAATCTGATATGTTGCATTACTCTCTTGTACAGAGGTTTTATTAAAAAACATCTTCATACGTACAACAAAATTGTATAGATATATTCTTTAGTTAGATGGCCTCAGTAGCGTAATGGGTTAAAAACCTGCATATGAAACCGAGGGTCGCTGGTTCGATTCCTGCAATCGGCTGGATGTGTGTGTTTTTTTTTTTTTGAGGTAGTAGGTAATGCAGAAATATCATAACTACCGTGTTGTTTTAAAAGTGAAATACAAATGTGTATGTTTCGGCACTTGGACACCGTTGACGGATATTATGACATTCCCATCAATATGTTTTATTAGAGATATAATTAGAAAAAGAGTAAAAATTCTTATAGTGGTGGGGAGGTTGATTATGGAAAAAAATAGTTTTAAATTCCTCACCCCACCTGTCATTCGTTAATACTAACTAAACGCAGTAACCTGGTCAAAACTTTTATAAGCTAGTAAATTTTTAATCATCTCAAGATGTATATTGAAGATATAACCAGATTTTTTCCAGTGAAAATACGTTATTGGTAGAACTACATGGAAAAAAATCTGTAAACAATTTTACTACAATTTACTACAATTGCCATTTGCGTTTGGTACAATTTGCAATTACCATTATACACCCTCGAAGTGTTAACTAAAGTGTGCATTATTTCAAACATTTCTTTTTAGTGTTCCGTACGATCACTTCGGTGTCTGTCTGTCCGTCTATCCTCTTGTCCGTCTGTCCACTTGTCCGTCTGTCCGTCTGTCTCTCACACCCGATTTTCTCCGAAACTATCTGACATAGAAAGTTGAGATTTGGTGGTAGTATAGGAATTGATGGCCTCACCAGAGCCGCGTAGTTTTAAAAGTTAAATTTTGACTTAAGGGGTTAGTTTAGGGGGGTGAAATCGGAAGTGAAAAAAAATTTACTAGGTCATCGAGTAGGATGTCAAATGAAATCTTGTAAAAGCACGAGTTCAAAAATATATATAATGTAATACTTGCGCACACTTTTCTTCGTATTATTTTTCAAAAATCGCGAAAAATCGCTGTCCCCCTTAGTACTGATCAAAGAATTTTGAAAAAAAATTCTGGTATATTCTCCACAAGATGTAGATTGAACGAAAATTATCACCTTTAATAATTTGTCAGGTATATAAAAAAAATAAAAAATTTCAAGGTCATCAGTTTTCAGTAAAGATCGGAAAATAACTTTATTGAAAACTTATTTCGGGTATTTCTTGTGAAGTCATCGATCATTTTATACCTCCGAAACAATTTTTTTTTTATTTTAAAAGCATTCAATGTACAGAATATTAATTGCACAAGTCCACCTTGCACTTGACCGGTTTTTTTCAAAAGTAACCTTCATCTTATAATCAGCAGAGCACAAAATGTAAACACTTTATTACAATAAATGTATTAATATCCTCTCAATCAGAGAATAATAGGTACTTACACTAATTCATAGAAAATATTCCGATCAAGTGAATAATGATTTGCTTATCTCCTTCAGAAAGTAATGCTTAATTCAACTAACCTAAAAGCTTAGATTTAACAAAAATCCAGACTCATGTTTATTTGTAATTTGAAGAGTTATTTCCTGTTGTACAAGGATCATATTTATTTTTTTACTATTAAAATTAATTAGGTAGGTGAGTACAATTGAGACATAGTAAAGTACTTATGTTTTCTGAAAAACAAATACAATAAATTTTTTGTTACTAAGCAAATAAAACACCTCCGGGATTAATTTAATTAATAAATTAAAAACTCAATTTCTTCTAGTAACTAAAACTGCTCATAAAAATAAATCGTTAAAGTGATTTACCCAATGCATCTTACGTAAACATGCAATTCTAATATAAATACTGATCTCATTTTTCTCACACTAAAGATTCCAAGTATTACAACGTATGGTGATATATAGAACACATACTGTAGGGACTTCACCAAAACGCTACAGGAACGCCGCATGTGCGCAAGAAGCGATTCACATTGCTCTTGAATGGCTGTAAATTGTACTCTGTGTGAAACACAGTCCCAAAAAATCATTCTAAAGAGATAAGGCTCTTCATATAAAAGAATTTTTGAAACGGATGGTACGATGAATAATAAGCTGCACCTCATACGGATGCGATGTAATAGGGCGACGTGTATTCCTAGCATGCACCTCTTTAGGAGGAATCAAGCAGGGTATATCCATCGGACACTCTCTATGAAAGTGCTCATGGAGAATAGACTCAAATTGCCAACAATTCTTCAATATTCTAAGGAACAAAGGTTGCAGGTTATCGTCGGTAGAATTTGAGCTTGACTTTCTGCTGTATTTGCATGAGTAGTTGATCTTTGAGAGATCAAGATAAATGAAGAAATATGCGTACTGTCATCGGTAAAGCTGTAGATTAGATACCTGGTCCTTTCCAGCAGATCGTTAATGTAAAGAGAAAAGACAGTAGAAGACCCTGTTAAGCCTTGGGGCACACCGGCGTTGATAGTGAACATAATAAATAGAAACTCGTTAACTCTCACTCGTAATGGACGCTCCCTAAGAAAACGCGAGAGTCATAAAGGAAATCTCTCAGATATACCATAAGAACGTAGCCAATAATCCTTTATGCCAAACACGGTCGAATTCCTTGGATATAGCAAGTATAACCTCTCGAGATTCTCCAAAAGCTGCAGCTTGATAGCTGATATTACTGAAAGATATGCGGCTGACCGGTAGTTGTTTGGCAAGATATTTTTTCCTTTCCTAGGTATCGGCTGAACTGTAGGGTATTTCCAGCAGGAAGAAAATATTCCTTTTCTGTAGAATAAATTGAAGGGTCTATAGAAAATTCGCGTTAGTTAGCTTTCGCATTTTTTGAGTGCTATGGCAGGTATTGCATCAGTGTCAAATGCTTTTTTGGTGCCTAGCTTAATACTGAATAAATGAATAAGGAACACTCCCACAGGACTATCTAACATCTACATATCTAGCCCTTCCGAAGAAACATAAGCCTAGAAGATACGAAGACCACCGTGCGATACGCCTGATGAGTGGGTTTAGAAGGGGAACAGGCACCAGGGAAGCAATTCTGGGGTTGACCCTGATGGCTGAAAGATACCTAAAAGTGCAGAAAAAGCTGTACACGTGTTTCGTTGATTACAGAAAGGCATTCGACCGCGTCAAACATGACAAACCAATGGTAATACAAATTATACCATCATAAAAAGAGAAGTCCCTCAAGGATGCCTTTTATCTGCAATCATTTTTAACGTGTATACGGAATATATATAATTAAATCATCGGTAAAAGAATGCTCAAAAGACGCAAAAATTTGGAAGTGTAGTCAACAGTCTAAGATACGCAGATGCCACCGTGGTTCTGGCACAGTCTGAGGAAGATTTACAAATGCTGATAAATGTTCTGTCAGAATCAAATGCCCGGTTGGTTTTATCAGTAAACTAACTATATATATATATATATATATATATATATATATATATATATATATATATATATATATATATATATATATATATATAAATATATATATATATATATATACATATATACATACATACATATATATATATATATATATATATATATATATATATATATATATATATATATAAAATAAAGAGAGAGAGAAAGCAAAAGTTGTCGTATCTAACAAAATCCTAAGATATGAAACTAGTTGGGGAACTCGGCAAATGGGCAACAACAGATGTTCACACTATATTCATTTAGCCAATATTTCAGTCCTAGGTTGGGACCTTCATCAGGGCACAAACTGAAAAAGAGATAACGAAGCAACCAATAAGGAAAATCAGGCATGGAGAATTATTATTTTTAAGTCTAATTTTTAATTATTAATTTTTTAATTTGTCATTTTTAATTTCAATCTTATAATTATTGATAAAAATTTATTGTCATTTAAAAGTATTGTTATTCTGAAGAAACGTAAATTATTATTATTATTATTATTATGAAGAAATATCAAAACCAAATTGCAAGTGACTCCCATGCAGTGTGCGAATTAATCTAACAAGAATGACCATAAATAACAATTGCCATAACAAAGACCAACACTGAAATAAAACAGCCACTATTCACTAATATATTAATTTAAAAATATGGCATTTACAGCAAGGATGCCATTAGAAACCTTGGATGCTGAAAAACCAAAATTAATTAACCACCTGCCATCTAAAAAGAGAAATGACAAGGTTGACAAGGCGCTGCCAAAGGACAACCACCTGACAGATGTAAGGGATCACTGAAAATAAAAGGGAAAAGGTTGAATAACCAGGAAAGAACCGGTTAAGTGCAAATTAGGTACTACGTCATAGAATGGAATTTTGGTATAAAAGGAAAGGTACCCAATGGAAACGCAAATTTTTTTCAACGGTATGGAAATTAAGTGGCATAGGGAGGAACTGATTTTCTTCTTGAGAGGAGAATAGGGAGACTGGAAAAGGAGCTGAAAAGTGAAAGGGGTTTTATTGATTAGAAATATACTAAGCAATTTTAATAAAAATGGGAGTGTAATTGTAAAGAATTTCACAGGAACCAAGAGAACATGTACTCAAAGAAGGGACACCCAGAGGATAAATACGTAGCAGGAGAGAGCTATAGAATACCGAAGACGAAAAATTATGACGAGAATGACGACCCAGAGATATTATGTGGGGAAGGTAAATCACAAGAGAGGAGAAAACTATATATCTTATATAAAAATTATATAAAAACAACACTATGTTTTAATTTCCAATATATTTAAAGTCACTTGACAATTGTTTCACCATACAATGGCTTCTTCAGAAGTTTTTTACTTCTGAAGAAGCCATTGTATGGTGAAACAATTGTCAAGTGACTTTAAATATATTGGAAATTAAAAATAGTGTTGTTTTTATATAATTTTATCATGAATTTCCAACAAGTATCGGCTAACACAATCAAAGACTATATATCTTGCTCAAACCATCAAGATCAGTTCTTTTATTAATGTTGTGGGGATTTTCGTTGATATAGCACATCTCAAGAAATTCTCTTTTAAGAAGGTTTTTTGGATATGAAGAATCTTTGGTTCTCTGAAATTGAAGGAATGTCCATTATCGACAGAGTGGATCGCCAGTGCACGCCTTCGAGGATGACATCTGGTGTCACTTTTATGTAATGCGATGCGGCGATTGAGAGACTGTGACGTCTGGACAATATACACAGCGGGACAATTAAGACAGGAACTGGAGTAGACAATATCTGACATTGAAAGAATGGGTAGTGGAGATTTCAATTTGCTAAAAATATGTTTGTTTTTATAAAAATAATATTTGGCAATCTTAACATTGGGAATGGCAAGCAGAATATGAACTAATTTTGAAGTAAGACCGGGTATAAAGGGCAAAGAAAGTAACGAAAGACCTGTTTCCGTATGGCTCGCAGGGAGTGAGGGGTGTGGAGGAAGAGGAGGGGTAAAGGTGTAGGGGAAGGCTCTGGTAAGATGCTATCAGAGAGGAAGAGCTTATCAACTTCGTCCTTGGTCTTGAGCAGGAACTTCTTATTGTACCCATTTTCCATGAAGAGATTGGTGAGTAATGTTTGTGCTTGAGATAGATAATCCGGGTGAGCTATATTTTTGACTCTTCGGTAAAGACCCTTTATAACATTTACTTTCACTTTCCAATCATGGCCGGAATTGGCATGGATATATCTGCCTGAAGAAGTTGGTTTTCTATACCAATCAAGTCTGATAACACCATCAGGACCTCTGATGACTCTTGTGTCCAGGAAGGGGACAGCATTGTTTGACTCTTCTTCCATGGTGAACTGTAGGTGTGGATCAAAAGAATTGAAAATATGAAGAATTTCTTCTTTACCATTTTCTGGTATGGACAGAATAAGATCATCTACATATTGAAAAAGAAAACGAAGTCTGAAGGATAGCTTATCGATGCAATTTTTCAAAAGATAGGACATGACTATTGCTGTAAGAATAGGACTTAAATTACTGCCCATGGGGCAACCAAAGGTTTGTAAATAGAAACTTTCTTTGTAATTGAAAAATGTAGATTGAAAGAAGAATTCCATGATGACGAGGAAGAAAGGTTTATCCAATTTTGTGTTGGACGAGATTAATGCCCATTCAGAATTAATAATTTGTCTGGTTAACTGCCATGAAATGTTGGTAAAAAGACTGACTACATCGAGAGATGATAACATGATTATCAGGTAATTGAAAGTTATTAATTTCTGCACTGAAGGCAAAGGAGTCCTTAACTGCATATAAATGGTAATTGTGGAAGGATTTTTCTAATAAATCGGCACAGAATTTGCTTAAGCTTGATGTAGGAGGGTTGATTGTAGAGATAATAGGTCTGAGCGGTACACCCTCTTTGTGTATTTTTGGCAAGCTGTAGATTCTTGGTGGAATGACTTTATAGGTATAAAGTTGTCTTGCTATTCTGTCATCGATCCATTTCTTATTCTTCATTTGTCTGACAAAGGAATTATTTTTATTTTGATATTGGTTTATAGGGTCATGAGAAAGTCTTTTGTAGACTTGTTCATCATCTATTAATTCAGACATTTTCGTTTCATAATGTTGCTTTTCCAATGCCACAGTGACTGAACCTTTGTCTGAGGGAATGATCAAGATATCTCTATGTTGTTTAAGGAAATTTACTGCTTTCTTGAATAAAGTCTTCTCAAAAGATGTAGCGGTTGTGATTGTGAAGTACAGCATTTGTGACTGCATTGGTACATTTATCTCTAAGGATATCTTGGTTGGGAGAGGGTAAAAGTTTAATGAAAGATTCAACGTCTGCTAAAACTGTTTTGACGGGTATCTTTACCTGAAAAAGAATCAAAAATAAATTTGAGACCTAAGGAGAGAACTATATGAACCTCGGGAGGAAAATTGACCTGAGTGAGATTAGTAAACCAATGTTGACATACTTTTAATTTGTTGGCACGAAATTGCATTAAATTATTAAATTTATTAAACAAATTACTTGAGAGGGATCTAGAAACAGTATGAAAAGATTTCTGTTGAGTGGTACGGAAACGTTGCCCTATATGTGGAGGAACTCTGTCCTCTGCAGAATGAATGACACGATTGAGAAGAGAAGTTAGCTTAGTTATTTCTTTAATAGTGAAGGAAATTTCATAGGATAGAATTTTGAGAGATACCTTACTCTGGAAGCGCTGGATCTTGCTATTATCATTCGATCTATCTGACATTAAGTTGTTCATGCATCCAAAGTTCTGTACAATGTGTCTAGGGATAAGGCCCGTTGACCTGCACTTCAATAAAAAGTTCGTTCTACTGGTCATTTTTGCTAATTTTAGGTTAAACTTAGCCCAATTTCGGAAAAAGTATGTTGTTTCCGCTCCATATCTATTGTGTAAATCTTGAAAAAACCCCATTTATATAACAAATAAAGAGAGAGAAAGCAAAAGTTGCCGTATCTAACAAAATCCTAAGATATGAAACTAGTTGGGGAACTCGGCAAATGGGCAACAACAGATGTTCACACTATATTCATTTAGCCAATATTTCTGTCCTAGGTTGGGACCTTCATCAGGGCACAAACTGAAAAAGAGATAACGAAGCAACCAATAAGGAAAATCAGGCATCGAGAATTATTATTATTAAGTCTAATTTTTAATTATTAATTTTTTAAATTGTAATTTTTAATTTCAATCTTATAATTATTGATAAAAACTTATTGTCGTTTAAAAGTATTGTTGTTCTGAAGAAACGTAAAATATTATTATTATTATGAAGAAATGTCAGAACAAAATTGCAAGTGACTCACATGCAGTGTGAATTAATCTAACAAGAATATATAAACATATATATATATATATATATATATATATATATATATATATATATATATATATATATATATATATATATATATATGTATATATATATATATATATATATATATATATATATATATATATATATATATATATATGTATGTATATATATATGTATATATATATATACATGTATATATATATATATATATATATATATATATATATATATATATATATACATATATACATATATATATATATATATATATATATATATATATATATATATATATATATACATGTATATATATATATATATATATATATATATATATATATATATATATATGTATATATATATATATATATATATATATATATATATGTATATATATATATATATATATATATATATATATATATATATATATATATACATACATACATATATCGATAATTTCTTTACATACAAGCAATAGTTTCTTTGCTTTTTTAGTTGAACAAACGCTTGCCGTTGAAAAGACATTTCTTCGAATAAGGGATTTAAGCTTCCATAACAGACAAAATGACATTGGAAACCTCCTTAGCACGGTCAGATGGGTCGTCGAATCTAAAAAAACGTCTAACCAAGTTCGAAAAATGTCTGAACGTCTACTAAGTACGATGAGAATGACAATAATTCATCCTTCTTGATCGAATGGTACCTATAGGTGAAACATGGATCCAGCATTATGATGTAGAGACAAAGACGGAGTGGAAATATGCATGCTCTCCTTATCTGTAGAAGTTTCGCTGACGAATGTATATATATGATTATATATATATATATATATATATATATATATATATATATATATATATATATATATATATATATATATATATATATACCACTCCACTCCATATCATATTTTTTTTATTTCGACATTGCAACATTTTCAACCTAAAAATATTAGGTTTTAGTATTCATGTTTAACAAAAAACACACATACACCAGCTTTAACTCAGCTACGTAGCAAAATGCTGTTTAAAATATCTATGTGCAACAGCCAAATTAAAAAATTGTTTTTAATTTTTATTAATATTGAACAAAGCTATTATTCTATTGCATTTATTTACTTAAAAAAAAGCATTTTCTCAAACAACTTAGTACCTTTGTAAGTGGTA
Source organism: Pachyrhynchus sulphureomaculatus (assembly GCA_019049505.1). Classification (NCBI taxonomy): domain Eukaryota; kingdom Metazoa; phylum Arthropoda; class Insecta; order Coleoptera; family Curculionidae; genus Pachyrhynchus; species Pachyrhynchus sulphureomaculatus. Next base: position 95,353,584 of record CM032456.1, read on the forward strand.
ATAGCGAATTTTTTGTTGAAACTAGCCATAAAACATTATTTTTTGATGTCAAGTCAGGATTAAGAACTTCAAAAAACACTGGAAATAATACTACTCACTATATATCACCACTACACCAAACGCTGTTTTTTCCCTAGAAATCGACACTAGACTTTAAAGCATATAGTGTTATATCACCACTACACCAAACACTGTTTTTTTTGCACTCGACGCGCGTTTCGCTAACCGTGTTAGCTCCATCAGGAGCGATAATTGACTAGAGAGTCGTCACTCCTGATGAAGCTAACATGGTTAGCGAAACGCGCCTCGAGTACAAAAATAAAATGTCGTATCAAAGATTTTACACTCCCAATATAACCGGAAATTATAGTTTGGTTCAATATTAATAAAAATTAAAAACATTTTTTTAATTTAGCAACTACACATATATATTTTAAACAGCATTGCATGCTACGTAGCTTAGTTAAAGGTGGTGAATGCATGTTTTTTGTTAAACATGAATACTAAAACATTAAATTTTAATTTAAAGATGTTCAAAATAATAGTTTTATTCCATAATTTTAATGATTATACAGTTTTAGATTATTTATTAAAATGTATTTTTTTTTTAATTTAATAGTTTTCTTGCAACTTTAAATGTTTATAGTGTAAGATATACGAGATGAAAGAAATTGGGTAGGGAGTTTGAAGACTAGTTTCCTATATATACATAAAGTACTTCTATTCCAGTGTGCTTTTTCATTATTTCCAATTTTAACAGAGATACTATGTAGAAGTGATTGAGATATAGTTACAGAGTAACCTATATAGAACATGTTTTAGAAATACAAACTGATAATTTGGCCGATACCTACTTACCTCTAATAGTAGGTAAATGATTTTTTTCTTTCCTTACTAAAGGGAAGTAATGTACTCGTGAAAAATCACGCTTCGCTATTTTTGCTTTTCCTTACGTTCTAGGGTTCTTAGATCACGAAAAACATATTTTCCAGTTCTGTGGGTGTGTCTATCCGACTATCAACTAGTCGGTCTGTCGTTTCGTTGATTCTATAATTCTTGAACAAAATGATATTATATTACTTGAAATAGAAATTAGTTCCAAACTTTTAATAAAGAACCTAATTTCGCCTTAGTAAAATTTCGGATGTCGTCTCGCATCACTTCTTTCTTTTCCTCAAAAAAGTCGAAAAAGAAATATGGATGCGAATATTGCGAAAAATATACAATATATATCTGAATCGAACTCTAAGCGGTAACAATCTTTCTCTCCCCCTTACCCTATATAAGTATGATTATCCCGTGATATCCCTTCTTTATTTCGTTCGTATTTCATATTATTCATGAATATATTCTTACTTCGTATGTTCATGTATAATGGAAGCAAGTTCAAGTAGTCCAACTGCTCAAGATCTACGTTGCATTCGCATACTTTCTGTCTCTTCAGTTATGCTTGAAAATTATGTAAGACCCTTCTTGGCCGCGTATCATATTTTACTAAGACAATCTGGGTTCTGAGTTAGGAAGGTTTTTTTGAGCAATAACGTTTTGGGGGAATAGGGTGAAAGGGGCAAGTGCCGATATGCTATAAGGTTTTAACTGTATTATCGAAATTTACTTTCTCTTTAATTGACTATCAAACTCGCTATTTATTTTAGAGCTACATATTTGGAAAAAAAGTGCTGGATATATCACCTTACAGATTTTTTCCAAAATAGTACATAAAAATTTTCACAGTATGTTAATATTAAATTTTTCACCAGTCATATATCATTTTATATTAATATTATACAGATTTTGATCTAATTTTCTGCTACCCTCTGGAAAGGTATCCCTACAATTTTTACAAAAAAGCGATTGTAGTAATTTTTTCAATAATTTATGAATTAAAGTTCTATAAATAGTGTGTCCAATTTTTGCGATGGATGGACTAAAATTGAAACCATATGTATTTTAATATTGCTATTTATTGTGTATTCACTATAAGTCAGCTATTTACAAATTGTTTATACAGGTTGTGACATCACTTAGGAAAACGGTATAATTGGCAACATAAGTGTTGGAATCTAGTTGCCATTGAGCTAAAACTGGGGGTAGGTAAATATTTACATAGTTACTTGCTTTAGTTTCAGAATCACTAATAATACTCTTAGCTCTACTATAGAATTGCGTTACAGTCTTTTTTAAATCAGTTGCACAAGTATCATCATTACACAGTGCTACTACTTGTCCTAAAGCAATAAGTTCTTCAACAACGCTGTACGCTTCTGAACTACTGGAGATAAAAATATCATATCCTGATTGATTATAATAGTTAAACCAATAGTATGCTGTGTTGGCAATGCTATTGTTTAAGGCATAAAGCTCTTGATTTCCAAGATCCACACACTTTTCGATATCTTGACCTACAAAGTATATACGGAACAAATTTTAATCATATTTTTTTATAGTAAAATATGTAAGGGGTTAAAGGGTGCAGTATGGGATAAATGGGGTTACATCCCATATATGTTATTATAGATCTTTTTCTAGATTTGCGGGGACGAGAAATATGAAAATTAATTTAATGTTTCATTACTTTCAATTTTAATAAGGTAAATGGTGCCTTTTTTCAGGTTTTTAGTTGCAGTTATGAACAAATTTTAAGCATAGTTATTTATTTACCATATATAAGTAGATATAGCAGAAGGGGTCAGAAAAGGAATTAGAATTGTGATTTGACATTTATTTTATTATTGGTATCTTTCAGCGTCCTTTAAATCAAAGGAACGAATCAACCAAAAATATTGAAATACTAATCTCTATTATGCATATATATATATATATATATATATATATATATATATATATATATATATATATATATATATACATATATATATATATATTAGGGTGACCGCAAAAAAATCGATGTCGGAATTTTGTTCGTCTGGACCCCACAAAACGATTCCCCTTTCCAGATATTGAGATAGCCGAAATTTGAGCTCGATTAAACGACGTTAACCCGTGCCGCTCGTCGCTCAAAGTTTGAAAAAATCCAAATTTTTGGCCAAATAGCTAACATATGGAGCCATAACTCCAGAACGGTAAATAATAGAAACACGCTTAATATCTCAAAAGAAAGCTAATGTTGTTCTTCAAAATTTATATTCTATACATAATTGTTGTTATTTTAAGTCAAACCGAGTTACAACAGCCTTTAGCCCCAAAAACGTGACCTGGTACCAGTAGGAGCCAGTTTGGGAGTATTCTAAGAATTTTACAGGTTTTTACATAATGTGTCTCGGAATTAACATTTTTTTGTTAAAAAGTATTTTGGAACTCAATTTTCAAACATAAAAAGCCTTTTGTTCAAATTTAATCTTTTATTATATAGGGATTACCTGACTAGTTTACTAAAGAAAGACCCGTTTGACAGGTAAAAAGGAGGGTGAATCTAATTTCTATTTTAGGGATGGTGATTTTACTTCAGCGTACAACCGACCTTTTATTTATTCAGTTTAGTTTCTAAAGTGCCTTTGAGCTGGTTAGATCGAACAATTATCTAGTGAAGATATTTTAACGTTTTTTTTTTTTTTTTATTTTCCAAGTGTGTGTGTTATTGTTTTTATAACTATTATAGTATTATTTTAAAAGACATTTGAAAATATTTTATTGAAATTAAAGTTTGCAATATAGTTTGTTTCATTTTCCAAGTTAACTGTTATTTACCTATTGGCCTCTTAAATGGCATCCACATCAGGTGTACAAAGCCGGACCAAGGATAAAATATTTCTTGTAAGCTATCCCATTCACCAGATCACCGGTTGTAAACTACCCTCAAATCGTCTAGTTTTGTGTGCTTTATTTTATAATTTACGTACTGTGAAATTAACTGTAAGAGAATCAGCAAAACTTACAATACGAGAAGTGTTCATTTTTTGGGAGAAAGCTCGAATCCCGACTAAACATGAGCAAGATGCAATTACTAAGCTGGAAAAACTTCACGCCGAGTGGAGAACTCTTCAAAAAGACCGGAAGAAAACATCGAAAACGGCCAAGAACAAATTTAAACAGTTTGTTGAAAAGTTGGATGATCTCTTTGATATTGCTCAACAAGATGCCTTGGCTCTGATGAAATCGGAAGAAGATAAGGCGTTTCTCGTGAAACAGAGGCAGAAGGGCCGCCCAGGTTCCATGACTGGAGTGGATCTCAAGTTGTCTCGAGCTGAAGAAATCAAGGTGCAAAAGGAACTTGCAAAAATGAACCGACAAATCCAAGAAGAAACTTTTGATATTGGTGAGTTTTTTTTTTATTATTAGTATTCTAAAAAATAGATAAACAAATAAGTAAATAGTTTCATTATAATTGAAAGAAAATTGTACATGAGAGCATGATTTGGCATCTTTATGATTGAGTTTATATTTTTTAAATAATACCTTTTGATAATTAGAAGTAGGTAATTTAGTACCTATGTATTATTACTATTCTGCTAAAACGACAAGTTTTTATAGTCTTTTTTTTTCTCTTTCTTTTGTTGCTTCTTAGAGACGGATGATGAAGACAAGTTCGAAGAAGGAGAAGAAGACACTGCAGAGGACAGCATCTACCAGGAACTTGAGAGCTTGGAGGAAATGGACATCCCTGAAGAAGCTGCAGAAGATCCAGGACCATCTGAGAGCAAGAGGATGAAAGTTTCATTTGCAAGGGGCGTTAAAGAGATTTTAAACATGAAATTGTCAATTTTATTAGATCGATGTAAGGTATCCGACAGAAATGCCACGAGAATTTTAATAGCTACTCTAGAAGCACTAAACCTTGACCCTCTTGAGTACAAAGTCTCGAAAACTTTATTACATGATAGAAGGCAAATGTTTAGAGAACAATATAATAAAAAAAATTTTGATAAAGTAAACATTCCTGAAAAAGATCCCGTGGTTGTCCATTGGGACGGTAAACTTTTACCGGGTGTTTTAAAAAATGAACAATGTGAGCGAATAGCTATAGCTATTTCATATGGCGAAAAGGAACAGCTGCTGGGAGTTCCTGTAACAGCAAACAGCTCTGGAGACGAGCAAGCCGTAGCCGTATATGAATGCCTACATGAATGGGGTCTTCTCAACACCGTCAAGGCGATGTGCTTCGACACTACAGCTTCCAACACGGGAAGACTCAAAGGAGCATGCGTCATATTGGAGCAAATGTGAGGAAGAGAATTGTTATACCTAGCTTGCCGTCACCATATCTTGGAAATTCTGTTAAGAGGCGTATTCGACACAAAAATGGGATCAACCACTGGACCTTATCCAGACATTTTCAAGAGATTCCTCACTGCGTGGCCCAAGATAGACAAAGGAAAATACGACACAGGTATCAGTGACAATCTAATACAAAAGCAGCTAACTCCAGAAGTAATTGCAAATGTTACTGCTGAATTCGAGACCAAATTAACTGAGAGCCACCCCAGAGATGACTACAAGGAGCTATTGCAGTTGGTTCTCGTATTTGTTGGATCACTAGACGGCAATGTTGTGGGTTTTAGAACTCCAGAAGCCATTCATCACGCAAGGTGGATGGCAAAGGCTATTTACTGCTTAAAAATATTCATTTTTCGGCGTCAATTTAAGATGTCTAAAAAAGAAGAAAGTTCTGTGCGTGCCATTTCTGTTTTCCTAGTTAAAATTTATTTTAAAGCTTAGTTCAATGCTCCAAAAGCTCATCTTGCACCAAAGCAAGATTTAGGTATTTTGCATAGTCTGTTAGACTATAAAGAATGTGACAACGACATTGCAGAAATAGCCCTGACCAAATTTTCGAACCATTTGTGGTATTTGAATGCAAAGTTGGTGGGATTATCGTTTTTTGATCCCACCATTACAGACGATGAAAAGTTGTTAATGGCTAATAAATTGCTCAGTAGCACAGATGAACCATCACAGCACGCTAGGGTTGTAAATCCAAAAGTTAGGAAAGAAAACTTAAAAGAGGTAGTTGATGGAGGATTGGTAAATTTACTTACCAAAGAAACGTTTACATTCTTTGACCAATTTAATATAAAAACAGATTTCCTAAGACAACATGCCTCAAAATAATGACTTCCAAGAAGGATTGAAAATTGTCAAAACATTAAAAGTAGTTAATGATATGGCTGAGCGTGGTGTTAAATTAATAACCGACTTTAACGACCTTCTGACAAAAGATGAAGACCAAAAGCAATATGTCCTGCAAGTTGTAAGTAAATGCCGAGCATTATATCCTGATGTTTCAAAAACTACTTTAACAAAAGCTCTAGAATAGATTAGATAACTATGTAAAATTATCAACTCATGTAGGTACTACGTCTGTATCTTTTCTGTGTCTGTTTTGTATGTATTATATACCTAATTTTTATATTTTAAAATAAAAAATGTCATTAGACTTATCAGTATTACTTGTTTTTTTATTATATTTCTACTTTAAACTCAAAAATATACAAAAAAAAAGCAAAATTTATCACTTAATAACAAAATATACGAAGTATGCTCCTAGTGGTACCAGGTCACGTTTTTGGGGCTAAAGGCTATTGTAACTCGGTTTGACTTAAAATAATAACAATTATGTATAGAATATAAATTTTGAAGAACAACATTAGCTTTCTTTTGAGATATCAAGCGTGTTTCTATTATTTACCGTTCTGGAGTTATGGCTCCATATGTCAGCTTTTTGGCCAAAAATTTGGATTTTTTTCAAATTTTGAGCGACGAGCGGCACGGGTTAAACGTCGTTTAATCGAGCTCAAATTTCTGCTATCGCAATATCTGGAAAGGGGAATCGTTTTGTGGGGTCCAGATGAACAAGATTCCGACATTTTTTTTCCCCCTCTATGAGATCCGGTCACTCTAATATATATATATATATATATATATATATATATATATATATATATATATATAAATAAATAAATATAAGTAATTCCACATAAAGATAAACAAAATAAGAAATACGCCTACTTAGAAGCACAATGTATACTACACCATCTATACCCTGGGGATACAAGTGTACATAATTTACTTTACCTTTTTCTTTCGCAGTTTCTTCAAGAGAACTGATTTCATCCCAGTAAGGTTTGGCAGCACTAGTTATGTTGCTAATGAGGCTGCTTTTAGCATCGTCTATTTGTACATACAGGGGTATTATATTATCACGAATTTCAATCTCAGCTTCATGCTGCAGAACTTTAACTTCCGTATCTACGTCCTCGAAGAATGTTTTTAAATCTTCAGGTGTTACCTGGAGATGCTGAAAATAACATAGAATGTAAATAGGTATACCTAATTAGTTTTATGTAAAAAAGAAAATTGGTAACAATCAGTTTCATCCATCTCATATATTAATAATGTTTAGATTAAAAAAAAAACGCCGAAGTGCAAGTCGGACTTGCGCAATTAGTGTTCCATACCGTGATTGCTGAAGTGTTCTATGAAATTCAGTCACATATTCATCTTCAATCTAAGAATTACCGAGAATATATAATCTTGGAAAAAATGTTTAAAACAAAGAAGACCTTAATTTTTTTATTTACCAGGGAAATTATCAAAGATAATGCACTCAATATATTCCAGAATTTCTTCGAAATTTTCTGATTAGTAATCTTAGAAATAGGGAAGGTGGACAGCGATTTTTCGCAATTTTTTTTGAGAAAAATTTGCGCGAGTATTACATCATATATATTTTTGAACTCATATTCTCAGAAGCTCTCATTTGACACCCCACTCGATGACCTAGCAAAAAAATTCCTATATTTGTGATGAATTTCATCTTTCTATGTCAAATAGTTTTTGGAGAAAATCAGGTAGAACACACAGACAGACACACACAGACGGACACTGAAGTAAATCCATAAGTGTTCCTTACGAAACATTAAAGATGAAATTTATGAGCTTGAAATAAATTCAAAATAGCCAGAAAGATTTATTATAAGAAAAAAATTACACCCACCATTTTCATTTAGTCAAGTAGTGTTAAAATTTTTCATTATAAAGTGGAATAAAAATCGAAACTAAACTCAAGACGTTTGTATATTTTTTGTATTATTAAATACAGTTATTCAACATGAAATCAACGGACTTACTAGCGATTCTTTGCATAGAAAATAAAAATTGTATTATAGATTTTAACTCGTAGTACTTATTTAAGTAGGAATAAATTTGATATCTTTCAAGAATATTAAACTTATATAGATTTTAGTTGGTTACAAAAATGTGATAATAACAAAGTCTTAGATATATAAATTTAATTACTTACATATGCTAGGGCAGCACTAACTGAAAGTAGAAACACAAATTTGGGGAACATCTTGACTAGATGATGCTGGAAACCAAGATAAGTTCAGTATGAACGATTGGTTTTAAATATGGAAAATATTTCGATAAATAACCACTTAAAGATAATCTACGTAATAATAATTAATCTTGATAACAGAGAAAAGTAAAGGCTGTTTCGTACATTCAACATAAGTACTTACCCTTTAGTTTTAAGTGTTGACGAACACCGATTCAAAGAAAATGTGACCTTATGGTTCATTCATCTTCTTGAAGTGCCATATCCGGTACGGATATGATTCACTTACCAGATAGTTACATATTTTTATAAGCTCTATTGCAACCTCTCTCTCTCTCTCAATCCTTTCGCCCCAATAGGAGTATCGGTGACACTATGCAGTTGCTGCATCGGCAGTCATTCTCCAAGCATCTCGATCCTGCGCGACCTGATTTGACTCGTGCAACACCAAGGAGTAATCTTACTTGATCGAACCATCTTGTTGATGACCGTCCCTTTGATCTTTTACCTTCTACCTTCTCAGTTACTATAAGCTTTTCCCGTGGCATCCACTTTCCTTATAATGTGACCAAATTATTTCAGGTACCGTCTGGTAATTCTATTTGGAAGTCGGTCATTGATACTAAGCTCTTCAAGAATAGATACATTCGTACGGTGTTCGGTATATGATACTCTGAGGATTCTTCGACGCGTAAGTTGCTATGGGAAATATAAGGCTGGATAGCAATCTTTACTTTGTGTTTTTTGTAACAGACCATAATGAGTTTGATCGTCGACTTTCTAAATATAGCCAAACGTCATTTACTTCCGCTTTACTTCGCCACCATTGTTAGTTATGAGGGATCTCAAATAGTTGAAATGGTCTACAACAGTGAAACCAGCAAATTCATTTATGTATGACAGATCTTCATTACGACTAACAATCATTTCTTTGATTTTCGCTCGATTTCCATAGTTTTTGCTAGTGATTTCTGGATGCTCCATAATTGAATCTAGGTCTTGTATTGAAGTTGCAAGTATCATCTGCATATCTAAGGTTATTTAGCTTTTTTCGACCGATTGTCACACCCCCACTCCAGCCATCCAAAACAGACTTCAATATATGTTCACTACATATGTTAAAAAGTAAGGGTGACAGGGTGACAGAATACACCACTGTCTGACGCCAGATTCTGTGTTAAAGGGATCGGAAAAAGAATTATTCAGTTTAATTCTGCTTGTGTTCTCATACGAGGATCTAATAAGGTTTACAAGTTGTATAGGAGTTCCCAGGTTGATTAGAATCGATCAGAGTTTGTTCCATTTTATGCCGTCAAAAGCTTTAAAGTCGTCTATAAAACAGATGCTGTTATTTGGAATTCCCTGACTTTTTCTATTACCTGACGTATGTTGAGAATTTCTTCTCTAGTCTCTCTTCCTGGAATGAAGCCTGTTTGTTCGGTAGATATTTGTGTATCGGCTAAACTGTAGCTCATTTTCAGCAGAAAGGAAATAGTGCCATTCTGTAAGATACGTTGAAAAGTCTTTAGAAAACTTGTGTTAGTTCTAGCATGCATTTTTGAGTACTACGGCAGCCATTCCGTCAGCGCAAGAAGCTTGTTTGGTGTACAGCTCCATCAAAATATGTATTATACACTGTCTGAAAAAAATATAGGACTTTATTAACTGCACTAGGAGAATAATTTCTTTGTGTTTTTCCCTAGAAATCGACACTAGACAGTAAAGCAAAGAGTGAATCTAACAAGTTGACAAGTTGGCTGTCTCAACTGATATTGTTGCAATAGTATTATCTAGCAATGTGAATGGTGGTAAAGTGAACTTAGTGAAATTTTGACTTATAGCCTTAGCGACTGACCGAAAAGACCTGGAATTGTTGGGGAAAGCAAAAAAAGTTTGCTTTTAATTCTTTGTTTGGGTGACTCTTTGGTTTCGTCAATAATATCTTTGCATCTGTTTTGGGTATCAACAAAGATGTTTCTATTTATGATGTTAGGATTTTTACGACATTATCGGTAGGTAAGATGTTTAGAAGCAACAGCGCCCTTGCATTTTCGGTCGAACTAAGGCTTGTGTGTGGGTGTAGCCTTCCATACTAGCCGAAATGACATCGAAAACCTCCTTAGTGCAGTCAGATAGGTCGTCAGATTTAAAACAAACGTTTAACCACGGAAAAGTTCAAAAATATTCAATGAATTCTTCCCATATGAATCGCTGATAATTTTTAATAGAATACTGATGAAAGCCACTCATTTAAATGCCCAAAAATAGATGCAATGGCGCATTCAGTTAAAATTGTCAAATATAATTTAGATCCATCCTTAATTTGCTGAAATTTTTTTTATCATTATTAACGAAAGCAGGTTATCTGATCACCAAATATTACTATCTAAACTAAGTATATCCGGCTAAACCTGATTCATCAACTTGGAGTATGCTGATATGTTGCATTATTCTCGTGAACAGAGCTCTATCTATTTTATTAAAAAACAAACACTTACAACAAAATTATATAGATATATTCTTTAATTAGACGGCCTCTGTAGCGGAATGGGTTAAAAACCTGCATATAAAACCGATGGTCGCTGGTTCGATTCCGGCAATCGGCTGGATGTGTCTGTATTTTTAGGTAGTAGGTAATGCAGAAATGCCATAACTACCGTGTTGTCTTACACGTAACGTGAAATACAAATGTGTATGTTTCGGCACCTGGACAACGTTGACTTATATTATGACATTCCCATCAATATATCTTATTAGAGATATGATCAGAAAAAGAGTAAAAATCCCTGTAATGGCGGGGGGGTTGATTATGGAAAAAAATAGTTTTGAATTCCTCACCTCACCTGTCAATCGTTAATACTAACTAAACGCAGTAACTTGGTCAAAACTTTTATAAGATTCTAAATTTTTAATCATCTTAAGATGTATATTGAAGATATATCCAGATGTTTTCTAGTGAAAATACGTTATTGGTAGAACTATATGGAGAAAAATTTGTAAACAATTTTACTACAATTTACTACAATTGCAATTTGCATTTGGTACAATTTGCAATTACCATCATACACCCTCGAAGTGCTAACTAGAGTGTGCATTATTTCAAACATTTCTTTTTGGTGTTTCGTACGATCACTTCGGTGTCTGTCTGTCCGTCTGTCCGCTTGTCCGTCTGTCCGCCTGTCTCTCACACCCGATTTTCTCCGAAACTATCTTATATAGAAAGTTGAAAATTGGTAGTAAAATAGGAACTGATGGCCTCATCAGAGCCGCGTAGTTTTGAAAGTTGTAACTTGGTCAAAGCTTTTATAAGATTCTAAATTTTTAATCATCTTAAGATGTATATGGAAGATATATCCAGATCTTTTCCGGTGAAAATACGTTATTGATAGAACTATATGGAGAAAAATCTGTAAACACTTTTACTACAATTTACTACAATTGCAATTTGCGTTTGGTTCAATTTACATTAACCGTGATACACCCTGGAAGTGTTAACTACAGTGTGCATTATTTTAAACATTTCTTTTTAGTGTTCCGTAGTGAACACTTATAAGATCACTTCGGTGTCCGTCTGTCCGTCTGTCCGTCTGTCCGCCTGTCCGTCTGTCCGTCTGTCCGTCTGTCCGTCTGTCCGTCTGTCCGTCTGTCCGTCTGTCCGTCTGTCCGTCTGTCCGTCTGTCCGTCTGTCCGTCTGTCCGTCTGTCCGTCTGTCCGTCTGTCCGTCTGTCCGTCTGTCCGTCTGTCCGTCTGTCCGTCTGTCCGTCTGTCCGTCTGTCCGTCTGTCCGTCTGTCCGTCTGTCCGTCTGTCAGTGTGTCCGTCTGTCCGTCTGCCCGTCTGTCCGTCCGTCCATCCGTCCATCCGTCCGCCTGTCCGTCTGTCCGTCTGTCCGTCTGTCCGTCTGTCCGTCTGTCCGTCTGTCCGTCTGTCCGTCTGTCCGTCTGTCCGTCTGTCCGTCTGTCCGTCTGTCCGTCTGTCCGTCTGTCCGTCTGTCCGTCTGTCCGTCTGTCCGTCTGTCCGTCTGTCCGTCTGTCCATCTGTCCGTCTGTCCGTCTGTCCGTCTGTCTCTCACACCCGATTTTCTCCGAAACTATTAACACAGAAAGTTGAAATTTGGTAGTAATATAGGAATTGATGGCCTCATCAAAACCGTGTAGTTTTAAGAGTTAAATTTTGACTTAAGGGGTTAGTTTTAGGGGGTGAAATCGGAAGTGAAAAAAAAATTTACCAGGTCATCGAGTAGGGTGGCAAATGAAAGCTTGTAAAAGCACGAGTTCAAAAATATATATAATGTAATACTTGCGCACACTTTTCTTCGTATTATTTTTAAAAAATCGCGAAAATTCGCTGTCCCCCCTTATCTCGAAAAGTACTGATCAAAGAATTTTGAAAAAATTCTGGTATATTCTTCTCAAGATGTAGATTGAACGAAAATTATCACCTTTAATAATTTATCTGGTATACAAAAAAATAAAAAACTTCAAGGTCAGCAGTTTTCAGTAAAGATCGGAAAATAACTTTATTGAAAACTTATTTATCTTGTGAAGTCATCGATCATTTTATACCTCCGAAACAAAACTTTTTATTTTAAAAGCAATCAACGTACGGAACAGTAATTGCACAAGTCGAACTTGCACTTCACCGGTTTTTTCAAAAGTAACCTTCGTCTCATGATCAGCAGAGCACAAAATGTAAACACTTCAATACAAAAATGTATTAATATCCTGCCAATCAGAGAATAATAGGTACTTACACTAATTCATAGAAAATATTCCGATCAAGTAAAACTTAAATAATGACTTGCATATCCCCTTCAGAAAATAATTCTTAATTCAACCAACTTAAAAGCTTTAGATTTAACAAAAATCCAGACTCATGTTTATTTATAATTTGAAGAGTTATTTCCTATTGTACAAAGATCATATTTATTTTTTTACTATTAAAATTAATTAGGCAGGTGAGGACAATTCAGACATAGTAAAGTACTTATGTTTTCTGAAAAACAAATACAATAGATTTTTTGTTACTAAGCAAACAAAACATTTCCGGGATTAATTTAATTAATAAATTAATAACTCAATTTCTTCTTGTGACTAAACTGCTCATAAAAATAAATCGTTAAAGTGATTTAGCCAGTACATCTTTCGTAAATATGCAATTCTAATAGAAATACTGATTTTATTTTCTCACAATAAAGATTCCAAGGATTACAACATATGGTGACATATTATTCACAAAAAAAGTTGACCAAATAGATTTACTACTGAAAACTTACATTTTTTTTTTTGGACATAGAACACGTACTGTAGTGGCTTCCGCAAAGCGCTACAAGAGCGCCGCATGTGCGCAAAAAGAGTTTCACATTGCTCTTAAACCGCTGTAAATTGTACTCTGCTGCAAACACAGTCCCGGAGATATCATTCTAAAGAGGTGAGGTTCTTTATATAAAAAAATTCTTGAAACGGATTTTACGATGAATAACACGCTGCACCTCATACGGATGTAATGTATTAGGGAGACGTGTATTCCTAGCATGCACCTCTTTAGGAGGAATTAAGCAGGATATATCCATCGGACACTTTCTATGACAGAATAGACTCAAATTGCCAACAATTCTTCATTATTCTAAGGAACAAAAGTTGCACATCGGTAGAATTTGAGCTTTACTTCCTGCGGTATTCGGATATTTGCATGAGTAGTTGATCTTTGAATGTTCAAGATAAATGAAGAAATAAGCGTGCTGTCATCAGCAAAGCTGTAGATTGGATATCTGGTTCTTTCAGCAGATCGTTAATGTAAAGGGAAAAAGACAGTAGAAGACCCTGTTAAGCCTAGGGACACACCGACGTTAATACTGAACATAGTAAATAGAAACTCGTTAACTCTCACTCGTAATGGACGCTCCCTAAGGAAACACGAGAGCCATAAAGAAAGCCTTTCAGATATACCATAAGAGCATAGCTTAGCCAACAATCCGTTAAGCCAAACACGCTCGAATTCCTTGAATATATCAAGTATAACCTCTCGAGATTCTCCAAAACCTGCAGCTTGATAGCCTTTCTCAGCCTTTTTTTAATATTACTGAAAGCTGTGGCTGAACTGTAGGGTATTTCCATCAGGAAAGGAATATTCCTTTTCTGTAGAATAGATTGCAGAATCTACAAAAAATTCGCGTTAGTTAACTTTCGCATTTTTTGAGTGCTATGGCAGGTATTGCATCAGCGTCAAATGCTTTTTTGGTGTCTAGCTTAATACTGAATAAATGAATCAGAAATACTCCCACAGGACTGGCTGACATCTACAAATCTAGCCCTTCCAAAAAAAACATAAAGCTAGCAGATGCGGAGACCACCGTACGATACGCCTGATGAGTGGGTTTAGAAGAGGAACAGGCACCACGGAAGCAATTCTGGAGTTGACCCTGACAGCTGAAAGATACCTTAAAGTGCAGAAAAAGCTGCACACGTGGTTTGTTGACTACAGAAAGGCATTCGACTGAATCGAACATGACAAACTAATTTATATTTTGCAAGAAGTAGAGCTGGAACCAGAAAGGATACTTTCGCACAGAAAATGGTAATACAATTATACCAATATAAAAAGAGAAGTCAGTCAAAGATGCATTTTATTTCCACTCCACGTGTATGCGGAATATATAATTAAATCATCGGTTAGAAGAATGCTCAAAAGGCTCCAAAGCTAATGGAAGTGTAGTCAACAATCTAAGATACGGAGATGACACCGTCGGTCTGGCAGAGTCTGAGAAAGATTTACAAATGCTGATAAATGTCCTGTCAGAATCAATTGCCCAGTTGGGTTTATTAATGAACTCTACGAAAACCAAAACTATTGTTCAAATAGCCATCTACGATGATATCATCCAAAACATTTATAGTTACATATACTTAG
>CM032456.1:95368886-95426386 GCA_019049505.1 Pachyrhynchus sulphureomaculatus
AAAATATTCTGCTTCTCAAGAAAGATCTAGAATGTTCAACAAGAAAGTATCTTAAAAGTTATTTATAAACAGTTTAACATTGACGTATCTGCTAAGGCGAGAGATTTTTCTTTTGGTTCATTGCAAATTCTGTGCTACAAGTCATAATTTAATGTTAACAAGTTGTATACATTTTACTTCTGAATGGCTGGCGGCAGAAGTTTTTCTTGCATATGGGTTATAGCACATTAAGCGAGGGGTGGTTTACACTATTTTTAAACCTTAATAAAATATTGTTTATTCTAGCTTTAGCCTTTTTTTTGCATTGCCGAGTTGATAAGACACCACTTTTAGTGTTCCCTACGGAACACTTATAAGATCACTTCGGTGTCTGTCTATCCGTCTTTCACACCCAATTTTCTTCGAAACTATTTGACATAGAAAGTTAAAATTTGGCACTAATATAGGAATTGATGGCTTCATCAGAGCCCTGTAGTTTTGAAACTTAAATTTTGACTTAAGGGGTTAGTTTTGGGGAGTGAAATTAGAAGTGAAAACAAAAATTACCAGATCATCGAGTGGGGTGTCAAATGAAAGCTTGTAAAAAGACGAGTTCAAAAATATATATAACTAGCCGGGCGTGCGGCTCCGTTCGCGTGGACTTTATTCACTACTATCGTCACTGCTTATTCCTTATGTTACACAACGTAATAAAATATCTCCCATTATTTTCCCTTATCTCCCAATATTTCTCCTTATCTCCCATTATCACTACATAATTTCCATTATCTAGGCTTATCTCTGCTCATCTCCCCTTATTTCTCCTTATCTCCCATTATTTCTCCTTATCTCCCACTATCTCACCTTATTTCCCATTATCTAGGCTTATCTCGACTTATCTCGCAATATTTCTCCTTATCTCCCATTATTTCTCCTTATCTCCCATTATCTCACCATAACTCCCATTATATAGACTTATCTCTGCTTATCTCCCATTATTTCTCTCTTATCTACCATTATTTATACTTATCTCCCATTATCGAGGCTTATCTCGACTTATCTCCCATTATCTCTCATTATCTAGGCATTTATCGAATTATATAGAACATATGTATAAATTTATAAAAACATGTAAATCAGATAAGTGGTTCTCGAGTGATAAGCGCACTAACGGACAGACAGACAGACAGAGAGACGTTGCATTTTATATATATATTATATTTTTGCTACATGATATTGTTCCATATTTAAGGCTTTAGGCAATGTATTGCAAGAGAACGCGCTAGTGGCACACTTTTCTTCTACTTGATTCACTACTATCGTCACTGCTTATTCCTTATGTCAAAATATATCCTATAACCTGGCCAGAGAACATATGTATGCTTAAAAAAAAAGCACGTAAATCGGATAAGTGGTTCTCCAGTGATAAGCGCACTAACGGACAGACAGACAGAGAAAGGCGTTGCATTTTATATATATTATAGATATTCTTTCCTCCATGATATTGTTTCCATATTTAAAGGTTTAACATGTTTAAAAAAAAAAACGAACGTAAATCGGATAAGTGGTTATCCAGTGATAAGCGCACTAACGGACAGACAGACAGAGAGAGACATTGCATTTTATATATATTATAGATATCCTTTGCTACATGATATTGTTCCATATTTAGTGGTTTAGGCAGTGTATTGCAAGAGAACGCGCTAGCGGCAAACTTTTTTTCCGATTTTATTCACTATTATCGTCACTGCTTATTCCTCATGTTATATAACGTAATAAAATATATCCTATAACCTGGCCAGCGAACATACGTATGTTTAAAAAAAAGCACGTAAATCGGATAAGTGGTTCTCCAGTGATAAGAGCACTAACGGACGGACAGACAGACAGACAGAGAAACGTTGCATTTTATACATATTATAGATATAGATTATTATTATTATATAACCTGGCCAAACAATATATGTATGAATTTAAAAAAAAGACACGTAAATCGAATAAGTAGTTCTCGCGTGATAAACGCACTAATGGACAGACAGACAGACAGACATTGCATTTTATATATTATAGATTATAGATATTCTCTGCTACATAATATTGTTCCACATTTAGTAGTTTAGACTGTGTATTGCAAGAGAACGGGCTAGCGGCAAACTTTTTTCCGACTTCATTCACTATTATCGTCACTGCTCATTCCTTACCCTACCTATCTAATAAAATATAACCTATAACCTGGCCGGAGAACATATGTACGTTTAAAAAAAAAAAGTACGAAAATCGGATAAGTGGTTCTCCAGTGATAAGCGCACTAACGGGCAGACAGACAGACAGAGATACGTTGCATTTTATATATATTATAGATCTAATAAAATATATATCTATAACCTCGTCAGAGAACATGTATGAATTTAAAAAATCACGTAAATCAGATAACTGGTTCTCGAGGGATAAGCGCACTAACGGACAGACAGACAGACAGAGAGACGTTGCATTCTATCTATATATAGATATTATAGATATAGATTATTATTATTTTTATATAACCTGGCCAAAGAATATATATATATGAATTTAAAAAAAAAAACACGTAAATCGGATAAGTGGTTCTCGCGTGACAAACGCACTAATGGACAGACAGACAGACAGAGAGACATTGCATTTTATATATATTATAGATTATAGATTATAGATATTCTCTGCTATATAATATTGTTCCATATTTAATGGTTTAGGCTGTGTACTGCAAGGCAACGCGCTAGCGGCAAACTTTTTTTCCGACTTCAATCACTATTTTACGTCACTGCTCATTCCTTATGCTACCTATCGTAATAAAATATAGCCTATAACCTGGCCAGAGAACATATGTATGTTTTAAAAAAAAATACATAAATCGGATAAGTGGTTCTCCAGTGATAAGCGCACTAACGGACAGACAGACAGACAGACAGAGAGACGTTGCATTTTATATATATTATAGATGTATTATTTTTAAAAAAGTTCAAAAAATCGCTCTCCCCCCCCATTATCTCAAAAAGTACTAATCAAAAAATTTTGAGAAAATTCTGGAATATTCTCTACAGGGTGTAGATTGAAGGAAAATTATCACGAGTATATTAACTTTAATAATTTGTCTGGTATATAAAAAAAAACATTGGGAGTTGAGTTTTGAATTGGATCGCGATGTGTGTAACTGTGAATCGAACGCCCGGCAACAGTCAACTCGTTCAACGAGCGTTATTACAGTAGTGTTTCGATCTATTTAATTATTTTGTCGAATGCAAACGAGATTGCAAACGAGAGAGATTAGAAATAAAGCAGAGAGTAGTGTTAGATTAAGAGATTTATGAGAATAATTTTGTGAAATTGTATAAAACTAACGAAACGATAAGAGACGACCTTGATCGTTTTGCTGTTTACGGTGACAAGAAATATAAACAACAGTTTTTTTTTCTTTTTCTCCCGTTCGTGAAAATGGAATATACGAGGAACACACGTAAAGTTTTTATGACAGAAAAAACAATGGATAGCGATGATTATACCTCAGGAAACTCGAAAAGAGAAAGAGTCGAAGAAAAAAGAAGAGACAAAGGGATTATTCAAGAAGAGTAAAAATCTGATAACAACACCACAGAAAGAGAAAAACGAAAGAGTAGATAAGATAGACAATTTGATAGAAATGATGAGGGAGCTAATGTCAGGTATAAAGGATATAAAACAAGATCAGGAGAGATACTAACAAGAGTTGAAGGAACTAAGAAAGGAGAATGAAGTATTGAAAGAGGAAAATAAGATAATTAGAGAAAACATGAGAAGTACGGATCTGAAGATGAGTAGACTGGAGAAAGACAACGTAAGGATTAATATTGTAATATCAGGAATGAGATTTGAAGCGAATAGCCAACCAGATCTGAAAATGGGTGTAGAACATTTTATGGAGACACAAGATACAGAACTCATACAAACAGAAGAAACTAATATAGAAGAAACAAAAGAGGCAATCAGCAATTTAAACAGTTATAGATTAACTCAACTCCACGGGCCTTACATCCCTAACAGAAGGGGTAGAAAGGTATAAGGATTAAGTAAGAAAGTAAGTATAAAAAAAACAAAAATTTCAAGATCATCAGGTTTCACTAAAGATAGGAAAAAAAATTTGTTGAAAACTCATTTGGGATGTTTTTGTGAAGTCACTGATCCTTTTATACTTCCATAACAAAACTTTTTATTAGTGTTCCATACGGAACACTTATAAGATCACTTCGGTGTCTGTCTGTCTGTCTGTCTGTCTGTCTGTCTGTATGTCTGTCTGTCTGTCTGTCTGTCTGTCTGTCTGTCTGTCTGTCTGTCTGTCACACCCGATTTTCTCGGAAACTATTTGACATAGAAAGGTGAAATTTGGTAATAATATAGGAATTGATGGCCTCATCAGAGCCATGTAGTTTTGAGAATTAAATTTTGACTTAAGGGGTTAGTTTTGGGGGGTGAAGTCGGAAGTGAAAAAAAAATTTTTTTACTAGGTCATCGAGTGTGGTGTCAAATGAAAGCTTGTGAAAACACGAATAAAAATATATATATATATATTATACTTGCGCGCACTTTTCTTTGTATTATTTTTAAAAATTCGCGAAAAAATCGCTGTCCCGGGCCTTATCTTGAAAAGTACTTATCAAAAAATTTCGAAAAAATTCTGGAATATTCTCCACGGGGTGTAGATTGAACGAAAATTATCACGAGTGCATTATCTTTAATAATTTATATTGTATATAAAAAACAAAAATTTCAAGGTCATCAGATTTCAGTAAAGATTGGAAACAAACTTTGTTGAAAACTCATTTGGGGTGTATTTTGTGAAGTCACCGATCATTTTATACCACCGTAACATAAATTTTGACTTAAGAGGTTCGTTTTGAGGGGTGAAATCGGAAGTGAAAAAAAAATTTTTTTACTAGGTCATATACATATATATATATTTATATATATACATATATATATTTATATATATATATATATATATATATATATATATATATATATATATATATATATATATACATATATATATATATATATATATATATATATATATATATATATATATGTATATGTATATATATATATATATATATATATATATATATATATATATATACATATATATATATATATATATATATATATATAATGTAATACTTGCGCACACTTTTCTTCGTATTACTTTTAAAAAATCGCTGTCCCCTACCTTATCTCGAAAAATACTGATCAAAAAATTTTGAAAAAATTCTGGAATATTCTCGACGGGGTATAGATTGAACGAAAATTATCACGAGTGCATTACCTTTAATAATTTATTTGGTATATAAAAAAAACAAAATTTCAAGGTCACCAGTTTTCAGTAAAGATTGGAAACAAACTTTGTTGAAAATTCATTTGGGGTGTGTTTTATGAAGTCACTGATCATTTTATACCACCCTAACAAAAATTTTTATTTTAAAAACAATCAACGTACGGAACACTAATTGTGCAAGTTCAACTTGCACTTGACCGGTTTTTTTTAAAAGCAATCACCGTACGGAAAACTAATTGCACTTAACCGGTTAGTGTAGTTTTAAAGTTAGATCTTGAAAGTGAATCAGGTAATAAATATATGAATATGAATTTTGTTGTGACAGTGCTGGTTTTATTCAATAATATAAATTCCATTATTATCGAGAAAAAGAGGCTCATGCGATTTTCGACAGAAGTTAGGGCCCATATTATTATAAAACTTAAAACTCAGATAAACTGTAGATTGGCTAATCTTTAAGAAGTAAAAAAATTGAAGAATTTGATTATATTTAAAAAAATATATACGTCATTAATATATCCAAATACAGAGATAAGTTTCAGGTTAACCTATGGACTAAAAAAGTTTAAAGTCATGCTCATGTTTGCGAATATATATGTTATATAATAAATATATATTAAAAGATGAGAGATAAGATACACATGATGAACTTGAAACTTAATTAATAGACAATGGCAATGGAATGGTAGAATATATGAGATACGTTGTAATGATTATGGTAAAAAGTAGGTATATTGGATAAACCTGAAGGTAGATTTAAACACGATTTAAAGCATAGTTTTGTGGTCCAGAAAATCAGAAAAATCAAGCATTACGGTACATGCCTACCTAAGCATACAGTAATATTAGATAACTTAAGGCTAGTTAAAAATGTATCAAATAGGAGATTAAGCACATGGAGCACATGGAAAAGTATTGAAACTTTAAAATCTAAAAATAGTCTAAATAAAAGCAGTTAGATGGTTTGTTCTTCAATTGTCAGTCAGACAGTCAATCATCGCTCCTGATGAAGCTAACATGGTTAGCGAAACGCGCGTCGAGTGCAAAAATAAAATGTTTGGTGTAGTGGTGATATATACTGAGTAGTATCATTGTGCCAAAGATTCCACATTCCCAACTTAGTTAATAATTATGGTTAGCGAAACAAATGTCGAGTGTTTGGTGTAGTAGTGATAACTGATACGTAATACCAATTCAATTTAAAGTTAAATTGTGGATTGGCCTAAGCTCTATAATATTAAACCTGAAAAAAAGATTAATACTTTCCTTACTAAAATCAAGTATTGTATTCATGAAAAATATCACCCTCGGAGGTTATTGTATTCCTTCTTTCTTATTTTTGTACAATACAGCAGAATTTTAGCAAGAATAGTTAGTGGAGGTTAATGTCAGATTCCAGTTGTAAAATATATCTGAAGTATTTATGGTTCCCTTTTTTTGTACTTAATATCTCACCATTGCATCTATAATATACATAAAATGCAACGTCTCTCTGTCTGTCTGTCTGTCTGTCCGTTAGTGAGCTTATCACTGGAGAATCACTTATCTGATTTACGTACTTTTTTTTTTAAAAACATACATATGTTCTCTGGCCAGGTTATAGGCTATATTTTATTACGATAGGTAGCATAAGGAATGAGCAGTGACGTAAAATAGTGAGTGAAGTAGGAAAAAAGTTTGCCGCTAGCGCGTTCCCTTTCAATACACAGTCTAAACCATTAATTATGGAACAATATTATGTAGCAGAGAATATCTATAATCTATAATCTACAATATATATAAAATGCAATGTCTCTCTGTCTGTCTGTCTGTTCATTAGTGTGTTTATCACGCGAGAACCACTTATTCGATTTACGTGTCTTTTTTTTTTAAATTCATACATATATTTTTTGGCCAGGTTATATAATAATAATAATAATCAGTATCTATAATATATATAAAATGCAACGTTTCTCTATCTGTCTGTCTGTCCGTTAGTGCGCTTATCCCTCGAGAACCACTTATCCGATTTCCGTGATTTTTTAAATTCATACATATGTTCTCTGACCAGGTTATAGATATATATACTTTATTACATCTATAATACATA
The DNA here is from genome assembly GCA_019049505.1 of Pachyrhynchus sulphureomaculatus. Taxonomy (NCBI): domain Eukaryota; kingdom Metazoa; phylum Arthropoda; class Insecta; order Coleoptera; family Curculionidae; genus Pachyrhynchus; species Pachyrhynchus sulphureomaculatus. The sequence continues at coordinate 95,376,299 of CM032456.1, forward strand.
TAAAATGCAGCGTATCTCTGTCTGTCTGTCTGTCCGTTAGTGCGCTTATCACGGGAGAACCACTCATACGATTTTCGTACTTTTTTTTAAAAACATACATATGTTCTCCGGCCAGGTAATAGGCTATATTTTATTACGATAGGTAGCATAAGGAATAAGCAGTGACGATAATAATGAATGAAGTCGGAACAAAGTTTGCCGCTAGCGTGTTCTCTTGCAATACACAATCTAAACCATTAAATATAGAACAATATTATGTAGCAGAGAATATCTATAATCTATAATATATATAAAATGCAATGTCTCTCTGTCTGTCTGTCCATTAGTGCGCTTATCACGCGAGAACCACTTATCCGATTTACGTGTCTTTTTTTAAAGTCATTCATTATATAATAATAATAATCTACATCTATAATATATATAAAACGCAACGTCTCTCTGTCCGTCTGTCAGTCCGTTAGTGCGTTTATCACTGGAGAACCACTTATCCGATTTACGTGCTTTTTTTTTTAAACATACGTATGTCCTCTGGCCAGGTTATAGGATATATTTTATTACATTAGGTGACATAAAAAATAAACAGTGACGATAATAGTGAATCAGGTCGGAGAAAAGTTTGCCGCTAACGCGTTCTCTTACAATACACTGCCTAAAGCATTAAATATGGAACAATATCATGTAGCAAAGAATATAATATTTAAAAAATGCAACGTCTCTCTATCTGTCGGTTAGTGCGCTTATCACTCGAGAACCACTTATCCGATTTACGTGTTTTTATAAATTTATACATATGTTCTATATAATTCGATATAAGCCTCGATAATGGGAGATAAGGTGAGTTATGGGAAATAAGTATAGATAATGGGAGATAGAAATAATGTGAGAGAAGGAGAGATAAGTCTAGATAATGGGAGTTATGGTGAGATAATGGGAGATAAGGAGAAATAATGGGAGATAAGGAGAAATATTGCGAGATAAGTCGAGATAAGCCTAGATAATGGGAAATAAGGTGAGATAATGGGAGATAAGGAGAAATAATGGGAGATAAGGAGAAATAATGGGAGATGAGCAGAGATAAGCCTAGATAATGGAAATTATGTAGAGATAATGGGAGATAAGGAGAAATATTGGTAGATAAGGGGAAATAATGGGAGATATTTTATTACGATGGGTAACATAAGGAATAAGCAGTGACGATAGTAGTGACTCAAGTCCACGCGAGCGGAGCCGCGGGCCCGGCTAGTTTAATATATTGCGTAGTAATGTATTAAGTTTTTGTTTATTGTGCAGAAGTTAAATTTTGTATTGCTTTTAAAACTGCCTGTTTATGATGAAAGTTATCTATAAATCACACTACTGGTTTCTTTATTATTAACATTAGCTAGCAGCAATTTTCAAAAGCCCTTGCTGAATAATAAAGGAACCTAAATTTACTTTAAGGCTAGCGTGTAGCAAAAAAAAAGTATACGTCCTATGTGTCCATTGTCATTCTTTTTAATTTGTATAGAGTGTACCAAAAATTTGTATTAAAATGCTTTGTTTAATTCAATACTAGATATATTTTATTTACTGGAAATCTATGGTTGATTTGAAATATAAAGTGTGTGATAAAATTTGTATCTAAAACAATTCGGTTTCTAAAATATTAATTTCCAAGAAAGGGCACTTGCATTAAAGAATATAAATCTGAATAGAATGTCTTCTAAATTCAAATCAATCAATATCCGTCTATATTTAAACGAAATTAACGAATTTTACGAATAAACAGGAAGTTGACATTTTTTGAGAGGAAATTAAACAGTAAAATATGCATATGAAAGTAGATTTATTTCAATCAAAATTGTTATTTTTTTATGGGTTTAGCACACGGGCTGCAGGGAAATCCCTAAAGCGCTACAGGAGCGACACGTGGGCAAAAAAAACGATTCACGTTGCTCTTGAAACGCCGTAAATTGTACTCGGTGGAAAACACAATCCTGGGCAAATTATTGCAAAGGAATGATGTTTTCCATATAAAAGACTGCTTGAAAAGCGTTGTACGAGGAGTAACAAGCTAAACTTCATATGGATGTGAAGTATTAGCGCGACGTGTATTTCTAACATGCACCCCTCTGGGAGGAATTAGCGGGCTACATCCTTCGAACACTTTCCATGAAAATATTTGTAGAATAGGCTTAAGTCGCCAACCGTTCTTCGATGTTCCAGCGAATCAAGGCCGCCGGTCAGCTCCAGGTCTCCAATCAGACGAACAGTTCTTCTCTAAATAGAATCCAATAAATGGAATGTATTTGGGAGCGGATCCCCAAACATTGGAGCAGTATTCCATAGTTGGTCGAATTTGAGCTTTGTAAAGCATTAACAGTTGTTGTGGAGTCTAAAGCTTTCTAGTTCGAAATAATATTCCCAACTTTTGAGAAGCTCTCCTTGCTATGATAAAGGCATGTTCATGCCAAGACATATTTACTCCCAAACTAACGCCCAACAAATTGAGTGACGATGTTAGAGGAATGGAGTGCCCCGCCATAACTATGTCGGATTAAGCAACGTTAACTTTTTTAGAAAAAACTGCCGCCTCGGTTTTTGTAGCGTTAAATTCCACTTGGTTACTGTCACCCCTAGATAGAATTTCTCCCAGGTCTTTATTAAGTTGAACGACTTCCCGCTGTCTGTGGATATTCGTCTGAGCGTTCAAAGTGAATGCAGAGATAAGCGTACTGTCATCTGCAAAACTGTAGATTGAGTTTCCGGTGTTTTCCAGCAGATGGTTAATGTAAATGGGAAAGAGAGTAGGAGATAGTATCGAGCCTTGGGGCACACCGGCGTTGATAGTGAAGGTGTTAGAAAGAAATCTGTCGACTGCCACTCGTAAAGAACGCTCTCTAAAGAAACATGAGAGCCACAAACAGAACTTCTCAGACATACCATAAGAGCGTAGCTTAGCCAAAAGTCCATCGTGCCAAACACGGTTAAATGCCTTGGATATGTCCAGAGCAACCGCTCGAGATCCACCAAAATGTTCAATTGCGTTGTTCCAAACATGTGTTACATAAGTCAGAAGAACTCCTGTTGATCGATAATGCGATAATGGACCTGCCAAAAGTGTTGTGCCGGCGAGTAAACCGACACCCACCAAGGCGGGAAAGTCAAGGCAAAGCGATTCAAGAACAACGTGAATCGCTTTTTCCGCACTCGTGCCGCTCCTGGAGCGTTTTAGGGACTTCCCTGCAGCACGTGTGCTAGACCAATAAAAAAAAAAAAAAAAAAAGATCTATGTTTACGAAAGCCATATTGGTGATCGCTAATAACGTTGAATCCTTCAAGATATTTTTCATGACTTTCGATATTATTGAAAGCAGTGCCACTGGTCGGTAGTTATTTGGCAAGATCTTCTTGCCTTTTTTAGGTATCGGCTGAACTGTGGCAGATTTCCAGCAGGAAGGAAATATTCCCTTTCTGTAGGATAGGTTGAAAAGTCTACAGAAAACTGGTGTTAGTTCCCTTACACAGTTTTTGAGAACTATGGCAGGTATTTCGTCAGCGCCAGAAGCTTTTTTGGTGTCTATCTTCATTAAAATACGTTTAATGATACGCTGTCTGAAGACAATGTCGGGCATCCTTGACTGCACTATTGGAGTAGCAGGTGGTGTTTTGGAAATCGACAGTAGAATGTGAAGTAAAGAGTTCAGCCAACAAGTTCGCTTTTTTAAGAGGTCTCGTTGCAATAGAATTATCTGGCCGTGTGAGTGGTGGTATGGTGGATTTGGTGAAATTTTGACTAACTGCCTTAACGACTAACGAAAAGTACCTGGAATTATTGGCACAAGCGAGAAGTTTGTTTCTAATTCGTTGATCGTGTACCTCGTTGGTTTTGTCGATAATTTCTTTGCATCTGTTCCGGGCACGAACAAAGGTATTACAATTTATGGTGTTAGGATTTACACGCCATGTTTATGTTTAGAAGCAACAGCTTCTTTGCATTTTCGATCAAACCAAGGCGTGCCGTTGGAAGGGCATTTTTTCGAAAAAGGAATGTAAGCTTCCATACCAGCCAAAATAACATCGGAAAACAAACATCTAACCAAGGGAAAGTTCAAAAATATTCCATGAGATCTTCTCATTTCGCAGATCTGTAGTGCCAAATCTTAGACGCCTCTCTGGCACTTATTGGTACTCGATGTAGAAAGCAGTTTATGGTAGGAAGAACCTTACGGCGGATTTACGGTGACCGTGTAAATCTCCGAATTGGTGGTTAAAAACAGATCAAGAAGACTAGCGAACTTCCCGTCTCGATCAGGGATTGGTTCATCAATAAGCTGAGTTAAACCACAACTAATTGAGAATGATTCAGCTTCACGACCTTTTTCGTCGGTAGTATTTGAATATTTAAGCCACTTGATGTTGTGAACATTAAAGTCGCCCAGGATGGCAATTTCGGCATTTGGATAGTTAATTTGTAAATGATCGATGGTGTATACAAGAAAAGTGAAAAGTGTTCTAAAGTTACTGTCACTTGGTGATCGATAGAAGATACAGATGAACCTTGTGGTTTGTTGAGTGGTTATTTTTAACCACATAACATCAAAGTTTGGGGGCTCCAGAGCCTCTTCTCGTTGGCAAGAGAGGTCGCTTCTGACAAAAAGACAGATTCCAAAGTTGCGCCTAAATCGGGAATAAAAGTCGTACCTAGGATAAAGATAGTTGATTGTGCTGGTCGATGAACTGACCTTGGTTTCACAGAGAGCGAGTATATGAGGTTTAGGGTCTATAAAACGGCCTCATATGAATATCTCAGAATTTATTCAATTTAGGTATATAGGACATTATATCGAAAGAGTCTAAAATCTGCCACAGTACCTAAATATTTGAAAATAATTTTACGTGGATTTCTAATAGAAATAAATGAGTATAGATAATTTATTATATATCTTTTAATATCTCAAGTATGTCTGCATAATTAATATCCCAAAAGATAACGCGACTATCAGTACTGTCTACTACCACTTGAAGTACTCTTGGTAACATATACAGGGTGGTCTAAACTGGATACTTTTAAAGGTAAACCCCTTTATCTAAAGAAGATAGACGAAAACCGATTTTTTTATGATAAACTCAATGATGAAAACCGCATATCGATATCTAGTACATTTTCAGATATACAGGGTGTTTTTCAAAAATGTTTGTAATTCTTTTCCTATTGAAAATTGTTGATTTCTATAAAAACATTCTCAAAGCACCTTTTTAAGTGGATTTCAACAGGGTAAGTTACATTTTTTACAACTAATATTTTAATAGTTATTAACGCATAAATATATTTTTTTGTGAGATACCCTGTATATTTTTCCTTATCCGAATAGAGCTTTAAATTACCATTCTAAAAATATAGCACACTTTATATTTTGCTTAAATCTACTTCAAGATACAAAGGTTTTCAGTTTTTACGCGACTTTTAAATGCAGATTTTGTGAAGTGGGCTTTGGACGGAGCGGCTATATGGTTTAATTCAATTTTACTCGTAGTTGTCAAATTTTACTTCAGGATCAGTTATTGAATTGTCAAATAAATCGCAATGAAGTTTGAAAATTACGAAAAATGGGATATGATAGTGTGTTTTATACAAACCGGAGAAAATTCGGAAGCGACAAGTAATTTATACCACGAACGGTATCCAGAGAGGCGTCAACCCTTCAAGGATATATTCGCTTGATTGCGACATAACCTAGTTAATAGTGGCCAGTTTGAAAAGAAACGACCCAAAAATCATGAATCAAACAGGGATAAGGAGTTAGAAGAAATAGTAGTTTTAGGAACTATCGGAAATAATCTCAACACTTCAACCCGACAGTTAAAAGAATCCACTGGACTTCCAGGAACTAACGTAAGTCGTACTTTGAAGAAGCACAAATTCAAGCCATATAGGACAAGAAAATTTCATCAGCTTAGAGACGGAGATTGTCAATGGCGTATGGATTTTTGCCAATGGTTTCTGGATAATTGTAACCATGTTCCGAATTTTTCATAAAATTGCATTTGGACAGGCGAAGTTTATGTAAGCAATGCAGGTATTTTTAATCGTTACAATTCTTATACGTGGGCACAAGAAAATCCTCATTTAGTTGTGGAGCAAAGAAATCAAGGCAGATTTGGATTTAATGTGTGGGCAGGAATTTTTAGAAGCAGGGTTATAGGTCCATTTATTTACGAAGGAACACTCACCTGTCAGAGATATTTAGAAATTTTAAGGCAACAAATAGAATCTCTTGTTGATGAACTGCCGTTAATGGACCTTAGAAATATATTTTTTCAACACGACGGGACACCCCCTAATAACGCTGCAGTTATCAGTAGTTTTTTTATCGACCAATTTTGACAATAACTGGATAGCCAACCGTTGGCCGGCAAGGTCACCGGACTTAACACCCATAGACTTCTATCTCTGGGGAAGTTTGAAAGACCTAATTTTTAAATGGCCGACAACACCAGGCAAGAGTTATAAGTCGCAGTGATACAAACTTTTGCAGCTCTCACTCCTCTTGAACTAATCAACTCGGTAAGAAGTGTCCAGAAAAGGTACCGCCTATGTTTAAATGAAACTGGTCGACATTTCAAACATCTCTTATAGAAAATTGTTTTTTTTTTAGTTTGCTCTACTCGGAATAAATTATTTTATTGTTGTTTTGTTTTATTTTCTACATGGTTTAAAGTACTACAGCATTCAGTAAATTTCATTGTAGTTATGACTCTTAGAGTTACTTCTGGAATTTTTTTTTTACGATTTGACTGCTATCGGTTAACAATTGATATTACCGCTCCGTCCAAAGCCTACTTCGCAAAATGTGCATTTAAAACTCATGTAAAAACTGAAAACCTTTATATTTTGAAGTAGATTTAAGCAAAATATAAAGTGTGCTATATTTTTAGAATGGTAATTTAAAGCTCTATTCAGATAAGGAAAAATATATAGGGTATCCCATTAAAAAATTTGCGTTCATAACTATTAAAATATTAGTTGTTAAAAAATGTAACTTACACTGTTGAAATCCACGTGAAAAAGTGCTTTGAGAATGTTTTTACAGAAATCAAAAATTTTCAATAGGAAAAGAATTACAAACATTTTTCCATAATGCAGATTTTTGAAAAACACCCTGTATATCTGAACCGGTACTAGATATCGATATGCGGTTTTCACCATTGAGTTTATCATAAAAATTGAGCATCAGACATCGACATCAGTCAGTTTTCGTCTCCTTTAGATAAAGGGGTTTACCTTTAAAAGTGTCCAATTTGGACCAACCTGTACACGTTTGTAACACGTAGATTTCCCTTTTTATCATTTATTCATTTATTCACCATTATTTTAAATATTAAATATTACTGTTTCCATCATACCAACATATTACTAACATCCAGTAACCAGTGTTTTTTAGGGCGGCAATTACCATAATGTTCACAAAATTACCTAGCGCCTTAAATCAAATAGAAATGGAGATATTTTAGCGTTTATAACTTAATTTTCACTAATCTTTCTTCCTGAAATGTAATTTTCTTGTTTTAAATATTGTTAAAATTTATAATTTGTACAAGATTCCTAATTCTGTCGAGGGTGTGTTTTAAATTATCTACCTATCTATAAAAACTAGCACAGCTTAAATAAAGTTATTTTTCCAAATAATTATCGTCTACACTTAATCCAATAGTTTCTAAGTTTTAATTTATCCAACAAAAATCTTTGCTTTACGACTCAAAAAGAAACGATGTTGTAGCGTCTTTCAACTGATCATCTAAAAAAAAAATTTCGGTCCTTCGGCTTTTGAACAAAAAGAAGTTACATGGTACTAAATCGTGGCTACAAGCTAGATATTGCAACTCGGTGAAATCACCGCTGTGCTCAAACTGTGCTAGTCTTCTAGACGAACTGAGTTTTCGGCTTCTTTAGAGATGAAGACCACTTATAAATCCATTGCATCGACTCCTGCTTCTTAAGATATTCTCAATAGCAAACCATCATCTGTGAGAATCCACGAAAAATACCTCTAGTCGTTTCCTAAATAGGCCAAGTGCTCTTGGGAAATTTCTTAAATCGCATGTTTCCTCTCTAGTGTACAATTTTCGATACCCCATTATTCAAAAATTGTTTTCATTCCTAAATCTACGAACACAATTTTGAAAATAGTAATTTCAGATACTCTATCTTCTTTTGCAAGCCTTGTGATCTTCACTAATCAATCTGAAAGCAGCAAATACTTAACAAGCGTGATAGTTTCCTCAGTTCTTCACGCTGGTTTCCTGATTTGGATTATCCTAAATTAAGTGTCGACCAATCGAAGCTCTTTAGATCAAAATTTTATTTGAAAATAAAATATACCGTCGTTTTTGTAGGCCTGGAACATGCTCTTATTATTAGTTTGTCAATATCAGACCATAGTAGAGGGTGTATATGGTTGCTCAGTTGTAGATGTTGGTCGAAAGTTTCTTTCTCTGCGATGGCGAGCTGTCTTCGTTTTTCCCGGATTTGTTCTCGTAGAAGCGTCTGGCTGGCTCTTTTTAAGATGGATGGAAGGAGGTTGTCGTTCCGGTACCTAATCAGGAAGGTTAGGTCGGTACAAAGTGTCGATACTCTAGAATAAAGTTTCTCAAAACATTTTACTGTTTTTAAAGTCTTTTCCCCGTATAGGTAAGAAATGTTACAATAGAGGTTTTCACGGATGGTGGAATGTAATACATTAAAATTCTGGTTTTCAATCCGTTCGTCTAACAATGAATTTGCACGACGTTTAGCCAAAATCTCATTTGGCATTTTCAAGTGCTCCCGTTGCCGCTGCTACTCGATAATGTGATCTTGCTACTGCTGCCACTCGAAGCTAACTCAAATACTAACAGTTAGCTTCGAGCGCCAGCAGCAGCACGATCACAGTATCGAGTAGCAGCGGCAGCGGGAGCACTTGATAATGCCAAATGAGATTTTGGCGAAACGTAGGGCAAATTTATTGTTAGACGGGCGGATTGAAACCAGGAATTTTAATGTAATATATACATATATATATATATATATATATATATATATATATATATATATATATATATATATATATATATATATATATATATATATATATATATATATATATTTAGTCTGTCTCCCTTTGAACATGCGCACCTCTATATGTCGTTGGGCCAATATCTTTGTAAGGGGCTACGCCTTCAATGTTCTCCCTTTTAGTGTTTCGTACTTAACACTTATGGGATAACGTCGATGTCCGTCTGCCTATCTGCCTGTTTGCCTATCACACCTAATTTTCTCCGAAACTATTGCACATAGAAAATTTAAATTTACCACAAGTATAAGAATTGATGGCCCAATCATAGCCGTAAAGTCTTGAAAGTTAAATTTTGACTTCTGAGGTTAGTTTTGGGGAGAAAAATCTGAAGTAAAAAAAAATCTTTGCAAGGTTATCGAGTAGGGTGTCAAATAAAAGCTTGTGGAAACACGAGTTTAAAACTATATATGAGGTAATACTCTCTCTGAGAGTACCAATCAAAAAATTTCGAAAAAATTCTGGAATATTCTCCCTAAGGTATAGGTTAAATGAAAATTATCACGAGTGCATTACCTTCGATAATTTATTTGGTATATAAAAAAAATCAAGGTCATCAAGTGACAAATGAAAGGTTAGTTAAAAAATATATATGATACTTGTCCAAACTTTTCTTTATATTATTTGTTAAAAAATTGCCAAACATCGCTGTTCCCCCACCCTATCTCTAAAAATACTAATCAAAAAATTCTGGAATATTCCATAACGTGTAGATTGAACGAAAATTATTACGAGTGCATTACGTTTGATAACACAGCCCCACAAAAAAAAAAGTGGGGTATACTTTTGATGCGATATATCAGATCCGTAGTATTTTTGCCCGCTGATCACGAATCTGACGTTAGAATATCGCCATCACATCTCAATTTTTTTCTAACCTCAAAAAATAGGTAAAAATTAGTAAAAATTAAGAAAAATATACTCCTAAAAAATTGATTCAAGCTTTTTCATGAATCCAAAGATGTATTAATATGTATTCGGACACGCTAAGCTAATATTCATCGGTTGGATTAAGCCATACAGTTCTGTTTTCTTTCTAACCTCAATAAATCAGACAGATATAGTGCTTCTCGAATGCAAAAACGAATTCAAATTAAAATTCAACTGATTCTTACCAAATTTGGTACACGGGGGTTTTTTGGGTTGCTGATCATGAATCTGAGGTCGGATTGGCGGATCCAAGATGGCGGACAAAATTTTTGAAAACCAACCGATTCCTACCAAATTTGGTATACAATTAGGGAATCCTCAAACCTGATACTCTTAAACCCTAAACCCTGAAACCTTAGACTCCCACACCCTGTAACCTGAAAAAATAGACCTCAATAACCCTGTAACTTTAAAAATGAGACCCAATAAACTCAAAACCAGGACTTTTAAACCATATACTCTCAAATAGTAGACCCTTAAGCCCTAGAATTGCGAAGGTTAGACCCGCGCCTAACTTTCCTTTTTTTGGCTGTATCTTGTTCTTTTTTCCGCGAATGACCTATTCAAAGGCTTTCTGCCCAAACGCTTTTGAGGACTTGTTTCTCTTTTTAGCGACCAGCAATAGTCCGCTAGCATATGGTCATCCCATCGTCCTTGATACCGATTTTCTATGATTTTCAGATCTTGGTGAAAACGTTCCCCTTGCTCCTCACTGTAGTCACCAAGATTATCTGGGAAATCATCGATGTGGGAGTCCAGGAAATGTAATTTTAGATTCATTAAGCAACCTAATGTTTGAAAATTTTTTACCATTTTCTCGACTATTTCTTTGTACTTAGGACTTTTATTATTCCCCAAAAAGTTTGCTGCGACTTCTTTAAAACTAAGACAAGCAGCTTTTTCAACTTTATTCATTTTAGTAACAAATAATGAATCTTGAAACAATTTTCTTATTTGTGGCCCGTCAAATACGCCTGCCTTAATTTTAGCTTCAGAAAATTTCGGAAATTTTTTATGCAAATATTTGAAACATGGGCCGTTTGTATCTAATGCTCTCGTGAATTGCTTCATAAGTCCAAGCTTAATGTGAAGCGGGGGAATAAGAACTTTTCCTGGATCTACCAATGGTGGAAACAATACATTATTTTCAAAAGGAGTGAACGATTCTCTTGTTGGCCAAATTTTTTTTTTTATAATGACGTTCCCTGTCTCTGCTATTCCACAGACATTTATAACAGGGATAAAGTGTAAACCCTGACTGTTGGCCAAGCAATATTGTTACAATTTTCAGATCTCCACAAATTTTCCAGTTATGATCAGCATATTTTATTTTTATCAAAAGCTGCTTCATTTTTTCATATTGCTCTTCCATAACTGTGGAATGAGCAATCGGAATGGGAGCGTAAACGTTGGTATTATGCAGCAAAACTACCTTAATGCTCCGTTTAGAAGAATCAATGAACAGTCTCCATTCTTCAGGATCGTATGAGTTATTTTGAAATTAATCCATTAGACCTTTTACATCGGTACAATATGAAAGTGACAATTCCTCGTCCATTGTGAAATATTTTCGAAATTCTTCATCTCTGTTTCTATAATAAGAAATCGTAGCTTCTGACTTAAGTAAATGTATTTTCTTTAAAAAGGAAGCAAGATGCTCTGAACCATCTTTGGATAAGCCTAAATCTCTGACTAGATCACTAAGTTCTAACTGTGTGATACGAGTATTGGTTCTGGTTTACGGTTGTATGGTAGCAATTCTTTATCTGTGTCACTAGTATATGATAGGTTGTCACTAGAACATTCATTAGTAACAGTTTTTTCGACAGTCTCAATGTTTTCGGCATGAACTGATAAGGTGAAATCATTTGTTTCCATAACATCAGCATCAAGTGGTTCAGGAGGCGGAATTAGTTTAGTTGGTCTTGTTACTGTCGAAACATTGTTATAAGTAATAGTGCTTTTATTTTTTCGGTTATGCCTAGATACAACATTCATACAAAAGTAGCAATCATTTTCACTGTATGGTCTGAAATATTTAATCGCCTTCTTATTGATGTACAACATTATTTTGCAAGAACTGTAAATGATGTGGGGAACCCAATCTGTATCCTGGTGCTGTATTTCAATGTTAAAACAATCCTTATATAAGGTTTTAATCTTATCCGTTATCGGTGACCCCATTTTACTCAATACGTGTTGACAGCAAATATAACAAAATGAATCACTGTTTTTATCGCACTTATGAAAAGTACCGTGAGACCGTTTTCTTGTAGCATTATACTCTACATGAGCCAAGTCACCCACACATAAAGAGCTACGGTCGCTGGATGACGACGGCTGCGGGCCCGCTTTCCCACCCTGACCAACCGCCGATACTGGGTTTCCGAGTCCCTGCATCGTAATTCTCTTTCTTCTACCTGCCATGACGGCATCTAAGCCGTTATCCAGGGACTCTGCCGGCTAGTGGAGTAACACCGTTGCCCACCGTCACCACGTGGAGGTGCCCTGGATGCAGGTAGAAGAATAAAAATCGACCGATGAATTTTCTCGGCGTTCAAAATGGCGCGAAAACATCTGCCATCTTGAATTTTGCAAATCCAACCTCAGATTCGTGAACAGCGACCCAAAAAATCCCCGTGTACCAAATTTGGTAAGGATCGGTTGAATTTTAATTTGAATTCGTTTTTTGCATTCGAGAAGCACTATATCTGTCTGATTTATTGAGGTTAGAAAGAAAACAGAACTGTATGGCTCAATCCAACCGATGAATATTAGCTTAGCGTGTCCCAATATATATTAATACATCTTTGGATTCATGAAAAAGCTTGAATCAATTTTTTATGAGTATATTTTTCTTAATTTTTTGAGGTTAGAAAAAAATTGAGATATGATGGCGATATTCTGACGTCAGATTCGTGATCAGCGGGCAAAAATACTACGGGTCTGATATATCGCATCAAAAGTATACCCCACTTTTTTTTTTGTGGGGCTGTGTAATTTATCTGGTATTCAAGAACAAAGATCGAAAACGAACTTTGTTGAAAATTCTAATTTTGTGAAGTCACTGACCATTTTATACTTATTTTAAAAGCAGTCACTGTACGGAACACTAATTGCTCAAGTCCGACTTCGACTTGGCTAGTTTTTTAGTTTAACAATATTTGTAAGATCCAGCCTTTTCTATTTTTACATCACAGAAAACAACTAAACAGTGAATCAAATGGATGGAACCCACTCTGATATAAGAGCGAACTGTTGACAAAGATACGCATTAAAAATATGTGATGCTACCACAATATATAAGTAACATTTCTAGTGTTCCCTACGGAACACTTATGGGACACTTCGGTGTTCGTCTGTCCGCCTATCTGTCTATGTGTCTCACCAGATTTTTTTCCGAAACTATTTGACATAGAAAGTTCAAATTTCGCACAAATGTAGAAACTGATGGCCCAATCAGAGCTGTGTAGTTTGGAAAGTTAAATTTCGAGTTAAGGAGTTAATTTTAGGAGTGAAATAGGAAATGAAAGAAAAAATTACCAGGTCATCGAGTGGGATATCAAATGGAAGTTTATGAAAACATGAGTTCAAAAATATATATGACGTAATACTAGAGCACACTTGTCTTTGTATCATTTTTAAAAAATAGCAACACTCCTGTCCGCCCACCTTACCTCGAAAAGAATTGATCAAAAAATTTTGAAAAAATAACCTTTATAAAGTGTAGATCGAACGAAAATTGCATTACGTCTGTTATTTTATTTGGTATAAAAAATAACCGGTCAAGTGCAAGTTGAACTTGCGCAATTAGTGTTCCGTATATTGATTGCTTTTAAAATAAAAAAAAAAAATACGGAGGTATAAAATGATCAGTGACTTCACAACACACACCCCAAATGAGTTTTCAACAGTTTGTTTCCGATCTTTACTGAAAATTGATGACCTTGAAATGTTTAGTTTATTTTATATACCAGATAAATTATTAAAGGTAATGTACTCGTGATAATTTTCATACAATCTACACTCGGTGGAAAATATTCCAGAATTTTTTCAAAATTTTTTGATCAGTTCTTTTCGAGATAAAGGAGAGGGACAGAAATTTTTCGCGATTTTTGAAAAATAATGCAAAGAAAAGTATGCTCAAGTAATACATTATATTTCTCTCGTGTTATTACAAGCTATCATTTGACACCCCACTCGATGACGTAGTAAAATATATATATTTTTTTTCACTACCGATTTCACTCCTCAAAACTAACCCTTTAAGTCAAAATTTAACTTTCTAAACTATAGGGCTATGCGTTGCTTAAAGAAAACACTAAAGATTTGCTACCTATAAAACAAGGGCGTTCATTGATAAACAGGGGGGCTCAGACGACAATTGGGAGGCGAAGCCCTATGGTACGAGTAAAAAAACTCTATTACCCTACAACTGTAAAAACTCAGTAAACCAAAATACGAGAAACCATTCCTGCAGTGCAACTTTAAAAATTTAACATAATTTAATTTATAAATTAATCACCAGATATAGAAAATTTTTCACTACACTCGGGGAATCAAGGGGCATAAACTTGTTTTAAAACACATTCTTTTAGTTTTTCTAGTACTATACCGCTCTGATGAAGCCATCAATATTAGTACCAAATTTCAACTTTGTATGTCAAATAGTTTCGGAGAAAATCGGGTGTGACAGACAGACGGCCGGACAGACAGACACCGAAGTGATCTTATAAGGGTTCCGTACGAAACATTAAAAATACTAAAAAAATATTGAGAACTGTGTTTCCCTACAAAATGGTGGATATAAATAATTTTATTTTATTTGTTTATAATTACATATATAGGTAGTAAATATTTGTTTTACACTTTTATTACTAAATTCTAGACTGAGCTAGATTGATTTATTGGCTATTAGGTAGCTAAGATTCTATATCTACCTATCTATCTAATAAGCCTTCTTCCATCCAGTGTCGGACATAGGCCTCCCCTTCCTTCTTCTATCCCTCTCGATTCTGCGTCTTTCTGATCCATCCTAAACCAGCCGTTCTTTTCAGGTCATCTTTTCATCTTGTTTGGGCCCTTCCCCTGGATCTTTGTCCCAGCCATGGCCTCCATTGTTGTGTTTTTTATTCCACCTCTCATCTTGTCTCATTGTATGACCTGCCCATCTCCATTGCAAAGCTGCTACCTGTTCTCTTACGTCTATCACTTTGGTTTTTGTCTTATACTTTCGTTTCTGATTCTATCTTGTAATTTTATAATCAGCATCTGGCGTTCCATTGCTCTCTGTGCTTTTTTCATTTGGTCCATCATCTTTTTAGTCAATGTCCATGTCTGGGCCGCGTAGGTGAGAACCGGTAGAATGCATTGATCGAATACCATGTTTCTTAGTTTCAGAGGAATTCTGATTCTATCTGTAGTCTATTCTGACGTTATACAAGGCTCTTTCGATGGCCCACCTCTCGATACTATCAAAAGCCTTTTGATAATCTATAAATACCAGGTACAACTTTAAGTTATATTCCGTTCCTTTCTCTATTAAGGTTTTGATAGTTAAGAGATGATCACGAGTACTAAAACTTTTCCTAAAGCCAACCTGTTCTACCGATTGGTTTAATTCCAGCTTTTTTTTCCAATCTATTAATTATTATTTTGGTAAACAATTTGTGAAAGTAATGATATTGGACGGTAATTGTCTAACTTAGTCTTATCACCTTTTTTAAAAAGTAAAATTGTGTTCCAATTTTCTGGTATCTTCTCTTCTTCTAGACTTTTATTGAATAAGAGCTTCAGCACCTGTAGCACCAAGTCTCCTCCTTCTTGCATTAATTCTGTTAATACAGGTCCTGGTGTTTTATTGTTTTTCATAATTTTTAGCGTTGTTAATATTTCTTTATCTGTCATCGCTGGTATTTCTTTTGAGTTAACATTGATTATTTCTTTATTTCGACGGTCTTTGAGATCATTTGGTGGGCAGTTTTTTTGTTCATACAAGTTTTGATAGTATGTTTGAATCACGTCTGTTATTTTTTTTCGGTCTTTCACGTCTTCTCCATTTTCATCTTTTAAGTTGTATATTTTAGTTTTTCCTAGGCTTTGTCGGAGTGCTTTCATGTTTTTGTTCTGTTCTACAATTTTTTCTATCTTTGCCTCTATCTGTTGTCTTTTATCTTTTTTAATGGACTTTGTAAGGGTTTTGTTAGTTTCTATAAACCGAATAGTATTTTTATTTCCCTGGGCTAGGAGTCTACGTCTTTCTTCAAACAGTTCTTCCATTTTTATGCTCCGGATTTTTGTTTCGTCTCTTCTTTCTAGCTATTTGCTATGTATACTTTACCTATTCTATAACTATTATACATTATTGACTAAGAAAAAACGTGAAAATATATATTATATATTATAATTAACTTAGCCTAGGTAGAGTTTCTGTGTTATATTAAAAGCAACCATAGTAGGGAACACTAATTGCGGCCAACTCCAACTTGCATTTGGCCGGTTTTTTAGTTTTTTCCTAATAGATAGACTAAAATTAAAACAACATCTATATCGATCTATTCATACTACAATTTAAGACATTGTTTATAAATTGTTTATACAGGTTGTGACGTCACTCAGAAAAACAGTATAATTTGCTACATAGCTATCGGAGTCTAGTTGCCATTGATCTAAAAGTGGTGGGACATAAATATATACATAGTCATTTGCTTTAGCTCCAGCATCACTAATAGTACTCTTAGCTCTACTGTTATATTTCGTTACAGTATTATTTAAATCAGTTGCACAATTATCATCATTACACAGTGCAACTACTTGTCCTAATGTGACAAGCTCTTCAACAATGCTGGACACTTCTGAACTACTAAAGTCTAAAATATCATTTCCTGCTCGACTGTAGTTGTCAAACCAATGAAACGCTAGGCTGGAAACACTACCGTTTAAGGCATAAAGTTGATAATTTCCAAGATCGACGCACTTTTGAATATCTTGACCTAAAAATTACAAAATAACATATTAAAATACTTTTTTTATTTGTCTCATCCTATTTATGCTGAAATTATTTTAACTTGAACACGGTGACACAAAACAAAAATATCATTGGTTAAAAGAAATGTCAATAAAGCTAGTTTACTCAAATCAGATTGATTGTTATAATTCTCAATTCTTGTGTACACACAAGTCCAGTAAGTTAAGAAAATATATCAGCTAAAACATATAAAAATAAATTAGTCACATTAGTAGCAACTTTTACGATAATGTATTTTAGCTGTCATTTTTTTCACACTACACTGATATCAGAATAAACCAGAAAATGGAACGTATAAAGTTACTCAAATTGATCCGATTATTGCCGATTGAAAGGCATGTTTTATCCAATTTTAGCTTCACAAGTAAATGTTGAATCAGCATTTGTGATTTAACTAATTATCTCTTTTACAAAATTTCATACGTGTGGAATAGCCCAGATTAACGCAGTTTTTGACACATGAAAAGGTTATCATGGTTCTAAAGTACACGTAATTTTTTACTACAAATTTAAACTTGTACTTTAGTACATGTTTAATAATATTTTTTAAATATTATTTTTGTCAAATCCTTGGTACATTTATTTATTATTTCACTACTTTAACCATTATAGTAAAAACAATATATCAATTAATGCTAAATTTAATTTTCCAGTCTTGCTGTTCTTTTTCGCTTTTATAACTTCTTCTTTCGGTATTTTGAAAGAGCTTTCTAGATCTCTCGTTAATTCAAATTGGCGCGGTTCAGTGCTCTTGAAGAGATATTCAATATACGATTTCCAGTAAGTCCTGATATCATCAGCCTCTATAATGGTTTTATTATTATCATCCAGCAAAGTATGTGTTTTAACCTCTTTGTTATTTTGCTCTGTTACCCCTTTTATTTTCTTATGTACAGAAAAGTGATCATTTTTCCTTTCTAGTTGTTCGATTTCTCTACATTTTACGTTCATCCATTCCTCTTTAGCGTATCGAATCTTTCGTTGAATGGTCCTGTTTATGTCTTTATACTTTTGCGAGATTTTATTTCTGATTTCTTTTTACCATAACTTAAAATATTAAAATAAGCATACTAAAGACAAAATGACGATGGGCAGGGCATGTAACAAGAATAGAAATGCAAGATAAACATGAAAAATGGAAACATTAGGATGGTATAATAACATTAAGAAACTGACAGATAAGGGATGGACAAACATAGCACTAAGAAGAAATAGATAAGGAAAATGGATGTATACTTATAGACGATAAACCCTGGACAAAGAGAGAAAGAAATAGATATGTATACATTATACTCTACCTTTTTCCTTGGCAGTTACCTGTAGAGATTTGATTGTCGCCCAGTAAGGTTTGGCAGCTAAATTCATACTATAAGTAAAGGTGTGCTGGGCAGCTCGAATTTCATTTTGCAAGTGAATTAAACAAGAACGAATTTTAATCGTCGCATCTTCTTGCAAAGCTTTAACTTGCGCATCGACTTCCGTAAAGAATCTTCTTAATTCTTCAGGAGTGACCTGGACATGCTAAAAATAATAACTAGTTATATATCTATAAATGAGGCCTAGTAATAATTAATCTGTGATAATCTAAACAACAATATTCAAAATTTTATTTCAAATTTAAAAACACCGCGATATCAAAGTGACAGACGAAAAGCATCTTCGACACTGCATACTTTATGAATTGCAGCTTAAAAGAAAAGTAACAAATCCTATGGAAACATTTAAGGTGCGTTTGACACAACGTCCTCTTGATGCTAAAACATGTCAAAAGATCAAAGTGGTCTTGGCAGTGAATCCATTTTTGGTCAAAAGGTCGAATAAGTCACTTTGTGTCAAAGCTCTAAATCAATCCAAGAAGTTACAATGTTAAAATAAAGCTTTGCAACCAGTTGTGATAACTTGACAACATTAAATAGTTTGAAAAGTCGGTTCGACAAGAACTTCGTAAGGTCAAATGTGACTAGAGAATTACAATTTGCAATTCTCCCGTCTCGTCACGTCAAAACCATTCACCATTATTACAACAGATAGTGATAACAAATAAAAAATATATTCTTTACATAAATTTGAAGAGAGGATAGTATATATAGTAGTATATAGTAGTATATAGTTAGATAGAAGTGAAATTTTAAGACCACCATCAAGACTTACGCCCAAGAAAAGTGATGCTGTGCACCTGGAGGAAGGCGTAATCAATTTCAATGATGCCACCAATCAGACGATTACCAGCAAGGTTTATTGCCATTAAATAGAGAGATTATTCAAGTTCTGAGGCAAAAGAAACCTGTTCTCGTTAAATTAGAAGGGTAGTCGTATAATTCTGCAGTATGACAATACTCAACTATACACCTGTAACTAATCATTGTGGAAAAATTATACAATGCATAGAAATATCTTTCAGACTCAGTCATTTATTAGTTCTCTTAATGAAATTTTTTTCTGGAATGATGATTAGGAATCGTTAAAAAAGCCTTTGGCAACTTACTTCAATCAAAACCTAAGAGATTTTTTAATCGTTTATCTCCCCGCCTGAGTGTAATGCTGTCACAGACATTACTGCATTTATGCAAACAACTACTACCTACATATGTATGTGGCCAGGCAATATATACTTAAATAAAAGTATACCGACCCGCCGAGATTGGAACCTGAGACCTTCTGCACCTCAAGCAACTACTACGCTACGGACCGCCACATGTGATACATGTATTAGGAACCTGCCTAAACCTTGAGTAATAAAAGTCAAAAATAATGACAGTTATATTTTAGATCAACTTTTATTTCTCTCTGAAATAAATAGTTTTAAAGTACAATAAAAAAAAACTATATTAAATATGACATTATTTTCATATTAGAAAGGAAAGTGGTAATAACTACAGGTTAAGTTCATTACTCAACAAACATGATGCTATAATTATACAAGAAATGGAGAAACAAATTTTAGCTGAATAATATATAAATATACGAGTTTGCACCTTATGGGGCCTTTGGCGATAATGATGCTTTTGCTCTTTTTAGTTGATATGTTCATATTAAGCTATAGACAGGCTTAATAAAATTTTTAAAAATGTGTCTTCGCTTTCGGCTATCAGCACTGCATCATCTGCGTAACAAACCATATTAATTCTGTTGGTACTCATTCTGTATCCCATTCCTGGTGACTCTACGTCTTCTATTATGAAACTGTCTCCTTATCAAATTCCTTCTGGCGTTGGTATATATCCTGTATTGTTCTCGCTTGTTTTAATTTTCATGTTCAAGTTCTTTATTTCTTTAACAACATTTGCCTTTGTCGAAGGCTTGAGTTAAATTTATGAAGCATATGTACGTTGGCGTATTATACTCTATTGCTCTTTCTTTAATTTGCTTCATAATGAATATTTCATCTGTGGTAGATTTATCTTTCCGGAACTCCTATTATTCTTCTCTATTTTCTATCTGTGATTCGAGTTTCTCTCTTAAGAGGCATCTAAACAATTTCATTGTTGTATTTAGGAGAGTCATTCCTCTATAGTTTCCTGAACAGATTTTTTATCCCTTCTTGAAGATCGGGATTGTGGTGCTGGTGTGCCAGTTATTCGAAACCTCCGTCGTATCTAGTATTTTATTGAACAAATTTGTAAGGTTATTTGCGAGTTCCTGGCACAATTTATGCCTTATGGAGAATATTCCAGAACTTTTTCGAAATTTTCTGATTAGTAATCTTAGGTATAGTGGAGGGGGGGCAGCAACTTTTCATAATTTCTTTTTGAAATAATATAAAGAAAAGTTTGCGCGCGTATTACATAATAAATATTTTTGAAATCCTGTTCCTACATCTCTCATTTGACACCCCATTCGACAAGAACTTTCCATATTTGTGACAAATTTCAACTTTCTATGTCAAAAAGTTTCGCAGCAAATCGGGTGTGACACACAGACAGACAGACGGACACCGAAGTGATCCCATAAATGTTCCTTACGGAACACTAAGAAGTAAATTTATAAGCCTGAAATAAATTCAAAGTAACCAGAACGATTTATGATAAGAAAAAAAAATTGCACTCACCATTTTCTTTTAGTCCATTTGTGTTAAGATTTTTTTATTATATAAAGTGGAATAAGAATCGAAACTAAACTCAAGACGTTTGTATATTTTTTTTATTAAATATATTCAATATGAAATGAATAGGCTTACTAGCCCAGATATTGACGGTTCTTTGCATGGAAAATAAAAATTGTATTATAGATCTTAACTCATAATACTTATTTAGGCAGAAATAAATTCGATATCTTTCAAGAATATTGAACTTATATAGATTTTAGTTGGTTACCGAAATGTGGTAATAAAACTTAAATATTTCTTAGATAATTAAATTTAATTACTTACATATGCTAGGGCAGCACTAACTGAAAGTAGAAACACAAATTTAAGGAACATCTTAACTAGATGATGCTGGAATTCAAAATAAGTTCGATTAATTTTAAATATGGAAAATATTTCGATAAATATCCACTTAAAGATAATCTACGTAATAGTAGATAAGTACATAAGTACTTCCCTTCAAAAGCAATAAAATTTAAAAAAAAAACGAAATATGTTATAATTCGCGGCGATTTTAACGCGAAGGTTTCACAATGGACACAAGGAGAGCCAGAAAACATCGGCCGATTTGGATTGGGAAATAGAAACAACATAGGTGAAATACTAATAGAATTTTGGAAAAGGAAAATTTATTTTGTTTAAATACCTTTTATCAAAAACCAACACAACGGAAATGGACATGGAGAAGTCCGGACGGCCACACAAAGAACGAAATAGACTATATAATCTCAAACTCCAAATTTTTATGTAGGGATGTAAGACTTGTAAGAGCGCACTTTACATTCAACATACAAAGAAAACGAAATAAACTTTTTTTTTATTGCTCACCTCCCCTTGCTTCAGTAGGCATTTTACCCTTTTTCCATATCCCATCCAATACCCATCAACGTTGTTCCAGTGCCGAAACATACTTTTTTCGTATTTCACGGCACCTTTTAAACAACGCGGTAGTGCTGCCACGGACGTTATTTGCATTTCTACAAACAACTACTACCTATGTACGTAGCCAGGCCAAATATACTTGAATAAATTAATAAATACCGACCTGCGGGATTGAACTCTGGACCGTAGTAAAGTACTACGCCACCAAGACACGGCCAGCCACATGACAACTCATGAACAAATACCCTTTCCAGACTGCACAAGAACTTGAGACAAACATGGACAAATACCGAAAAGAACTGGACAAGAGACTGCAAAGTATGGATGAATTGAACGGATTGAACATCAATAAACTGACTCAACACATAACAACAAGTGTTCAGACAAGTGTTAAAAAAGTATGTACCACAAGGAAAATCTCAAGTAACAATAAATTGACTCCGAGTACGCTGAAACGTGTATAACAAAGGAGAGACACCAAAAGATATATAGAGGAATATAAAAACCTAAATAAAACTGTCAAGAAGAAAATACGGAAAGATATAAGAGCGCACAATACAAAACTGATACAATACACAATCGACCAGAACAGCAATATGGGAGTATTGAAGTCGAAATTATCAAGGGGAAAAACAAATTGAGTAAAATAAGGGACGTAAACGGCGTAATGATAACCAATAAAAAAGAAATTGCTAAAGTAATAGAAAAATTCTACACTACTCTTTACTTATCAACAACGCCAACCCGGGAGTAAGAACTAAGGTAATGAATTCTGAATCAGAAAATGGCACAGACATAACATCAGGAGAATTATGGAAAGCCCTAAAACACATGAAAAACGGCAAAAGCCCTGGTGAAGATAAAATTACGGCTGAAATGTTGAAGTTTGGAGGACCAACGCTAGAAAAAATGTATCTGTATGCTTTTAATAAATGCCTACACGAAGGAAAAGTTCCGGAAAGCTGGTTGGAGGCAGAAATCATCTTGCTGTTTAAGAAAGAAGACTCAGTAAACATAGAAAACTACAAACCGATAAGTTTATTGTCTCACATGTCAAACTATTTACAAAAATTATTACCAATCGACTAACATCAAAATTTGACACATACCAACCTGTGGAACAAGCTGGTTTCCTAAAGAGCTTCAGCACAAGTAACAATTTGCGAACCATAAGATCCCTTATAGAGAAAACAACTGAATATAATGTACAAATACACCTAGCCTTTATCGACTTCCAGAAAGCTTTTAACACAGTCGAAGTTGGATATATATTAGGGGGCATGGACCGAGCACGAATCGACGCTCGATATACTACACTGATCAAAAATATCTATAAAAACGCTTCGCTTTATATAAAGATAGATGAAGAGATGAAAACCAATAGCATTAAAGTCGAAAGAGGCGTTCGTCAGAGAAACACTATATTTACACTTATACTAGAGGATGTCTTTAAGAAACTACCATGGGAAGATAAAGAAATCAAAATTGACGGAGTATATCTGAACCATCTCCAATTTGCGGATGACATTGTGTTGATATCAAGTCACTTGAACCAATTGGAATCAATGCTTCAATACCTGAGTTATGAGTCGAAACAGGTTGGCCTCAAAATGAATTACTCGAAAACAAAAATAAATGAGCCTAGAAGACCCATATATATATATATATATATATATATATATATATATATATATATATATATATATATATATATATATATATATATATATATCGATTGAGGACCAGGACATAGAGAATATTAGTGAATACAAATATTTAGGCCATTCGTTCACTCTAGGGAAAGAGAATCAGTACAGGGAGGTTACAAGGCGAATAAAGCTCTCCCGGGCAGCATTTGGGAGATTGTCCTTCATGCTGAGAGATAATAGTATTCCGATTACTCTAAAAAGGAAAGTTTTCGATGCCTGTATTCTACCGGTAACAACGTACGGAGTGCAAACAATGTGTCTAACGCAAAAGAACGCCAATAGACTGAGAGTAATGCAGAGGGCAATGTAAAAGTCAATGTTGGGGGTTGAGTGACAGAATCCGAAATGAAGAGATCCGTCGAAGAAAAAGGGCTACGGATTTTAAAGAGAAGATGGCCGAACTGAAGTGGCAATGGACTCGACATGTCGCAAGACAGCAAGATGAAAGATTGAAGAATTATCACAAGTCTTTAATTACTAATCTATCTGGTATGTAAAAAAAACAGAAATTTCAAGGTCATCAGTTTTCAACGAAGATCGGAAACAAACTTCGTTGAAAACTCATTTGGGGTGATCTTACATCACTCTAAAGAAAGAAGCAGAAGTTTTTAATTCTGACTTGACATCAAAAAATAAATTTTTATGTTCAGTTTCAACAAAAAACTCGTTTTTAACACTTACAAAGGTGCTGTGGTTCATAAAATGATTTTTTAGTAAATATATGCAATGAAATAATAGTCTTGTTGAATATTAACTAGAATTGAAAACAATTTGTTAATTTAGCGGTTCCATATATTTATTTTAAATAGTATTTTGATACATAGCTTAGTTAAATGTGGTATATGCGTGTTTTTTGTTAAACATGAACATTAAAACCTAATATTTTTATGATAAATGAAGATTCAGAACATTTAAAGATGTCCGAAATAATAATTTTATTCCATAATTTTAATGATTTTACAGTTTTAAATTATTTTTTAAAATTTATTTTTCCCAATTTAATAGTTTTCTGGCAACTTTAACAGTGTTTTCTAAATTAATCTCATCGTGGATGTGCTGTTTTATGATTTTTTTGGATTCAGTCTAAAAACATACTTAAGAAAACACGCGACTCTCTCTTAAAATTATTTTTTTTGTATACCTATGTTATTAAAGGTAATGTACTCGCGATAATTTTCATTCCATCTACATCCAGTGGAGAATATCCCAGAATTTTTTCAAAATTTTTTGATCAGTGCTTTTCGAGATAAGGGGAAGGGACAGCAATTTTTCGTAATTTTTTAAAAATAATACAATTTTTTTTTTTCACTTACAGTTTCACCCCCAAAACTAACCCCTTAAATCAATCAAATTTAACGCTATAATGAGGTCATCAATTCTATATTACTGCCAAATTTCAACTCTCTATGTCAAATAGTCTCGAAGAGAATCGGCTGTGAGAGACTGACTGACACACGGACAGACAGATACCGAAGTGATTTTATAAGTGTTTCGTACGGAACACTAAAAAAGGCCGCATTTGGCCTACATAATCTCGACGGTGAAATTGGACCAATTGGGCTATGAAGTCCTTCTTCATCGGCCGTATTTCCAAATCTGACCCCCAGCAATTATTATCTCTTTCCAAGTTTAAAAAAGTAGCTCCAGAGAAAGAGATTTGGCTCAAATAAAGAAGTCGAATGGAAAACTGAGCCTTATTTTAGAGAGCTTGATAAATCGTACAATATAAAAGGCATTTAAATGTTGGAAAATTGCTGGAATGAGCGTATCGCTCTTAAAGGAAACTATGTTGGAGAATAAACTCAATTATTGGCAAAGACATTATTTTTTCTACAAAAGTCTCGGGACTTTTCACCCCATGTACTATATTTGACTGGTGAAGAGAGAGCTGAGAAACGTATCTCAAATATATTATGTTAAATATTCTTGTCAGTGCTTTCCAATACCAAAATGTAAAAAGCCATACAATTTTTGAATAATTTGGATTTTTAACAGGAATAGTATATAGAGACGATTAGTACATGATTATAAGTAATTTCAAAAAATTATTCCATTTTTCACCTATTTTTGGTCCGAAAAACGCTAATTTTATACGCAACTCTTTTCAGTCTTAGTAATAAACGATATAAAAGAAGTATAAAATGGTGGGGACGTAGTTCTAGTTTCCAATATTTTAATTAATACCTTACCATAAGGTATCATAATCATTTTAAAAATATTTGTTAGTAGTTATGAAAATTTAAATTCTGTGTTTATTTTATTGATATTTGCAATAGATTGTCAAGTAAGAACGTGTCCCCGTTAATTCAGTTTTGGTAGATGCGTTTCTAGCGATTCAACAAAAAATCGGTAAAGGGAACCTTCTACCACTTATTTTAGTAAAAGTATCAATCGATTCCGAACTTTCGTCGAAATCACGTAAAATCCAAAATGAGTCACTTGTTTGCGCGTCAATTCGAGGTAGCCTTTCTTTGTTCCCATCCAAAAGGGCCTAAAATGACACATTCCGCGGCCGCTAAATATATTTAAAAGTCAGAGTAGTTTGTGAAGAAGTGAGAAATCATTTTAATGAGACGAAAAATGTCGACAACTTGCCAAAACATGGCTCGGTAGGCAAAGTCACTCCGAAAGACGAATCGTGTCTTTGTTTTCACAGGACCCGAAATTGACGCTACGTCACGGAGTGGCTAAATTAAGAAAATCGGGTTTGAATGTGTCCCATGACACCATTCGACAACATTTTCGTGCTCATGATGTCAAATTCCGAAGCATATTGAAGAAATCTTTGCTGGACCAAAATCACGTCGCGAAGCGGCTCGCTTGGGCCCATGATAAGATACTAGAGTATAGATAGATAAAGGGTAACTTTGTCTCCGATGCATTTTAGTAAATGTATCTGTCTATTCCGAACTTTCGTCGAAATCACGTAAAATCCAAAATAGGTCTACGATAAGATATTAGAATGACCCTTACAATCGCCGGACGCCAACCCTATTGAAAACGTTTAGTTCCTTGTAAAGAGGAAGCTCAAAGGAAATATTCTGAATACTTTAACTCAGTTGTCTCGCGAGATTCGAAAAATTTGGAGATCATTGCGTAGTATGCAGAAAATTTCATCGACAGCATGCCTCGAAGATGTCAGACGATTATTAATGTTGGAGGCGATTGGACAACTTACTAAAGTAATTGTGCCTTTGTTAGTACACCAAAGAATACACTGATGGCAAAAAATGTTCTTGAAACACATTTTTTTCAAGAATACGAGCGATCACGTTCTTACTTGACAGATTGTACGTGACAATTTTTTTTTGTTGGTTGCCACACTGATTGACCCTGGGACTATATACGAATATATACTACACCTTTTTCTTTAGCAGTGTCTTCTAGTGATCTGATTCTAGCATAGTAAGGTATACCCGCAACAGATATGTCCTTAACAAGGCTACTCTTGGGACTTCCAAGTTGCTTATACACGTCGCGCTATTACATCACATTCATATGAGGTTCAGCTTGTTACTCCTCGTACAACAGTCTTTTATATGGAGATCATCATTTATTTTTATTGATTTGCCCAGGACTGTGTTTCCCAGTACAACTTACAGCGATTCAAGACCAACGTGAATCGCTTTTTCCGCACACACGTAGCTCCCGTAACGCTTTAGGAATTTCCTTGCAGTATGCCTTGCTAACAGGAATTTTATATCTTGTAAAATCCTTCAAAGTTGAACTCCAGTATAAAAGACCAACAAAACCGGCGGATAACCGGCACCGACATACTTTAAGAAGGAATTCTGCCAATATGAATATGAGAGATAAACCATAATAAACAATTGAATTGAAATTTTTAAAAAATATGAAATAAATATTATTAAAAGCAGGATATTTAGTGTAAAAATTTGTTCGTTGACGTAATTTTTTTTCCTTCGATAATACACGTAAACACTCCTATTTTGTAAAATAAACTTCTGTGAGGTAAGAATTAAGATATTATTTCAAAGTAGATTTGACTGCGCTATCTTAAAAATTCAAGTAATTTGAGAGAGAAATTTTAACATATTTATGTTACTTGTAGTGTTGTAGGTTTTAGTATATATATATATATATATATATATATATATATATATATATATATATATATATATATATATATATATATATATATATATATATACATATATATATATATATATATATATATATATATATATATATATATATATATATATATATATATATATATATATATATATATATATATATATATATATATATATATATATATATATATAATTGAAAAGTTTTTGGTCTGACACATAAATGTCCCCTTTTCAAAAAATCCATATGATTTTTAGAAAGTACCAACTCTCAAACGATACGTGTCAAAATTTCATGACATTTTGACGATTAGTTTACAAGTTACAGTGGTTTTAGTGATGCTCCTTTTGATATTTTCAAAACAATGGAAAAAAATCGAATTCCTTATATTGATTAAACACTGTTTTTTTGACGAAAAACCGTTTAAGCAAAGTAGTGTTACGGGGATTGTTTTGGATGACCGTAAAGTGAAATTGTGTGAGATAGCCGACACTTTAAAGATATCAAAAGAACGTGTTGGTCACATTTTGCATGAATATTTGGGCGTGAGAAAGCTCTATTCGAAATGGGTACCGCGTTTGCGTACAGTGGACCATCAACAACGTGTTGATGATTCTGAGCGCTGTTTGGACCTATTTAAGAGCAATAAATAGGATTTTTTTATGCTCTTAAATAGGTGTGACAATGGATGAAACATGGATCCCCCACTACATACCGGAATCCCGGAATCAAACCGGTAGTCAGCTGAGTGGACAGCAGCCGGTGAAAGCCGCCCGAAGTGACCAAAAACAGAACAGTCGGTAGGGAAGGTTTTGGCCTCTATATTTTGGGATGCGTATGGAATAAATTCCATTGACTATGCTGAGAAGGGAAAAACCATCAATAACGAATATTATATAAAGTTATTGGTGCGTTTGAAGGCACTCATTCACTGTATTCTCCAGATTTGGCTCCCAGCGACTATTATCTATTCACAAACCTCAAAAAAATGCTCTCGGGAAAGAGATTTGGCTCCAGTGAAGAAGTTACCTCCGAAACTGAGGCCTATTTTGAAGGTAAAGACAAATCCTTCTACAAGGAAGGTATAGAAATATTAGAAAAGCGGACTGTTTGGATCGCTCATAAAGGAAACTATATTAATGGATAAAGTCGAATTTTGCAAAACAAAATGTGTTTTAAGTAGCTAGACCAAAAAATTTTCAACCTACAGTATATATATATATATATATATATATATATATATATATATATATATATATATATATATATATATATATAAATATATATATATATATATATATATATATATATATATATATATATATATATATATATATAAATATATATATATATATATATATATATATATATATATATATATATATATATATATATATATATATATATATATATATATATATATATATATATATATATATATATATATATATATATATATATATATATATATATATATATATATATATATATATATATATATATATTATATATATATAAATATATATATATATATATATATATATATATATATATATATACAAATATATATATATATATATATATATATATATATATATATATATATATAAATATATATATATATATATATATATATATATATATATATATATATATATACGAGTCCGTGCAAAGTCCGAGAGATGGCACCACCGGCGCGTATCGAGGTCATGTTTAGTTAGTAGCATCTCTTGAATGAACGCACACCAAGTTTCAGCCATATTGGTCTATTTCTTTGTGTTTGGCATTCGTGTGAATCAAGGAAGTCGAGTGATTTTCAAGAAATGGACGAAAAAGAATTTCGTGTGGTGATTAATCATTACTTTATGAAAGGCAAAACGCCTCAGGAGACTAAAGAGAAGCTCGATAAACATTATGGTGACTCTGCACCTTCGATTAGAACAGTTTATAAGTGGTTTCAAAATTTTCGGACTGGCCATATGGGCACAAGTGACGCTGAACGTTCTGGACGGCCTGTGGAGGTTACGACTCCAGAAATCATTGATCAAATCCATGATATGGTGATGGATGACAGACGAGTTAAGGTGCGTGAGATTGCTAGTGCTGTGGGCATCTCGACTGAACGGGTACATAATATTTTGCATAAACATTTGGACATGAGAAATCTCTCCTCAAGATGGGTGCCGCGATTGCTCAAGCTTGACCAAAAACGGAATCGTGAGAAGTGTTGCAAGGATGGTTTGCAGCTGTTCCAGAAGAATCCGGAGGACTTTAAGCGTCGTTTCGTCACTGTGGATGAAACATGGATACATTACTATACTCCTGAGACCAAACAACAATCTAAACAATGGGTTACCAAGGGGGAATCTGCACCAAAAAAGGCGAAGACCGTTCCTTCGGCCGGAAAGTTTATGGCGACTGTCTTTTGGGATTCGCAAGGGATAATCCTCATCGTCTATCTGGAAAAGGGTAAAACTATTACAGGTGAATATTATTCATCGTTACTGGACCGTTTGAAAACCGAGCTGCAAGAAAAACACCCGCGATTGACCCACAAGAAAGTCCTTTTCCATCACGACAACGCACCAGCACACACCTCAGCAGTTGTGGTCGCAAAATTAATGGAAATAGGATTTCAACTCGTTTCACATCTCCCCTATTCTCCAGACTTGGCTCCCTCGGACTACTATTTGTTCCCCAATTTGAAGAAATGGCTGGCGGGACAAAGATTTTATTCAAACGAGGAGGTGATTGCAGACACTAATGGATATTTTGCAACCTAGAACATCATTGGACGAAGTGTATAAGCCTATATATGTATATATATATATATATATATATATATATATATATATATATGTATATATATATATATATATATATATATATATATATATATATATATATATATATATATATATATATATATATATATATACATATATATATATATATATATATATATATATATATATATATATATATATATATATATATATACATATATATATATATATACGACACAGGAGTAGTCGCGACTGAATAGTTAAGAAAAATATATTCTCAATTTAGTGGGGCTGCAGTCTATATATAAATATTTATGAAACAACCTTTTTGTTAGTCGAGCTTTCAAAATTATATTTATTTCTTCTTCAGGACATCAAAGTGGTTTTTCTATAACAAACAAGCAGTCATTTGCACAGGGGGACATTCCCCAATATACTATTGTTAACTACATAACACTATAGGTACCAAGGGCCAGCCATTTTTGGCCGTTTTATATTTTTCTGTTTAATTATAGTGTTATGTAGTTAACAATAGTATATTGGGGAATGTCCCCCTGTGCAAATGACTGCTTGTTTTGTTATAGAAAAACAATTTTGATGTCCTGAAGAAGAAATAAATATAATTGCAAAAGCTCGACTAACAAAAAAGGTTGTTTCAACCCAATAAATATTTAAATATAGACTGCAGCCCCACTAAATTGAGAATATATATCTATATATACATATATATATATATATATATATATATATATATATATATATATATATATATATATATATACATATATATATATTCTTAAAGTGTCATATCCGATACCGACGTAGACGACCCTCTCGCTTTTGTGGTTGGTGCCTGTTAAAGTTTTTGCACAGACAAGGGAGATCTATAGTTTAATGCCGGTTCCGAACAACCTAGGTATGATATTACGGGTGGTTTGCCTACCGGAGAGAGGCGACCGTCACGCTATAAATTTTATTTTAATTTATTATTAATTTATCTGTAAGTAGCCCTTAGATACACAAAGTCGGCCTCAACAACCTCGCAACAAACATCGTAAATAGCTATAAAAGCTAACAATATCACTATAAACACAGTAAATAGCTATAAAAAGTAAAATTCACCAAGTGAATGATCTTGCTTCAAAGAGCAAGCTAACAATCTCACTATAAACACAGTGAATAACTATAAAAGCTGAAATTCACCAACTGAATGATGTTGCTTCAAAAGCAATGTTCACAAAGAACAGAATGATTAATTCAAGGAAACATTCCCAAAATAAGTCTTGAAATAGGACCTCCCTAAAATCACAATTTTATATATGGAAGTCCATAAACAAAAATGACTCAAAAGTACACATTTTAAGCACACGCCCTCAGGCAGTAAATATATAAAGGAGCTCAAATTCCAAATTCTTGGTTATGACAACTCCATATCAAGCTTGGTAAAAGCTCTTAGCAGAAGCTAAACAGATTTTCGGCACATCGTACCAAAGTAGCAAATCTACTTTTATTATTATTTCTCGGGCCGAGATACGAACTTGGATCGCTGACGTAGGAAACGGACACCTTAACCACTACGCTATAGCCGTATTTAATCAAATATAAAGAACTGTTGTTAAATGTCTCCTTGCAACATTCTTAAATTTCTTAACGTTTAGTTGAAAAATATCTGTATGAAAGATGGACGTTATAAGTGCGTTGTAACCTTGTTAGGGGAGTGTTGAGTCTCAAATTCGTACCATGATATGGCAAGTTAAATTTATTTGGCATAAGAATTCATGCACGTCCAACAAGGTATTTGTCAATTTAAACAAAAAACAGAGATCCGACATTCGTCTGCAAGAGGTAACAAGCTGTAAGTTTGTGCTGCCAGTTCTACAGTACAATTGGGTTAAACGGACACTAACTTAAGAATCTTTTTCTGAAGTGCCTTAAGTCTTCTCATAGGTATAAGATACTGTGGGTTCCAAACGCAAGTGAGAGTTTACTGTCTACAAATGCAGAATATAGGTCAACAAGAATTTAAAAGAAATCCCAACATCATGTTCGATTTTATCAAAATGTCCGTTAAAGAACCATTTAGAATCTAGCCTTACTCCCAGGTACTTCATTTGATTACTACTTACTAGTCAAAATTATTTTATTAATATTGTTTGAATATTCAATGACGTTAACATTCCACGTGAATGTTATATTCAAGCACTTTGTTAGAATTAAAAGGAAACTGTTGCCAGCACAATACTCAGAAAGTCTCTCAATATCTTCTTGAATTTTAAAGCAGGCCTCAGTGTTATCTATTATGTTATAAACTTTTAGATTTCTGCATACAACAGAAAGTTCTAGAAACAGTTTTGGGTATTGTCGATATATATTATAAAAAGAAGAGGCTCAGGCACTACCTTGAGTAATACCTGAGGTTACTTGAAATAATTTCGAACAATACCCGTGACGAGTAACACTGCCTTCTGTCACAAATGTGGGACCATACACACTTCTGCAAACCGTCACAAACACCAGCTTCAGAAAGTCTCCTGATCATTATTTTGAAATACATCTTGTCGAAGGCCTTGAGAGTAGCACATCACAGTTATCTCTAAAGATATTTTTGGAAAGAATCCAAGCTGCTGTTCAATTATTATATTTTTGACAGTAGGTAATATATCATTACATACAACTTTCTCAAGAATATTAGCAAAAATACAGATTTTACTTATTACTTACAGAAATGAGTTGATGATAAAATCCAGTGGTCGGACCAAATTAAATCTACATTTTTTTGTGAAACATAGTACACCAGTACTCTTCTTAGGGTCTAAATCAATTAACTTAAGAATTTCATTATAGTCAAGCTGAATCTGACAATTATCTCCTTTAAAACATGGGTTTGGTATACTGTTATTATTAGACACAAGAACAATTTGAAAAAAGTCTGCGAAAAAATCGCAAATCTTTCTTAACTGTTCTGCCAAAATTCCAAAATTTTTTGATATTTTCAGCCAACTCAGTCTCCATACTCTTTGGGCAAAATCACACGGTAAAAAAACTACAGTTTTCCACCCAGTATTGGCCTCCATAGATATCCACAAATCCTCAGCGTCTTATTTAAGATACAGACACGTTTTCACCGCCTTTTGTGGACACAGAACACTCCCGATCTCACCGACATCACAATCATTGCTAAAAAGTTTACTGAACAAAACTCTATTATTATTAACTATAGTTCTGAAAGACATAACATATCAAAATCAGAAGAGACTAAACTATGAGAAAAGTCTGATGTTTTTGTCCTTAATTTACGCACATTCTGGTAGTAAATGTGCGGTCCTTCTGTATTAGGATCCATTAAGCAAATATACCATTTATTAACTACAGACAGTAGAAAACAAGAATAGTTACATTCTTTGAATGCACTCCCTGTTCTTTATTAAAAGGATCCACGAGTGGTTATCCTTTGTAGCAAAATATCACCATTCCATGTCGAAAAAAACTTGTTATTCTTATTTTTACCAGCAATTCTAGAATCCTTAAATAAGAGCTTGTTATTCAAAGTAAGATGTTCATTAATAAGTAGTCTTTTTGTTTTGGCAGCCAAGAGACTATTTTCCTGTTCTCTTCTGGATATAACCATGACAATAATATTTTTAATTTAATTAATGACATTTTTATTTAATTGTATCCTATGTACGTATTCAATTTTATCTTTAAAAATGTTATAGTTTATAAAGGTACCAATCTTTTCTAGAATGGCTCTCCCCCCCCTTAAGGCGAAAAGTACTAATCAAAAAATTTTAAAAAAATTCTGGAATATTCTCCATAAAGTGAATATTGAGCGATTATTATCTCGAGTACAGTACGTTTGATAATTTATCTGATATAAAAAAATTATAAAAAAACTGTGTTTCTTGACGTATAGTAAAGATTTTTGTAATATTTAAGTGTACACGGTGGTCCTAATTGAACACTTTTAAAGGTAAACCCCTTTATCTAATATTTAAAAATTGAGCTTCAGACACCAACATCAGTTTTCGTCTGTCTCCTTTAGATAAAGGAGTTTACCTTTAAAAGTGTCCAATCTGGACCATCCTGTACATTACTATAACCGGGTGGCGAGTTGCTCTTGTCCGAGGTATAATTTTATTTTATTTGCTTATAATTAAGCAAATATTTACGTAGTAAATATTTGTTTTACACTTTTGTTACTAGATTCTAGATTGAACTAGATCGATAAATTGGCTTTTAGGTAGCTAATATACTATAACTACTGTACATTATTGACTAAAAAAAAACGAGAAAATACATATTGTATCTGTCAGGGATCTAATTAACTTAGCCTAGATAAGGATTTTATTTTATTTTAAAAGCAATCACGGTACAGAACACTAATTGCGCAAGTCCCACTTGCATTTGACCGGTTTTTTTACATATTCATCGAACTGCGGGAGCTTTCTTCAAGAGTCTGCAATTTTATCAACACAAAAATAAACCGATTCTAACAGAGCGTCTTGTCGGAGCTCATTTCTAATTTCTCACATCGCTGTAAGAGTTATTTTTACATTACTCTAACAATTCATAGGGATAGGGTGTGAAGAGGTAAAGAGGTCAAATATGATACAGTTTTAATAATATTTTAGGAATTTTTCCTGATATTTGGTGGCGATAACGAACAAACTTTAAGCGTATTAAGTTATTTACTTTAAATAGTTTTGGAACATATAAGTGATGGGAATAGGGACTTAGAATAGAGATTTCGTATTTTATATGTTATAGGTCTTTTTCAGGGTTCTTCTAAGTCAAGGGGTCGTTATTTTCAATGTTAACGAGGGAACAGAATGAAAGGTGTGGGAATCATTAAATATTGTATAATTTCAATATTATTATGAGATTTTTTTCTGGTTTTTAGATTGGGATATTTTATAAAGTTTTAGCTAATTACCCAGGTGCTCAAAAAAAAACTTTATCTTTTAAGTGAGACACTTGCTTTTTTAAGTATTTTTTGTTCTGGATCCAAAAAATCATAAAATAAGACATGCACCGTGAAATTTTTTCAAAAACATACTTAAAATTGCAAGAAAATTATTAAATTGAAAAAAATACATTTGAATAAAAATGTAAAACTGTATAATCAATAAAATTATGAAATAAAACTATTAGTTCAGACATCTTTAAATATTCCGAATCTACATTTATCATAAAAACTTAAAAATATTAGGTTTTAGTGTTCATATTTAACAAAAAACACGCATACACCACCTTTAACTAAGCTACGTAGCAAAATGCTGTTTAAAATAAATATGTGCAACCGCTAAATTAAAAAATTGGTTTTAATTTATATTAATATTAAACAAAACTATTATTTTATTGCATTTATTTACTCACAAAAGCATTTTTCAAACAACTTAGCACTTTTGTAAATGTGTGTAGCGAGTTTTTTGTTGAAACTGACCATAAAACATTATTTTTTGATCTCAAGTCAGGATTAAGAACTTCAAAAAACACTGGAAAAAATAATTACTAAAAATTAAAAACAATTTTTTTAATTTAGCGGTCGCACATATTTATTTTAAATAACATTTTGCTACGTAGCTTAGTTAAAGGTGGTGTATGCGGGTTTTTTTTGGTAAACATGAACACTAAAACCTAATATTTTTAAGTTTTTATGATAAATATAGATTGGGAACATTTAAAGATGTCCGAAATAATAGTTTTATTTCATAATTTTAATAATTATACAGTTTTACATTATTTATTAAAATGTATTTTTTCAATTTAATAGTTTTCTGGCAATTCTAAGTGTGTTTTTATAGTGCAAGATATATGAGATGAAAGAAATTGGGTAGGGGGTTAGAAGAGTGGTTTCCTATATATACATAACATACTTCCAATTTTTACAGACATAATACGTAGAAGTGATTGAGATATGGTTATTTATATTATATATATATATATATTATATATATATATATATATATATATATATATATATATATATATATATATATATATATATATATATATATATATATATATATATATATATGTAGATATATATATATATTCACATACATATATCGATAATTTCTTTACATCCGTCCCGGGCACGAACGAAGTGTTACTATTTATGATGTTGGGGTTTTCGCACTGTTTTAGGCAAAATGTTTATCAGCAACAGCTTCTTTGCATTTTTAGTTGACCAAACGCTTGCCGTTGAAAGGACATGTCTTCGAACAAGGAATTCAAGCTTCCATAACAGACAAAATGACATCGGAAACCTTCTTAGCGCAGTCAGATGGTTCGTCGGATCTAAAAAAAAAACGTCTAACCAAGTTCGAACGCCTAGTAAGTACGCTGAGAATGACAACAATTCATCCTTCTTGATCGAATGGTACCTATAGGTGAAACATGGATCCATCGTTATGATGTAGAGACAAAGAAGAAGTGGAAATATGCATGCTCTCCTTATCTGTAGAAGTTTAGCTGACGAAAATCAGCAAGAAAATTTCTTGCTTTCCTTTTTTAAGAGAAGGTGGGATACCAGCTCGAAGCTAACTGATTATGTATATATATATATATATATATATATATATATATATATATATATATATATATATATATATATATATATATATATGTATATATATATATATGTATATATATATGTATGTATATATATGTATGTATGTATATATAAAGGGTGATTCATTTAGAGGTACTTTTTGTAATGGGGATTTAATTGCAGATTGCGCATGCGTCGTGTCAACTGAAGTGGCATTCCTGTTCAGTAGTGTTTGACAATTCATAATGGAAAGACTTAGCCCGGCACAGCGTCTACAAATTGTTCAACTTTATTACGAAAATGGGCGTTCTACGAAGAATGTGTATCGGGCGCTTAGAGCAACTTATGGTCCACATAATCGGCCTACCGAACGCACAATTCGCTCTACCATCAATAAGTTTGAGACCCAATTTTCATTATTGGATAATGCTCGACCGAATAGACCACATCCAGCACGTAGTGAAGAAAATATAGGGGCGGTAGCGGAGAGTGTACGCGAAGACCATGAAGTGTCGATTCATCGCCGTTCTCAACAGCTTGGCCTGTCATATTCAACAACTTGGCGTATTTTACGTAAGGATCTTTCTTTAAAAGCATACAAAATTCAACTAGTGCAACAACTGAAGCCGACCGACCTTCCGAATCGTTTCCGTTTTAGTCGTTGGGCTCTTGACAAGCTTGCAGAAGATCCACTGTTTTCGAGAAAAATTGACTTGACTTTTTCCTTTGGGGTTATGTAAAGTCCAAAGTCTACATGGATAAGCCAGCTACAATTGAGGCATTGGAGGCCAATATTACTCAAGTCATTGGCCAAATACCACTCGAAATACTCACACGCGTCATTGAAAATTGGAACTTCAGAATGGACGTTGTTAACCGTAGTCGCGGACAACAATTGAAAGAAATTATCTTTAAGAAATAATTGTAAAGAATGGTTCTTTTATATGATAATAAAGATTATAAAATAAAATTGTTTTTATTCATTTTTTTTTTATTTAAAAAAAAGTACCTCTAAATGAATCACCCTTTATATACAGTAATACCCCGCTTTACGCGAGGGATACGTTCCGAAAAAAATCGCGTTAACTGAAATTCGCGTATATCGAGGTTTATGATTAAACATAGTCAAAATTTAATACAAAAAAATACAAATCATTTTAATCAATCACTTTAATTCTAAGAACACTTTATGCAATACATACTCTTATTTTTTACGGAAAAATACATCTATTGTCTTTTGGGTAACGTTTTGTTTACGTTCTTGTAAAATACGTTCATAACACCCAACACTGTTTTTAATTGTTTGACACACGGTCAAGACACGGTCATCATTATTGTCTATACTCTGCAATATGTCCAAACCTGAATAAATTTTTGAAAGTGCATTTTGTATTTCCCCTGAAGATAAAACTTTCTCTTCTACTTGTTCTTCCTCATCGTAGATAGGATTATTCTGTAACTCGATCAGATCTTCATTGCTAATAGGATCGTCGTGCGTTGCTACAAGTTCTACGAGATCTTCTACCGTGACATCTTCAAGTTCAGACCCCTCAATCATTGCAGCAATGTCTTCAAGCACTTGTCTCTGCATCTGGACAATTCTTCTAGGTGCTTCCACTACATCTGGCCAAAGATTACGCCACACCCCATTCATACAACTCATTTTAACTTCCTTCCAAGCCTCTTCTATGTTGTGAATAGACTTCATAATGTTGTATGACTTCCACCACTCTCGCATAGACTGTCTTCCTTCCCCGTCAGTTTCATGAATTAGTTGGCTAAAAGTGCGGCGATGGTAATAAGCTTTGAAGTTTGCTATTGCTCCCTGGTCCATAGGTTGTAATATTGACGTAGTGTTTGGTGGAAGGAACTTTACGTACACTTTTAAGTCTCTGGGCGTATCAAGTGAGGTTGGATGTCCTGGGGCATTGTCTAAGAGTAATATAACTTTAGGTTCAAGCCCATTTCTGTCACAGTATGATTTGACTGATGGGCAAAAACTATTAGAATACCATTCTTGAAAAATTTCCCGTGTAACCCACGCCTTTCTGTTTGATCGCCACACAACTGGTAGACTTGTCTTGTCTGTGCCTCGCATTGCACGGGGTGTTTCTGAATGGTACACTAGTAAAGGTTTCAGTTTGAAATCACCAGTGGCATTACCACCCAGCAGAAGTGTTAGTCGATCTTTCGCAGCTTTGAAACCACTGGCTTGACGTTCTTCCTTAGAAATGAATGTTCGAGATGGCATTTTTTTCCAGTAAAGTGCGGTCTCATCAACATTGAAGATGAGACAAGCAGGAATTTTCTCTCGTCTAACGAAGTCTTGAAACTTGTCTGGAAACTCAGCTGCAGCTTGAATGTCCGCGCTGGCCGCCTCGCCTGTTATGTGGATATTGTGAAGATTAGAACGCTGCTTGAACCGATGGAACCAGCCTCTGCTGGCAGCAAAAGTCGGAGTGGCACTCCCTTCTCCTTCTTTTGTTTTCAGCATCTCATACAAAGATTTTGCTTTTGTGCATATGAGATCTTGACTTAGTGGTGTGTTCTTCTTATTCAAATCTTCGATCCAGACTGACAGTAATTTCTCCATTCTTTCTAAGATAGATGATCTCGAACGAGAAAGTTTTGTTGCACTTATAGGTGTTGAACCTTCGCTGGAGATTTTAATTTTTTCCCGATTTTTATAAATCGTTCTCACAGTCGATTCTGAGAGTCCAAAATCTCTCCCAACAATTGTTGCTTTGCCTCCATTTTCCATTCTTCTTAACACTTTCATCTTCAATTCCAAAGTGACGCTTTTACGCTCTTTTTTCTTTACAGGCGGCATTTTTAACGTAGGGTTAAATTATGTATGTATGTATCTCCAATAAATATTAAAACAAAACTGCCAGCCGACCGAACTAACATTACGGAACAAATGAACACACGAAACGAACGAGGAAATCCCCCATAGAACAAACTCGAAGGACAGGGAATTCCCAATTCTTCAAAGAGAATATTCAGAGAAAGCGGGGATCCCCCCGCGACCATAGAGAAGTTAATGACTACATGAGCGCGAAATTTGAAATTCGCGTTATAGTGAAACCGCGCGTAACGGGGTCGCGCTAAGCGGGGTATTACTGTATATATATATATATATATATATATATATATATATATATATATATATATATATATATATATATATATATATATATATATATATATATATATATATATATATATATATATATATATATATATATATATATATATATATATATGTATGTATATATATATATATATATATATATATATATATATATATATATATATATATATGTATATATATGTATGTATGTATGTATGTATATATATATATATATATATATATATATATATATATATATATATATATATATATATATGGGTCACTCCATATCATATTTACAATTGAAAAATAAAATTGCTTATCATATTTTTTTTTTTTTTTCGGATACAAAAACACTCTTATTTTTTAATTTCGACGTGTTATGCAACATTTTCAACCTAAAAATATTAGGTTTTAGTATTCATGTTTAACAAAAAACACACATACTCCAGCTTTAACTAAGCTACGTAGCAAAATGCTGTTTAAAATAAATATGTGCAACCGCCAAATTAAAAAATTGTTTTCAATTTTTATTAATATTGAACAAAACTACTTAAAAAAGCATTTTTTCAAAGAACTTAGCACTTAGCACTTAGTAAGTGGTAATAGCGAGTTTTTTGTTGAGAATGAACATACAACTTTATTTTTGATGTCAAGTCAGGATTAAGAACTTCAAAAAACACTGGAAATAATGCTACTCACTATATATCCCCACTACACTAAACATTGTTTTTTCACTCGACGTGCGTTTCGCTAACCATGTTAGCTTCTTCAGAAGCGATGATTGACTAGAAAATCATCGCTCCTACTGAAGCCAATAAGGTGAGCTAAACGCGCGTCAATGTCATTGTGCCAAAGATTCTACACTCCCAACATAACTGGTAATTATAGTTTTGTTCAATATTAATAAACAATAAAAACATTTTTTTTTAATTTAGTGGTTACACATATTTATTTTAAACAGCATTGTATGCTACGTAGCTTAATTAAAGGTAGTGTATGCGTGTTTTTTTGTTAAAGATGAACATTAAAATCTATTATTTTTAAGTTTTGTGATAAATGTAGATTCACAACATTTAAAGATGTTCGAAATAATAGTTTTATTCCATAATTTTAATGATTATACCGTTTTACATTATTTATTAAAATGTATTTTTTTTAATTTAATAGTTTTCTGCAACTTTAAATGTGTTTTTTGTAGTGTAAGATATTCGAGATGAAAGAAATTGGGTAGGGGTTTAGAAGAGTGGTTTCCTATATATACATAACATACTTCCATTTCACTGTGCTTTTTCATTATTTCCAATTTTAACAGAAATAATATGTAGAAGTGATTGAGATATGGTTACAGAGTAACCTATATAGAACAAATTTTAGAAATACAAACTGATAACTTTGCCGATACTTACTTACCTTTGGCACAGTAGGTAAATTACTTTTTTTCCCTTGCAAAAAAGAAGTATTATACTCGTGAAAATTTGCCCTTCCCCATTTTTGCTTTTCCTTACGTTC
Source organism: Pachyrhynchus sulphureomaculatus (assembly GCA_019049505.1). Classification (NCBI taxonomy): domain Eukaryota; kingdom Metazoa; phylum Arthropoda; class Insecta; order Coleoptera; family Curculionidae; genus Pachyrhynchus; species Pachyrhynchus sulphureomaculatus. The sequence goes on from CM032456.1 coordinate 95,418,102, forward strand.
TAGGATCACGAAAAATCTACTTTCCCATTTCTGTGGGTATGTCTATCTGACTATCGGCCTGTCGGTTTCTCGTTCCATTAACTCTATAATTCTTGAACAAAATGATATTATAATACTTGAAATAAAAATAAAACCTGTAGTTTTTGAGCGATAACGTTTTAGGGGAATAGGGTGAAAGGGGCGGGTGCCGATATGCCATATAGTTTTAATTGTATTTATTTATATGTATATATTTATTTTAGAATTGCACATTTACAAAGAAAGTACTGGGTAAATCACCATACAGATTTCCTCCAAAATAGTACATAAGAATTTCCACAACATAATATTAAATTTTTCACAAGTCACGTATCATTACATATTAACATTATACAAGCTTCGATCTAATTTTTGCTACCCTTTGAAAAGTTATGACTGCAATTTGTTAGGAAAAAAGCGACCGTAGTGATTTTTTTCAAAAATTTATGATTTAAAGATCTATAAATCAATTTTTGCAATTGATCGAGTAAAATTGAAACCATATGTATTTCAATATTGCTATTTATTATGTATTCACTATAAATGAGCTATTTACAAATTGTTTATACAGGTTGTGACATCACTTAGGAAAACGGTATAATTGGCAACATAAGTGTTGAAATCTAGTTGCCATTGAGCTAAAACTGGTGGTAGGTAAATATTAACATAGTTACTTGATTTGGTTTCAGAATCACTAATAATACTCTTAGCTCTACTATAGAATTGCGTTACAGTCTTTTTTAAATCAGTTGCACAAGTATCATCATTACACAGTGCTACTACTTCTCCTAAAGCAATAAGTTCTTCAACAACGCTGTACGCTTCTGAACTACTGGAGATAAAAATATTATATCCTGATTGATTATAATAGTTAAACCAATAGTATGCTGTGTTGATAATGCTATTGTTTAAGGCATAAAGTTCCTAATTTCCAAGATCCACACACTTTTCGATATCTTGACCTACAAAATATACCAAAAATATTGAAATACTGATCTTTATTTTGCACATATATAAATAAAGATAAACAAAAATAAGAAATACATCTACATAGAACCACCATGTTATACTACACCGTGTAGACCCTGTGGATATACATGTACATAATTTACTTTACCTTTTTCTTTAGCAGTTTCTTCAAGAGAGCTGATTGTATCCCAGTAAGATTTAGCAGTATCAGTTATGTTGCTAATGAGGCCGCTTTTAGCATCTACTATTTGGTTATACAGAGGTATTATATTGTCACGAATTTCAATTGCAGCTTCATGCTGCAGAGCTTTAACTTGCGTATCTACGTTCTCAAAGAATGTCTTTAAATCTTCAGGTGTTACCTGGAGATGCTAAAAATAACAGAAAATGTAAATAGGCATATCTAATTAGTCTTACGTAAAGAAGAAAATTGATAACAATCAGAGGTGATACTTACTACTCGATGCGAAGTTTGATACATTTGTAATCTTTAGATTAAAAATAACGTTGGACTTGCGCAATTAGTGTTCCGTACAGTAACTACTGAAATATTCTATGAAATTCAGTAACACATTCATCTTCAATCTGCGAATTACCAATCTTTGTAGCAAAAGTTTGATTTGGCACCCCACTCTATAACCTTGATTTTTTTATTTACCAGATAAATTATTAAAGGTAATGCACTCAATTTATATCTTATGCAGAATATTCCAGAATTTTTTTCCGACATTTTCTGTTTAGTAATCTTGAAGATAAGGGGGGACAGCGATTTTTCGCATTTTTTTTAAAATAATATAAAGAAGAGTTTGTGCAAATATTACATCATTATATATTTTTGAACTCGTATTCTCACAAGCTCTCATTTGACACCCCACTCGATAACCTAGCAAAAAATTCCTGTATTTGTAACAAATTTTAACTTTCTATGTCAAACAGTTTCGGAGAAATTCGGGCGTTACATACAGACATACACACAGACGGACACTGAAGTGATTCCATAAGTGTTCCTTACGGAACACTAAAGAGTAAGTTTACAAGCTTGAAATAAATTCAAAATAGCCAGAACAACTTATTATAAGAAAAATATTGCACCTACCATTTCAGTCCAATAGTCAGGATTTTTTATTATAAAGTGGAATTAAAATCGAAACAAAACTCAAGACGTTTGTATATGTTTTGTATTATTGAATACAGAGCTATTCAATATGAAATCAATGGGTTTACTAGAGGATTTTTTGCATAGAAAATAAAAATTGTATTATAGATTTTAACTTATAATACTTATTTAGGTAGGAATAAATTTGATATCTTTCAAGAATATTAAACTTAATATAACATATAGACTTTAGTTGTTACAAAAATGTGGTAATAAAACTTAAATAGGTCTTAGATATATAAATTTAATTACTTACATATGCTAGGGCAGCACTAACTGAAAGTAGAAACACAAATTTAAGGAACATCTTGACTAGATGATGCAGGAAACCAAGATAAGTTCAGTATGAACGATTGGTTTTAAATATGGAAAATATTTCGATTAATATACACGTAAAGATACTCTACGTAATAATAATTAATTCTGATAACAGAGAAAAATGAAGGCTGTTGGTAAATTCAACATAAGTACTTACCCTTTAGTTTAACGAACACCGAATCATAGAAAATGTGACCTTATGGTTCATTCATCTTTTTGAAGTGCCATATCCGGTACGGATATGATTCACTTAACAGATATTTGCACATTTACATAAACTCCATTGCAACCTCTCTCTCTCTCTCAATCCTTTCACTCCAATAGGAGTATCGGTGACACTATGCAGTTGCTGCCTCGACAGTCATTCCCCAGGCATCTCGATCCTGCGCGACCTGACTTGACTTGTGCATACCCATACCAAGACGTTATCTTAATTCTACCTTCCCCGTTACTATAAGCTTTTCCGTGGCATCCACTTTCCTCATAATGCGACCAAAATATTTCAGGTACTGTCTATTAATTCTATTTAAAAGTCGGTCATTGATACTAAGTTCTCCAAGAATACATACATACATTAGTACGGTGTTCGGTATATGATGCCCTGAGGATTCTTCGATATGCTCACATCTCAAATGCATCGATTTGCCTCTTGTCAGCTTATTTAATGGTCCATGTTTCCAATGCGTAAGTGGCTCTGGGGAATATAAGGGTGGATAGCAATCTTAACTTGGTGCTTTTTGTAACAGCTGTGTCTTTCCAGACCTTAGTGAGTTTGATCGTCGAGTTTCTAACCATTGTTAGTTATAACAAATTCCAAATGAAATGGTCTGCAACAGTGAAACCAGCAATTTCATTTATGTATGACAGATTTTCATTACGACTAACAATCATTACTTTAATTTTCGCTCTATTAATTGTCAATCCATACTTTTTGCTAGTGATTTCCAGGCGCACCATAATTGACGCTAGGTATTGCATTGAAGTTGCAAGTATCATCTGCATATATAAGGTTACTTAGATTTTTTCCACCGATTGTCACACCCTCACTCCAACCATCCAAAACAGGCTTCATTATATGTTCACTATATATGTTAAAAAATAAGGGTTACAGAATACACCACTGTCTGATGCCGGCTTCTACGTTAACGACATCGGAAAAAGAATCATTCAGTTTACAATAATATATGTGTTTCCATGCTTATTACAATCAACCAGAGATTGTTCCATTATATGCAGTCGAAAGTTTAGAGTAGTCTGTAAAACAGATATAGGTTGTTATTTTGAATTCCCTGACTTTTTCTATTATCTGGAGTATGTTGAAAATATGTTCTCTTGTCCCTCTTCCTGGAATGAAGCCTAGTTCGGTAGATATTTGAGGCAGTAGGCAAATTTTGAGTCTTTCATTTAGGATCCAAAGAAACACGTTAACAGCGTGTGACACCAAAGCGATTGTTCTATAGTTGCTGCAATTTAAAGGGGATTATTTTTTATGCAAGGGTATAAATGCAACTTCGCACCAATCTTTCGACAGTCCTCCAGTGTCCTATACCTCATTACACAGTTGACGTAGCATAGTCACGGCGGTTTCTCCTATCATCTTTGTTATTTCCCTAGTTATCTCGTCAGTACCTGCTGCTTTTCTGTTCTTTAATTGAAACATTGAATAACCTTCCTGACTTCAGATTTAAGAGTACATGGCTCTTGTTCTTATGCGGTTTCGTTGTCGATAATGTAGTTACCCGCGAGTTAAGACACAAAAAGTTCTTTATAGTAATTCTTCCAAACGCCAATGATTCCAGGGATATCGGTGACTGGTCTATCTTCCTCATCACTGATTATTTGTGTTTTAGGTTTGAATTTTTTTTGAGAGATATTTTACTTTTTCATGAAGTTCCTCTGGTCAATTGTCTGTAGCATGTTGTTCTAACTCCTCACATATATTATTCAATTATAGGTTTTTGTCCTTTTTACAAGCCACCTTGATTTATTTATTGATTGATCTTGTTTCTATAAGCTTTAGGGTATCGTCTGTCATCCAATGTTTTTAAAAGTGTTTTTGTATTTTTGCTGAGCAACTAGGAGTTACATAAAATTCCCTTTAATATTTTATTATTTTTTTGTTTAGAATGAAATAATCTGTATCATAACCTGCATATAGAAAAAAGCAAAATAGAACTTATGTTATCAATAAAATATTCTTTTTAAATTATAAGAAGTCGATGAATCTAAATATATATTTTTTTTAAATCAAAAGGAAATTGTGGTTGCCCTGAAGGTCTTAGATAATGTTTTAACATGCATACAATTTCTGTGACATTCTCTCCTTGTACTTGCAAGATTTGATTTTTTTATGTGCATAGCACACGTACTACAGAGAAATCCCTAAAGCGCTACAGAAGCAACGAGTGTGCGAAAAAAGCGATTCACGTTGGTCTTGAATCTCTGTAAATTGTACTCGGTGAGAAACGCAGTCCTGGACAAATCATTCCAAAGTGATGACTGCTTGAAAATGATTTTACGAAGAACGACAAGCTGAACCTTATACGGATGTGAAGTCTTAGACATTCTGTGGAGAATTAAGAGGGCTACATCCATCGAACACTTTCCATGAAAATACTTGTAGACTAGATTCAAGTCGCCAACCGTTCTTCGATATTCCAAGGAAGTAAGGTTACTGGTGAGTTCTGGGTCTCCCATCAGGCGAGCAGCTCTTTTCTGAATAGAATCCAACAAATTCAGTATACATGTGGAAGCAGAACCCTCAACATGAGAGCAGTGTTCCATCGTTAGTTGAATTTGAGCTTTGTACATAATTAACAATTTCTGTGGAATGTAAAGCTTTCTAGTTTGAAATATTATCCCAGCTGTTGACAAGCTCTCTTTGCTATGCATGCAACATGTCCATGCCAAGACATATTTGCTCCCAAATTACCTCCCTGCAAATTTAGTAACCATGCTAGGGGAATGGAATACCCTCACATAACTATGTCATGTCAGCAACGTCAACTTTTTTAGAAAAAAATGCCGTATGGGTTTTTGCAGTATTAAATTCTACTTGGTTACTGTTACTACAGAATTTCTTTCAGGTCTTTGTGAAGCTGAACGACTTTCTACTGTCTGCGGATATTTGTATGAGTAACCGATGAGAAAATACGACAGCCATGAACAAAACTGTTTAGATATACCATAAAAGCGTAGCTTAGCCAACAATCGGTGAAGCCAAACACTGTCAAATGCCTTGAATATATCAAGTGCAACCGCTCGAGATTTTCCAGTATTCAACAGCGTTGTTCCAAACATGCCTTACATAAATTAGAAGATCTGTTAATCTTTCTTTACAAAAGCCATATTGGTGGTAACTAATAATATTAAATCCTTTTAGATATTTTAGAAGATGCTGATTGATAGCCTTTTCCATAACTTTCAATGCAACTGATCCCCAGTTGTTTGGAAAAGTCTTCTTGTCTTTTTGTGGATATTAGCTAAACTGTAGCGCATTTTCAGCAGAAAGAAAATGGTCCCTTTCTTTAGGATACGTTGAAAAGTCTGGTGTTAGTTCGCGCGTGCTTTTTTTGAGTACTATGGCAGATATTCCGTCAGCACCAGAAGCTTTTTGGTGACTAGCTACATCAAAATGTATTTTATGACACTCTGAAAAGAATATCCGACATTGTTGACTACACTAGGGGATTAATTTGGTGGTGTTTTTCCTTGGAAATCGAGACTAGACTGTAAAGCAAAGAATGCAGCTAATAAGTTGGCTTTCTCAACTGATGTTGTCGCAATAGTATTATCTAGCCATGTGAATGCTGGTAAAGTGAACTTAATGAAATTTTGACTTATAGCCTTAGCGACTGACCGAATGGACCTGGAATTGTTGGGGCAGGCAAAAAGTTTGCTTTTAATTCTTTGATTGTGTGACTCCTTGGTTTCGTCAATAATTTCTTTGCATCTGTTCTGGGTACGAACAAAGATGTTTCTATTTATGATGTTAGGATTTTAACGACATTATAAGTAGACAAGATGTTTAGAAGCAACAGCTTCCTTGCATTTTCATTTTCGGTCGAACCAAGGCTTAAAACCTTTGGTTTAACCACGGAAAAGTTCGAGAATGTCCGTGGGAGGGCGTTTATTCGAAAAAGTGGGTATAACCTTCCATACCTTCCGAAATGACATCGAAAAAAAAACCTCCTTAGCGCACTCAGATGGGTCGTCAGATTTAAAACAAACGTTTAACCACGGAAAAGTTCGAAAATATTGCATGAATTCTTCTAATATATGCATCGCTGATAATTTTTAATAGAATACTGATGAAAGCCATTCATTTAAATGCCTAAAAATAGATGCAATGGCGCATTCGGTTAAGATTCTCAAATATAATTTAGGTCCATGCTTAATTTGCTGAAATTTTTATTACCATTATTAACGAAAGCAGATTATCTAATCACCAGATATTACCATCTACACTAAGTATATCCAGCTAAACCTGACTCATCAACTTTAAGTATTCTGGTATGTTGCATTACTCTCTTGAACAGAGGTCTCTCTCTTTTATTAAAAAACATCTTCATAGTTACAACATAATTGTATAGATATTATAGTGTGTTTTCTTTATTTTCTTTTATATTTTAAATAAATAATTTATTTATTAAATAGGAGCCACTATTTTCCCCTTATGTATATCCTAATTTTTGAGAATGAATTGAATGGATATTAATACTGAGAGAGAACAAAATTGAGATATCAGCTAGCCCGTTGTTTTTTTTTTTGGAGAAATGTGGATAAGTGATAATTTTTGTACGTTTTTTGAAAACAGTCTTAAATCTCTCTTAAGTCCTAGTTGTACTGTTTTGAGCACCATTCATTTTGAAATATAGAGAATCTAAATTCAGCTCAAAAAATGAAACTAAATACTGAAAAGTTATTTAGTTATTGGTATAAATCTGAATAGAGTACAACCTTTACGTCCTGTAAGATAGAACGGGGGTTCAGTGAAACACTACGCTTAGGCTAAATAAAGTATATTAACAAATAAAGAATCGTTCTTATATTTATTATACCCTTAGAATTAAATATACTAGATTAATAACCCTTTATGCTATGAAAGTGCACATATAGTCTCTAATTTAGAATTATAAAGGTAGTATAGTTTCTTGTATCACTTATTATTGAGAATAAAAAAAAATGGCTTTAAAAAGGCACGATATAGAAAGATGGTTTCAGGTTCACTTCCGGTGAAACCGACTCCGGGATCACACGTGTTACGTAGTCGTCAGGAACACACGTTGTAGGAAGTAAATGAAATATTTAACTGATATAGTTATCGACTTACTGTCTGGCTTCTCCTCTTGGCTTTTCTATCAACTGCTTGGCCTCTCCTGGTGAGTTTCCCATCAAAATATTGCCTTACACACTACCTCCTTATTTTCATTTGGCTAATTAATCAACATTTGACCCAAAATATTTTAGGACTTAACTTAAATTAACAATTATTGCATGAATTGAAGAAAGAAAAACGGTTTTTTTAGCACGATCTTAAAACCTAGGAAAAAATGAATGTTACAATATATTCTCTAGTTAGACTCTGTAGCGTAATGGGTTAAAAGCCTGCATATGAAACCGATGTTCGCTGGTTCGGTTTCGGCAATCGGCTCGATGTGTGTGTATTTTTAGGTAGTAGGTAATGCGGAAATGCCATAACGCCCGTGACATCACTACCGTATTGTCTTAAAAGTGACGTAAAATACAAATGTGCTTCGGCATGTTGGGCAAGGTGACGGATATTATGACACTCCCGTCAATATATCTTTTTAGAGATATAGTC
>CM032456.1:95428886-95509081 GCA_019049505.1 Pachyrhynchus sulphureomaculatus
TGCAACAGTAGTTGATCTTTGAGCATTCAAGAAAAATGAAGAAATAAGCGTACTGTCATCAGTAAAGCTGTAGTTTGGATACCTGATTCTTTCCAGTAGATCGTTAATGTAAAGAGGAAGGACAGTAGAAAACCCTGTTAAGCCTTGGGACACACCGGTGTTGATAGTGAAGTCGTTAACTCTCACTCGTAATCGACGCTCCCTAAGGAAACACGAGAGCCATAAACGAAACCTTTCAGATATGCCATAAGAACGTAGCTTAGCCAACAATCCGTTATGCCAAACACTGTCGAATTCCTTGGATATATCAAGTATAATTTCTCGCGATTCTCCAAAATCGTCCAGATATTCTAAAAAATGCAGTTTGATAGACTTTTTCAGCTTTTTTTAATATTACTGAAAGCTGTGCGACTGATCGGAAGTTGTTTGGCAAGATATTTTTGCCTTTCCTGGGTATCGGCTAAATTGTAGGGTATTTCCAGCAGGAAGAAAATATTCCTTTTCTGTAGGATAGATTGAAGAGTCTACAGAAAACTCGCGTTAGTTAGCTTTCGCATTTTTTGAATGCTATGGCAGGTATTGCATCAGCGTCAAATGCTTTTTTGGCGTCTAGCTTAATACTTGATAAATGAATCAGGAACACTCCCACAGGCATAGCTGACAACTACATATATAGTCCTTCCCAAGAAACATAAGGCGAGAAGATGCGAAGACCACCGTATGACACGCCTGATGAGTCATGCGGCACAAATCTTCATGCGAATAGATAATCGAATCCACAGTAAATACGAGGCATACCTCAGCCGATCTCATTACGGGTTTAGAAGAGGAACAGGCACTACGGAAGCAATTCTGGCATGCACCCTGAGGTCTAAATCGATACCACAGTGCACGCTGTACACGTGCTTCGTTGACTACAGAAAGGCATTCGACCGAATCAAACATGACAAACTAATTCATATTTTGCAAGAAGTGCAACTGGATGGACGAGATATATTGATTAGTCGCAACATATATTGGAACCGCAAAGGATGCATTCGCACAGAAAATGGCAATACAAATAATACCAACATAACCTTTTATCTCTACTCCTTTTTAACGTGTATGCGAAATATATAATTAAATCTTAGCCAAAATTAGTGGAAGATACGCAGATGACACCGTGGTTCTGGCAGTCTGAGCAAGATTTACAAACGCTGATAAATGTTCTATCAGAATCAATTGCCCGGTTGGATTTATTAATAAATTCCACGAAAACCAAAATTCTTGTTTTTGGTCGAGGCGAACATGTGCACAACAATGTTAAAATAGCCATCGACGATGATATCATCCAAAACGTTCATACTTAGATTATACCTAGGTAGAGAAGTCAAAACCCAGTTAGATCATTAATAACAGATTAGGAGGCACATCGAGATAGCCAGAACCGGCTTCATCAACATGTGAAAATTCTTGGGTCGCCCGAAGTTATCCATCCATACAAGACTACGAACATTAAAGTGGCCACTGTCCACTACTACTCTACGGGTTTGAAGCATGGATTCTTAAACAAGAGTACAAAGAAAAAGCTCCAGGCGTTCGAGACGTGGCTATACAGGCGAATACTAAGAATCAGCTGGATTAGCAGAACGACCAGTGCAGAAGTGCTAAGCAAGATAAATGCTCTACAATGGCTAGTTCAGACAATTAAAATCAGATAAACAGCCTACCTCGAACACATAATGCGTCACACAGTGTACTAACAACTCCAACTCGTACTGGAAGGAAAAATAGACGGAAGACGAGGCTTTGGTAGAAAGAAGGAATCATGGCTAAGAAAAACATAAGAGACTGGACGAACACCGACGGGAACGTCCTGATACATATAGCACAGAATAAAAATGAATTTGCCATAGTGGGCGCCAACCTCAACAAAGAAGGCACATAGGAGGAGGAGCTTAATACATTTTACGAAGCCAAGAGTTCAGCTAACAAGGTGACTGTCTCAGCAGGTTATTGGTTTATATCTATTCCAGGTACTAACGATTTATGATGTTTTTCAGTTTTCGTAGTATTTTCCATATATGGAAATAATTAAAATGTATTTTTAATATCTGTAAAAATACGCAAAATATTTAGTTTAAGTTGACTTTTTTTACTAGTTTTACTTTTCAAGATTTTTCTTCAGTTTTGACACCATCTTCTTACTACTCCGACTTTTAGTTTTTGTCGCTCCATCACTTACTATTGAGAACTGTATATACGTATGTAGAAATATTTTAAAGGAGGCATAATGCAGGAATCCTATTCAGTTTCCTGAAAATTGTTTCCATTAATTGTTTAATTTTTTTACCCCTGTAATATATATCAACTAAAAAGTGCTCTAATCTCATAACTTTCCACGTTTTAATAGTTTCTCTTCGTATTAGTTACGTAACTTTCCTTTGAAAAAGTATACTAATGATACTAAAAATATTCTGCTTCCCAAGAAAGATCTAGAACGTTCAACAAGAAAGTATCTTAAAAGTTATTTATAAGCAGTTTAACATTGACGTAACATATCTGCTAAGGTGAGAGCTTTTTCTTTTAGTTCATAGTAAATTCTGTCCTACAAGTCATATTTTAATGTTAGCAAGTTGTATACATTTTATTTTGAACGGCCGGCGGCAGAAGTTTTTCTTGCATATAGGTTATAGCACGTTAAACCCGGAATGGTTTACACAATTTTTAAACCTTAATAAAATATTATGTATTCTAGCTTTAACCTTTTTGTTTCATTGTCCAGCTGATAAGACATCAATTTTTTAGTTTAACAATATTTGTAAAATCCAGCCTTTTCTATTTTTACATCACAGAAAACAACTAAACAGTGATTCAAATAGATAGAACCCACTCTGACATAAGAGCGAATCGTTGACAAAGATACGTCTTAAAAATATATGATGCTACTACAAAATATAGGTAACATTTCTAGGGTTCCGTATGGAATACTTATGGGATCACTGCTTTCAATAATATCGAAAATCATGGAAAAGGTTATCAATCAGCATCTTCTAAAATATCTTGAACCATTCAATATTATTAGCAAACACCAGAATGGCTTTCGTAAACATAGATCAACAGGAGATCTTCCGACTTATATAACACAGGTTTAGAACAACGCACTTGAACACTTTGGAGAATCTCGAGCGGTTGCTCTTGACATATCCATGGCATTCGACCGTGTTTGGCACGATGGACTGTTGGCTAAGCTACGCTCTTGTGGCATGTCTAAAAAGTTCTGTTTGTGGCTCTCATGTTTCCTCAGAGAGCGTTCTTTACGAGTGGCGATAGGCTCCATACTGTCTCCTAGTCTTTTCTTATTTACATTAAAGATCTGCTGGAAAAGACCGGGAATCCAATTTACAGCTTTGCAGACGAGAGTACGCTTATCTCTTCATTCACTTTGAAATCTCGGACATCGGCTGCTCAGGCGAATATCCGCAGACAGAAGGAGGTCGTTCAACTTAACAAAGACCTGGAAGAAACTCTATCTTGGGGTGACAGTGACCAAGTGGAATTTAACACTACAAAAACCGAGGCGGCAGTTTTTTCTAAAAAAGTTAACGTTGCTGAACCCGCCATAGTTATGTCGGGGCACTCCATTCTCCTGGCATCGACGCTCAATTTGTTGGGCGTTAGTTTGGGAGCAAATATGTCCTGGCATGAACATGTTGCAGGCATAGCAAGGAGAGCTTCTCAAAAGTTAGGAATATTATTTCGTACCAGAAAGCTTTACACTCCACAACAACTGTTAATTCTTTACAAAGCTCAAATTCGACCAACTACGGAATACTGCTCTCATGTTTGGGGCTCTGCTCCCAAATATACACTGCATTTTTTGGATTCTGTTCAGAGAAGAGCTGTTCGTCTCATTGGAGACCTGGAACTGACCGGCGGCCTTGATTCGCTGGAACATCGAAGAACAGTTGGCGACTTGAGTCTGTTCTACAAGTATTTTCATGGAAAGTGTTCGAAGGATGTAGCCCGCTTAATTCCTCCCAAAGTGGTGCATGTTAGAAATACACGTCGCGCTGGTGCTTTACATTCGTATAAGGTTCAGCTTGTTCCTCCGCATACAACGCTTTTCAAGCAGTCTTTTATATGGAGAATATCATCCCTTTAGAATAATTTGCCCACCGCTGTGTTTCCCAGCGAATACAATTTACAGCGATTCAGGAACAACGTGAATCGCTTTTTCCGCACACATGCCGCTCCTGGAGCGCTTTAGGGACTTTCCCTGCAGCATGTGTGCTAGACCCATAAAAAAAAAAAACTTCGGTGTCCGTCTGTCACACCAGATTTTTTCCGAAACTATTTGACATAGGAATTTCAAATTTGGTACAAATATAGGAACTGATGATTCAATCAGAGCCGTGTAGTTTTGAAAGTTAAATTTGGAGTTAAGGAGTTAGTTTTAGTTGGTGAAATCGGAAGTGGAAAAAAAATCAAGTGGGATGGGAAATGGAGGCTTACGAAAACACGTGTTCAAAAATATATATGACACTTTTGTTTGTATTATTTGTAAAAAACAGCAAAAACACTTCGGTCCGCCCACCTTATCTCGAAAAGTACTGATTAAAAAATTTTGAAAAATTTCTGGAATAGTCTTCATAAAGTGTAGATTGAGCGAAAATTATCACAAGTGCATTACATTTGATAATTTATTTGGTATAAAAAATAACCGGTCAACTGCAAGTTGAACTTGCGCAATTAGTGTTCCGTACGTTGATTGCTTTTAAAATAAATTTTTTTACGGAGTTATAAAATGATCAGTGACTTCACAGAATACACCCCAAATGAGTTTTCAACAAAGTTTGTTTTCGATCTTTATTGAAAACTGATGACCTTGAATTTTTTTTTTATATATACCAGATAAATTATTAAAGGTAATGCACTCGTCATAATTTTCGTTCAATCTACACCCTGTGGAAAATATTCCAAAATTTTTTCAATATTTTTTGATCAGTACTTTTCCAGATAAAGTGGGGGATAGCGATTTTTCACGATTTTTTGAAAATAATGCAAAGAAAAGTATGCGCAAATATTACATTATATATCTTTAAACTCGTACTTTTACAAGCTTTCATTTGACACCCCACTGTATGACCTAGTAAATTATTGTTTTTCACTTCCGATTTCACCCCCCAAAATTAACCCTTTAAATCAAAAACTTTCAAAACTATACTGGTCTGCGTTTCTTAAAGAAAACTCTTTCTGCCTATAGATAAACAGGGAGGCTCAAGCGACAATTGGGAGGCGAAGTCCCATAGTACGAGTAAAAAACTCTGTTACACTACAACTGTAAAAGCTTAGAGCCCTCCTAGAACAGTAAACTAAAAAACAATGACAGAAGAGGGTCAATTTTTTCCAAGAAAAAACCATTCCTGCAGTGTAACTTTAAAAATTTAACATAATTTAATTTATAAATTGATGACCAGATAGAGAACATTTTTCACTACATCCACACAGTTGCAATTGTTTTAAAACACATTTTTTTAGTTCTTCTAGTACTATACGGCTCTGACGAGGCCATTTTCAATGTCCAATAGCCTCGGAGAAAATCTGGTGTGACAGACAAATGGCTGGACTGACAGACACCGAAGTGATCTTATAAGGGTTCCGTACGAAACACTAAAAATAGTGAAAAAAAACACGGAGAACTATGTTTCCATACAAAATGGTGGAGGTTGATTATTTTTCGTACATTATCGCGCATCTCTCCTCTAAAAACAAAATAATTTTATTTTATTTGTTTATAATTAAATATTTAAGTAATAAATATTTGTTTTACACTTTTATTAGTAAATTCTAGATTGAGCTAGATTGATTTATTCGCTATTAGGCAGCTAAGATGTTATAACTATAAGAAAAAACCTGAAAATATATATTGGATCTTAAGATATTATATCTTGTAATTAACTTAGCCTAGGTAAAGATTTTGTGTTATATTAAAAGCAACCATGGTAGAAGAGCTAAAGGCTTATTGTAAAAGGGATAAGTAGTAACTCGCAATTTTTACTGGAAATCTAAACTCTATAAACCCATATTTTTTACTTAATTTAATTCTCAAGTCACGCGACTTCAAGTCATCACAGCGAGTGTCCCGCCCGGCGGGCCGCGCAATGAATAGATATGTGCACGTGCTTCATTTTGGCTAGGTAACGTAAAATATTGACTTCGTAAAATTTGGCTTTTCGTGTCTATAATTAATTAATTTAAAACTTTTAGTTTTGCGTATAGTTCCAAAATATATTTAGTTTTAATATTCTTTAAAAAGTTTTACGTTTAGCGACATAATTTTATAAACTTTTTGTTAAATGTAGAAAATGATGGTGCGGGGCTTGCTGTAACAATATCTTGAGGCACATTGTATAATGTTATCCAGCATATGGCCTTTCAATGCAGATATCTTTCAAGACCGTGATTTTGCACCATCCTACCATATGTCACTAATCGTCCAAATCCTATTAAAAAGACAGAAAAATGTAACGTGGGACCTTGAAAATCCAGAATTATTACAATCTGCTCCTGAATTTGATATAAGCACTTCTGAAATTATTCGTGACGTTGAAATTACAAAAGAACCAACTTCAAGTTGCTCAGGTTTGCAAAAACATTTTTCACCTTCGAAAGTTAAACCTCTTCCAAAGGCTCCACCGCGGAAACAAACAACACATAGCAGACGCAGAAGAAAATTCACTGTTTTAACTGATACACCTGAAAAGGAAGATTTAAGAAAAGAATATGAAGAAAAAATGACAAAGAGACAGAAAAAAGATGGTAAAGATGGATCAAAAGAAAAGGGAAAGGAGAAAGGAAAAGGCAAGGCCAAATCAACAAAAAAGAAAGATGATAAAGAGAAAGTTGAAAAAAGAATTTTGAGGTCTGATTCAGAACCTAAAACTGAGGAGTGGCGTTGCCTAATTTGCTGTGAAACGTATAGCAATTCTGTTAAAGAGGAATTGGTAGAATGTTTATCATGTCAAATGTGGGCACATGTGAAATGTGTGACAGGAGATACTATATCATTTATTTGTATAAATTTTTACTTTTATGAAAACTTAATTTAGTCATTATATAGCGTCTATTTTTCGAAGACTGATTGATTTTTTAGATATTTGTAGTGGGTTAAGTAAATGAATGTGATTGATTGATTATAAATATTATTATATAACTAAGAAACTAGTGAAACACTTAAATCTTTAATGTTAATTGTTTAATAGAAATATGTTTTAGTCTCACTGATAAGAAATTTTACAGATACTGTAAAGTGTTATGTTGGTTTAAAAAATAACAAAATTAAAGCTCAAATATGTATCAAAATTCTTTATTTTTACTGTTAGTACCTGCCCCATGGTTGTTACATCTAGCCCCAAAGACGGGACAAGTTGCACCACAGTCTGTTTTTAAAAAAATGTCTGGTGTGAAGTATGTATTAAAAATTTTGATCTTTTTCCTTTTCGGTACAATAAAACAACAAACAGATATTAAGTTAAATTATTTTTTTTTAATTGCTACAACAAGCCCCTTGCTCCCCTACGGAACACTAGTTGCGCAAGTCCTACTTGCACTTGGTCGGTTTTTTATTTTTCTCCTAATAGATAGACTGAAATTAAAACATTTTATTTTTTTTAAATTATTTATTATTTATTCATTCTATAATTTAACACAGTGTTTATAAATTGTTTATACAGGTTATGACGTCATTCAAAAAAACGGTATAATTTGCTACATAACTGTCGGAATCTAGTTGCCATTGATCTAAAAGTGGTGGGACATAAATATATACATAGTCATTTGCTTTAGCTTCAGCATCACTAATAGTACTCTTAGCTCTACTGTTATATTTCGTTATAGTATTCTTTAAATCAGTTGCGCAGTTATCATCATTACACAATGCAACTACTTGTCCCAATGTGACAAGCTCTTCAACAATGCTGAACACTTCTGAACTACTAAGGTCTAAAATATCATTTCCTGCTTGACTGTACTTGTCAAACTCATGAAACGCCGTGCTGGTAATAGTGTAGTTTAAAGCATAAAGTTGGTAATTTCCAAGATCAACGCACCTTTGAATATCTTGACCTAAAAATTGCAAAATAACATATTCAACTACTTTTTTTGCTTATCTCATCTTACTTAGCTGAAATTATTTTAACTTGAACACAGTGACCCCAAAAAAAATATAGCTAATTTACTCAAATAGGATTGATTGTTATAATTCTCAGTTTTTGTGTACACAGAAATCTCTCAGTAAGTTAAGAAAAAATGGCAGCTAAAATATACAAAAAAAATGTGACTGACATTAGTAGCAACTTTTATGTTAATGTGTTTTAGCTGTCATTTTTTTCACACTACACTGATATCAGAATAAACTAGAAAATTGAACGTATAAAGTTACTCAAATTGATCCGATTATTGCCGATTGAAAGGCATGTTTTATCCAATTTTAGCTTCTCAAATAAATTAAATGTTGAATCAGCATTTGTGATTTAACTAATTATCTCTTTTACAAAATTTCATACGTGTGGATAGACGAACGCAGTTTTTGACACATGAAAACTTTATCATGAAGCTAAAGTACATGTAATTTTTTACTATAAATTTGAACTTGCTCTCTGAAATTTTCAGTACTTTAGTACATGTATAATAATATTTTTTAAGTATTGTTTTTCTCAGATCCTTAGTACATTTATTTATTATTTCACTACTTTAACCATTGTACTAAAAACAATATATCAATTATTGCTAACATCAAAAGAAGGTCACGTAGGTCCAGTAGTTTTTCCAGTCTTGCTGTTCTTTATCGTTTTTATAACTTCAAGAATGGCCGATATTCTCTTCTGCCAGCGTATCATAAAACGTATTTTTATGAAGCTAAACACCAAAAAAGCTATTAGCGCTGACGGAATACCTGCCACAGTTCTCAAAAACTGTGCGAGGGAACTAACCAGTTTTCTGTAGACTTTTCCACCTATCCTACAGAAAAGGAATATTCCCCTCTTGCTGGAAATGTACCACAGTTCACCCTATACCTAAAAAAGGCATATACCTAAAAAAGGCAAAAACACCTTTCCGAATAACTACCGACTAGTCGCACTGCTTTCAATAATATCGAAAGTCATGGGAAAGGCTATCAATCAGCATCTTTTAAAATATCTTGAAGGATTCAACATTATTAGCGACCCCAATATACTTTCGTAAACATAGATCAACAGGAGATCTTCTGATCACACATGTTTGGAACAACGCAACTGAACACTTTGGAGAATCTTGAGCGGTTGCTCTTGATATATCCAAGGCATTCGACCGTGTTTGGCACGATGGATTGTTGGCTAAGCTACGCTCTTCTGATTTGTGTGAAAAGTTCTGTTTGTGGCTCTCATGTTTCCTCAGAGAGCGTTCTTTACGAGTGGCAGTCGACAGATTTCTTTCTAACACCTTCGCTATCAACGCCGGTGTGCCTCAAGGCTCCTACTCTCTTTCTCATTTACATTAACGATCTGCTGGAAAAGACCGGGAATCCAAACTACAGCTTTGCAGATGACAGTATGCTTATCTTTTCATTCACTTTGAACACTTGGACATCGGCTACTCAGACGAATATCCGCAGACAGCAGGAAGTCATTCAACTTAACAAAGATCTGGAAGAAATTCTATCTAGCTTGAGGTAACAGTAACCAAGTGGAATTTAACGCTACAAAACCCAGGCGGCAGTTTTTTCTAAAAAAGTTAACGTTGTTGAACCCGATATAGTTATGCCGGGGCACTCCATTCCTTTAACATCGTCACTCAGTTTGTTGGGCGTTAATTTGGAAGCAAATATGTCCTGGCATGACCATGATGCAAGCAAGGAGACCTTCTCAAAAGTTGGGAATATTATTTCAAACCACAACAACTGTTAATCCCTTACAGAGCTCAAATTCGACCAACTATGGAATACTGCTACCATGTTTGGGACTCTGCTCCCAAACATACACTGCATTTGTTGGATTCTATATAAAGAAGAACTATTCGTCTGATTGGAGACCCAGAACTGAACGGAGGCCTTGATTCGTTGTAACATCGAAAAACGATTGGCGACTTGAGTTACAAGTATTTTCATGGAAAGTGTTCAATAGATGTAGCCTGCTTAATTCCTCCCAGAGCGGTGCATGTTAGAAATACACGTCGCGCTAATACTTCAGATCTGCATAGGTTCAGCTTGTTACTCCTCGTACAACTCTTTTCAAGCAGTCTTTTATATAGAAAACCTAATTCCTTTGGAATAATTTGCCCAGGACCGTGTTTCCCACCGAGTACAATTTACAGCGATTTAAGACCAATGCTTTTTCTGTACACATGTCGCTCCTGTAGCGCTTTAGGATTTCTCTGCATAAAAAAAACTAAGAAGAAACAGATAAAGGAAAATGGAGGAAGCATAGGTACACTTAGAGACGATAAACCCCGGACAAAGAGAGAGGGAGAAATAGATAATTTTACATTATACTCTACCTTTTTCCTTGGCAGTTTCCTGTAGAGATTTGATTGTCGCCCAGTAAGGTTTGGCAGCTAAATTCTTACTATAAGTGAAGGTGTGCTGGCAGCTCGAATGACATTTTGCAAGTGAATTAAACAGGAACGAATTTTAATCGTCGCATCTTCTTGCAAAGCTTTAACTTGCGCATCGACTTCCGTGAAGAATGTTCTTAATTCTTCAGGAGTGACCTGGAGATTCTAAAAATAATAACTAGTTATATATCTATGAATAAGGCCTAGTAATAATTAATCTGTGATAATCTAAACAACAATATCCGAAAATTTGTTTGTACTTTCGGACTTCGCGTGAAGTTTAGTGAACACGTTTTACGTTTAAAATTTAAAAATTTAAAGATATCGCGATATCAATGTGGAAAACGAAAAGCGTCTTCGACACTGCATACTTTATGAATTGCAGCTTAAAAGAAAAGTAACAGATCCTATGGAAACATTTACGGTGCGTTTGACACATGGTACTATTGACGATAAAGCATGTCAAAAGATCAAAATGGTATTGGCAGTGAATCCATTTTTAATCAAAAAGTCGGATAAGTTACTTTGTATCAAAGCTCTCAATCAATCCAAGAAGTTGCAATGTTAAAATAAACTTTTGCAACCAGTTGTGATAACTTGATAACATTAAATAGTTTGAAAAGTCGGTTCAACAAGAACTTCATAAGGCCAAATATGACTACAGAGTTACGATTTGCACTTCTCTCTTCTCGTCACGTCAAAGCCATTCACCATTTTTACAACAGATAGTGAAAAGAAATAAAAAAATATAGTCTTTACATAAATTTGAAGAGACGATCTCTATAGTTAGAAAAAAGTGAAATTTTGAAAACCATTATCAAGACTTAAACCCAAGAAAAGTGATGCTGTGCAGCCGGAGGAAGACGTAATCAATTTCAATGATGCCACGAATCAGACGATTACCAGCAAGATTTTTTGTCAATAAATAGAGAGATTTTTAAGCTTTAAGTCAAAGTTAATCAGAAGGGTACTCGTATAATTTTGAAGTATGACAATACTCAACCGTACACCTGTAACTAAAATCTGTAGAAAAATTATACAAGGCATAGAAATATCTTTCAATCTGTCATTTATTAGTTCACTTAATGATTTTTTTTTTTCAAATGATGATTAGGAATCGTTAAAAAAACTTTTGCCAACTTACTTCAATGAAAACCCAAGGGTTTTTTTTATCGTTTACCTCCCCGCCTGAGTGTATTTCACGGCACCTTTTAGACAACGTTACTACATTTCTGCAAACAGTTGCTACTTACGTATGTGGCCAGGCCATATATACTTAAATAAAAGTGTACCGACCTGCCAGGATTAGAACACGAGACCTTCTGCACGGCAAGCAACTACTACACCACGGACCGCCAAATGTGCTACATGTATTAGGAACCCCTCTAAACCTTGAATAAGGATAGTCAGAAATAATGATGTTATATTTTAGATCAACTTTTATTTCTCTCTGAAATAAATAGTTTTAAAGTACAACAAAAAAACTATATTCAATATGACATTATTTTCATAAAAGAAAGGAAAGTGGTAATAACTACTGATTAAGTTCATTACTCAAAAAACATGCTATAATTATACAAGAAATGGGGAAAAAAATTGTAGCAGAATAATATATAAAATATAAATATACGAGTTTGCACCTTATAGGGTCTTTTGCGATAATATTTTTATGGTATTTTTAGTTGTTATGTTCATATTAAGCTATCGACAGGCTTGATACAACTTTAAAAAATCGTCTTTATTTTCGGCTCTCAGCGCTGCATCGTCTCCGTAACAAATCATACTATTTCTGTTGGTACTCATTCTGTATCCCATTCCTGGTGACTCTACATCTATTATTTTGTCCATTAAAGGATTGAGCAAAAATGGACTGAGACTGCCTCCTTATCAAATTCCTTCTGGCGTTGGTATATATCCTGTATTGTGTCGCGTGTTCAAGTTCTTTTTGTTTTTCACAATGTTTCCTGTGTCTTTTTCTGCATCCAAGTCTGTATTACGTCATTGAGTCGAACTTTCTCGAACGCTTTAGTTAACATATGTACGCTGACGTATTGTACTCTATTGTTTTTTTTTTTTAATTTACTTCATAATCAATATTGCGTCTGTGGTCGATCTATCTTTCCGGACCCCCTGTTATTCTTCTCTATTTTTTATCTATGATTCCAGTTTCTCAACAGGCCTGTAAACAATTTCATTGTTGTATTTAGAAGAGTCATTTCTCTGTAGTTTTCTGGACAGGTTTTTTTTATCTCTTCTTGAAGATCGGGATTGTGGTGCTGTTGTGCCAGTTTTCTTGTATTTTATTGAGCAAAGTTGTAAGGTTCTTTGCGATTTCCTGGCACAATTTATACCTTATGGAAAATATTCCAGAACTTTTTCGAAATTTTCTGATTTTTCACATTTTTTTTTGAAATAATATAAAGAAAAGTTTGCGCGTGTATTAATCATATTTATTTTAGAAACTAGTGTTCCTACAAGCTCTCATTTGACACCCCACTCGATGATCTTTCTAAAAACTTTCTATATTTATGAGAAATTTCTCTCTATGTCTAGTTTCACAGAAAATCGGGCGTGACACACAGACCGACACCAAAGTGATCTCATAAGTGTTTCTTGCGGAATACCAAATAGTAAATTCATAAGCCTGAAATAAATTCAAAATAGCCAGAACGATTTATTATAAGAAAAAAAAATTGTACCCACCACTTTCGTTTAGTCCAATTGTGTCAAGATATTTTTATTATATAAAGTGGAATAAAAATCGAAACTAAACTCAAGATGTTTGTATATATTTTTTTATTATTAAATATAGTTATTCAATTTGAATTCAACAGGCTTATTAGCCACAGTTCTTTGCATAAAAAATAAAAACTGTATTATAGATAAAATTTTTTATACAAATTTAAAATATAAAAATAATATATTTTATACAAATTTATTCCTACTTAAATATATCCGTGTATACATGTGTACGAGTATACACACTTATTTAAGTAGGAATAAATTTGATATCTTTCAAGAATATTAAACTTCTATAGATTTTAGTTGGTGACAGAAATATGGTAATAAAACTTAAATATTTCTTAGATAATTAAATTTAATTACTTACATATGCTAGGGCAGCACTAACTGAAAGTAGAAACACAAATTTAAGGAACATCTTGACTAGATAATGCTGGAAATCAAAATAAGTTCAGTATGGACGATTGGTTTTAAATATGGAAAGTATGTCGGTAAATATCCACTTAAAGATCATCCACGTAATAATATTAATCCTGATAATAAAAAAATGAAGGTAGTTGGTAAATTGAACATAAGTACTTAACCTTCAGTTTTAAGTGTTAACGAACACCGGATCAAAAAAAAATGTGGTCGTATAATTCATTTATTTGTTAAATGAATCATATCCGGTACGGATATGATTCACTTAACATATATTTGCATATTTATATAAACTTTATTGCAACCAAAAGTGACATAAAACTCCCTTTAATATTTTATCATCTTTTTGTTTAAAATGATCATAACCTGCAGATAGAAAAAAAGCAAAGTAGGACTTATTAATAAAATATTCTTTTTGGTATTGCACAAAAACGTATCATATTTTGTTAACCAATGATATTACTAGTGACTTAAATTATAAGAAATCAATGAATCTAAATATGTTTTTTTAAATCAAAAGAAAATTACGGTTGCCCTGAATGTTTTAAGTAATGTTTTAATATGCATACAGTTTCCGTGACGAGCTCTCATTGCCTTTATTTAATTTTACTAGCAAGATTTAGATTTTTTTATGGGGATAGCACAAGTGCTGCAGGGAAATTCCTAAAAAAGCGATTTATATTGGTCTTGAATCTCTGTAAATTGTACTCGGTGAGAAACACAATCCTTACAAAGTTATGAGGTTCTCTGTATAAAAGACTGCTTGAAAAGGATTTTACGAAGAGTGACAAACTGTACTTCATACGGATTTAAAGTATTAGACGTTCTGGGGAAATTAACTTTCCATGTAAATACTTGTAGACTAGATTCAAGTCGCCAATCGTTCTTCGATGTTCCAAGAAATCAAGGTTGCTACTGAGTTCTAGCTCTCCAGTCAGGCAAACAGCTCTTTTCTGAACAGAATCCAACAAATTCAGTGTATATTTGGGGGCAGAACCCCCAACATGGGAACAGTATTCCATTGTTGCTCGATTTAAGCTTTATACAGAATTAATAGTTTTTGTGGATTATAAAGGTTTCTAGTTTAAAATAATATTCCCAGCTGTTGAGAAGCTCTCTTTGCTATTCATGCAAAATGTTTATGGCAAGATATATTTGCGTCCAAATTACCGCCCTGCAAATTTAGTAACCATGGTAGGGAAATGAAGTATTCGGACATAACTATGTCATGTCAGCAACGTTAACTTTTTTAGAAAAAACTATAGTCTGGGTTTTTGTAGCATGAAATTCTACTTGGTTACTATTACTACAAGATAGATTTTCTTTCGGGTCTTGGTTAAGTTGAACGATTTCCTGCTGCCTGCGGATATTTATATGAGTAACCGATGAGGAAATACGACAGCCATGTACAAAACTGTTTCGATATATCGTACGAGCATAACTTAGCCGACATCAAGCCAAACACGATCGAATGCCTTTGATATATCAAGTGCAGCTGCTCGAGATTTTCCAATATTCAACAGCGTTGTTCCAAACATGTCTTACATAAGTTAGAAGATATGTTGATCTTTCCTTACGAGAGCCATATTAGTGGTCACTAATAATATTGAATCATTTTAGATATTTTAGAAGATGCTTCTTAAAATATGTTTTATAATATGCTGTCTGAAAAGAATATCGGACTTTATTGACTGCCCTTTGGGAATAATTTCGTCGTTTTTTCCTTGAAAATCGAAACTAGACTGTAAAGCAAAGTGCAGCTAACAAATTGACTTTCTCAACTGGTGTTGTTGCAATAATATTATCTGGCCATGTGAATGGTGATATAGTGAACTTAGCGACTGACCAAACGGACGTGGAATTGTTGGGGCAGGCAAAAAGTTTGCTTTTAATTCTCTGATTGTGTGACTTCTTGGTTTCGTCAATAATTTCTTTGCATCTGTTCCAGGCACGAACAAAGATGTTTTTATATATGAAGTTAGGATTTTCACGACATTATTGGTAGGCAAGATGTTTAGAAACTACAGCTTCCTTGCATTTTCGGCAGAATCAAGATCTCTGGAAAGGCATTTATTCGAAAAATGGGCGTAAGCTTCCATACAAGCCGAAATGACATCGGAAATCTCCTTAGCACAGTCAGATGGGTCGTCAAATTCAAAATAAACGTTTAATCACGGGTATGTTCGAAAATATTCCATGATTTCTTCCAATATGAATCTGTGGTCATTTTCAATTGAATACTGATTAAAGCCACACATTTAAATGCCCAAAACAGATGTTATGGTGTATTCGGTTAAGATTATCAAATATATGCTGGGAATGTGGAATCTTTGGCACTACTCAGTATATATCACCACTACACCCAACACTTTATTTTATTTTTTACACTCAACGCGCGTTCCACTAACCACGTTAGCTTCATCAGGTGAGTTGATTGACTAGTAGCTCTTAAAGAGTCTGATGTAGTGATGATATATACTGAGTATTGTCAAAATAATTTAAATCCATACGTAATTTGCTGAAATTTTTAGTATTGTTATTAAAGAAAGCAGGTTCTTCTCTTTTAGTAGCGTTCATAATATATCCTTTTGACTTCTAATCACCAAATATTACCATCTAAACTAAATATATCCGGCTAAAAACTTGATTTATCAACTTGAAGTATTCTAATATGTTGCATTACTCTATTGAACAGAAGTCTCTCTGTTTTATCATACTTACAACAAAATTGTATAGATATATTCTCTAGTTAGACGGCCTCTGTAGCGTAATGGGTTAAAAGCCTGCATATGAAACCGATGGTCGCTGTTTCGATTCAGGCAATCGGCTGAATGTATGTGTATTTTCAGATAGTAGGTAATACAAAAATACCATAATGCCCGTGGTAGCACTACTGCATTATCTTAAAAGTGATGTGAAATACAAATGTGTATGTTTCCGCACCTAGGCCACGTTGACGGATATTATGACATCCCGTCAATATATCTTATTAGAGATATAGTCAGAAAAAGAACAAAAATCTCTATAGTAGCGGGGAGGTTGATTATGGAAAAAAGTAGTTTTGAATTCCTCACCTCACCTGTCAATCGTTAATACTGACTACATGCAATAATTTAATCAAAACTTTTATAAGATAGTAAATTTTTAATCATCTTAAGATGTATATTGAAGGTGTATCCAGATTTTTTCCAGTAAAAACATGTTATTGGTAGAACTGCACGGAAAAAATCTATAAAAAATTTTGCTACAATTTACCACAATTGCAATTTGCATTTGGTGTAATTTGCGATTGCCATGATACACCCTCACAGTGTTAAGTAAAGTGTTCATTATCTTCAAGTTAAACACATTTCTATTATTTTTTTTAAAATAGACAGACTAAAATTAAAAACAATATCTAATTCAATTTATTTATTCTATAATTTAAAACGCTGTTTATAAATTGTTTATACAGGTTGTGACGTCACTCAGAAAAACTGTATAATTTGCTACATATCTGTCCAATCTGCAATTAGTTTCTTGAAAAAATGACCCATTAATTATCATTAACAATTTTTTAAGCAATTAGCTAAAAAAAGGAATTTGATATAATTTATTTTTATACTAGCGAAATCTCAATTTATTAAATGCTCCACCCAAATTTTTTTAGACGTATTTCGATCCACTGAATACGAACTTAAAGTCTATTTTTGCAAAAAACTAACCTTTTTATTGTTATAAACAATTTATTACAAACAATTATGCTAATAAACAGAATTCCATAAAATTTATCTCCATAACAGCAAAATCTAAACTTTTTACCAGCTCTACCTAAGTTTTTCAGATGAATTTTGACCTGCTGCCAATTTATTAAAATTAAGAACTAATCAGTTTATTTATATGCAATTAATTAAAAATATTTGTGTTAAATTCCCAAAAAAAAAATATAATTCTAATAAATTGTCAGTAATAATAAAATAATTGAGTATTTGAAAAAAATGAACACAGAATTTAAATTTAGCGAGTTAAATAATATTATATTAAGTTATTATAAATATATATATATATATATATATATATATATATATATATTTATATTTATTTGTAACAAAAGTTAATAAATTTGTAACAAAAGTTAATAAATTTGTAGCAAAAATAGATTAGAAATTCGACTTTAACGTCAAAAAACATAAAACTCACGCATTAGAGCTAGGTAATATTGGTAATAGGAAAAATCAATTTGTTAAGCTTTGCATCAAAAATATAAAAAATCTGCTGACAAAAGCAGGGACTAGACTTCACGGCTCATATTCGGAATTTTACCTCGTATTATAGTATTCGAACACTAGTTCATTTATCTGCCGCTCTTGAATGAGTTCAAGTGGGTCCAAAAACTCTACAGGTTCAAAAATTCATAGAAATTCAAGGAACAGGATCTATGGCAAATAATATTTTTTCACTTCTTTTTGGGTCTCAAACTAACTATATCTCGAATATCTACCACTCAGCGACGAGTTCATTTTTTGAGCCCATTTTTTTCAAGGAAAAAAAGGTTTACTCCCACAGGACCTGGTATCCATGGCAGATATTAAGGCTATAGTATCCTCACAATATATGAAACTACCACTCTGCGATGGGTTCACCTACCCTCAATTTTTTGCAAATTCTCCCCTCCATAACCACGGCAGAAACCGAAATTTCGATCTCTAAGTTGTATTTTTTGGTTCAGTTTGTCACATTTAATAAGTGATATATTTATCTGCCGCTCTTCCATAAGTCCAAAATCTTGGTTATAAGTTCACGGACTGTATATGATTCAAAATTTGAAAGAACTTCCGCGTCTGTACAAAAGTCTTTTTCAAGCTACGTTGCCACAAAAAAAATTCACCTCATAAATTTCAATAAAGAGTAATATTTATCTATTTTTGCAACAACTAGGAGGTAATCTGCCTTCATATTTTAACAAACGATAGCAAAGTAATTTATATATAAATATATATATATATATATATATATATATATATATATATATATATATATATATATAGATATATATATATATATATATATATATATATATATATATATATATATATATATATATATATATATATATATATATATATATATATATATATATATATATATATTGTGACTTTTTACTTTTTAATGCACATACGACAACAAAAGTTGTAAAGAACGCATGCTTTTGATCGAAGAAAAGTATGGATTCCTATCTTATAAGTGTTAAAAATCTGAAACCTCTACATTAATTATGGCAAAACGATGGTAAACCATCTTTTTATTGAAGCAGTGAACGCATGATGCTAAAATCTATTATTTCTCAAAATTTTAAGCAAAACTACAGTTACACGTAACAAATACCTTAAATAATAGGTTTTTGTGTTACTGTGGCAAGTTCACAAACTACAGCAATTTTTACTTTCCTAAGCGAAAGTATTATATTCGTGTAAAAATCATACTTCACAATTTTTGTTTTTCTTGACGTATTATTTCGTTGTTTTCTATATATGGGGTTTTAGGACCTTTTCAGGATTTTGAGGAATCTTAAAATTAAGTTATTTTTACATTACTTTAACTTTCAATAAGGATAGGGTGCGAAAGATGTAGAGTTATCATTACAGTTTAAATAATATTATAGGAATTTTTCCAGGTTTTTGGTGCCGACAGAAGAAAGTTTAAGTATGATAAGTTATTTACTATAAATAATTATGCAACATATAAGTGGTGGGAAAGGGAGTTAGATGTATAATTTCGTATTTATTGTGGTCTTTCTCAGAGTTCTTTGAGTCAAGGAGTCGTTATTTTCAATGTTAACACAGAGAGAGTGAAAGGGGTGGGAATTATTTCATATTATATAGTTTCGGTATTATTATGAGAGTATGTTCTGATTTCGATTGGGATATTTTAGAAAGTTTTAGCTAATTATTTATGGTAACAGATATACGATATGTAAGGAATTGGATAGGAGGTTAGAAGAATGGTTACGTATTTCAATGTGCTTTTTCTTTATTTCCAAGTTTAACAGAAATAATATGTAGAAGAGATCAATTACAGAGTAATCTAAAGAAATATTGATTATAAAACAAGTTTTAAAACTACAAGCTGTTAACTTATACTTTATATAATAATACATAGCTTTAAATACAATTTGTGAAATTTTAATTAAGGAAAAAAAATGGCGGCGCAGCCCTTGTTCCCCTGGGACCGCATTTCTTTTGAGAAGTATTGCGGTATTCACGATTACTGAGAGCTGGAACATCTAAAATCAAAATTTCCAAAGAAATTAGTTTACTAGACAATCAATGTTGTCTTTAAACGAACATTTAAAAAAAATCATCAAAAATATGAGATTGGTGTTTTAAACCAAATATGACTTACTTAAAAATAAAGTTCTTGATAAAATCAAAATTCCTTCGTTCAAGGACAAACAATATGTATAGAGAAAATATATAGTAAATTTCATCAAAATCGGTTTAGTGGTTCTTGAGATATCTTGCATACTGCCAAGTGGTTTTCGAAAAATGTAGTTTCGAGAAAAATGCATTTAAAGCTTTTAGGTTTGAAAAATCAGGTTAAAAACGGTAATACCAAGATAAATTTTTACCTGTAAATGAATCATCGACTCCGGGACCATATTATGCTAAATCTTCATCAGCTATTTGAGCTTCTACAATACTAATTTGTTCTTATCTATGACGTATTCTGTTCTTTTGTACTTTTTAGCAATTGTCGCTCGGCCAGATCGACTCGTTCTCTAACCACTCTGGCTGAGTAGTCATATGCATATCGGCCACAATGAGCTCCCATAGCTGTCATTATATTTAACTTTAATAACTGCTACCATTGAATTGCAACGAGTCAACTGCTACGAATGAACTGTACAACGGTACTGAACAAACTCCCAGTTTCGAATAAAGAACCTTAAAATAGCAGATGTGAATGCCTTGTCCATTCTACAAAGGGCAATTGAAGAATCTCTTTGTATTACATTATAAAAAAAAGTTTAAAATACATTAAAATCGAGTTACGTTTTGCAAAGGCTGACGAAGAGCAGCTGCTCGCTACCTGTTCCGAAAACTCTACACAACTGCACTCCTTTTAAACTGCTTTAACTTCGTCAATTTTTAACCAATTCTTATAAAACTTACGATAACGAACTAAAAGAAAGCAAAAAAAACCGAATTTTTTTCCCAGATGACTAGATAGAGTCAGTCCAAAAAGTCCTCATACACCTCCTGCTTTCTATACTATTTTTCTGTTATGTTTAACTAATTATTGGAACTATGAAAAAACATGTTTAAATTAATATTTGAAACTTAACCAACGAGGATTAGTATTAAAAACAATTACGGAACATGCACTTAACAATTATCAATAATAGTTTGACGGAGTTTAACAGAAAATAACAGCTTGGTTTAAAATAATATTTAGTGGGACCGCCGTTGGCCTTGATAATCTCCTGTAACCTTTTTGTCATGCTTGCAACCAGCTTTAACTTCTGCTGGCATGTTCTCCCATTCGTACAATATTCTTTTTTTAATCCTTCTCTATTTGAAACATTATGTTTGCAAACGCGCCGTTTAAGTTTCTCTCTTATATGCTTGATGGGGTTAACATCGGATGTTTGCGGAGGTGTATGAAGCTGCTGTCGCACATTAGAGATCATCCATTCTCGCACCATATTTGCGCTATATTTCGGATCATTGACCTGTTGGAAAATGTATCTTTTTTCGAGTGCTAATTTTTGGATACTTTCTCTTAAATAGTCTCTCAAAATATTCAGATAAAAATGCTGATCCATGGTACCATTAATAAAAAGTAAATTTCCAACCCCTCCAGCGGACATACATCCCCAAAGCAGAACACTGCGACCCCATGTCTCACCGTGGAACAATTGTTTTTAATATCGAATGCGGTATTCTTCTTTCCCCAAACTTTAGTTCTGCCGTCAGATCCAAAAAGGTTAATTTTAGTTTCATCACTAAAGATTACGGATTCCGAAAATTCAGGAGGTTTAGTAACGTATTTCCTAGCAAAAACTAACCGCCTTTTTCGATTAGCTTCCGAAATTAACGGCTTCTTCCCGGCTGCACACACCTTATAGCCTGCCCTGTGTAAACAATTTCTCACTGTTTGTGAACAAACATTTTTCGAAAATAGTTCCCGTCCTTCTTCTTTGAATTTTGGTGCATTTTTCTTGGGAGCTATAACTATTTGTCTAACAATACTGGTCTCTTCACATGGAGTCAGTTTCTTGGACGACCGGAGAGTGGTCGAATTCTATAGGAACCCGTTGATTTATACTAGTTTACAATGTACTGAACAGTAGCATGCGACTTTTTAACAATTTTTCAATACTATTTTCCATCTTTCCACAAATCAATTATTTCTCTCGCTCGCTCATTTTAATACTACATTGAAAACCCACTGCAAAATGACTAGCAACAAGTGACAAATTATGAAGTATGGCCGAAAATTATTCATTTATTTTCAGTTTAGCGAGCAACAGATAGCTTGATAAAATGCGGCTGATTATTGAATTCTTGTATGGAGACATTTTTGACCTTAATTTTGTTCACATTTTTATAACAATGATGTGTACCTTTTAAATAAAATGTTCCGTAATTGTTTTTAATACTAATCCTCGTTGGTTAAGTTTCAAATATTAATTTAAACATGTTTTTTCATAGTTCCAATTAATTAGTTAAACATAACAGAAAAATAGTATATAAAGAAGGTCATGTACGGAGACTTTTTGGACTGACTGTATATCCACTTAAGTTCTAGATTTCTTAGGTCAGGAAAAAAAAATTTCCGCTCTGCTATCTGTTGACACTATAGATCTCAAACAAAATGATAATATTACTTGAAATAGAAATAAAACCTATAATTTTTGAACGATTCCGTTTTAGGGCAAAGAGGATGAAAGGGGTAAGTGTCGGCATATTGTATAGTTTTAATTGTATTATGTTAATTTATTTCATCTTTAGTTAAGGTAAATCACAAAATGGTAGATAAAAATTTCTACAATATAATATTAAATTTTTTACGAGTCATATACCATAATACATTAAAATTATAAAAATTTTGATCTAATTCTCTGCTACCCTTTGAAAGCGCATCTTTAAAATTTGTTAGAAAAAAAAAGTGAATGTACCAATTTTTTCAATAATTTATGAATTACCATAAAATAGTTCGTCTAATTTCTGCGGTGGATTGACTAAAATTAAAAGGATATAACACGTAGGCTGAAAAGTGTTTGGTTTAGGTACTTAAAAGATATTTTTTTGTGCAAAATTTGACTTTATTTATCAACATAGTCTCCTTGAAGAGCGATACAATCAGTCCAATGCTTTTCTAACATTTCTATACTTTTCTTGTAGAAGGATTTGTCTTTACCTTCAAAATAGGCCTTAGTTTCGGCGATAACTTTTTCAATGGAGCCAAATCTCTTTGCCGCTAACATTTTTTGAAGGTCTGCAAATGGATAATAGTCGCTAGGGGCCAAATCTGAAGAATACCGTGAATGAAGAAGCAATTCGAACTTCAACTGATGCAATTCTGCTATCTTACCATTGACTTGTAACACGGTGCAATATCTTGATGAAAAAGCACTTTTTTCTTGTTTATTTGGGGCGATTTCTGCTTTCAAATGCACCAATAATTTTACATAATATTCGCTATTTGTGGTTTTTCCCTTCCCATCTCAAATACAGAGACCAAAATCTTCCCAGCCGACTGTTGTATCTTTGGTCGCTTCGGGAGACGGCTGCTGCCCATTCAGCTGACTGTCCATTTAATTCTGGTGTATAGTGGTGGATCCATGTTTCATCCTTTACATATCACAACAGATCCAAACAGCGCTTAGAATCATCAACACGTTGTTGTTTTTAGTCTACTGTGAGCAAACGCGGTACCCATTTCGAACAGAGCTTTCTCATGCCCAAATGTTCATGCAAAATATGACCAACACGTTTTTTTAATATCTTTAGGATGTCAGCTATCTCACGCAATTTTATTTTACGGTCATCCAAAACAATTTTGCGGATTTTTTAATATTTTCCTGTGTAACCACCTCATTTGGGCGTCCAGAGCGTTCAGCATCATTTGTATCTGGACAACCGCGTTTAAATTCAGCAAACCAGTAAGTGATGAGTGATTTTCCAGGGGCAGAGGCCCCGTAACACTTATCAAGTCATTGCTTTGCTTGAATGGTATTTTTTCCCATCAAAAAACTGTGTTTAATCAACACACGCAATTCGATTTTTTCCATTGTTTTGAGAATATCAAAAGTAGCAGCACTAAAAACACTGTAACTTGTCAACTACCTTCCTAAAAATCATATCAATGCTTCGAAAAGGGCGACATCTATGTGTCTGACCAAAAACTTTTCCGCCTACGTGTTATCTATAAACCTTATAGCTTATCGAGTGTGTTAGCACAGGAAATTCGATTTTTTTCCATTCTTTTGAAACTTTCAAGAGTAGCGTCCCTAAAACCACTATAACTTGTAAATTAATCATCGAAATGTCATGAAATTTTGTCACCTTTTATTTCAAGGTTGGTACTTCCTAAAAATCATATAGATTTTTTTGAAAAGGGTGGCATCTATGTGTCAGACCAAAAACATTTCAGCCTACGTGTTATTTTTCAATATCGCTATTTATTTTATATTTACTATAAGATAGCTATTTACAAATTATTTATACAGGTTGTGACATCACAAAAAACGGTATAATTTGCAACATAAATGTTGGAATCTAGTTGCCATTGAGCTAAAAGTGGGGGTAGATAAATATTTACATAGTTACTTGCTTTAGTGTCTGAATCACTAATAGTACTTTTAGCTCTACTATAGAACTGCGTTACAGTCTTTTTTAAATCAGTTGCACAATAGTCATCATCACACAGTGCTACTGTTTCTTCTAAAGCAAGAAGTTCTTGAACAACGCTGGCTGCTTCTAAACTACTGGAGGCCAAAATTTCATATCCTGATTGGTTATAATAGTCAAACCAATAGTATGCTTTGTTAGCAATGCTATTGTTTAAAGTATAAAGCTCCTGATTGCCAAGATCCACACATTTTTCTTTATCTTGACCTACAAAATATATCAAAAATATATAGAAATACTAATCTCCATTTTGCACATATATAAGTAATTCCAAATAAAATAAACAAAATAAGAAGTACGTCTACATAGAGCCACAATGTTATACTACTCCGTGTAAACCCTACATACATGTACATAATTTACTCTACCTTTTTCTTTAGCAGTTTCGTCAAAAGAGCTGATTTTCTTCCAGTAAGGTTTGGCAGCTTCAGTTATGTTGCTAATGAGACTGCTTTTAGCATCTCCTACTTGTCCAAATAGGGGTATTAGATTGGCACGAATTTCAATCTCAGCTTCATGCTGCAGAGCTTTAACTTGCGTATCTACTTTCTCGAAGAATGTTCTTAAATCTTCAGGCGTTACCTGAAGATGCTAAAAATAGCAGAAAATGTACTTAGGTATACCTAGGCTTGTGTAAAGAAGAAAATTGGTAACAATCAGCGATGAGGTTTATTACTCGATGCGAAGCTTCATTTATCTATAACTAGCCGGGCCCGCGGCTCTGCTCGAGTGGATCTGAGTCACTACTATCGTCACTGCTTATTCCTTATGTTACCCAACGTAATAAAATATCTCTCATTATTTCCCCTTATCTCCCAATATTTCTCCTTATCTCCCATTATCTCTACATAATTTCCATTATCTAAGCTTATCTCTGTTCATCTCCCATTATTTCTCCTTATCTCCCATTATTTCTCCTTATCTCCCATTATCTCACCATAACTCCCATTATCTAGACCTATCTCCGCTTATTTCCCATTATTTCTCCTTATCTCCCATTATTTATACTTATCTCCCATAACTCACCTTATCGCCCATTATCGAGGCTTATCTCGACTTATCTCCCATTATTTCTCCTTATCTCCCATTATGTCACCTTATCTCCCATTATCTAGGCTTATATCGAATTATATAGAACATATGTATAAATTTTCAAAAACACGTAAATCGGATATGTGGTTCTCGAGTGATAAACGCACTACGGACAGACAGACAGAGAGATGTTGCATTTTATATATATTATATTCTTTGCTACATGATATTGTTCCATATTTAATGCTTTAGGCAGTGCATTGCAAGAGAACGCGCTAGCGGCAAACTTTTTTCCGATTTGATTCACTATTATCGTCACTGCTTATTCCTCATGTTACCTAACGTAATAAAATATAGTCTATAACCTGGCCAGAGAACATATGTATATTTAAAAAAAAAGCACGTAAATCGGATAAGTGGTTCTCCAGTCATAAGCGCACTAACGGACGAACAGACAGACAGACGGAGAGACGTTGCATTTTATATATATTATAGATATAGATTATTATTATTATTATATAACCTGGCCATATATGTATGAATTTAAAAAAGGACACGTAAATCGGATAAGTGGTTCTCGCATGATAAACGCACTAATGGACAGACAGACAGATAGAGAGACATTGCATTTTATGTATATTATAGATTATAGATATTCTCTGCTACATAATATTGTTCCATATTTAATGGTTTAGATTGTGTATTGCAAGAGAACGCGCTAGTGGCAAACTTTTTTCCGACTTCATTCACTATTATCGTCACTGCTCATTCCTTATGCTACCTATCGTAATAAAATATAGCCTATAACCTGGCCAAAGAACATATGTATATTTTAAAAAAAAAGTACGTAAATCGGATAAGTGGTTCTCAAGTGATAAACGCACTAACGGACAGACAGACAGACAGAGAGACGTTGCATTTTATATATATTATAGATAATAATGTTTAGATTAAAAAAAAAACGCCAAAGTGCAAGTCAGACTTGCACAATTAGTGTTCCGTACCGTAATTGCTGAAGTATTCTATGAAATTTCAGTCACACATTCATCCTCAGTCTAAGAACTACCAACAATATATAAAAAGAGAGACATCCTTATAGTAAAAGTTTAAAACAAAAAAGTTTTCATTTGGCACCCCACTCAATGACCTTGATTTTTTTTTATTTACCAGAAAAATTAGACAGGCCAACAAAAAAAATATTTGTAAAAACTTTTTAAACCAATACATCTAAGTGTTATGTTTTTTTTTTGGTGGTGAAACCGTATCTGGTGTCATTTTTTTTATCACCCACAGTTCTCTCATAATTTGACATCGATTAAATTTCAAAATAGGGAAAATTTGATACATAAAAAATAAAAACCTAGCCGTACTTTTATTTGATTAGGCTACAATTTTTACTCACGATAACATATTTCACTTCAATGCGAATATTTTAGGTGCTTTTTTTTGTATTTCCTTTCCCTTTTCTCTGTGAAGTTTCTTGTATAGCTTTTTCTCCGATGTGATGCATTTTGTTGTTCTCTATGAAGTGACCAATAGTAATCACCCATCATGTTGACATTCCACCGTTCCTGGTACCGTTTCTCCATTTCCTTTATGCCTGATGGAACCGTTCCCCCTGCTCTTCACACACATCGCCCAAGTTTTTAGAAAAAAATTCAAGATGTTTGTACAAAAAGTGGACTTTAAGGCTCATCAGACAATCCAGATTTTTGAACTTGTCTATCATATTAGCTATGATTTTCATAATTAAGGTCTTTCACATTGCCCAAAAACTTAGTCACAACTTCTTTAAATGATATCCAAGCCTCCTTTTCCATTCTAATAATCATTGCTTCAAAGTTGGAATCGAACATTATTTTACGAATACCAGGCCCAACGAAAACCCTTTCTTTCAGTTTGGCTTCTCATAAATGAGGAAAACTTTTACACAAATATTTCAAACATTCACCATCTTTAGGCAAGGCTTTCATTATGCCTAACTTGATGTGTAGGTGGTAGAAGAATCTTTTTTGAGTCTACTAAAGTTTTATGCAAAATCTTCTTCTCGTCAGGAGTTAAAGTTTTTCTTACGGGCCATTATTTTTTGAACCAATGTTGATCCCTTGCTCTGCTGTCACACTCACATATAAAACATGGAAACTTTATAAATCCCTTTTGTTGACCAAGGATCATGGAGACAACTGTTAAATCTCCACATAGCATCCAATCGTGAGCTGGATAGTTAATTTTCTGTAAAATCATGTTAAGATTTTCGTAAGTTTCCTTCATATGGACTGAATAAGCAGCAGGCAGTGAAGCATAAATATTTCCGTTATGTAACAGAACACCTTTTAAACTAGTTTTTGATGAGTCTATAAAAAGCCTCCAACGTTCCTTCTTGTCCTCAATACCACATTCGTTCATTAGACTACCAATATCATGGCAGTAAACCAAATCCTCTTCCTGCTTGAAAAACTGAGCAAACTATTGATCTCTTGTTCTATAATGGAAAATATATGTTCCAGATTCCAATAAATGTTTTTCTTTCAGCCTAAAATCAAGCAATTCTGCTTTTTCCTTAGTCAAACCCAAATCTCTCACTAAATCATTTAACTCAGCTGTGGTTTTAAATTTTCTAGAGAACATTGAAACTGATCATCATCCGGTCGACTTTCATTAAATTCGGGACTGGACTGTAAAACATCATCAATAGACTGAGGTGGCTCAGGGAGAGGAAGTCCCAGTCCATGTCCTATCAGCTGATTAGCTGAAGTAAAGTTAGGATAGACAATTACTTTCTTATATTTGGAGTTATATCCAGAAACATCAACACTGAAAAAATATCAATCATATGAATGATTTTCTTGCTTTCTCCATACCATGGATACTGCAAATCTAAAAGCTTTCTTTTCTTTCTTATACAACATTTTTCTTGATTACCGATTTCTACACCAAAATATGCAAAGTATACTTTTTTTACAAAGTCAGTAATGTTTCTTTGATGTTTTTTAACTACAAACTCATCACATATATAACAAAAAGTAACAACCAATTAGTACTTTGAGTGTGAGGGTTTGCAGTTTTTACAACCACCATTAGGCATACTTTGAGTGTGAATTAAAGCACATGGGTTAAACACTGCAATGCGAGGTTATATTAACTGGAAGAAAACAAAGAGCTGTGACATTTATCGGTACTGCCAACCTAATAATATTTGATTTTACTGCCAACCTTATAAAATTCTGATTTTATTGCCAACCTAATAACATTCGAATGATAAAAAATAAACTTTTCACATTTTGAATATTAAAATGTGAAAAATTGGTGTATGATGCTACTTTTTTATTATTATTTTCGTACTCAGCACACCAAAAAAACATAGGAATCAGGTAAAATTACTAAAAAAGTTTTTTCATCGTTGGCCTGTGTTATCAAAGGTAATGCACTCATAATAATTTTCATTCAATTCCAGATTTTTTTCGAAATTTTCTGATTAATAATCTTAAAAATAGGGGGGACAGCGATTTTTCGAATTTTTTTTGATATAATATAAAGAAAAGTTTGCTCAAGTCTTACATCATACATATTTTTAAACTCGTATCCTTACAAGCTCTCATTTGAAACCCCCTGCGATGACCTTAGAAAAAATTCCTATATTTGTGGCAAATTTCAACTTTCTATGTCAAATAGTTTCGGAGAAAATCGGGTGTAATACACACAGACAGACAGATGAACACCGAAATGATCCCAGAAGTGTTACTTACGGAACACTAAAAGTAAATTTACAAGCCTGAAATAAATACAAAATAGCCAGAACGATTCATTATAAGAAAAAAAAATTGCACCCACCATTTTCTTTTAGTTCAATAACGTCAAAATTTTTTATTATATAAAGTGGAATAAAAATCGAAAGTAAACTCAAGACGTTTATATATTTTTTGTATTATTAAATATAGTTATTCAATGAAATCAACGGGCTTACTAGCTCAGGTATTAAGAGTTCTCTGCATAGAAAATAAAAATTGTATTATAGATCTTAACTCATAGTAGTTATTTAAGTATGAGTAAATTTGATATCTTTCAAGGATATTACACTTATGATATAGAATGTGGTAACTACTTACATAGGCTAGGGCAACGCTAACTGAAAGTAGCAACACAAATTTAACCAACATCCTGACTAAATGATGCTGGAAACTAAAATAAAAGTTCAATATGAACTATTGGTTTCAAATATAAAGAATATTTCGATAAATATCCAGTTAAAGATCATTTACGTAATAAAATAAAATCCTGATATTACAGAAAAATGAAGGCAGTTAACAAATTCAACATAAAGACTTTTGAGAGCTTCATTTGCCATCTGTGCAATCATCTACGTAATAATATTCATCCTGATAACACAGAAAAATGAAGGTAGCTAATAAATTCAACATTAATACTTTTAAGAACTTCCTTTGCCATCTGTGCAACATATTCATGCCAAGATATAGTTGCTTCCAGGTTAAATAAAAATTGTATTTTAGATCTTAACTCATAGTACTTATTTAAGTAGGAATAAATTTGATATCTTTCAAGAATATTACACTTATGATATAGATTTTAGTTGGTTACAAGATTGTCGTAACTACTTACATAGGCTAGGGCAGCGCTAATTGAAAGTAGCAACACAAATTTAACGAATAGCCTGACTAAATGATGCTGGAAACCAAAATAAAAGTTCAGTATGAACTATTGGTTTTAAATATGAAGAATATTTCGATAAATATCCACTTAAAGATCATTTACGTAATAATATTAATCCTGATAATACAGAAAAATTAAGGCAGTTGATAAATTTAACATAAATACTTTTGAGAGCTTTATTTGCCATCTGTGCAATCATCTACGTAATAATATTAATCCTGATAACACAGAAAAATGAAGGTAGTTAATAAATTCAACATTAATATTTTTAAGAACATCTGTGCAACATATTCATGCCAAGATATAGTTTTCCAGGTTAAATAAAAATTGTATTATAGATCTTAACTCATAGTACTTACTTAAGTAGGAATAAATTTGATATCTTTCAAGAATATTACACTTATGATATAGATTTTAGTTGGTTACAAGAATGTGGTAACTACTTACATAGGCTAGGGCAGCGCTAACTGAAAGTAGCAGCACAAATTTAACGAACAGCCTGACTAAATGATGCTGGAAACCAAAATAAAAGTTCAGTATGAACTATTGGTTTTAAATATGAAGAATATTTCGATAAATATCCACTTAAAGATCATTTACGTAATAATATTAATCCTGATAATACAGAAAAATGAAGACAGTTGATAAATTCAACATAAGTACTTTTGAGAGCTTTATTGGCCATCTGTGCAATGATCTACGTAATAATATTAATCCTGATAACACAGAAAAATGGAGGTAGTTAACAAATTCAACATTCATACTTTTAAGAACTTCCTTTGCCATCTGTGCAACATATTCATGCCAAGATATAGTTGCTTCCAGCTTTACGCCTAGCAAGTTGAGTGACGATACTAGAGGAATGGAGTGTCCCTACATAACTATGTTAAGTTCTGTAACGATAACTTTTTTTAGAAAAAACTGCAATCCGTGAATATTTTTATGAGTAGCTGATGTTCAAGAGTTCAATCTAAATGAAGTTGTATTCCTGGTCCTTTCCAGTAGATCATCAATATGAAGGAGAAAGAAAGTGGAAGCAGTATAGAGCCTTGGGACACACCAGAGTTAGTAGTAAAGATATTCGAAACAAACTTGCAACTGCACTCGTGACGAAGGCTCTCCGAGGAAATCGAGTTCAATAAACAAAGTCCTTCAGACACACCAAAAGCGTAGCTGAACCATACGTCATACCAAACAAGATCGATTGCCTTGGTTATATCAAGTGCAAAAGCTCTAGATTCTCAAAAATTATCATTTTCATTGTTTAAACAATAGTATTTTGAGCAGAGATTCTTTTGAAAACCTTTCTTCACTTCTTAATTTAGCAATACTTCGTTGATGTGTTTACAACGTCAACTTCCTATTTACATACTACCCTGTGCATACGGATTCCGTATGGTACAACAATCTAACCAGAATTCTTGACTAGTCCACATCTAGAAGATATCACTTTCTTAGTCCATTCTAAATTTAGCCATACTTTTCCTTACAACTGAAATTATTCCAGCTAACTTCCTGATTATTAATATTTAAAAACCATTCTGCCAGTTATCTCATTACCTGTTACCATATGTAATTATTTCTGCAACTCGTGGCTTTCCCTACGAAACAGGTTAAAATAATTCTACAACACCATGACTGTATGTTTATCGATCGATCTTAAATAGCCGCTACTCAATAGGAAATAAAAATCCCTAAAATGCATAAAACGTTCAAAAGCTCCTTTTTATTAGCACAACCTCTGTCAACTTTTACATACTATATGTTATATTCCTGTCCCCGTGTGTTTGCTGTTTACCCAAGAATGATTCTACTGCCTCCAGCTGCCCACTATTTAGCTGCCTAAAATTTATCTCAATAATCTTATAATTCTTTAATCTTAGCAAAGTCGTCAGAAGCAAATTTTGACGAAAAACTCTCATTAAATGTTAACAGGCTGAATTTTGGCATACACGTAGTTTTTTGTAGAATACGATAAAAAAAAGTTTGCTGTTCTAATGCGTACGCTAACCCTACAAAATCGAAAATAAAATGAAACATTCGATTTTTCGCAAATATCTGGAAAAAAAGGTATCTAAAAACTAATAGCACCAGATAAAAAACGGGAACTTTTACAAAAAAATTGTATATAGATTATTTTTTTTAGTTTTGCCGTAGTTTAAAAAAATTATTTAAAATAAAACGGCAGGTTTAACCCCTTCCGTCCTAATGGAAATCATGCTTCCAACCTTACTTATGATTAAATTAACCTTTCTGTATACAGCTAAATATTTTGCAATTATCTATTAAGGTGTTTCTCGAGGTGCTGATTAAGAATCCGATGACAGATTTGAAAAATTCAAAATATTAATCTAATCTTCCTGCAATAGCAAGCAAACTTCAATATGACGACCAGAGAGTACGTAATTCATTTAATTTCTTTGAGTAATTTAGAATTTTTGTGTTTTCATTAACTGTTTTCTTTGTACCTAGACGTTTAGATAAAATATAAATGTTTTATTCCTAAAGCTTAGACTTTTATCTTTCATTTCCCATCTTTAAATATATATATTTTTTTTATTTTACGTTTAAGTTGTATAATTAATAATAAGCAAAAAATATAAATCATGTACACTTTTTTAAGAGCAAAATTATAAAAAAAAAAGAGAATGTTTTTTTTAAGTTTTTAATGATTTTCTAATATCAAGTATACTTTTAACTATAACTAAAAAGAAAATAAAAAAATTGTCCGACTTTTTTGACCATTTCGTATTGCTTTGAACTTAAAATTGCCGGCGGTGCAAAATTTTCATATTTTAAAACTCAATTTTTAAATAATACTGTGTGAGTATTTTTAATTATTCTTATATCGAAACTTAAGGTATAATAATGATACATTCACGAGGATTTTTTTTCAATACTTATTTTTATTAAATATTTGTAATTTACTGTAAGTCCGTTAAAATCATGCAAACAAAAATTTCGTTTTGAGCTTTACAAATTATGAAGCAATAAAAATAAAAACTATCTTCTTCAAAAAGGTATCTTTTAATTTTGTTTACACTCTAAAAAACACGCTACACTGTTTGACTCACCCATCCGAATTGTTAATAAATTCTCATACTAATAAAAAAAAATCTGTTTTACAAATTATAAAGCAATAAAAATAAAAGCTACTAGTATCATCGGAAAGCTGAAAGTCGGGTCTTCAAAAAGGTATCTTTTAATTTTTTTTACACTCTGAAAACACGTTACTCTTATTAAATCACCTATCCGAATTTTTAATAAATTCTCACGATAATAAAAAAAATCTGGCGAAAAAACCTATGTCTAAAATTTTCCACCCTTTCACGTGGTGCTATTAGTTTTTCGATATCATTTTTATTTTTCGAGATATTACGGAAAAACCAATTTTTATTTTATTTTGGATTTTGTGAGCTTAACGTACATCAAACTTTAGCAAACTTTTTTTTATCGTATTCTACGTTCAAAAAACTACCCGTATGCCAAAATTCAGCTGGTTAATATTTAATGAAAGCCCAAAACCCATGGCGACTGGGCTATCTATGATAAAGCTATATTACAATTTCAGTTTTGCAGATATCAATGTCAGAATTAAAGAAAATATAGCAAATTAGTTTTAAGAGCTGTCAATATCCAAAAAAAATTGACAACTGTCTCAATTTCAAACTTCTATGTACTTATGCTAATAGTGATATAATGACAAGAATTTTAATTATTTCAATTTTAATCATGTGAATTAAATCAAATAACCAAAACTATTAGAGTATATCCGTTTGAAGTTACTACGTGTATACAACACTGTAATTAAATATGCACAGAGCAGATGTTTAAAGCAACTAGCATATGGCAAAATTAACAATACAGAAAATTAATTCCGTCAAATTCTAGTTGCTAAAAACACCTTCCCAGTGCTCTTTTGTATACATCGCTGTAAAATAGTCTCCCCGTGATTTATAAATGAGAATAAAAATTGTTGTCCACCATTCTGATCGCATATATTTACATCTCTGACTCGTTACAAAACTTTTGAAGAAATCGGTAGTTATTTACCCGGTACTTTCCTTGCAAACATGTAGTTCTAAAATAAGTACTGGGTTTGACTTTTTCAAGTAAAGAGAAAGTAAATTTCCATAACGTCAATAAAATCATCTAACATATTGACACCCACCCCTTTCGTCCTATTTTTTTGCTCTTCCTATCGCTCAAAAACTATAGATTTCATTCCTATTTCAAATATTATAATATCATTTCGTTCGACTAGTACCCGTATGATGCCAACAGATCTGACAATCGAATAGATAGACCGAAGGAAATATATTTTTTACGATCTAAGAATACTAAAACCTAAGGAAAAGCAAAAAATGCAGAGAGTGATTCTGTTCTTTTAGAAGGGACTTAAAGACAATAAATTACCTATTGTGCCAGAGGTAAGTAAGTTACGGTCAATTTAACTGTTTGTATATCTAAAACCTTTTCTATGACCAACTTAATATTTTTAAGGTTACCCTGTAACCAGATCTCAATTCCTTCTACATATTATATCTGTTATAATTAGAAATAATAAAAAAGCAAAAACACTGGTATATATTTTGATAAATGCGCAACCACCCTTTTAACCTTCTACCTTACTCCTTTCACCTTGAATATCTTTTACTATAAATGATAAGCTAAAATTTTTTCAATATCCCAACTAAAAATTCTTATAACAATATTGAAAATATGCAATATTTAATTGCTCTCTACCACGGTTAATTACAAATAACAAAAAAAAAATTAATGATTCGTTCCTACTTATGACTACAAAACAAATTGCAACATCGAAAAAAAAAAAACACAAAACATTAAAATAGACACAAAATCTAATAACATAAAAAAGACTATTAAG
This sequence comes from Pachyrhynchus sulphureomaculatus, assembly GCA_019049505.1. Classification (NCBI taxonomy): domain Eukaryota; kingdom Metazoa; phylum Arthropoda; class Insecta; order Coleoptera; family Curculionidae; genus Pachyrhynchus; species Pachyrhynchus sulphureomaculatus. The sequence goes on from CM032456.1 coordinate 95,464,104, forward strand.
AAATGATCCTACAAATGGCAAATTAGAATTGGTAGAATTGGAGAAAAAAAAATAAAGAAAAAGAGCAGAGAAGACATCAGACAATACAGAAACTCGAAAATAGAAGAAACTCTGAAAGAAGGAAAAAGTTTGAAACACCTAAACAAACAATTGCATGAAGGGCGACATCAAATAATAAAACTTATAAATAACTATAATCAAAAGATCGCACAAATCCAAGAGACAAAGGAAGCTACAAAAAAATATTATCAAATACTATATGACACGAAAAAATCGCCACCGCCTGGGAAAGAAGAAGAAGTGCTAGTATGAAATGAGGGATCTGAAGAAATTCCCTATATAACGATGGATGAAATAATGAACGCCATACAGCATATACACAACAATAAAGAATCAGAGGACGAAGAAATAACTGTAGAAATGATACGGTATGGAGGGGTATTGATAATACAATCTCTTCAGGCTCTATTTAACAGATTCCTTATACCAAATAAAATACCAACACCTTGGGTAAACGCCTTGATTGTGCTTATTTTTAAAAAGGGGAATTGGAGAATTGCAGACGCATCAGCCTGTTATGGGTATTATACAAAATCCTCACTAGAATCATAACATGTAGATTAACGAACAAATTATACAGTTATCAACTACGTTAACAAGGGGGATTTAGACGAGGATACATCACTTTGGATCATTTTCAAACAATTAGACTACTAGTGGAAAAAGGAAATGAATATAAGGTCATCTTGTGGATAGCAATAGTTGACTACGAAAAAGCATTTGATTCAGTGGAGATATAGGCAGTCCTTAACGCCTTAAGTAATAGCAGAGTCGACGAAAGATATACATTTCTTCTTGAACACATACATACCATAAAAATGCCACATCACAAATAATGCTTGAAGAAAAAACAAATAATATCAAAATTAAAGGAGGTATTAGACAAGGCGACTCAATATCTCTGAAGCTATTCACGTTGATTCTAGAAGACATTTTCAAATCGCTAAAGTTGGAAAATAAAGGAATACTAATAGACGGTAAACGATTAAATTACTTAAGGTTCGAAGATGAATTACAAAAAATGCTGATAAAATTAGAGATGAAAAATATTTCTAAAAATAAACTTCACCAAAACCAAATATTTTAACAACGAAACTGAAGATAACAGCCAGGAACTATCAATAGAAGGTGAAAGAATAAGAAATGTACAAATATTCATATATTTAGAACAAAAAATCGAAATATCAAAAAATAATTTAAACTCTGACTTGGATAGAGAAGCCTCGTTAGCTTGATCTGTGTTCGGAAGGTTACAATCCATATTTAAAAACTAGACATCCCAAATACAATAAAAGCCAGAATATTTGATCAATGTGTACTGCCGGTATTAACATATGGCACTGAAACCTGGGTTTTAAATAAAAGTATAATAAATAAACTCCAGGTAACCCAAAGAGCAATGAAGGGGAGAATGCTCAATATAAGACTTCAAGATCGTATTCTTAACATCGAGATAAGAAGAAAATCAAAGTGACAAATGTAATGCAAAGAATATGTATATTAAAGTAGAATTGGGATTGGGCATATCGCAAGGATGAATGAGAACAGATGAACACGCCATATTGAGGCCTAAAGAACATAAAAGATGCATAGGTAGACCACAGACAAAATGGACGAACGACATAAAAAGTTAGCGGGATACAACTGGATGCATAGGGCAAACAACAGAGCTCAGTAGACACAACTTACCTGAAGGCTTACCTCCGACTATGGATGGAATAAGTTTCCATGACTCGAATGACTCGAAATAATACCTATAGCACAATGAATACGAAATCACCCCTCTAACTCTCTTCTTCACCTCTTATAAGTTGCATAATTATATACAGTAAACAATTACACTTAACATTAAAATTAAAATACATAATATTATTAACACCATACAGTATTTGACTATACCATCTCTTTCACCTCTTCCCCAACTAAAATTGAAAGTAATGAAAAAATAAGTTAATTTTTAGATTTATCGACTCCAGAAACCCTAAAAAACATATAACATCATATATAGGAAGCAACCCCGTTACATATTTTATTATAAATAATGTGCTTAAAATTTGTCAAGTACATAAATCAAGAAAGTCTGTAAATATCTCAAACTGCCATTGAAATCATACAATATTAAAATATCCCTTCCCCTTTCAGCCTCTTCCTCTGTTAAACTTGAAAGCCATGAAAAAATAACATAATTTTGGGATTCCTAGACTTTAAAAACCCAGAAAAGGATATATAACACAATATATATAGGAAACAACTCATTCTAATCTCATCCTCTAACCCTTTCGCGTTTTACTATAAATTTTTATGCATAATGTTTGTTTATGATGCAACAAAAAAAAAACAGGAAAAACTTTCATATTACTATTAAAATATTTTAAAATTTTCTCATCCCGCCCCTTTCATCCCCTTAGGCTGGAGCAATATCATCCAAAAACTAAAGGGTACATGTACTCGTTAGATGTTATCCATGTACCCAAGTGTGATATTGATATTTCATCTCGTTCTATAATTATCATGCCAACAGACCGAAAGGCAGACAGACCGAAATTTCTTTTTCGTAATTTTTCATGACCTAAGCCCTAAACGTGAAGAAAAGCGAAAATCTCGAACGGTGATTTTTTCACGAATACGAGTACAATACTTGCCTTTAGCAACGAGAGTAGAAAAGTGGCTATTAAATCGCTTTCAGATATTAGTGCAGTAAAACAGCATTTGAAATTGCACAGTCTAGATGCAGCAATATTATGATTTTATCCTCTCTGAGGTATTGTCCTGGGTTCTGGACCTCGAAAATTTGTGCTCTCTTTTATAAACAATTTAAGTTTTCAAAACGCGTTTGTTGAGCTTAAAATGTCAATAACTCCGGTTATATAAGTCGGATCGAGACAAAAAAAAACAAACTCTTTGTAATAAAATTTCCAACAAATGGTTTTAAGTTGCTCCAGTGCATACATAATCTGCAAAATTGAAAAACAACTATTTTTCTTCTCATTTTATTGTACAGGTCAACTAAGCGGGCACAATTAAATTTGTTATTTAAAATTTCAATTATCCGCCATTTAATACCATTTGGTCCAAAATGGATCTTTTCTTTTCAAAATTTAGGTCTCGAGGCCAGTTTTCCGATGCCATTAAAAAAATTTTTTTGGAGTCATTTAACCGTTTTTTTACATTTGTTTATTAATCAAATAACAACAAAAGCGTTTTTTCGGTCATTTTGAAAAGAAATTCAAAATTTTTTATCACATCTGGTACAGAATCGCGAGACCTTCATCCAGAAAAAAATTCATTTTCGTTAACGCGAAAGTGACCGAAAAACGCATTTGTTGTTATTTGATTAACAAACAAACGTAAAAAGAAGCGGTTAAAATGACTCCAAAAAAAAAAATTTATACCAAATGGCTAAAAATGGCGGGTAATTCAAATTTTAACTAACAAATTTAATTGTGCTCACTGGGTTCAATATTTTTGTACCAAAATTGTAGGGTGTTTTTGCTATAACAAAAGACATATTTGCTGAAAGTTTCAATGTACAATAAAATAAAAAAAAAAACAGCTGCCTGTTTTTTCAATTTTGTAGGTTTAGTACTCACTTGAGAGACTTAAAACTAATGAGCAATTTCATTACGAAGAGTTTGGTTTTTTTTTCGTCTCAGTCCGACTTATATAACCGAAGTTATTCACATTTTAAGCCCAAAAAAACGCGTTTCTAAAACTTAAATTGTTTATAAACAAAAGAGCACAAGTTTTTTGAGATCCAAAACTAAGGACAATACTCCTGGTGATACTCCAGAGAGGATAAAATCGTAATATTGCTGTATCTAAACTAGACCTACCTCATCATTATTTTGACCTTTTTTTACTGCACTATATGTACTGGGGCTAACTATAACTAAACTTTTACCAGTTCTAATTACAATAAACAATGTTAATACGTGTCTATCAATTCTTTATTCAAGAATAAAATTAATAAATATGTATATGTACACAACACCATCTCTATTTATTTAATATCTAATTTAAAACAGTAGTTCACAAGTTATTTATACAGGTTGTAACATCATCAAGAAAAACTGGTGTAACTTGATTTATAACTGTCGGTATCTAGTTTCCATTGAGCTAAAAGTAGGGGAAGATAGAAAGTTACGTAATTACTTGCTCTACCTTCGGCATCATCAAGAGCACTCCTAGCTCTACTGTAGTACTGTGTTACAATCTTTTGTAAATCAGCTGCACAAGTTGTATCCTTACACGTTGCCACTACTTGCTCTAATGCAATAAGTTCTGCTATAACTGCGGATACTTCTGTATTGCTATACTCAAGAATATCATTTCCTGATTGGTTATAGTAGTCAAACCAGTAGTTTGCTGTGGTAATGATAGTGTTGTTTAAGGAAAGTATTTGATCATTTCCAAGCTTGACGCAATTTGCAATATTTTGACCTGAAAAATTAACAGTTATATTAAAACATATAATCCCTGTTCTGTGACCCATTTATTTTAATTGGAGCCATTTCCAGTTAGTACGAACTCTCAGAAGATCCATGTTAAATCTTCATGACATTTTCTCGAGTAGTTTGAGAGTTAGAGTTGTTTCAGTGACGCTACTATTGATTTATGTAAAACGATAGAATCAAAAAAAAATAACTTCATATGTTGATTAAACATAGCTGAAAACGTGAAGATATGTGCCCGATGGGTGTTGCGTCTCGGCGAAATCCAAAGAAGTTTTTGCACCGACTAGTAACAATGGATGAAACATGGATCCACTACTACACGCCTGTCCATAGAGGGACTGGAGCCGTATGAAAGTCGACCGAAGCTACCAAGAACCCAAACGTCAGCTGGGTTTTTGCAAGTATTTTTTGGGATTCGCATGGAATAGTACTGATCGACTATCTTGAGAAGGGGAGAACAATCACCGGAGAGTAATATGTGGGTTTATTTGACCGTATGACTGGTGAAATGAAGAAAAATAACCGGCCAAGTGCGAGTCGGACTTGCGCAATTAGTGTTCCGTAGGTTGATTGCTTTTAAATATAAATTTTATTAATGACTTCACAAAACACACCCCCAAAATGAATATTTTTCCTATCTTTACTGAAAACTGATGATTTTGAAACTTTTGTTTTTTTATATAACAAATGAATTACACAAGTATACAAGAAAAGATAATTCTCTATCTTTTAAGTGAAACACGTGTTTTCTTAAGTATTTTTTTATGCTGAATTCACAAAAATCATAAAAAAGACATCCACCGTGAGATTTTTTCAGAAAATACCCTTAAAGTTGCCAAAAAACTATTAAATTGAAAAAAAAAATTTAATAAACAATCTAAAACTGTATAATCATTAAAATCATCGAATAAAACTATTATTTCGGACACCTTTAAATGTTCTGAAGCTACATTTATCCTAAAAACTTAAAAATATTCCTGTTTAGCAAAAAGCACGCATACCCCATCTTTAACTAAGCTACGCAGCAAAATGCTGTTTAAAATAAATATGTGCAACCGCTACATTAAAAAATTGTTTTTACTTTCTATTCATATTGAACAAAACTCTTATTTCCAGTGTTTTTTTGAAGTTCTTGATTCTGACTTGACATCAAACAATAAAGTTTTACATTCAGTTTCAACAAAAAACTCGCTTTTAAACACTTACAAGGGTGCTATGTGGTTCGTTAAATGATTTTTTAAATAAATAAATACAATGAAATAATAGTTTCGTTCAATATTACTAAGAATTAAAAACAATTTTTTAATTTAGCCGTTGCATATATTTATTTTAAATAGCATTTTGCTACGTAGCTTAGTTAAAGGTGGTGTATGCGTATTTTTTGTTAAACATGAATACTAAAACCTAATATTTTAAAGTTTTCATGATGATGATAAATGCAGATTCAGAACATTTAAAGATGTGCGAAATAATAGTTTTATTCCGTAATTTTAATGATTATACATGATTACATTATTTATTAAAATTCATTTTTTTCAATTTAATAATTTTCTGGAAACTTTAAGTGTTCTTTCTGAATTAACCTCACGGTTAATGTCTTTTTTTATCATTTTTTTGGATTCGGCATAAAAATATACTTAAGAAAACACGTATGTCACTTAATTTTTTTTTATACCTGCTTTATTAAAGGTAGGCACTTGCGATAATTTTCATTCAATCTACACCCTGTGGAGAATATCCCAGAATTTTTTCAAAATTTTTTAATCAATAAATTTCGAGATAAGGGGAGTGGACAGTGATTTTTCGCAGTTTTTTAAAAACAATACAATTTTTTTTTATTATTTACGGTTTCACCCCCAAAACTAACCCCTTAAGTCAAAATTTAACGTTCTGATGAGGCCATCCATTCCTATATTATTGCCAAATTTCAATTTTCTCAAAATTTCTTCAAATACTTTGGAAGAAAATCGAGTGTGACAGAAGGACAGACAGACACCGAAGTGATTTTGTAAGGATTTCGTACGGAACACTAAAAAAGACCGCATTTAGTCTACATAAAATCGACGGTGAAATTGGACCAATTGGGCTAAGTTTAAAAAGGTGGCTTTACAGAAAGAGATTTGGCTCAAATAAAGAAGTAGAATGGAAAACTGAAACTTATTTAAGAGAGCTCGATAAACCGTAGTATATATGAAAGATATCCAAACGTTGGTAGATCGCTGGAATAATTGTATCGCTCTTAAAGGAAACTATGTTGAAGAATAAACTCGATTATTGGCAAAAACATTGTTTTTCTTCAAAAGTCTCTGGACTTTTCACCCCATGTAATATTATAATCTATATTTGACTGATGAAGGGAGAGCTGAGAGACGTATCTCAAATATATCATGTTAAACATTCTTGTCAGTGCTTTCTAATCCCGAAATGTAAAAAGCAATACAATTTTTGAATTATATGTAATTTTAACAGAAATAGTATATAAAGAAGACTAGGAAATGATTATAAGTGATTTCAAAAAATTATTCCACTTTTTACTTATTTTTGGTTAGAAAAACGCTAATTTTATACGCAACTCTTTTCACTCTTAGAGATAAACGATATAAAAGCAATATAAAAAGGTTGGGACATAGGTGTAGTTTTCAATAATTTGATTAATATCTTACCATCTTAAAAACATTTGTTAGTAGTTATGAAAACTTAAACTCCGTTTTTATTTTATTGATAGTTGCAACGGATATTCGGATGTACACTCTGTCAAGTAAGAACGTGTCCGCGATAATTCATTTCTTGTGGATGCGATTCTAGCGATTTAACAAAAAATCGTTAAAGGGAACCTTTGTCTACCACTCATTTTATTAAAAGTATCAGTCGATTACGAACTTTCGAAATCACGTAAAATCCAAAATGAGTCACTTGTGTGCACGTCGATTCAAGGTAGTTTTTCCTTGTTCCCATCCAAAGGGGCCTAAAATGACACACTTCGCGGCCGCTAAATATATTAAAAAGTCGGTGTCGTTTGTGAAGAAGTGGATAAATCATTTTAACGAGACGAAAAATGTCGGTGGCTTGCCAAAACGTGGCTCAATAGGCAAAGTCACTCCAAAAGTCGAAAACGAATCGTGTATTTGTTTTCAAGGGGCTCAAAATTGACGCTGTGTCAAAGAGCGGCTAAATTAAGAAAATTGGGTTTGAATGTGACCAATGTGTCCACCATTCGACAACATCTTCGTTCTCATGGTGTCAAATTCCTAAGCACGTTGAAGAAACCTTTGTTGACCGAAAATCACGTAGCGAAGCGGCTCGCTTAGGCCCACGATAAGATACTAGAGTAGCCCTCACAATCGCCGGACTCTAACCCTATTGAAAACGTTTGGTTCCTTGTAAAGAGGAAACTCAGAGAAATACTCTAAGGACTTTGAATCAGTTGTCTCGCGAGATTCGAAAAATTTGGTAGTATGTATGCAGAAAATCTCGTCGACAGCATGCCTCGAAGATGTCAGGCGATTATTAATGCAGGAGGTGATTGGACCTTACTAAAGTAATTGCACCGTTCTTAGAACACCAAAGAATACACTGATGGCAAAAAATTTTCTCAAAACACATTTCTTCAAGAATACGAGCGGTCACGTACTACTAGTATTTGACAGACTGTACATGACAGACAATTTTTTTTATTGGTTGCCACACTGATTGACCCTGGGACTATATGCGAATATATACTACACCTTTTTCTTTAGCAGTGTCTTCTAGTGATTTGATTCTAGCATAGTAAGGTACACCCGCAGCAGATATGTCCTCTACAAGGCTACTTTTGGCACTTCCAACATTATTATTCAACGGGTCTAAATTTGATTGAATTTGACTCAGTACTGCATCTTGTTGAGATTTAACTTCTGTATCTATTTCAGTAAAATATTTTTTTAATTCTTCAGGTGTAACCTGGAGACGCTAAAAATAACAAACTGTATTATATTAATCTATATCAAATAATAAAAATGAATCAAGCCAATATTTCAGCAATAATCACTGCTCTCCGATCTGTCAATTTATCTTTGAATGCATTTCGTCGTATCATAGTCTATCAGCCAAACTATGATCGACAAACGGGGGAACAAACCTCAAAGTATTTTTGCAGTACTAGCGTAAGATCTCAGCAAGATACAACAAATTATATATCTGGTTTATGAAAACCTAAAATTTAAAAGCATACGTGCTCTCCATCGGAGGCTTTTAGGACCATAGACCGGCAGAAGAATTGTTACTAATTATTACCGCTAGGAAGTTCGATCGAAAGGATTCTAAAACAGCAAAAAAAGTCTATACGAACTACTAAAATTAAACGATGTCCATATTTCGGCAAAGATCAGTGTTCTCTCATCTGTCAATTCAGCGTGGAATTCAATTCGCCCTATCATGGCTGAGCTATGATCGACAAACCAGATAATAAAACTTATTACAGTACTGGCGTAACATCGCAATAAGTTACGAGGGTCGATGAAAAAGTCTTTTAAAAAAGTAAATTAAAAAACATTTTTTGCAAAAATAAAAATGTATTTCTCAACATAATCTCCATGGAGGTCAATACATTTGGTCCAGAGGGATTCCAACTTTTTAAAACCGTCAGAAAAAAAACTTTTTCGAACTATGCATAATACTCGTTCACAATACTTTTAATTCAACGAAAAGTTCTCCCCCAATTACACACGACGCCAAAAGTCCATGGTTTTGACATGTCCTTCCCCGTGCATTTTTGATCTGGAGACAACAAACGCGGAACCCATTGCGCGCTCAGCTTTTTCGTTTTTAAGACTTCATGCAGGATATTATGTACCCGTTCAGATCTACATCTCAGCAATCTCATAAAGCGACGGTCTTCCATCAGGATACCATGAATTTTATCCACATTTTCTTCAGAAGGAAAATAGGGCGTCCTAAACGTGCGGCATCTGGAATGCTCGTAGGGCTACGTTTAAATGCAGAGTCCCCATGAACTTCCTTCAGTTCAGTTTTTATCTGAGCCAGAGTCCATTTTTTGAAAAAAAAAAAATGTTTTATCACCACACGATACTCGGCTTTATCCATTTCTACGAAACGTATAACATCGATCACTTAAGATAGCTGTCAACAAGCAACTGCGCATTGCATTTCTTTGACATTTTGAAGACAACCGTTACAAGAATCCCATTTACCAACAGTCATGCCGCTTAACAAAATTCCTCACCATTTCGTAGAAATTTACTAGACTTATCAATCCACCCTTGTATGTAAATTTAATGAAATAATACCATATTGTTCAGTTTTCAAAGATGCAATCTTCTATGAATAACTTTTGCTGTTAATCCATAGCATTATCAACATATTTTATTATATTAGAAATAAAGATTTGAGCAAAATGTGCCAAAAACGATGTATTAATTTGTTTGAATTAAGTTTAAATACCTTTATTGGTGTATCTGCATATTAAAGAAATTATAAAGTTTGGTTCGCAATTAATGGGATGAAGCGATTAAATACTCATTTAGGAGATATTAGTCATCTGGGTCAAAAAATTCGATTCCTGGATTTTTACTTTTTGTAACCATATCTTAAGAATATTTCCTGTAAATTTCATAAATCGGTTAAAAATTGAGGAAGTTATAGCAGTTTAAGAAGTGCCGTTACTTAGAGTTTTCGGAGCAGATAGCGAGCCGTTGCTCTCGGGTCAGCTTTTTCTATTATAATATAATACAAAGAGATTCTTCAATTATCCTTCTTAAAAGGAACAAAGCTTCGAATGGCGGCCGAGGAAAACTAACGGCTAAAACAATTTGATTGAATTGATAAGTCGACGGCTTATTATGGATTGGCCATACGTCGAGAATATCATAACTCAGTAGAAGCTATGAAGGAGGCTATCTGGTCAACTTATTATCATTATAGCTCGACTGATGAACATCCACAACACCAATACTGTCCTAAAGAAGAAGAATCGTAGTGCCAGTGGCAACGTGCACAACTGGGAGATAAAAATAATATTGATTTTTTCCACAATTATTATCCCTTACTACCTGTTGTTCTTGAACCTACAAAACCAATTTACGAGGACTTGAGTAAAGAAGAATTATTAGAGAGATGCCTTGGAAGATAAGCCCAAAGATTATTCCTAGTGGCAACACAGTTGTTAAAATGGCTGCTTATAACGCAGCACGCATTTTTAATGAAGAGACAATGGTTTTGTTAAATATAAAAATAGCTGTGGGAGTTCACTGTGTCCCAAATGCACATAACTACGCAGCTTAAGTGGACAGAAAACGAGTTGATCTGACCGAGCGACAATTGCTACAAAGTACAAAAAAACTAGAACAAATTAGTATTCTAGAAGCTAGAATGAGTCGATATGCCCTGGTGATTCATTTACAGGTAAGAATTTATTTTTGTATTACTGTTTTTTAACCTGATTTTCCATACATAAAACTTTAAACGCGTTTATTTCGAGTAGTATTTCTTTGGAAATTTTGATTTCAGATGATCCAGCTCCCAGTAATTCTTTAAAAAACATGTCGCAGGGGAACGCGTACAGCGCCTCCATTTATTTTTTATATTAAATAAAATCCTAATTTATATAATGAATAGTTCCGCTAAAGAAAACTCCTAAGAAAACGCTTTTTTCGACTCCATGACTATTCTGAGATTTAAAGAAAATTTTGTGGATTAAAATTAGAAAAAATAACAGATTAAGCAATTTTGGAAAGAAATTATACTTACTGATGCAAGAACTGCACAGACCGAAAATAGAAACACAATTTTAGAAAACATTTTGACTAGATTTTATTTTGAAGTCGAATAAGAACCTAGAATAAGAGAACGGTTTAAATACTATTTGCTAATCAAAAATAATTGTTTTTACATTCCACTTATAGATTAGTCCTAACAATTACTAGAAAATAGTAAAAGAAAAAAATCGGTAATTCCCTTTCGAATTTTATAAATCATAAGTAAATTAAAGAGACTGTCGTTAAGAAAACAATGCATATAATATCATAAAATGATAATAAATTTTATCAGTATGGACTTTTTGGTAAAATAAGAAAAGATGTAAAATATGTAGTATTGTTGTTTTCTATATCTTTTTTAAAATTTAAGTCCACGAAAATGTCTGCAAGAGATACACACTGATGAGCAAAAAAATCGACTTACACGATTTTGCTTCATTTAACACCGATCCTTGAATTTAATTTTGAAACAGTGGTGTTATTTTTTATTAGAATGCTGATTTCCTATTCTTTCCGATAATGCCAAAAACATTTGGATTTCCAAAAAGTTTTACTGATTAAAATGGTTTTACTCAATAGAACCTTTTTGCTCGCTCAGCAACGTACTCGTTACGTGCTATTCATCCCTATGAAAACACATGCGACTGCATTTTCCTATCATTCCTTTATTGGAACTTGAACCGTCAACATTTCTGCTATACCTGCTAAATTACGTCATAGAAAAATGGATACCACCTCGGAACAAACGGAAAAGTCAGCTGTCTCCAGAGTCTACAGATGTTACCAAAAGACTGGCTCCTTTACACGGAGACCGGGATCAGGAAGAAGAAGGTGGACCTCGGAGCGAAACGACCACTTCATTGTCAAAACAACTCGAAGAAATCGTCGCCTAACCGGCGTTGAGGTCCAGCAGGAGTTCCGATAAGTTCGTGGTCGGGCTGTCAGTCATTGAACAGCCAGAAGACTTAAAGAAACTAACCTAACTCCGAGGAAACCAGTAACCCAAATTGACAGCAGTCCATCGACAAGCGCGACTCAGATTTGCCTGAGAACAAGTCGACTGGACCTTAGAGCAACAGCGCGGCGCTCCGTTTTATTCTCCGACGAGACCCGAATATGCCTACAGGGCATTGATTGAAGAAGATGAGTCTATAGGAGGCCTGAGAAGTGCTATGCGCAATGCTGCATTACTGAAACGGTCGCCTATGGAGGAGGTTCTGTCTTGGTATGGGGAGGCATCTCACTGGATGCGAAAACCGATTTGGTTTTCGTGACTGATGAGACTCGTAGTGGTAGATTAACTGCTACCGATACATCGAGGAGTTCCTGCAGGAACACGTCGTTCCTTCTGCTAGATTTTTTGGCGATAGCTTCGTGCTAATGCACGACAATTCGAGGCCACCTGCTGCTGCATCGGTGAGGCAATACCTGGCGGAAGTAGGAATACCCACATTAGACTAGCCCGTGCGGAGTCCTGATCTCAAACCAATCGAGCACATATGGTGAGCTCAAAAGAAGTGTTCTAGCCAGAAATTCAGCCCCTGTATTGCTGAGGGACTTAAAGGTTGCGATGGCGGAAGAGTGGGGAAGAATCCCACAGACAGTGGTGAAGCAGTAACAAGGGCTGGGGGGAGAGGTAATACAAAATATTAATTTTGGTTTTCATCAATAAATTTAATTGTTAATCTTAAAATTTTCATTCCTTGTTCTCCTTGTTTCCTCTTTCAATCATTTTAATCAGTAAAAGGCATGAGGTATGCTATGGAATTTGGTATCATTAGAAAGAGAATAGAATGGGCATTCAAGTGATATTGAACATTAAATTCTAGGATCCGTGTTAAATGAAGTCAAATAGTTTAAGTCGATTTTTTTGCTCACCAGTATAGTTTTTGATGAGCATTGCTTTAATTTTTCTCTGCAAATTTTTGTTTTTGCTTTTGCTCCTGTTCACAATTCAAAATGAGAGAAGCTGTGTGCGAAGCATACATACGTGCTCAGTGCTGCAAATAGGTTTCTGATGCTTAACTTAGTCCGAAATACAAACTTTAACCTCCCTCTGTTGCCTCAATATTTTGATAATCCTGCATCTGAAACAAAACCAGTTGGGTTTTTTTCCGACATATATTTAGACTGGGACATTTGTTAAAAGTATTTCGTTATCTTTTTGCAATGTAGTGTTAGGAACATCAAGAAACCACTGATGGGATACTTAACCGAAAGTTTTCTTAGTTTATATGGGCAGCATGAAGATTTCTATTGTTGGTATAAGTCTGGTTGCACATCTTTTTTGCCGAATTATGATAATGTTTATTAAAATGGTGCGTAAGTCAAGAAGTTATCAGCTTATATAGACTTGGAAGGAAGGCTATTGGTTGATACTGATATCTTTATAGTTGCCCTTGCGTACATAAAGGCGTTAAACTTAATTTTATTTTCCATTTGCTCCTGCAGTTCTTACTTCTGCAGTATATATTCCCTCAATACGATATATATGTCTGAAATTCCTGACGTTCTTATTAATTCTTTTCTCTTATTATGGCATTTTTTGCTCCGTGTTTTAATGGTAGGTCCTTTGATGACTTTAGGTTCCATTATTTTAGATACTGCAGTTGCATCACAATAGATTAGTATTTTTTTTGGCCATAGCACACGTGCTACAGGAACATCTCTAAAGCGCTACAGGAGCCACGCGCGTGTGGAAAATGCGATTCACGTGAGTGTTGTCTGTAAATGTGAACTGGGTAGAAAACACAGTCCTGGGCAAATCACTCCGGAGGGATGAGGTTCTCCATATAAAAGGCTGCTTGAAAGGGGTTGTACGAGGCGTAACAAACTAAACTTCATATGGATGTGAAATCTTAACGCGACGTGTGAAATTAAGTGTGCTGCATCCATCGCAACACTTTCCATAAAAATGCTTGTAACATAGACTCCATTGCCAACCGTCCTCCGATGGTCCAAAGAATCAAGGTTGCTGCTCAGTTCTGGGTCTCCAGTCAGGCTAACAACTCTCTTCTAAATAAAATCCGACAAATGCAGGAATATGTTTGGGAACCGAACCCCAAATATGGGAGCAGAGCCTCAATTATGAGAGTATCATTCCATCGTTGGTCGAATTTGAGCTTTGTACACAATTAACAGTTGTTGTGGAGTGTAAAGCTTTCTAGTTCAAAATAATATTCCCAGCTTTTGACGCCAAATTAACGCCAAGTAAATTGAGTGACGATGCTAGAGGAGTGGAGTGCCGCGACATAACTATGTGAGGTTCAGCAACGTTAACTTTTTTAAAGAAAACTGCCACCTGGGTTGTAACGGTAAATCCTAGTTGGTTACGGATGACCGGAAGACCAGACGACCAACCAGATGACCAACCGGACGACCAAACAACCTACTGACCGATCGACCGGGCGAGCGACCGACCAGACGACCGACCGACGACACCGGACCGGGCGACCTGAAGACCGACCGAACAGACAATCGGAAGATCGACTGACTGACCGACCGACCGACCGACCGACCGATAGACCGAACGAACGACCGACCGACCGACCGAACGAACGACGACCGGAAGACCGATGAAACGACCGGTCAACCAGACGATCGGACTACCGAACGACTGACTGGACGACCGAGACCGAAGGACCGAACGTCCGCCCGACCACGCGACCAGACTACCGGACAATCAAACGATCGGACGGCCGACCGGACGCCCGGACGACCGGACGCCCGGATGACCGGACGCCCGGACGACAGGACCATCGGATAACCGGACGACCGTACGACCGTACTACCGAACAACTAGACGACCGGAAGACCAGGCAACCGGACGACCTGATGACCGACTGGACGTACGACCAACCGACCGAACGACTGACCGACTGAACTAACGACGACCGACGACTGACCGAACAACCGATCGACTAAACGACCGGACTACCGGATAGTCCGACGACCAGACTACCGAACGACGGACCGGACGACCGACTAGACGGCCGACCGACCAGACGACCTACCGGACGACCTGACATCCGGATGAGCCGATGGCCGACCGACCGACCGACCATCCGACCGACCGTCCGACCGACCGACCGACCGACCACCGACCTGACCACCATACAAATGGAATACCGAGAGACCGAACGACCGGACGACCGACCTGATCGCCGAACGACTGGACGACTGGACGACCGGATGACTGGACGACCAGTCGACCGCACGACAGGTCGACCGGACGACCAACCGGACGAACGACCGGTTGAACGACCAGGTGACCGGATGACCCCACAAACCCGACGACCCCGATAAACCTGACGACCCCGACGACTCCGACGACCCCGACAAATCAAAAACCAGACAAACCAGACAAAACAGGCAACCAGACAACCAGACAACCAAACAAATATTACAGTAATCCAGTCTCTATTTATATTTTTCTCCTCTGCCCACAAGAGATAGTTCTCTCTGCGTTTTTGGCTCAGCAATGATTTCTTGAGTGTACTCGGCCACTGCAAATCGTTAACCCGGAGATAAGTGCGAGTCATATCATATGATATTTTCCAACCTTTCTGCTTTAGTTTTTGCGCCCCTCGGGGCAAAGTTGATTGAGGATTTCGAGAAAACATTTTGATAATCATTTTTTTGTCCTAGTCCGACCTATTTCCTCTCGAACTATGTTCTGATATATCGACATTTTTTTAACTGCCCTCGACTTGCCCACATACTTAGCAACCTCTGTAGGCGTATCTAAGAAGGAATTATTACAAAATAATTTTATAAAATAAACAAGCTGTAAAATAAACTTCAACCCAATATAGAGTTTTTACCAGGCCTTTGTTACGTTAAACGACTTCCTGCTGTCTCCGGATATTTGCACGAGTACCAGTTTGTCTAAATATTCCAGTTTATGACTCTCAAAAACATATCTTAGTAAATTCTTCTGTTTACAATTTTGAGATATGGCAGCGGTATTCTCAATGGTGGATTAATTCCATCATACTTCACCATTGCTCTCCTAAACTCAGTGGGTAATTTGTGTGAAAAATCGTTGTTGTCATCTAAGATACTCTCATTTGTTTCATTTTACTATTCGGATTTTTATTGCAGTTCAGGTTCATTGGCCTTTATATTGTTATCTGCAGCCCAGTTGATTATTACTGTCAAGCTCGACCTCCCTTCTAATGATATAAAATCGCATTTCTGCAACAAGGTTGTTTGTAAGTATTACCCAGTATTGCCTTGCTACCCTCTGTTCTCAATAGCCAGTTACCCAGTATTGTCCTTGCTCATCTCCTCTCAGTTAGGTCACCTTGATGTCATGATTGATTTTATGTGCTGTCTTGACAATCTCACTTCACTAGAGTTTCTGCGCAGTACTTTCGGCAAATGGAGCTTTTTTTATATTCTGTGGCCCTTCTGTCCTTCTTAAAATAATAATAAATATTATTATGGTTCCTAGTATTATTATCATTACTTTTATCTCACTATTTCTATTCGTACTAATTTTTTCCTTAACGTTAATGATTTTTGAGCCACAGAAATACAATAAATCCAGGAAATAAGAGAACTAGAATAAATTAATTATAACGATAACAAGCATTTCCCGTTTTGATGAAAGTTAAAGGTTTTATCTGTTGCAAGAAGCGAAATCAGTTTTATTAGGAAATCGTTTTAGGTCATCTTCATTTGTCACTTCATTTTCCTTTTTCTTTTCTTGGCAGTTTAAAGTAAGTTTGTGGTGAGTGCTCATTAAGATTTAGCCACGAAAGAAAGACAAAAAAATTAAAGTTAAATCGTTTCACCTGCATTTAATTATGGCTTTACCAGTTTAAGTATATTAGACAAAATTTTGTTAGAAGAAATGAACAAAAATAAATTTCTTTTTCTGAAAATTTAGTTATTTTCTTAGTGCCATGCCATATAGTAAAAGAAATTGTAGCAACGTCAAGCAATGCACTAAAATGTATGAAATATTATTTTAAGATTTGAAGGTCACCTTTTTATTGTCTGAGAGCATAAAAATCTTATAAAATGTAAAAAGCATTATATAACTTAAAATGCGAAAATGTATTCTAGACTAGATAGAGAGTCATAAGGAAATTCAGAATAATTGTTCACGGAGTTTTACATAAATACGTGTCTTTGTCAAAAAAATTGAAATAAACCTGGATTTATGTGGATGTTTGCATAAGTTTTGATTATAGAATATTATTACATTATAAAATGTATAAATCAACCGATAATATATTGCACTTCAATTCATGCCAGGTTCGTGTCATCTACTTTAAGACCAACGATGATCCTTTAATCTTGCTGGTACTTTTGGGAGTTAAAAGCGGATAGTATCTCAAAAGATTTACCTATTTTTTTTCATCTTATTAATGGCCATAAATATATTATTTTATTTTAAAAAGAGTAAAAATTTTGAGCGTCATGTATTATTAAAATACAAGAATGTTTCTTTGATTTATCCACTTCGCCATGCGATGGTGCTGAGGTTTTTTGGCTACCATACTTTTTGTTATTGCTCTCTCCTGCTGTTAGGATTGTTTTACGATTGTCAATTCACCTAGGCTAGCTAACGAGCTATAATATGCAACCAAAGATGGCATTCATAGTTCGGTGTTTTATAGATGGCACGCTAGGGTTATTTATTACTCTTACGACCATACTTTCAATATAAGGGCAAAAACTTACTTGACAATCTTGGTCCGATAAGTCAACTAATCACAAAAAGAAGTACTCACCCAACCAAGAGCCAATCGGACTTACGCAATTAGTGTTTCATACGGTGATTGCCTTTAAAATAAAGCTAAGTTAATTAGGTCCCTGACATGTATATATGTATTAATATCCAATATGTATTTTTACGTTTTTGCTCAATCAAAAATGTATAATAGTTGTGTGTAGCTCACAACAAATATTTACTACCTAAATATTTGTTTAATTATAAACAAATAAAATAAAATTATTTTGTCTCGATACAAGAGCGACGCGCTACTCGGTAGCAGTAGTGTACTGACAAGTATATTAAAAAACCTCCACCATATTGTTAACGCACATAGTTGTTTTTCATACCAAATAAATTATCCGACGTAACGTACTTGTAATAATTTTCGCTCAGTTTACACTTTATGAAGACTATTCTAGAACTTTTTCAAAATTTACTTTTTAAGATAGGGTAGGGGGACAGCGAATTTTTAAAAGTAATACAAAGAAAAGTGTGCGCAAGTATTACGTCATATATACTTTTGAACTAGTGTTTTTAGCAACTTTCATTTGACACCCCGCTCGATGACCTGGTAAAAAATATTTTTTTTTGCTTACGATTTCACCACTCAAAACTAACCAATTAAGTCAGAATTTCATTTTCAAAGCTACACGGATCTGATTGGACCATTAATTCCTATATTGGTGTCAAATTTCAACTTTATATGGCAAATCATTTTTGAGAAAATCGGGCGTGACAGACAAAGAAACAGATAGAGGGACACCGAAGTGACCCATTAGTGTTCCGTAAGGAATACGAAAAACAACACAGTAGTCAACTAGCCCTAAAAGAGATACAAACAAGAAAACACAAATACATCTTTAACAGTTAAACTAAGGATTTTAAAAATAATTTACAATTTGGATTTTTAAAATAATTTACAATTTTTTTTTTAGGCTTGACATCACTTAATCATAATTGATAACCCTAGGTAAACATGGGTTCTAATAGAATAGGTAGAAATCTGCGATTTAATTGTTAAAAATATGTAGTGATCTTTTAAATCTTTCGTATAATTTCAAAAAAAGGCAGACTAAATTAAACAACAAATTTGCTTACCTGTCCGACGACGCCGTCTTACATGAGTGACCCCGCAACCACCAAACTGAGAAAATAATATAAATATAATTCTGAAATTTCCTATTTTTCAGAATATTATGTCTAGAGGAAGGAATAATAACGCAATGTAATTTGGGAGGCGGTCATAGCATAGCTATGTCATAGTCCAGCTAACTGCCTGCTAATATTTAAAAACCATTCTACCAGTTAAAAATAATTCTACTGTATGTTTTTATCGATCGATATCGGACAAAAAATAAAAGCATAGACTAAAGAATTATATTGAATCTTAAATAGCCGCTACTCAATAGGAAATAAAAATCCCTAGAATGCGTAAGAAGTTCTAAAGTGCCTGTTTTATTAGCACAACCTCTGTCAAATTTTACATACTATATATTATAGCCTGTCTCCGTTTGCTTGCTGTTTACCCAAGAATGATTCTGCTGCCTCCAGCTGTACACTATGCTGCAAATGCCGCCCACTATAGTCATAATATAATTCTTTAATCTTAGCAAAGTCGTCAGAGGCAAATTTTGACGAAAAGCTCTCATGAAACGCCAACAGGCTGCATTTTGGCATACAAGTAGTTTTTTGGACGTATAATACGATAACAGAGTTTGCTGTTCTAAAGTGTACGCTATGCCTACAAAATCGAAAATAAAATGAAAAATTCGGCTTTTCACAAATATCTAGAAAAATAAAAAAGGTATCCAATACTAATAGCACCACGTAAAAAAACGGGAACCTTTACAAAAAATAGTATAGAGGTTATTTTTTTTAGTTTTACCGTAATTTAAAAAAATTATTTAAAATAAAATGGCTGGTTTAACCCTTCAGTTGTAGTGGGAATCATGCTTCCAACCCTATTTATGATTAAATTAACTTCTCTGTATACCGCTAAATATTTTGAAATTAGCTATTAAGGGGTTTCTCGGGGTGCTGATTAAGAATCCGATGACAGATTTGAAAAATTCAAAATATTGATCTAATTTTCCTGCAATAGCAAACAAAATCCAATATGACGACCAGAGAGCACGTAATTCATTTAATTTCTTCGAGTAATTTAGAATTTTTGTGTTTTAGTAACTGTTTTCTTTGTACCTGGATGTTTAAATGAATATAAATACTTTATGCCTAAAGCTTAGACTTTTATCTTTAATTTCCCATCTTTAAATATTATTTTTTAAGTTGTGTAAATAATATTAAGCAAAAAATATATTGATCAGGAACACTTTTTTAAGAGCAAAATTACAAAAAAAAAGGAAAAGTTTTTTTAAGTTTTTAATGATTTTCTAATATCAAGTATACTTTTATCTGTAACTAAAAAGAAAATAAAAAAATTGTCCGACTTTTTTTAACCATTTCGTACCACTTTGAACGTAAAATTAACGTAACGTAGTTTTAAAACTCAATTTTTAAATAACACAGATAATGTGGGTATTTTTAAATATTCTTATATTGAAACTTAAGGTATAATAATGATGACAAAGGATTTTTTTAATACTACATTTTATTAAATATTTGTAATTTACTGTATACGATGGTAGGATACAACGAATTGCATTAAGTACGCATACCTATTACTCCATCGAAAGCTGAAACAGCAGCTTTCGAGACAACACAGTCAAGGCTTAAAAGCAGGTAGTGCTTTTCGAGTGATCCTTCCTCTGCTCGAAAGCTGACACAACAGCTTTCGATGGAGTATTAGGTATGCATACTTAATACAATTTGTTGTATCCTACCATCGTACTCCGTAACTTCTGGGATAAGTACCAGTTGATTACGTTCTCTTGTTTGTCAATCATAGCCTGACTGACGAACCGTGATACGGCGAAACGCGTCTCAGGATGGATTTAATAGACAAGAGAACTGCTGAAATATGGATTTCTGTCTATTTTCAGGTGCTTTACAATAACTATTTACTGTATACCCGTCAAAATCATGCAAACACAAATTTCGTTTTAAGCTTTACAAATTATGAAGCAATAAAAATAAAAACTATCGGAAAGCTCGAAATTTGTTCTTCAAAGAGGTATCTTTTAATTTTTTTATACACTCCAAAAACATGCTACGCTTTTTGAATCACCTATCCAAATATAACACTCCACGATGTCTCAGCAGGAATAAGCATTAATGGAAGAAGAACTAACAACTTCAGATTCTTTGATGACACTATAATATTCGCAGATAATTCACAGGACCTACAAATGCTGATGAACAGAGTAACACATATCAGTCGAGAATACGGAATAGACATAAATACAAAGAAGACTAAACACGTGATGATAAGTAAAAACTCGGCATTACAAGGACTACTCTGCATTGGCAATCAAAAGATTGATAGAGTCAATACCTTTTGCTTCTTGGGCACCATAGTAAATGAAGAATGGACCAATCAGTGGAGATTCGATGCAGAATAGAAAAAGCGAGAGCAACCTATACAAAAAAGTGTTCAGAAGTCATAATCTCAGTTTAAAAATAAAAGTAAGACTTTTCAAATACTACGTCTTTCCGGTGCTTCTGCATGTGGCGGAGTTTTGGACTGTAACTACGGCATCATGTAAAAGGTTGGAGGCATTCGAGATGTGGCGCTACATGTGCATGCTTAGATAATAAATTCTCACGCTAATAAAAAAAATCTGTTTTACAAGTTATAAAGCAATAAAAATAAAAACTATTAGTATCATCGGAAAGCTGAAAGTATCTTCTTCAAAAAGATAATTTTTTTACAATCTGAAAACAAGTTACACTTTTTGAATCACCTATCCGATTTTTTAATAAATTCTAACGCTACTAAAATATCTGGCAAAAAAATCTACATCTGCACATCAAAAATTTCCCACTCTTTCACGTGGTGCTATTAGTTTTTCGATAACTTTTTTATTTTTCGAGATATTACGGAAAAACCGAATTTTAATATTATTTTGGAATTTGTGGGCACATCAAACTTTAGCAAACTTTTTTTTCTATCGTATTCTAGCTGTGTGCCAAAATGCAGCCTTTTAACATTTAATGAGAGCTCAAAGCCCCTGGCGACTGGGATATCTATGATAAAATGATATTACCATTTCAGTTTTGCAGATATCAATGTCAGAAAAAAAATAAAATATAGCAAATTAGTTTTGAGAGCTGTCAATATCAAAAAAAAAAATGACAACTCTCACAATTTCTAACTTCTATCGACAAAATTTACATTTGTGCTAATAGTGATCTATAATTATATAAATTTTTAATTACTACAATTTTAATCTTAACCAAATCTATTAGAGTATATCCCTTTCTAGTTACTATATAACATTGTAAATAAACATGCACAGAGAAGATGTTTAAAGCAACTAGAATATGGCAAAATTAACAATACAGAAAATTAATTCCGTCAAATTCTAGTTGCTAGAACCACGTTCCCAGTACTCTTTTGTTCACATCGCTGTAAAATGGTCTTCACGTTATTTATAAATGAGAATAAAAATGGTTCTTTGAAACTTTTTAAAAAATCAGTAGTCATTTACCTAGTACTTTCCTTGCAAACATATAGTTGTAAAATAAGTAAAGAGAAAATAGATTTCCATAACATAATTAAAATCATATAACTTAGTAACACCCATCCCTTTCACCCTATTTACTTGAAACGATATCGCTCAAAAACTATAGATTTCAAATATTATATTATAATTTCGTTCGACTAGTACTCGTATGATGCGAACAGATCTGACAATCGGATAGACAGACCGAAGAAAATGGAAATATATATTTTTCGAGATCTTAGAATGCTAAAACGTAGGCAAAAGCAAAAATTACAAGGGGTGATTCTGTCCTTTTAGAAGGAACGTAAAGAGAATAATTTACCTATTGTGCCAGAGGTAAGTAAGTTTCGGCTAATTTAAGTGTTTGTATTTCCAAAACTTTTTCTATAATCAATAATAATAATAATTTTTAAGGTTACCCTGTAACCAGATCTTAAATTCCTTCTACATATTATTTCTGTCAAAATTGGGAATAATGAAAAAGCAAGAACCCTCGAATATATTATTATATCTGCGCACTTCTTTCACCTAGAATACCTTTTACTATATTTTTTTTTATATATATATATATATATATTAAGGGGTAAGGGCGCGTCAACTTCAATGGTTATTTGGCGCCCAAAATAATTTAGATTACGATATTTAATTCTTTTAAGTAATTGATGATTCCCAGCTTATTTGATTGAAAAGTGCTTACAATTTGTTTAATGTTTGATGGTATGTTATGTTTGTTTCTTCTGTGCGAAAAATGCGCTGCCTCAAATATGTGGGGGGAGGGGGGGGGGGGGGGGGAGGGGGGGGGGGGGGGGGGGTCAATGATTGATTGCAGATGGGACATAATGGTGCTGGTTCACTCTTTAGTAGGTGAGAGTGTGTCTGGTATGTATGTCCAGTCGCTAGTCTTCTTAGTTTTACATTCTCTGATCTGTTTAGATTGTGAATGTGTAAAGGAGGAAAAACAAAAGATTTTACTTCCCACAGCTTGTTATTCGGATCTACGAGATCCCATTCCAACTGAAAATTATTTCTATTTATTGAGATTAAATTTTTGTGGAAATCGTTAGTATGGTTCTCTCCTGTAGTATTGTTGCCTGTTTCTATGGCTTGTTTGGCTACTTGATCTACTCTGTCGTTCCCTTTGATTCCCATATGGCTAGGAATCCAGATTAATATGGATTAAATGGTAAGCTAAATTTTTTTACATATCCCGAATAAAAATTCTTATAACAATATTGAAACTACTTATACAATATTTAATGATCCCCTCCAATGTCACTCACTATCATGGTTAATTGCAAATAAAAAAAAATAATATAATGATTGGTTCCTACTTATGCCTACAAAACAAATAGCAAACATCGAAAAAAGAAAAAACACAAAAATTAAGTAGATACAAAATCTAATAAAACATAGAAGACTATTAACAAATGATCCTACAAATAACAGATAAGA
Organism: Pachyrhynchus sulphureomaculatus; assembly: GCA_019049505.1. Lineage (NCBI taxonomy): Eukaryota > Metazoa > Arthropoda > Insecta > Coleoptera > Curculionidae > Pachyrhynchus > Pachyrhynchus sulphureomaculatus. Next base: position 95,488,171 of record CM032456.1, read on the forward strand.
ATTGACAGAAATAGGCAAAAAAATAGAAGAAACTTTGAAAGAGGGAAAAGGTTTGAAACACCTAAACAAAAAATTGATTGAAGGGAGACCTCAAATAATAAAACTTACAGATAACGATATCCAAAGGATTGCACAAATCCAAGAGATAAAGCAAGCTACAGAAAAATATTTATCAAACACTATAAGATACGAAAAAATCGCCGCCACCTGAGAAAGAAGAAAGAAACAGAGTGCTAGTAAGAAATGAGGGATCTGAAGAAATGCCCGATATAACAACTGATGAAATAATGAACGCCATACACATATGCACAACAATAAAGAACCAGGGGACAACGAAATAACTATAGAAATGATACAGTATTGAGAGTAGAATCTCTTCAGGCTCTATGTAACAGGTGCCTTATAACAAAAAAATAAAATACCAACACCTTGGGTAAACGCCTTGATTGTGCTAATTTTTAAAAAGGGGAACAAATTTTAATTGGAGAATTACAGACGCATCAGCTTGTTATGGGTATTAAACAAAATCCTCACTAGAATCATAACATGTAGATTAACGAACAATTTATACAGTTAACAACTACGTTAACAAGCGGTATTTAGACGGGGATACATCACTTTGGATCAGTTTCAAAGCATTAGACTACTAGTGGAAAAAGCAAGTAAATATATGGTCACCTTGTGGATAGCAATGGTTGACTACGAAAAAAGAATTTGATTCGATAGAGATATGGGCAGTCCTTAACGCCTTAAGTAATAGCAGAGTCGAGGAAAGATACACATTTCTTCTTGAACACATATATAAAAATGCCACATCACAAATACTACTTGAAGGAAAAACAAATTAAATCAAACTTAAAGGAGGTATTAGACAAGGTGACTCAATATCTCTGAAGTTGTTCAGTTGAAGGCATGTTTAAAAAAACAAAGTGATACTAATAGACAGTGAACGACGAAATCACTTAAGGTTCGCAGATGAAATACAAGAAATGCTGATAGAATTAAATAACAACTCTCGAGAAATAAGTCTAAAAATAAACTTCACCAAAACCAAATATTTGAACAACGAAACTGAAGATAATAGTAAGAACTATCAATAAAAGATGAACGAATAGGAAAGGTACAAACATTCATATATTTAGGACAAAAAATCGAAATATCAAAAAATAATTTAAAGGATGACTTGGATAGAAAAGTTTCGTTAGTTCGGAAGATTACAATTTATATTTAAACTGAACATCCCAAATACAATAAAAGCGAGAGTGTTTGATCAATGTGCACTGCCGATATTAACATATGGCACTGAAACCTGGACTTTAAATAAAAGTATAATAAATAAACTCCAGGTAACTCAAAGAGCAATGAAGAGGAGAATGCTAAATATTAAACTCCAAGACCGTATTCTTGACATCGCGATACGAGGAAGATCAAAAGTGAAGATGTAATGTAACGACTATGTATATTAAAGTAGAAATGGGTTGGGCAAATCGCAAGAATGAATAATAACAGATAAACACGCCGTATGATTGAATGGAGGCCTAAAGAACATAAAAGATGCTGAGGTAGACCACAGACAAAATGGATGGACGACATAAAAAAATCAACGGGATACGACTGGATGCAAAAGGCAAACAACAGAGCTCAGTGGAGACAACTTACCTGGAGGCTTACAGGCGACTATAGATGGAGTAAGTTAATGATGAAATGATTCGTTCCCATGACTCAAAGATATCTAAATAATACGTATAGCACAATAAATACGAAATCACCCCTCTAACTCTCTTCTTCACCTCTTATACGTTGCAAAATTATATATAGTAAACAATTATACTTAACAATAAAAATTAAAATACATAACACTATTGACACCATACAGTAATTGACCATTCCACCCCTCTTCCCTGACTAAAATTGAAAGTAATGAAAAAATAACTTAATTTTTAGATTTCTCGACTCCACAAACCCCCAAACAAACATATAACATCAATAATAGAAAACAACCTTATCCTTTAACGCATTACATATTTTATTATAAATAATGTGCTTAAAATTTGTCAGTAAATAAATCAAAAAGTACTGTAGATATTTCAAAATGCTATTGAAATCATACAATATTAAACTATCCCCGCCCCTTTCAACCACTTCCTTGATTAGACTTTAAACCATGAAAAATTAAATAATTTTGGGATTCCTAGATTTTAAAAACCCAGAAAGGGATATATAACACGATAGGAAACAATTCCCTCTAATCTCATCCTCTTACCCTTTCGCCCTTCATATGATTTTACTATAAATTTTTATGCATAAAGTTTATTTATGATGCAAAAACCAAGAAAAACTTCCATATTACTATAAAAATATTTTAAAATTTTCATACCCCGCCCCTTTCACTCCCTTGGGCCGGAGCAATATCGTTCAAACACTATAGGCTACGTCTACTTATTAGATGTTATCAATGTACCCAAGTGTGATATTGATTTCGTTCTATAGGGTAAATCCGGGATATGTGCCCACTTTTTTTATTTTACTCATACCTCTTAACATAGAAATAATACGCACATGGTTTTCATATGTGCACTAACTTTGGTACTTCATTTAATCACCTCGTACTACTTTTTGTAGACTAGTCAATAAATAAACCGTATATTTTGAGTTTAAAATAAAACTGCATAACGAGATTGATGCCTCGTATGCGGTATATATGCCCCAGACCTAATTTTTTGGAGGGGATAGATGCCCTTTGCAAGAAAACAAACATTTTGAATACATAAGTTTTAATCAACATTATTATTTATTACATATACATGTATATATTGTAACATTCATTTTTTCTTAGATTTTAAGACCATGTAATGTTACTGATTTTTCACTTTAAATTATACTTCTTTTCATTTTTGTATCGAGCAGTATATTAATCAGAAATTGCTAGCCGCTCGGTATATTAGTGTGCTGTGCGGGTTTGCGACCGAATCTCTCGATACGCCGGGATTGGTCAAATATTTGTATCCGGTTTTTTGGTTCCGGCGTAGCCATATTACCGAGAGAGTGCCCACGGCTTATTTAAGGGTCCGGACGACAGGAATCAAGGTTCATTTCCACCGAGCCGCCAAGTGGGCTTATTTCCACCGAGCCGCCAAGTAAGATTATTTCCACCGAGCCGCCAAGTAGGCTAATTTCCATCGAGCCGCAGCCAGGCTTACTTCGACCGAGCCACAGTAGAGGCTCATAGCAACAATTATGAGAGCCAAGTAAAGCACGAGTTTTTTTTCTAACGTAAAGCCGTAGTGGGCTCTGAGTGTTTCCTACAAAGTGTGAAATCGGTTTTGTGTTCCATCGAAGGCCTAGAAGCCCAAATAAAAACCGTAAGTTACCAGAACATTCATCAATAGACCTATTCCCGAAATAAGTGTCTTAATAGCAATTTGAACTGACAAAAGGTGAAGTGAAAATCACGATTCTTCGCTTTCGGGGGTAGTCAGGTTTTAGAATTTAAATGTCTGATTTAGGGACTCTAATAATAATAACTACCTGTTAGGCTAGAAGTTTTTTGTAATCCTTACAACCGCAAAGGTTAGAACTTTTATTTTAAAATCATGAATAAATTTTCTTTTTGTTGATTAAAGCTAGTGTCTCACTGAATACCTATCTTACTTTTCAGGATAATGACGGCTGTACCAAACTGTTCTTTTATTTAACAACTGTACACCCTTTCAGTATTTTTTCATTTTTTTTTAGATGAAGTTTCTATTTTAAAATGAATGGTGCCCAAAAGTCGTACAGCTGAGGCTTTTTAAAAATAAAAAAAAAATAATTCCAAAAAGACGTACAAAAATTATCTCTTACCCATATCTCTCTACCAAGGAAAACTGAGCTAATGTGTGTTTTAATTTCTTTAGTTCTTTTAAAATCAGGATCCACTCAATTCATTATCAGAAATTAAAAAGAGGTTGCAAGAAAATTGCGCCCAAGCGTGGGAAAAACAACTTTTCACAGGGTACAAAAGTGCGGGCAAGTTCACAGCTTACAAAATGACGCTGTCAACGCGGGGCTTTTGGAATTTTATTTTTTAAAGGGTTCAGTGTACTAGCTATCGAACAAAGTAAAAGCTCTAACTTTTCAGATATTTTTATTTCATAACATTTATTAAACGAAACTACACTATAGCAATAAGACAAAAGCAGGAAATTTGTAGAATTATTTATTTCAATTTATCTGATGGTGGTATAGATATTTGAATTTTGTTAATCGACTCTAAGATAAGAGATTCCTACTTTTTTCTTAAAAGCTACTTTTATAGTTCAGATTAGCAGATGTGCTGGTTTACTTTAATTTTTGCAGTGTTAGATTTATTTTGCGGAACCGAAGAAAAAAACTGTACTTTTTTCTCATCGATGTTTTGCATGAATATTAAAAATACTTTGCTGATACGAAACGGTATTTAGAGATTTTTTTATAGGAAATTCTTAAGATATTTAGTAAAGGAATGTTAATACAAGGCGATACTTAGAAATTTTTTTAAAATTGTCGAAGATGTTTTTTAATGTTTGGTAAAGAAGTTTACATATTTTAAGTGCCTTTACATATTTTCTATTTTTGACTATTGGGAGCACAGAAGAAATATTTTCACGACTTTTTAAACAATTCTTTTAAATTGTATTCATTTATCATGGAAGCCTTCAATTTTAAAGTCAATCACCTACTGGAATATGAGTTAGACTATGAACTGAAAATCCGTCGTACTTTCTCAGAACGTCCGGTCGCGGATAAAAGAAAGATTCTAACGAGGATCTTAAGTAAAAAAATATTCCAATAGATCAGATTGGACTAAATAGTTACAAAAAGTTTCTGATTTTTTTTTTAGTCTAATAAAAATTCTCCTTCTCAAGTTAAAACTCCTGCTTCTCCAAATGGTCACATGTCTCCTTTATTCGTGCATAAATATTTAGATAACAGACCGCATATCAAGATAAATCTATTAGGTGTCCATTTCTCGGCTTTATTTGACTCTGGTGCAAATGCCTCCGTTGTAGGTCAGAATGGTATTAAAATTTTAAGTCGTTTAAGTATAAAAAATATGCCATGTCAAAAATAGAAGTGTTACCACTGCCGATGGCAGCCGTCTAAAAGTTTTAGGTACGGTTGAGTTGCCGCTAGTCTGCAATGGTCATTGTTTAGTAATCTCTGCTCTAGTAGTACCTTCTCTATCACATACTTTGGTTTTAGGATGTGATTTTGCACAAAAATTCGGAATTTTAGTAAATTTTAAAAATAATTCGTGGTATCCACAGTCCCTAGAAGTCAATTCTCAAACAAGTTTTAAAGATTGTTATTCAGAAAGTTCTTTAGAAAACCTTTTCTCGCGTCTATGTACCCTAGATGATCTCTCGCGGACGGAACGCTTAAAGGCAGAAAAAGTAATAAGCTCTTTCAAAGAAATAAGTAGTAAGGATAGGTTAGGCCGAACGAATAAAATCACCATGTCTATAGATACGGCTGATGCCAGTCCTGTAAAGACAAGGCCCTTCGCCATGTCTCCGTATATGTCAAAAGTATTAAATAAAGAGTTAGACGAAATGTTGAAACTCGGAGTGATTGAAGAATCAAACAGTCCCTGGTGTTCCCCAATCTTATTGGTGAAAAAGGCCGATGGACAGTATCGTCTATGCTTTGACGGAAGAAAGCTCAACGAGGTCAGCAAATTTGATAACTATCCATTACCGAACATCGATAGAATTTTGACATCACTCAGGAATGCTAAGTATGTATCCTCGATAGATCTTAGAAAGGCATTCTGGCAAATTCCTTTGGACAAATCCTCTAAGGAAAAGACCGCTTTTGCAGTAGTAGGCCGAGGTCTATTTCAGTTCGTCCCTATGCCGTTTGGTCTAAAGAACGCTGCTCAAACTCAGCAACGTTTAGTGGACGCTATATTTGGTCCGAAATATGAGCCACATATTTTTACCTATCTAGATGATATTTTTAGTAACATCGGAAGACTTCGAATCGCATATACGCTTACTTAAAGAAGTAAAAGATAAATTGAAAGAGGCCGGACTGACGATAAATTTGAGCAAATGTGATTTTTTTCAAAACTTCTCTAAAGTTTTTAGGCTATATTGTAGGCTCAAATTCCTTGCGTACCGATCCGGATAAAGTAGCAAGCATGGTTAATTATGCGAGACCTACTAATACTACGGAAGTTAAGCGCTTCGTAGGAATGTGTTCATGGTACAGACGTTTTATCGAGAATTTTTCTACCTTGTTGTCGCCTATTAATGATCTTTTGAAAGGACGAAAAAAAGGACAATCGATAGATTGGACAAAGGCAGCCGAAGAATCTTTTATAAAGATTAAAGAGCTATTGGTTTCAGCTCCCATTTTATCCCAACCAGATTTTTCCCAACAGTTTTATATTTCTAGTGATGCTTCTAATACCGGTTTAGGGGGCGTCCTAACACAGAAAATCAATGGTGAGGAAAGAGTGATAGCGTATGCCAGTAGAACTTTATCAAAGGCTGAACGTAACTATTCGGTTGTTGCAAAAGAATGTTTAGCAGTACTCTTTAACATCGAAAAGTTTCGACCTTACATAGAAGGTGTTCCTTTCACGGTCATAACAGATCATTATAGTTTATTGTGGCTTAATTCTATTAAAAACCCTAGTGGCAAACTAGCGCGTTGGGCGATTAGGTTGAGACAACATACGTTTAATTTAATTCATAGAAAAGGAGTCCACAATGTTATTCCTGACGCTTTGTCAAGAATCCCAGATCATACAGTGGACGAAAACAGTCTTAATGCACAAATTGACGTAAGAATAGATACAGTTGATATAGATCGCATTGATCCATGGTACGATAATTTGCGGCAGCAAATTAAAGAATTTCCTCAAAATTTTCCGCAGTGGAAGGTGGAAAATGATTTCGTGTACAAATTTATCCCAAACCAGTTGCCTTTAAAAGTTAATGTACCCGAGTGGAAAATACTAGTTCCTAAACCGCAGAGAGGGGAAATTATAGACATGTGTCACACTCCTCCTACTTCTGGTCATTTTGGTTTTTATAAAACTCTTCACAGGATTCAGGAACAGTATTATTGGCCAAAAATGCGTTTTGATATCTTAAAGTTTGTGAGGACTTGTGAAGTATGTGGAGCGCAGAAATCTCCAAATGCACTACCTGTGGGACTGATGGGAAAAGAGAAAACGGTTAACTACCCTTTTCAAGTCATAGCAGCTGATCTAGTAGGCCCATTCCCACGTTCAAAAAAGGGAAATAAATGGCTTCTCGTGGTTTCTTGCTGGTTTACAAAGTATACCATGCTATTTCCTTTGAAAAGCTCTAAAGCTGGACATATAGAGAGAATTTTGGAAAATAATGTCTTTCTAATCCACGGTGTTCCATCGCTCTTAATATGCGATAACGGTACTCAGTTTACCTCTAAGAGTTTTAAGAGCCTAAGTGAAACTTATAGTTTTAATATCCGTTTTAATCCCGTGTACTCTCCACAATGTAATTTTGTCGAACGTAATAACCGAACAATCGGGACCGCTTTAAGAAGTTACGTTGATTCACATGACACTTGGGATGGCAATATTTCCAAAATTCAACAAGCAATAAATACCGCAAGACACGAAGTAAACAGGGTTCACACCGTCTTTCTTAGTTTACGGCAGACATATACCTCTATCCGGATCGTATTATAAAAATTTAGATTTGGATGTCAATGTTGACAGCGAAATAATTCCGGGTAACAGGGGTGCGTACGCCGAAAATTTAAAGGGTTTAAAAGATATTTTCACCGACGTGCGTAGTAGGATACATAAGGCTTATGAACGGAACAGTAAGTCTTACAACCTTAGAAAAAAGAGATTTTTCCTTTAAGATAGGTGATCACGTTTGGCGAAAAAATAAAATTCTTTCCAGTGCAGCAGATAAATTCACATCTAAGTTGGTACCTAAGTATGTGCATTGCGTGATAAGAGAAAAGATTTCAGACTTAGTTTATGGTTTAGTTAATTTAGATGGGACTAAAGTAGGACGATGGCATATTAAAGACTTAAAACCATTCAAAGGACCTAACCCTAATGAAAGTTTGTCAGAAGAAGAATAATTTATATTTTACATTATCTTAATTGCTTTACTTTATTTTTTGATGTTGCTCTGTGGAGGTGACGACCTCGTTTTTTTTGACTGTTATAAAAGTTGAGCAGAGAATAGCTTACTTTTATTGTTAATGCTAAGGTTTTGGGTATTGGCCATATCCCAAACTTAGGTTGATTGTGGTTGATGTTTAGCATCGACTCAGCTGTTGCGAGCTTGCGAAGGAGTCATACTCTGGATATATCATAAGACTGGTATGTCGGTGGTCGCGGGATTTGATTTGCTTAAGACCCCAAATAATATCCAGTTCTTGACACTTGGAAGCGAAATTTTGATTAGAGGCAATCCAAAGTGATCTTGAGTTTGGACAAGCGCAAGATGGAGCTCGCGAGGTATGATGTTGAGTCAAAAGATTTTATGAGCAATTTCAAAGTTTGTTACCCGAGTGGGTGTATTTCTATTACCTTAGTGGTATATGTTGGGTGCAATTAAGAGTAAATTGATTTTGGTTTATCCAGTAAGTCTAAGACTTGGATTATTGATTTAGATCTTCTTCTGAATTGACAAACTGAGGGTATTTTCAATTCTTTTCAGAGCCGTTTAAACGTTACCTTTGATTCACAAATTTTTTAAAATTTTTTTGCATGGACTCAGAGGCGTCTGATGAGTTTTTTCGGTTTACTATCAGATTGATAGGAAGTTGAAGTCCTGCAGGAGAACTAAAGGCTGATCATTTACAAGAGATGAGAGCAGAGTAAGACAGTCGATTCACAAAGAAATGATCAAAATCTGATACCGAGATGAGAACCTTGTTAAGAGAGGCTAAGCGCAGTGAAGGAAGATTCCTAACCGAATTTTTAGATTTCCAAGAGGTAATCTAGAAGTTTGGGCTGACAGAAAACGGTTATGCCTGATACCTGTAGCAGTTTCTTCTAGAGGCTATTGTCTAGGAAGACGATTAACACCATGATCGAATATTTTAGCTGTCAACGATGTTTTCTTCTTGTTTCTGATTAAGCTGGAAAAGCTCTTGTCGTCTTCAAAAGTTTTGTAGCATTGCCGCCGAAATATTGAGAAATTTTTGCTTCATGTAGCTTTTTAAGCTCTTTTTCGTTTTTTGGAAATTTCCGTTAGAAGCTTGGTTAAGTCAACCTTGTAAACCTTTTAGGTTGTATCCCATGAGTTATCTGTTTTTACAGGCCGTGATGCACCGGGTGCTAACAGATGCCGTTACGACGTTTGGCAGGAAGTTAGTCTTCCTGAGGAACAGACTGATTGGAAGGGTAGTCTATGGGGGGTGAACGTTTGACCTTTGGGACCTTTAGGGGTTTTGTTACCCAATGGTTATTTCTATTTGAACCAAAGGAGAGCCTAGCTACTGTAGTCGACCTCAGCTCCAATTAGCCTATTAGTGGTGACAGGCTGTTGGCAGTAGTGTGTGTTTCGGAACACCCTATTGATTAAATTCTTTTTTTTGACTTATGGTGGTGTGGTAGACACCGTTTTAGTTTAGTGGATGCTATTATCTACTCCCTTTTGTTGGTGGACACCAGGGTCACCATTTCCGTATTTTATTGTCTCCACCTTTCAGTATATCGTGGTGAGGTGTTTGTCTCCTGTTATGTGGGATGGATTAAATTCTTTTCGTTGTTGTTCCAGGGCGAGACCAGTACACGAGGGTTCTTCATGCAACTTGAAGAGGCGCAATGCTGGTTAACTTTTATATCTCTGTATAGCCACCCTGAAGAATGACGGAGGGCGTTTGTTCTGGCTCATGTTTCTAGGCAGATTTGGTCACTTTGGTGCGATGTGCCGAAGATTTGATTAGCTTTTGCTAAGAGCTTTCACCAAGCTCAGTATGGAGTTATCATAACCAAGAGTTTGGGATTTGAACTCCTGTATATATTTTCTGTATATATTTCGGTGTATGTTGGTTGCCTGAGGGCATGTGCTCAAAATGCGTGATTTTGAGTCGTTTTGCTTATGGACTCCTATATATAGGATTATGACTTTAGGGAGGTCCTATTTAGAGACTAGCTGTCTCACATAGTTATGCTAGGAATGTTTCCTTGAATGTTAGTTGCGCGTGGACTAATCATTCTGTTCTTTGTGAACATTGCTTTTTGAAGCAGGATCATTCAGTTTGGTGAATTTTAGCTTTTATAGCTATTCACTGTGTTTAGAGTGAATTTTAGCTTTTATAGCTATTCACTGTGCCTATAGTGATATTGTTAGCTTTTATAGCTGCTCACTATGTTAATGGCGAGATTGTTCTTTAAGAACGCGGACTTTGTGTAGTCGAGGGCTATTTATAGAGTGTTTTCTTGGCGAGGAGCCGAGGTTTTTCTGGCGATGTACCAGAATGTTTTCTTGGCGAGGAGCCGAGGTTTTTTTCTGGCGATATACCAGAGTGTTTTCTTGGCGAGGAGCCGAGGTTTTTTTTTTTGGCGATATACCAGAGTGTTTTGTTGGCGATGAGCTGACGTGTTTTCTGGCGATTAACCAGAGCGTTTTCCCTGGCGATTTTTGCATGTCTGGATGTCTCAGGACGTCGACATTGCGCGATGTAGCGTTTTCCCTAGCGATTTTAGCATGTCTGGATGTCTTAGGACGTCGACATTGCGATGTAGAGTGCGATTATTTTCTGAGTGCGACTAGTAGTGATACTAGATTTGGAATGTTCTCTTAGCGATGAGCTAGAGCATTGATAGCGATTTTTCCCGAGCGTTTGTCTGGATATTTATCCAGATATTTTTTTTTTGGCTTTGTGCTAAATGGTCTGACAAGACTTTCTCCTTTTAGTGTTAGTGAATGCACTAGAATCATTTTTTTATTTTTCTTTATTCAAGAATTTTTCTAAATTTCTTTTGCTGAAATAGAAAATTTTCTGACAATCCTTAAACTATTTTAAGGGGGGTGTTCCTATTTTGTTTCAGTTCATTTTTTTTGATTTAGACAAGAGTCTAGACAAAAATTTTTTTTTTTTTTGGTAACAATAACAGAGCTGATTCTTTTATATAAGAAGACCGCGATTGTTATTTTGAACAGGTATTTCTTATGTTCATGCAAGGATTTTTATTTACTTTTTGATGTACTTAACCTTAGTGCTTAATTAAGTTAAGTCTAGTTATAAGATTCTTGTGTACATGCAAAGATTTTCATTTGGTTTTCATTGTACTTAATATTAGTGCTTAATTGAATTAAGTCTAGTAGTAAGGTCCGAAGTTTGTAATTCTGTTTTAAGTTCTGACCTTAGTAGTAAGTGATAGTGTACCACTTTGTACCTTTTCATAAGTAGCCTTAGTTTAATAGACTAGTGTAGTCTATTTCTTTTTGGAAGGGGGTAAATGTAACATTCATTTTTTCTTAGATTTTAAGACCATGTAATGTTACTGATTTTTTCACTTTAAATTATACTTCTTTTCATTTTTGTATCGAGCAGTATATTAATCAGAAATTGCTAGCCGCTCGGTATATTAGTGTGCTGTGCGGGTTTGCGACCGAATCTCTCGATACGCCGGATTGGTCAAATATTTGTATCCGGTTTTTTTTTTTTTTGGTTCCGGCGTAGCCATATTACCGAGAGAGTGCCCACGGCTTATTTAAGGGTCCGGACGACAGGAATCAAGGTTCATTTCCACCGAGCCGCCAAGTGGGCTTATTTCCACTGAGCCGCCAAGTAAGATTATTTCCACCGAGCCGCCAAGTAGGCTAATTTCCATCGAGCCGCAGCCAGGCTTACTTCGACCGAGCCGCAGTAGAGGCTCATAGCAACAATTATGAGAGCCAAGTAAAGCACGAGTTTTTTTTCTAACGTAAAGCCGTAGTGGGCTCTGAGTGTTTCCTACAAAGTGTGAAATCGGTTTTGTGTTCCATCGAAGGCCTAGAAGCCCAAATAAAAACCGTAAGTTACCAGAACATTCATCAATAGACCTATTCCCGAAATAAGTGTCTTAATAGCAATTTGAACTGACAAAAGGTGAAGTGAAAATCACGATTCTTCGCTTTCGGGGGTAGTCAGGTTTTAGAATTTAAATGTCTGATTTAGGGACTCTAATAATAATAACTACCTGTTAGGCTAGAATTTTTTTGTAATCCTTACAACCGCAAAGGTTAGAACTTTTATTTTAAAATCATGAATAAATTTTCTTTTTGTTGATTAAAGCTAGTGTCTCACTGAATACCTATCTTACTTTTCAGGATAATGACGGCTGTACCAAACTGTTCTTTTATTTAACAACTGTACACCCTTTCAGTATTTTTTCATTTTTTTAGCTGAAGTTAGATCCTTTCTATTTTAAAATGAATGGTGCCCAAAAGTCCGTACAGCTGAGGCTTTTTAAAAATAAAAAAAATAATTCCAAAAAGACGTACAAAAATTATCTCTTACCCATATCTCTCTACCAAGGAAAACTGAGCTAGTGTGTGTTTAATTTCTTTAGTTCTTTTAAAATCAGGATCCACTCAATTCATTATCAGAAATTAAAAAGAGGTTGCAAGAAAATTGCGCCCAAGCGTGGGAAAAAACAACTTTTCACAGGATACAAAAGTGCGGGCAAGTTCACAGCATATATATATATATATATATATATATATATATATATATATATATATATATATATATATATATATATATATATGTATATATATATATATATATATATATATATATATATATATATATATATATATATATATTCTTTTTAGCTATTTTTTTCAATTATTTAAGATGATGTTACTAGTTTACTAAACACGGACAAAAATAAACATATTAATTAAAAACACTAGGTATAGAGATCAATCATCTTAGGTACAAAAATATAATCGTCTTAAAAACTGTTTTATCATTGGATGATGTTAATACTTAACATAGACAAAAATAAACATTTCCCTTAAAATACTCAATCATCTTAAGTACAAAAATATAAACATATTAAAAACTGCCAAACTATTTAGCCATTTTGGCGGCAATAATCTTCATTCGCCCACATTTGTTGCAATAATTGCGATATAATGTGCATGTTTCGTGGAGCCACTTGTGGCACATAACACAACGGATCCAATCTACTTTGAATTTGGTGTTACTATAATAGTCAAGACATTCCACGCAATGATCCTCATCTAGATTCTTATCATCTACTCCATCATTTTTATCATTAGGACTATATATTAAAGCAGGCTTTGCCTTTTTGAATGTTTCTTTGGTTTTGGAATAAGTTTTGTCGTGTTTTTGTTTCTTTCTCTTTTGTTTTTTTATTTCTTCAACTTCAAAACTACTGTTCTCATTCTCTTTATTATCGTCTTCACTAGAACTGTAAAATTTCATAGCTATTCGCTTCCTCGATTTTCTTTTAATTTTCTCTTTATCTTTTCTTTGTTTTCCAATGCTATTCTTTTTGTTGTTTTCTTTTTCATTTTTATCACTTTCAATACTATCCTCAGTAATATCTGTATCGCTTGACTTATAATCACTTGAATTATTTCTTTTTTGCTTCTTAGCTTTAGTTCTTTTCAAATCAACTTTTTCTTTAACCTTTTGCTCATCTTTTTTGCTTCTTTTCACTGGTATGCCTTTTGTAGCTTTCCCTTCTTTTTTCTCCGTTATTTTGGAATCGGAATTCAGTACTGCAGCACTTTGTTTACCCCTTTTCGAAAAGAGCGTCGGAAGCGTAGGAATTGGTAATGATTGATAAAGCAGTTTCTCTTTCCGTAGAAGTAGCAATAACTGAAGAATTGTCTGCATCTTCTGTATTATTTGTAACTGCCGAATTGTCTGCATTAACCAAATTATCTGTAGGTTCCGGATTGTTTTCATCTGCCAAATTTGCTGTGACTGCCGTGTTGTCTGTAACAACAGAATCACCTGCCACCTCAACTGGTTCTATTAAATCAATTTGTGGTCTCTGTAGACTCGTTTCTGGCTGTTTTTTTTTTCATTCCAAGATTATAATCATCAATGATACTCGGAGAGTCACAGTCACGGATATCTGGTGTCGTATTTAAGGTGCTCGAAATTTCAACTTGATTTTTATTTGTTGTATCTACACTGTTTTCTGTCAAAAATTCACTTTCTGGTATAGTGTTATAATTAAGTGGATATATTCCGCTGCCTCTAAACCCTGCTATAGCGTTGGCGGGAGTTGTCGCTCTAATCCATGCTCTTCCAATCAGTTTTCCGGACTGTTGACGGTTAATTCTTTTCTGTGGGTTTGTTCGCATATAGAGATTAGTTTCAGCAGTAAAGAAGGTTTTGAATGGCTTAAACACAGCTCTGTCTAGAGAGTTGGAGTGCGGAAGTCGTATAGCTGGGTAAGCAAAGAAGGATAATGTCATTATCCTTTGCTATTTCTAGCATATCAACCGCAGAAGAATGTGAGCTGTGGCCATCTAAAATGAGCAAAACTTTTCCCTGGGGTTTCATTGGGATAAAATGCTCCTTCAGCCATTTCAGAAATAACTCTGCATTTATATAGGCAGAGTTTTTATTCATAAAGACTTTTGAAGCAGGGGGTAGACCGTCCATAAATTCATCTTTTTTATGAACTCCTTTGATTATCACAACTGGAGGAAGAAAATTACCCACTGCATTACAGCAAGCTACGACTGTCAATGTTTCACCTTTTTCATTCGAAGTTATAGAGTGAACAGCTCTCGTTCCTTTAGTAACTAGAACTTTACCTACTTTGTTGTTCATTTGAACACCAGTCTCGTCCATGTTGAAAATTCGATCTGGTTATATCAAAAGGTCATTTTCTTCCAGAACTTTTGTAAGTAAGTCATAGAAGCCATTGATTTCTTCCCTGCTTAGAGCCAATGCACGTGAGACTGAGAAACCTTCGGCCTGTCTAATAGATAAAATAGGATTCCTTTCTAAAAAGCTCTGAAGCCAATCAGTTCCAGCCAATTTTCTCTCTGTGTTAAAATTATGTTTTATTTTCAGCTTTTCTGCAAATTGATAAGCTAAGGCATGAACACTTTTTCTTTCAGGAGCCGATGTTCATTTTCGAATCCAACAGTTAGATGTTTTCCTAAAAAAATTGAAGGTATTAGTTAGGCGAAATAAAAAAAATACTACCTGCCCATAATTATACGAGGTAGGTAAGTATTTTCAATCCGAAGCAATATTATTATATAAACGCACACGTGCAATCATAAAAGTAGGTACCTACCTAATGGTATTATTTTCTTATTTTGTGTAGCAAACCGCGACGTAAACGTCCTAGATGGTATTCCGTGTCTTTTTGCTATATCATTGACGCTAAGTCGTTTATCTTGCATTTCTGCTATTGCTGCAGCCAATGTGTCCTCGGTCCAAGTAATGACACGCGGTTGGACGCCGGCTTTACGCTTGTATTTACGGGACATTTTCAATCTGAATCATATAGCATACACTTAAGTACGGCAAGGGATAGATGCCCTTAAAGCCAGCATGCATTAAGGTGACGTAGGGATAGATGCTCTTAGGGGCGACTATCCCAAAACATATCGGGGCATATATCCCTTTTCACAGGATACCTTCAAAAAAAAAATTGTAAATACGTTTATTTTATCCTAAAAATGTAATTAATAATAATCTACATATCCTACTCCTTATTCAGAAGTAAAAATAAAATAAACTTACATGTTAACTCCAAAGTTATAAGGGGCTGAAAATCATCCACAAAGTAAAATCTCGACTGTTTGGCTCGTCACTGTCATTAGCGCTCCTACGCACAACCGCATGCGCCAACGCTTTGTGGCAGATTGAAATGAGGGAGGGGCACGTTCATATTATAAGGCATTCTTTTGTTTACGCGTCTTACATTTCACACAAATGTAATGAGGCGTCTATCCCGCTGGGGCGTATATCCCGGATTTACCCTAATTATCGTGCCAACGGACTGACAGGCAGACAGACCGAAATTTCTTTTTCATCACTTTTCATGATCTAGTCTCTAAACGGGAAGAAAAGTGTGATTTTTTTACGAATACGAGTACAATACTCGCCTTTAGCAACGAAAGTAAGAAGTAAATATTCAATCGCTTTCAGATATTAGTGCAGTAAAAAAGCATTTGAAATTGCACAGTCTAGATTCAGCAATATTATAATTTTATCCTCTCTGTGATATGACCACCTGAGCTTTGAACCTCGAAAAACTTGTGCTCTGTTGTTTATAAACAATTTAAGTTCTCAAAATGCATTTTTTTGAGCTTAAAATGTCAATAACTCCGATTATATAAGTCGGATCGAGACAAAAAAAAAACCAAACTCTTCATAATGAAATTTCCAACAAATCCTCGTTCGCTCAAGTGCATACATAATCTACAAAATTGAAAAAACAGGCAAAAAACTATTTATTTTTACGTTTTATTGTACGGGTCGACTAAGTAAACCGCTTAGCTTGAAACTTTCAGAAAATATGCCTTTTGCTATAGCAAAAATACTCTAAAACTTTTATATAAAAATATTGAACCCAGTGGGCACAGTTAAATTGGTTATTTAAAATTTGAATTGTCCGCTATTTTATGCCATTTGGTCGAAAATGGATCTTTTTTTTCAAAATTTAGGTCTCGATGCCAGCTTTCCGATGCCATTTAAAAACTTTTTTTGAGGTCATTTTAACCGTTTTTTTTACATTTGTTTATTAATCAAATAACAACAAATGCGTTTTTTGGGTCTTTTTGAAAAAAAAAATTAAAAATGTTTATCACATCTGGTACAGAAACGCGAGACCTTTATCTAGAAAAAAAAATTAATTTTCGTTGACGCGAAAATGACGGAAAAAAAAAAAAAAAAAAAAAAAAAAAAAAAAAAAAAAAAAAAAAAAAAAAAAAAACGCGTTTGTTGTTATTTGATTAATAAACAAATGTAAAAAAAAAACGGTTAAAAAGACCCAAAAAAAAATTGTTTTCGTAGCATCGGAAAATTTTGAAAAACAAATCCATTTTAGACCCAACAAATTTAATTGTGCCCACTAGGTTCAATATTTTTGTACCAAAATTTCAGGTTTCAGCGTGTTTTTCATTCCCTCATATGAACAGTGTATTTATACCCTTATTTTAAAGTAGTACAAGTAGGCAAGATATTTTGGAATATTACTTTTTTCATTTTAAGAAGGCTTTAAGAATAATTATAAACCGTTTTTCATAAAGTTATTGAGACTATTTTTGAAAACACTTAAAATGGTACACGCTTAACATGTATAAGCAAGTTATTAAAGTCATTCAGCCTTTTGAAAAATAGTAAGGTCATGGTTTTTTTTGTAATTTATTCGTACTACGTAGAAATCATTTCGTGATCGTGTTTGATAATCATGTATTTCATATGTAGATAGGTAGGTAACAGATTATTTATTATTTTAAAAATAAATATCATGGTAAAGTACTTAAAGTGAATATCAAGTAGTCGCCAATTTAAACAATCCTGCAGTAAATCTATTGGCGTATATCTATTGCACTTTAAGATAATTCTCATACTTCTATTTTGCAATTTTTGTAAGGCAGATTTACTGTTGTTATCAAGAAAATATAAGAGGCTTGCGCAGTAGGTAAAGTGAGGCTGTATAGTACTTTAATAAACAATCAGCCTTGAATGAAAAGAAAGGTTATTGGATAATCGTGAAAAGAAGAAAAGTTTCGTAGCAATTTTCCTATAAATATAAGAAAAGTGACTTTTATATGTTAGACAAGAATCAATAAAAAAGTCTAAGTTTTTATATTTTATTTCTGAAATTTGCTATAAAAAAAGACAAATTTTCTGAAAGTTTTTAAGCCGATCGGTTCACTTAGTCGCCTTGTACAATAAAATGAAAAAAAACAGTTTTTGCCTGTTTTTTCAGTTTTGTAGGTTATGTACGCACTTGAGCGAATTAGAACTAACGAGATTTTTTTGAAAATGGCATTACGAAGAGTTTGGTGTCTTTTTGTCTCAATCCGACGTATATAACCGGAGTTATTCACATTTTAAGCCCAAAAAACTTAAACTGTTTATAAACAAAAGAGCACACGTTTTTCGAGGTCCAAAACGCAGGACAATAATACTGGTGATACCTCAGAGAGGATAAAATCTTAATATTGCTGTATCAAAATTATGCCTATCTCATCATTATTATGAGCCTGTTTACTACACTATATGTACTGGGGCTAACTATAGTAGACGTTTACCAGTTCTAATTCCGATAAATAAAGTTAGTACGTGTCTGTCAATTCTTTATTCAAGATTAAAATTAACAAAAAACATATATGTACACAACACAATCTCTATTTATTTATTATCTAATTTCAAACAGTAGTTCACAAGTTATTTATACAGGTTGTAACGTCAGCAAGAAAACTGGTGTCATTTGATACATAACGGTCGAAATTTAGTTTCCAATGAGCTAAAAGTGGGGGAAGATAAACAGTTACGTAATTACTTGCTCTACCTTCAGCATCATCAAGAGCACTCTTAGCTTTACTGTAGTACTGTGTTACAATCGTTTGTAAATCAGTTGCACAAGTTGTATGATTACACACTGCCACTACTTGCTCTAATACAATAAGTTCTGCTATAACGGCGAATGTTTCTGTACTGCTATAGTCAAGAATATAATTTCCTGACTGGTTGTAGTATCATTAACACAGTAAACCAATAGTTTACTGTGGTAATGATATTGTATTTTAAGGAAAGTATTTGGTCATTTCCAAGCTTGATGCACTTTTAACTATTTTAAGCTAAAAAATTAACAGTTTTATTAAAATATATAATCCCTGCTCTAGGACTCATTTATTTTAATTTAAAAATAAGAACAATACAATAAATTTTTTTAGTTAAAAATCATCTACGATTTTGATTAACACAAATCTGATGGATTCGGATTACCTTATGTTTTTGTGTAGTAGCAATAGTGACCCTGAAGAATGGTAGAAGAAAAGGCCGACTGTATGAGTGATTGGAATTAGGAATCGTAATCTTACAACAATCTAAAGAAAGAAGCATGGAGAAGAGGTTTATAACAACTAGAATTTAGCGGGACAACCCATCAAATAGATAATTAATCCTGCCAAAATTTGATTACTATAAATATATTCTCTGCGCTCTTTTGCTTATAGAGTTGTAAAATGGTGGTCCACCATAATTGTCATCATTAAAACAAATTTTAGAAAAATAGAAGGCAAAATAAATAAGCAAAAGCCATTCAGACGAAGTGGTTAATAGGAGCAATAGATTTTGTAAAGTTTTAATATAACAAAAAGAACGTTTCCTTTTATTGGTTTCAGAGAATGAACAGTATAAAATACTAACATGGTGTGAAAAGTCTCCGGACTTTCTGATGGATGGCGGTACAAACAAGAAAGCCATTTCCATATCCAACTCTCAGAAGATTCGTGTTAAATCTTCATAACATTTTCTCTACTAGTTTGCGAGTAGAGCTGTTTGAGTGACGCTACTCTTAATTTTTGTAAAATGTGGAACCAAAAAAAAAATAACTTCATATGTTGATTAAACATTGCTTTTTGAAGAGAAAAAATATAGCCAGAACACAAGAATAGCTTGATAAGTGTTATAACTAACACTCCGTCGAGAGCAACTATATGTCGGTGGTTTAGTGAACTTAAATGCGCTCGTACAAGCACCGATGATGCACCACGCTCTGGACATCCAAAGTTACTTCAAAAAACAAGAGAATCCACTATATTGTTATGAATGATCGCAAAGTGAAAGTGAGAGAGATAGCTGACAACATGAAGATACCAACAGGATGCATGAGGTATATTTGGCATGAATATTTACGCATGAAAAAGCTATGTGCCCAATGGCTGTCGCGTTTCGGCGAAATCAAAATAAGTTTTTGCACCGACTCGTAACAATGGATGAAACGTGAATCCACTACTACACGCCTAAATCCAACAGACAGGCTGGAACGCATGAACCCCGACCGAAGCAACCAAGAATCCAAAAGTCACCTGGGCTTTGGCAAGTATTTTTTGGGATTCGCATGGAATAATACTGATTGACTATCTTGAGAAGGGGGCGAACATGCACCGGAGAGTTTTATGTGGGTTTATTTGACCGTTTGACTGGTGAAATCAAGAAAAATAACCGGCCAAGTGCGGTGTCGGACTTGCGCAATTAGTGTTCTGTACGTTGATTGCTTTTAAAGTAAAAATTTTTGTTACGGAGGTATAAATGGTCAATGAGTCAAATGAGTTTTTTTTTCCGATCTTTACTGAAAACTGCTCTCGCGATCATTGTAATGCACTCGCGATAATTTTCATTCAATCTACACCCTGTGGAGAATATCCCAGAATCAGATCACTAGTCCAAAAATCTGTTCGCATCTGTATATTTATATTACATATCATTACCATAGGGACAGAAAATGGTGGATAATGGCTTATTTTCATTCTGAGCTGAGTTAAAGAAGAGTTTACCTATAATATATGAAACTATTCATTTAGCGTAGTTATAAATTGCATGTAAGTAGGTGTGAGGCATTGAATAAAGCTTCTAAATGCATAATTCACCTAACTACGTACCGTTTGTCGCCGAGATTTTAAGAACAAAGCTTTGCTGAAGTTCCTTATAGATGTCGAGATTAACAAGTATACCTGTTATTGAGAAAATGCACGGGAGTCGATATCCTGTTTAAAATTCCCAAGTAAGACGTTTTATTGGCGTAATTCACATGAAACGATTAGATCTATACTTAGATATTCCTCATCGATTCATAGGCAATAAAAGTGTATAAATGTTGAAACATCTTTATAAATTTTCAGTATACTCGTAAATGGTTTACGACTGTTTTCAGACGACTGTCATCAGAACTTTTCGAAATAAGAGTACGGAA
>CM032456.1:95509181-95556681 GCA_019049505.1 Pachyrhynchus sulphureomaculatus
GGAAGATCGTCTTCGTCCGAGAGCAGCAGCGGGTCCGATGGTCTCCGGAACTGGCGGCTGGCTTGAGGTGGGAGTCGGAAGGCGTCCCTGATGCACGGGTTGGGGTGCTGGGACGCCTTCTCGAGGAACTTCTGTCGAATTGGGATTAAAGCATGTCATATGGTGTTAATGAGGTTGCTTCCTAGATATAGTTTTACTGGTCTCTTTCGAGATGTGTTCTTGCTTTTTCATTATTCCTAATTTGAATAGAAATTATATGTAGAAATGATTGGGATCTGGTTAGAGAGTAACTTAAAAAATGCTAAGTTGATTATTTTTTAGAAAATGTTTTGAAAATACAGAATTAAATTGTCCGAAACTTACTTACCTCTGGCACAGTAGGTAAATTACTGTTTTTACGTCCTTTGTTAAAGGACAAAAATTACCCCCTACAATTTTTGCTTTTCTTTACATTTATTGTGTGTGTAGATATTCCCATTTCCATCGGTAAGTTTCTTGCATTAAGCTATTTTAGGTTTAGATTTCTTGGTGCAAAGCTCTTGGTGTGAGTTTTCTTGCATTAGGTTATGTAAGGTTTAGAGCTTTTGGTATACAGTTCTTGCATTAGGTTATGTTAAGTTTAGAATGCTAGTTATAAAGTTCTTCCATTGAGGTGAGAAGCGAGGGGACTCATTGTTATCCAGCATCGCGAAAGTAATGTGCGAGGGGAATTACTTTGATAAAGCATCCAGTAGGAGAGAACCGAGGGGACTCACCTTAATCCAGCAACCTGTGAAAGACTGGATTTTTTGAGGTTATTTCAAGATCTTGACTTAATTGGTCAGTTCTTTTGACATAATCGGTTTAAGCACCCAAAAATACGTATAGATATGGCGGTCTGTTGATTTAATTTTTTAATTTACTTACGGATGTATTTCTGACCATTTTTCAGGTGTTTTTTGAGGTTATGTCAAAATGCTGGACGTAATGGGTAAATTCTAACCTTTGGATTCGATTTCAGCACTCTAAAATACGTATAGATATGGTGGTTAGCTCGTTTACATTTTTAATTTATTTATTAAAGTATTTTTGGTCATTTTCGAGGTATGTTTTTTGAGGTTATGTCAAAATCCTTGGGTGATGAGTCAATTCTGACCTCGGATTAGCTTTTATCACACTAAGAAACGTCCTGTGTAATTTTTACATTTTGATTCTTAATAAGTCAAGAATATTTACAATGTTATTTTTACCTAAAATGAGATATTATAAGATAAGAAGCAGGAATTGTTAAGTTATTTAAACTCTAGGCAAATACTAACAACAAGATAGTTTCTATGAAAGAAAAAAGATCATTTCTTTTACTGTGTCGAAAAAACCGGTCAAGTGCAAGTCAGACTTGCGCAATTAATGTTTCGTACGTTGAATTTTTGTTACAGGAATATAAAATGATCAATGACTTCACAAGACACGCCACAAATGAGTTTTTAGCAAAGTTTTTTCCCGACCTTTACTGAAAACTGAAGATCTTGAAATTTTTGTTTTTTTTTTAATACCAGATGTAATGCACTCGTAATAATTTTCGTTCAATCTACACCCTGTGGGGAATATTCCAGAATTTTTAGATATTTTTCGACCAGTACTTTTCGAGATAAGGGGTGACAGCGATTCTTCGTAATTTTTTAAAAATAATACAGAAAAAAGTGGACGCAAGTATTACATTATATATATTTTTGAACTTGTGTTTTCACAAGCTTCATTAGACCCGGTAATTTTTTTTTTCACTTCTGATTTCATCCCCCCAAAACTAACCATCAAAGTCAAAATTTTTTCAAAGCCACACTGGTTCTGATAAGGCCATCAATTCCCATATTAGTGCCAAATTTCAACTTTCTATAGATTCGGAGAAAATTGAGTGTGACAGACGGGCAAACAGACGCACAGACAGACCGATGGATACACACCGAAGTGATCTTGTAAGTGGTTCGTACGGAACACTAAAAATGGCATGTTACCAAATTATACACAGGACGGTACGAAAAACAGCCACAAAAAAACGTTCTTTATGATGGATGAATACACGTCAATTTAAATAGATAATATCTGACAAAGAGATAAAGCCTATAGTTTTTGAACGCTTGAGACCAAGAAAGGAGTGAGAATGCTGGACAAAAAAACTAGAGGGGGCTGCTTCCTTTATATCGTGTTATATTCCTTTTTCTGGGTTTTTTAAGTCTAGAAATCCAAAAATTAGGTTATTTTTTTATTGCTTTCAAGTTTAACCCAGAAAGAGGCTGAAGGGAGCGGAGTAGTTTAATATTGTATAATTTCAAAGAATTTGAGATATCTACAGGTTTTTTTGATTGAGATACTGGACACATTTTAAGCATATTATTTATAGTAAAGTATGCAAGGGATTAAAACTCATTGTCTTTATTGATTTCCAAGATAGGCAAAGCCTCTTTCCTTATAATTGTGAAAGTATAAAAATAATTTCTAATACTAAATGTAAACTTATTCTATCTTAACCTAAGCTCTTACAATAGGAATCCTATCCTAACTTAACCTAGGAAATGTGTTTGTTATGTACATGAGTTTTTTAATGCTAGGACTTAGAACTAAGACTAAAACTACCTTAGACTAAGACTTACGCTAACTTAAACTAGGACGTAACAATGACTTAAATTAGAACTAATTTAAACTTAACCTAGAATGACAATCTTCTTGTCAAGGCGGGCGAGGGAGGTCATCGTCTTCGTCCGAGAGCAGCAGCGGGTCCGATGGTCTCGGGAACTGGCGGCTGGCTTGAGGTGGGATACGGAAGGCGTCCCTGATGCACGGGTTGGGGTGCTGGGACGCCTTCTCGAGGAACTTCTGTAGAATTGGGATTAAAGCATGTCGTATGGTGTTAATGAGGTTGCTTCCTAGATATAGTTTTACAGGTCTCTTTCGAGATGTGTTCTTGCTTTTTCACTATTCCTAATTTTAATAGAAATTGTATGTAGAAATGATTGGGATCTGGTTAGAGAGTAACTTAAAAAATGCTAAGTTGATTATTTTTTAGAAAAAGTTTTGAAAATACAGAATTAAATTGTCCGAAACTTACTTACCTCTGGCACAGTAGGTAAATTACTGTTTTTACGTGCTTTCTTAAAGGACAAAAATTACCCCCTACAATTTTTGCTTTTCTTTACATTTATTGTATGTGTGTAGATATTCCATTTCCATCGGTCTGTCAATCCAACTATCGAGCTGTCGGTTTCTCAGCCTGTATAACAGGGAAAAATACTGGGTAAATCACTTTACCGGTTTTTTCATTTTGTTACATTAAACCTTTGTTTCCATATTTACATTAGAAGCTCAAGGTACAGAATTTTCGATTAAAATGTATAACACAAATACCACAAATTTACATTATTTTATTTGAAAATATTACTTTATATAATTTATTATTTCCTCACTTAAGATTGCTTATCGGTTGATATTCGGATAAAATTTATGGATATTACAAATACGTAAAATTCTTCTGGAACTTCTTATCCAGGTCCAATAAGAAATTCCAAAACTGAATTAAATTTTATTCTTCCTGTTCGGTTTTATCGTTTTATCCACCATGAAAGATAATTATATTCGACTATGGTTATTTTAACAAAAGGTCGAGCACTGAAATATTATTGCATCTAAAATTTCTTTCTCTAATTATATATATTTAACAATGTTTCTGCAATCAATGTGTCAAAATGCCTCTCGTCTTAGTTATTATATTATATATATATATATATATATATATATATATATATATATATATATATGTAAATATATATATATAAATATATATATATATATATATATATATATATATATATATATATATATATATATATATTATATATATATATATATATATATATATATATATATATATAATATATATATATATATATATATACATATATATATATATATATATATAAATATATATATATATATATATATATATATATATATATATATATATATATATATATATATATACCGGATTATATGCATTTGTATATTTTCATATGCATTTGCATATTTTAGACCATTCTCACAGATTATTGCATATTTTCCCTATATTTACGATATTTCTCGGTATTACTAGGCAATTGATTTGCTCAGGGTATTGTTAATGTCTCCGTCTGGAACCAATCTTATCGCCGGGACATTACCTGCAATAGTCTGAACATCGATTAGGTTATAGTGCCAAGAGAATACCCAAAATTACGAAGGTATTTTATTCCTTTGTTTCTTGGTCGGGATATTAACTGATAAGTAGTTAGTTTCTACGAATATTTGTTTGAGCGTGGATCAAATAAACAATTTTCTCGAAGGCGAATTTTTATTTTAAAACAAGATATCAGTTTTAACATTATTGTTGACGCGCTTGCATCAATGTAGTCTTTTGCAATTTTTAACGTGTTATGTTAAAGTTTAACGTGTACCATGCCACCCGCAAAAAAAAAGCGTCTCTTCGTGGGTAGCTGATATTCCTGGAACATTTACAAACGCGGAAATGTTTAATATTGTCGAATTTGCGAGAAAAATGTTTCGTGCACAAAAAAGTTTCAAATTGACCAGCATGTCAAGACAAGTTTTCATATTGCAGGATTGCAAAAAAAGACCCACGACAACAACTTATAACAGCAGCAAGTAACAGTGATTCCATTTCTATAGGCAAACAAAAAAACCACTTTAGCATGGATTTAGGTGAAGCATTGTTTGCAAGTAATATTCCTCTCCACAAACTTACAAATCCTACAGTCAAAGATTTTCTGCCAAAATATTGCTTGAATCAAAAAATACCAGACAAATCAACACTGCGTAAAAATTACATACCAACATGTTCTGGAAGAAATACGTAATGCACTTAAGGATGACATTATTTGGATTTCAGCTGATGAAACTACCGACAGTTGTGGTCGCTATATTGCAAATTTAATTGTGGGTGCATTAAGATTAGAGCCTTCTTCGTCCTATTTGGTGGCCTGCAAAGAACTTGACAAGACAAATCATTCTACGATCGCCAGATTTGTGAATGAGGGTATTAAAAAAATATTTCCTGAATCTTCTGCAGATCTCTCAGATCTCTCAGATGCTGCTCCCTATATGATCAAGGCAGCCAAAGTCCTCCAAGTATTTTATCCAAATTTAATTCATGTGACGTGCTTTGCTCATGGAGTCCATCGACTCGCTGAAGAAATCCTCGTTTGGAAATGTAAATAAACTGATTTCATCAGCAAAGAAAGTCTTTCTTAAGGCACCTGCTCACAATAACGCCTATAAAGAAAAACTGCCAAATGTGCCTTTACCTCCCGAACCAGTGGTAACTCGATGGGGAACATGGATTGAAGCTGTACTATTTTACAATGAACATTTCGAGGATATCAAAGATGTAGTAAATGACTTCGACAATGCAGAGGCTATGGCAGTTCGTCAATCCAAGCAAGCATTTAACGATTCTGATATTAAAAAAAAACATAGCTTTCATTAGCACTCACTTTTCCCACATACCTGCGGGTATTAAAAAGTTTGAAACTCGAGGTTTGGCGTTGACCGAATCAATTCAGTTAATGAATAAAATCCGTGAAATAAACTTCACATTGCCAGATGTATCCCCGCGTAGAGTTAAAGAAAAGTTTGAAAACATTTTGTGCAATAACCCAGGCTTTGAACCTTTGTATCAAATTGATAGTTTTATTAATGGGACGGGTGAACTTTTGCCAGAAACAATAAGTGTTAACATAGCACCCAAATTCAAATACTGCCCAGTTACCTCAGTGGATGTGGAAAGGTCTTTTTCCACTTATAAAAATATTTTAAGTGATCGAAGACACAATCCTACTACCCAACATTTGGAACAATACCTTATTGTTTACGTGTACAAGAGTACAAATGTTAAATAATTTTAAAAAAATGTTAAATAATTGTTAATTAAATTTAAACATCGTCGATAACTTGTTAATTTATGCTGATTTTAAAAATAAAAATTACTACTTTTATTATTATTTAATATTGCATATTTTGACCCTTTTCATGCATATTTGCATGCATATTTCAAGATTTTTATGTTGCATATAATCCGGTCTCATATATATATATATATATATATATATATATATATATATATATATATATATATATATTATATATATATATATATATATATATATGTATGTACATATTGTAACATTCATTTTTTCTTAGATTTTAAGACCATGTAATGTTACTGATTTTTCACTTTAAATTGTACTTCTTTCATTTTTGTATCGAGCGGTATATTAATCAGAAATTCCAAGCCGTTCGGTATATTAGTGTGCTGTGTGGCGGGTTTGCGACCGAATCTCTCGATACGCCTGGATTGGTCAAATATTTGTATCCGCAGTTTTGGTTCCGGCGTAGCCATATTACCGAGGGAGTGCCGACGGTTTATTTAAGAGTCCGGCGGACAGGAAGAGGGGCTTATTTCAAACCACCGAGCCGCCAAGTGGGTTGTTTCGGCCGAGCCGCCAAGTAGGCTAGTTTCCGTCGAGCCGCAGCGAGGCTTGCTTCGACCGAGCCGCAGTGGAGGCTCATAGCAGCAATTATGAGAGCTGAGTGGAGCACAAGTTTTTTTTTCTAGCGTAAAGCCGTAGTGGGCTCTAAGTGTTTCCTACAAAGTGTGGAAATCGGTTTTGTGTTCCATCGAAGGCCTAGAAGCCCAAATAAAAACCGTAAGTTACCAGAACATTCATCAATAGACCTATTCCCGAAGTAGTGCCTTAATAGCAATTTGAACTGACAAAAAGTGAAGTGAAAATCACGATTCTTCGCTTTCGGGGGTAGTCAGGTTTTAGAATTTAAATGTCTGATTTAGGGACTCTAATAATAATAATTACCTGTTAGGCTAGAATTTTTTGTAATCCTTAAAAACACAGAGGTTAGAACTTTTATTTTAAAATCATGAATAAATTTTCTTTTTGTTGATTAAAGCTAGTGTCTCACTGAATACCTATCTTACTTTTCAGGATAATGACGGCTGTACCAAACTGTTTTTTATTTCTAACACCTGTACACCCTTTCAGTATTTTTTCATTTTTTTAGCTGAAGTTAGATCCTTTCTATTTTAAAATGAATGGTGCCCAAAAGTCGTACAGCTGAGGTTTTTTAAAAATAAGAAAAAATAATTCCAAAAAGACGTACAAAAATTATCTCTTACCCATATCTCTCTACCAAGGAAAACTGAGCTAGTGTGTGTTTAATTTCTTTAGTTCTTTTAAAATCAGGATCCAATCAGAAATTAAAAAGAGGTTGCAAGAAAATTGCGCCCAAGCGTGGGAAAAACAACTTTTCACAACGCCTCAAAAAGCGGGTAAGTTCACACCTTACAATATATATATATATATATATATATATATATATATATATATATATATATATATATATATATATATATATATATATATGTATGTATATATATATATATATATATATATATATATATATATATATACAGTAATACCCCGCTTAGCGCGACCCCGTTACGCGCGGTTTCACTATAACGCGAATTTCAAATTTCGCGCTCATGTAGTCATTAACTTCTCTATGGTCGCGGGGGGGATCCCCGCTTTCTCTGAATATTCTCTTTGAAGAATTGGGAATTCCCTGTCCTTCGACTTTGTTCTATGGGGATTTCCTCGTTCGTTTCGTGTGTTCATTTGTTCCGTAATGTTAGTTCGGTCGGCTGGCAGTTTTGTTTTAATATTTATTGGAGATACATACATACATAATTTAACCCTACGTTAAAAAATGCCGCCTGTAAAGAAAAAAGAGCGTAAAAGCGTCACTTTGGAATTGAAGATGAAAGTGTTAAGAAGAATGGAAAATGGAGGCAAAGCAACAATTGTTGGGAGAGATTTTGGACTCTCAGAATCGACTGTGAGAACGATTTATAAAAATCGGGAAAAAATTAAAAATCTCCAGCGAAGGTTCAACACCTATAAGTGCAACAAAACTTTCTCGTTCGAGATCATCTATCTTAGAAAGAATGGAGAAATTACTGTCAGTCTGGATCGAAGATTTGAATAAGAAGAACACACCACTAAGTCAAGATCTCATATGCACAAAAGCAAAATCTTTGTATGAGATGCTGAAAACAAAAGAAGGAGAAGGGAGTGCCACTCCGACTTTTGCTGCCAGCAGAGGCTGGTTCCATCGGTTCAAGCAGCGTTCTAATCTTCACAATATCCACATAACAGGCGAGGCGGCCAGCGCGGACATTCAAGCTGCAGCTGAGTTTCCAGACAAGTTTCAAGACTTCGTTAGACGAGAGAAAATTCCTGCTTGTCTCATCTTCAATGTTGATGAGACCGCACTTTACTGGAAAAAAAAATGCCATCTCGAACATTCATTTCTAAGGAAGAACGTCAAGCCAGTGGTTTCAAAGCTGCGAAAGATCGACTAACACTTCTGCTGGGTGGTAATGCCACTGGTGATTTCAAACTGAAACCTTTACTAGTGTACCATTCAGAAACACCCGTGCAATGCGAGGCACAGACAAGACAAGTCTACCAGTTGTGTGGCGATCAAACAGAAAGGCGTGGGTTACACGGGAAATTTTTCAAGAATGGTATTCTAATAGTTT
This sequence comes from Pachyrhynchus sulphureomaculatus, assembly GCA_019049505.1. Classification (NCBI taxonomy): domain Eukaryota; kingdom Metazoa; phylum Arthropoda; class Insecta; order Coleoptera; family Curculionidae; genus Pachyrhynchus; species Pachyrhynchus sulphureomaculatus. The sequence goes on from CM032456.1 coordinate 95,517,820, forward strand.
TTGCCCATCAGTCAAATCATACTGTGACAGAAATGGGCTTGAACCTAAAGTTATATTACTCTTAGACAATGCCCCAGGACATCCAACCTCACTTGATACGCCCAGAGACTTAAAAGTGTACGTCAAGTTCCTTCCACCAAACACTACGTCAATATTACAACCTATGGACCAGGGAGCAATAGCAAACTTCAAAGCTTATTACCATCGCCGCACTTTTAGCCAACTAATTCATGAAACTGACGGGGAAGGAAGACAGTCTATGCGAGAGTGGTGGAAGTCATACAACATTATGAGGCTTGGAAGGAAGTTAAAATGAGTTGTATGAATGGGGTGTGGCGTAATCTTTGGCCAGATGTAGTGGAAGCACCTAGAAGAATTGTCCAGATGCAGAGACAAGTGCTTGAAGACATTGCTGCAATGATTGAGGGGTCTGAACTTGAAGATGTCACGGTAGAAGATCTCGTAGAACTTGTAGCAACGCACGACGATCCTATTAGCAATGAAGATCTGATCGAGTTACAGAATAATCCTATCTACGATGAGGAAGAACAAGTAGAAGAGAAAGTTTTATCTTCAGGGGAAATACAAAATGCACTTTCAAAAATTTATTCAGGTTTGGACATATTGCAGAGTATAGACAATAATGATGACCGTGTCTTGACCGTGTGTCAAACAATTAAAAACAGTGTTGGGTGTTATGAACGTATTTTACAAGAACGTAAACAAAACGTTACCCAAAAGACAATAGATGTATTTTTCCGTAAAAAATAAGAGTATGTATTGCATAAAGTGTTCTTAGAATTAAAGTGATTGATTAAAATGATTTGTATTTTTTTGTATTAAATTTTGACTATGTTTAATCATAAACCTCGATATACGCGAATTTCAGTTAACGCGATTTTTTTCGGAACGTATCCCTCGCGTAAAGCGGGGGTATTACTGTATAGTATATAGATAATTTACTAGTAGCTTTACCTGCCGGAATTGTTCATGACACTCTCAATATTTAAAATTCTTTCAATCATAAACTAGTGTTCACTGTTAAAGAGGAGACTGATAGTGCTGTTTCGTTTTTTGATAATAGGGTTGTATGTTCCGATAATAATACAGTCAAATTGGACTGGCAGAGGAAAAATCAAGTTCCGGTAGATATATTTCATTCCACTCATACCACCCTATGAAACAAAAGCTGATCATCATTAAAGGTTTAAAAAATAGAATAGATAAAATTTGCCACCCTTCTTTTAAAGAAAAAAATGTAAAACTATTAGAAAACATCTTGATGGACAATTACTATTCAAGAACTCTTATAAAAAAGATATTTCAACCCCCCCCCCCCCCCCCCCCGTTAAATCAATCCAACTGAGCATATTACTGCGACCAGTCACGATATTAAAGTGGGAAGGGTACAATATATAGAAGGTCTCTCCCAGTCTTTGTCTGCTCTGTTTGTAAATACAAATATAAAAATTGCCAGCTATAACTTAGAAAAGATGAACTGTTTTTATACTAACTTGAAGGACAAAACCGATGCTTTACGAAGATCTAATATTATTTATGGCATCCCTTGCCAATGTGGTTTGGTCTATATCGGATAAACGTCATAAAAGCTCTCTAAGAGACTAGCTTTACATAGAAATGATAGCAAACATAAACCTAACGCAGCAAGTTTAAGCTTACATGTCAATAGTACAGACCACAGAGTACAATATAACAACAGCTTTATTCTGGATGTTGAAACCAACTACTTCAGAAGAAACTTCCTGGAAATGTGCTACATAAAAACTTACAAAATAATCTCAATCATAAAAAGGACATAGAAGGATTGAACTCTATTTATACTTATTTGCTAACACAGAATCACACCAAACCAATTAAAAATAACGATTTTTATGAGAAAAATAAGTTCGTGTAAAGTTGACCTTTCCTTTTGTGTTTCTAAATGCTTTACGTGTTAGTTTTGTAAAAAAATTAAATAAAACGAATAAAAAATAATTTTCCAATAATAGCATTCGTCAAAATTGTTAAAGAGTCCGGCCTTAATCTTTAGGTTTTTTGTTGGCCCGCTGGCGCCGACGACATATAGTACCAACAATGGCCGGTGACGGACTCAAAATCACTAAAAGTTATTAAATGCGACGTCAAATATAAATTTAAAAATAGAGTACCATTTCGGCATTATCTAATTCTCACAGTTTTTTTTTGGTTCTGAAAAAAAAACCCGTAAAAAATTTTATTGGTATTATTCTACCCTCTAAAACCTGTATAATTCTCCAAATGTGCTGTTTTGTGCTCAGTGTGTAATTATGTTCGCTACCTGGTCAGTGAAATGCAATTTTCACTACGTATAATCAAAGAAAAAAGACCTGTTGAATTTTTGTAAGTAAATTATTATATAACTTACATAAACTTATATATCACACGTCCTAATGAACGTCTTAAGTTTCTTTTTGTACTTTGTTTGCATTTCAATATCCAGAAAAAGCTACCAATTAGGCAGCGAAAGCTTGATAATAAAAAATAAAAAAGTGAAACCGAGCCGACAGATCTTTGATTGCTCATCTCTCTTCCTCATAAGGGCGTTCCCCAGTAGTTAAACTTCCGATTGTTTGTTACCAGTGCCCTGTTACTATCCTTCCTATTTCTTATATGTATATATATATATATATATATATATATATATATATATATATATATATATATATATATATATATATATATATATATATATATATATATATATATATAAATGGCTGTAAATTTTGTTAAGCGGCATGACTGTTGGTAAGCGTGATTACGGTTGTGTTCAAAGTTTATAACAGATGGAACGAACAGTTGCTTGTCGGTATAACTGTCGTAAGTATAAGGAAAACTTTCGTCAAAGAAGAGATTACCTGGACTGTAAACTAGTATTATACACAGTTCGAAACAAAAAAATATTTTGAGGGAATAAATAAAATTCGAATGTCGCTGGATCAAATATACTAAACTCAATGAAGATAATTTTAAGAAATAAATTTTGGTTTTTGCAAAAAAAATGTTATGTACCTTGTTCTTTACAAGGCTTTTCAATCCTCCCTCGTATATATATATATATATATATATATATATATATATATATATATATATATATATATATATATATATATGTTAGCATGTAACTCTATGTACTTACATGTCTTTTCACTTAGTCCTCTTCAATACTTTTTTCTTATAATTTAATTCTGTATAGTCGGGTTGCTGCTACATTAATTAGTATCTATATTACTACTATAAGGTCAGTTTACTAGTTTTTTGATCAGATTCGAAGGTCTCCCGGATTAGGAATTGAGCTACTTTCTCTTGAACTGCCTTTTCTGCCTTCTCTTATTGTAACTAAATTGTCTGGAAACCTATTTAACATTATTCTGAAGGGTGTCAAATTTCTTTTATCTCGAGCGAGTAAGTTATACTGCACTCCACAAGACTTGATCAGTGAAGATAAAAGGTAGCCTATTTAATTTTTTAAGTTACTGAAGATCCGGTTAGTATTTGCATGGATTGTCGAATAAAAAACGGATACATAAAAAAATGATGAAAACTCACATAAAAATTTTATATTTTAAAAAAATATTTTTCCTTGGTAAACGATATTCAAAAAATTTTAAATTTTGACGCCAATAAGTGGTAAGTGAGCAGTCACTTTTTATTGAGAAGAGAATTACAAAAGATGCTACTAGTTTTGACAGGAATTCTAGATTACAGAAATCGATTCATACAGGGTGCCCCATGTATGTATGGAACAATGATTCCACAGCATTTATTAAACAGTGTATCAAAAAAATGTTTAAATAAAGTTATAGGGTGTTATCGTTGGAAATAAAATGTCTTCATACTGTCAGTTCGAAGAAATTACGTCATCTTGATTTTTTTAAAAAACTCTGTACATTATTTTCTTTTTGAGTCATACTAAAAATTCTAGATATTATTTGTCTAACATACCATATGTCATTCAACTGTTTTGGAATTATCGTCATTTGAAATTGAAAATAAAAAAAAAAGAAAAAAAAACTATTAATAAATCTAATAGGTTTATTTTTAAGGTAACAATTGCTCAAAATGTCTACCGTTAACAGCGAGGCAATGACCCAATCTGTCATAAATAGCCTGAACAGAGTTTTGCAGAGAATTGAGGTGATTTGTGCTACTTCATATTGAATTCTTTGTTGTAAATCTTCTACAGTTTCAAGTCGACTTCGGTAAACTTTGGTTTTCAAATGACCCCATAAAAAAAAATAGAGGCGTAAGGTCGGGACTCCTTGCAGACCATTCTACAGCACCTCTTCTGCCTACCCATCGATTAGGAAAAATCGCACCCAAATATCTACGAACATTGATTTCATAGTGAGGAGGAGCTCTGTCCTGTTGATACCACAAATTCCTGTTAAAGGTATCCAAATTATTTTCATCGGGAAAAAGGCCTGCACCAATTGGAATAAGTTGTTCTTGGAGTAACTGTAAATACCGCTGTCCTGTAAGATTTCCATTTATAAAAAAAGCGAGCAATGACATGAAGTCCACAGATCCCTGCCCACACGTTTATCTTTTGTGGTCTTTGAGAATGACTGTCGATTATCCAGTGGGGATTCTCAGTAGACCAGTACCGACAGTTATGTCTGTTAACTCTTCGGTTAAGACAAAATGTGGCCTCGTTACAAAAAAACAATATTATGAATTAGGTTAGGATTATCATTGATTCATTCCATCATACCTCGCAAAATTCAACGGGTCTATCGTAGTCATCTTCAGATAATTCTTGCAATAGAATGGGTTTGTATGGATGCAATTTTTCTTCATTCAGTATACGACTTAAGGTACCTTTACTTATGTTGTGATCTAGGCAAAGCTGACGAGTGACTGTATGGGAATTTTCTGTAATTTCCAATAAAACATCTAACTTTTTATCATCGCTTGTTTTAACTTTTGGAGGTCCATATTTAGAACGATCCTTAACATTACCGGATTATCTGAATCGTTTTAATGTTTTGCTAATTACGGATTGGGTACTAGGTTCTCGATTCGAATATTCTGCCTTAAAAAGATCACACACCTCCTATTGTGTTCTCCTGCGGTCTTCGTAACCAACCATCATTAACAAAGTGATTAAGTTTCTGTTGAATGTACCATTATGATATTACGCTCAAATTGTAGTTTTACAAAATGCAGGAATAAACGTTTTTGTCAATAAATCATTTTTTGACGCGTTAAGTCATTACCTGACAGTAAATGTTTGACACAAAACAGCTTGAAATTTTTTTTTTTTTAATTTGACCTCTTTAATTTCAAATATCAATAATTCCAAAATAGTTCAATTTAGACATATGGTATGTTAGACAAGTAATATCTAGAATTTTTGGTAGGACTCAAAAATAAAATAATATATAGGGCTTTCCATTTTAAAAAATTTAAGATGGCGTAATTTCTTCGACCTGACAGCTTAAAACATTTTATTGTCAACGTTAGTATGTGCGCCGTATAACTCCCTATAACTTTTATTTAAACATTTTTTTGATACACTGATTATTAAATGCTGTGGAATCATTATTCCATACATATGGGGGACCCTGTATAAACCAACCATTTAAGGGGTTACATAAATCTGGGCGTTGCAAAAAAGTATGTATATTTAAAAAAAAATATATATTTTAAAGGTTACTAAGTGAATAATACAAAAGAATGGCAATTATATATTTTTATTGTACTTAAAATTATAAGAATTTTTTTTTTGTTATAAATGTTAACATTATTTTTTATCAGGTTAAATGGACCACTAATGAAACCGATGGCACCTCCTTGTCTGCAGGATAACTTCACAAAAAGTAATTCAATGTACCAAAATAAAAATTAACCTTGTAAAATAATGTAGTAGCTAAAAATTGCCAAAGGGTTTTTTTTTTAAATAAAAAATTTACGGTGTTTCAAACTTTGGTATGCAATTTTCGACCAAAAAATGTGTTTACTTATTTATAAAATAAATGTCTATTAGAGACATTAAAAAAACATCAAGACATATTGCAGAAAAAGTAATTATTAATTTAACATTAAAAAAAAAAATTAAAAATATTAAAAATTGATTGAGTAATATTGCAGACAATGTCTGAAAATAGGTAGCGGTCCAACCCGGCGTCATATCGCATTTAATGCTATAACTTTGTAATTGAATGGACTTTTCTTAATTTTTTTTTGAATAGCATAGAGAATATAAATCCATAAAAAAAAATCGAATTTTTGGAAATTCAAGGTGTATGTAACCTTTACCAACTCTATTTTTTGTTGTTTTGTTATTTGGTAAAGAGCCTCTGCATTTATAAATAGTCTGTTATCTAAAAAAAATCCGGTTATTAAAACCCTTAAACAAATTTTTTCGATTCTGTAAGTAATTTTTTGGTTATACTTAAAAATAAATATTGTGTATTTTGAGAGTCGTAACTTTTTAGTAGTACTTTACAAAAAAAACTTATTAATTGAATCCGACATCAATGTCTCTTCTTGAGAGCAAAAGCAAACTTCCCTTTTATCTGAAAGTACTTCTGAAGGCTATAAAACTTTGATTTTACTTACGTTAATATCAGCCAATTTGTAAGAAAAAGTCGCAAAGATGTATTTTTCATTGTAATGTTAATATTATTATTTTTATATTATAAGGAGTTTGAGTTAATTTTGAGGGATTTCTACAACATATTTTTTTGAGCATTAAATATGTCGAATTACCTGCCAACAAAACACATTTACGAGAAGCGTTACTTTTCTCGTTTAATTCGAAGAAAAGCGCTGCTGAAAGTCTTCGATTGCTATCGGAAACAGATAGTGATGGTATTCCATCGATAAAAACATGTGAGTACTTGTTTCGACGCGTGGTGATTTCGACACGGAAGACAAAGATCGTCCAGACCTCAAAATGTCTACCGTTAACAGCGAGGCAATGACCCAATCTGTCATAAATAACCTGAACAGAGTTTTGCAGAGAATCTGAGGTGATTTGTGCTACTTCATATTGAGTTCTTTGTTGTAAATCTTCTACAGTTTCAGGTCGACTTCGGTAAACTTTGGTTTTCAAATGACCCCATAAAAAAAAATCGAGGCGTAAGGTCGGGACTCCTTGCAGACCATTCTACAGCACCTCTTCTGCCTACCCATCGATTAGGAAAAATCGCACCCAAATATCTACGAACATTGATTTCATAGTGAGGAGGAGCTCCGTCCTGTTGATACCACAAATTCCTGTTAGAGGTATCCAAATTATTTTCATCAGGAAAAAGACCTGCACCAATTGGAATAACTTGTTCTCGGAGTAACTGTAAATACCGCTGTCCTGGAAGATTTCCATCTATAAAAAAAGGAGCAATGACATGAAGTCCACAGATCCCTGCCCACACGTTTATCTTTTGTGGTCTTTGAGAATGAGTGTCGATTATCCAGTGGGGATTCTCAGTAGACCAGTACCGACAGTTATGTCTGTTAACTCTTCCGTTAAGACAAAATGTGGCCTCGTCACAAAAAAACAATATTATGAATTAGGTTAGGATTATCATTGATTCATTCCATCATACCTCGCAAAATTCAACGGGTCTATCGTAGTCATCTTCAGATAATTCTTGCAATAGAATGGGTTTGTATGGATGCAATTTTTCTTCATTTAGTATACGACTTAAGGTACCTTTACTTATGTTGTGATCTAGGCAAAGCTGACGAGTGACTGTATGGGAATTTTCTGTATTTTCCAATAAAACATCTAACTTTTTATCATCGCTTGTTTTAACTTTTGGAGGTCCATATTTAGAACGATCCTTAACATTACCTGATTATCTGAATCGTTTTAATGTTTTGCTAATTACGGATTGGGTACTAGGTCCTCGATTCGGATATTCTGCGTTAAAAAGATCACACACCTCCTATTGTGTTCTCCTGCGGTCTTCGTAACCAACCATCATTAACAAAGTGATTCTTTAAATTTCTGTTGAATGTACCATTATGATATTACGCTCGAATTGTAGTTTTACAAAATGCAGGAATAAACGTTTTTGTCAATAAATCATTTTTTGACGTGTTAAGTCATTACCTGACAGTAAATGTTTGACACAAGCCAGCTTGAAATTTTTTTTTTTTTTAATTTGACCTCTTTAATTTCAAATATCAATAATTCCAAAATAGTTCAATTTAGACATATGGTATGTTATGGTATGGTAATATCTAGAATTTTTGGTAGGACTCAAAAATTTTTGTTGTTTTGTTATTTGGTAAAGAGCCTCTGCATTTATAAATAGTCTGTTATCTAAAAAAAAAAATCCGGTTATTAAAACCCTTAAACAAATTTTTTCGATTCTGTAAGTAATTTTTTGGTTATACTTAAAAATAAATATTGTGTATTTTGCGAGTCGTAACTTTTTAGTAGTACTTTACAAAAAAACTTATTAATTGAATCCGACATCAATGTCTCTTCTTGAGAGCAAAAGCAAACTTCCCTTTTATCTGAAAGTACTTCTGAAGGCTATAAAAACTTTGATTTTACTCACGTTAATATCAGCCAATTTGTAAGAAAAAGTCGCAAAGATGTATTTTTCAATGTAATGTTAATATTATTATTTTTATATTATAAGGAGTTTGAGTTAATTTTGAGGGATTTCTACAACATATTTTTTTGAGCATTAAATATGTCGAATTACCTGCCAACAAAACACATTTACGAGAAGCGTTACTTTTCTCGTTTAATTCGAAGAAAAGCGCTGCTGAAAGTCTTCGATTGCTATCGGAAACAGATAGTGATGGTATTCCATCGATAAAAAAAAACATGTGAGTACTTGTTTCGACGCGTGGTTATTTCGACACGGAAGACAAAGATCGTCCAGACCAGCGGGAAAAGTCTAAATACTAACTGGAGACATTACGCTATGAAGACCCGTGCCAAATGGAAAAAGAACCTGCAAAATTATTAGAAGTTGATTGCACAACCGTTTCCAAGCACTTACATGCACTGAGAATAATTCAAAGCAAATCGGTTTCCGTAGGAATTAAAAACGAGCGACATAGACGGGCGGTTTTTCATCTGTGAACCACTGCATTAATGGGAAAGGTTTTTTGCAACGTTTCGTAACTGTTGATGAAAAATAGATACGCTACGATAATTCAAAGCGCAAAAAATCATGCGTGAAGACCGATGAACCACCAACATCCTCGCCAAAATTGAATATTCATGGCTCCAAGCTTACGCTATGTATCTGGTGAGATTAGCTGGGTGTAGCATATTATGAGCTGTTCCAACCCAACGAAAGGAAAAACGAGCGCAATATGCTAAAAGGCACGACAAGTGATTTTTCAACGTGACAACACTGGGCCACATGTTGCAAAACCAGTCAAGGAAACGCTAGAAGCGCTTGAATGGGATGTCCTACCTCACTCGACCTACTCACCAGACATTGCTCCTTTGGATTATCACTTGTTTCGGTCGCTGAAGCATGGCCTGTCTGAACATCACTTCCATTCTTATGAGGATATTAAAAAATGCTACCACAAAGATGGGAGAAAGTAGTGGCTAGCGATGGACAATACTTTGAATAATGAATTTGTAACAGTTTTTTTACAATACAGCCATATTTTTACCGAAAAATCCTTCAAAATTATTTCACATAACCGATAGGTTCGAAAGAGTATTGAGCGTTTTAAAATGAAAATTGGGACAACTGTTTTTTACTTACTTACTTACTTAATCCTTATGCCTTTCTACCCCTTTTGTTAGGAGTATAAGGCGCGTGGAGTTGAGTTATTCTATATCTGTCTTTTCCACATTTTCCTCTATATCCTTCCATCCTATTTAAATTGCCGATTGCCTCTTTTGTTTCTTCTATATTAGTTTTTTTTGTTTGTGTAAGTTCTGTATCTTGTTCCGGTATTATGTCTCTATGTTGATTTTTGTATGCTATGTCATTTCCATCTGATAGATCTTTATAGTATTCCCTCCATATTTCCATAATTTTGCCTTCTTCTTTGCCTCTATTTCCTTTCCTTTCTATTTCTGTGATTCCTACATAGTGCCTTCGTTGTTGTTCTGTCAGTTCATCCTCTTTTCCGTTTATACCCCTATTATTCCGTGTTCTCAATCTAATAACTCGATAAATATTTCCCATTTCTTTCTTCCTATTTTCTTCTTATCTTCTTATTTATATTCATTTTACTAGTCCTCTCTTCCGTATCCTTTATCTTTGCCAGGGTCGTCGTCAATCTACCTATCTCTCTCCTTTTTCTCAGTTTTTTGACTTGATGGTAGTAGTATTCTTTGTTTGTTCTTTCAGTTTTTCTTCCTCAATGTCCCATTTATATTCTCTTCGTTCGATTACGGTGTTTTGATATCCTATTTTCACCCTTTTTCCATTCTTTCTCTCGTTCTCTGCTATATGCTTCAATTTCTTTTGAATTTCCCGTTCCTCTTTTGTTAAATCGTTGTTTATGTAAACTCTCTCTCTTAGGTTTCTGAGTTTGTTTTTATTTTTCATTACAGCTTCTTTATCTCCCGTGTTTCCAAGTTCTATCTTGTATATAGTCGCTCCTATTTTTATCACGTCTTTAATCTATACTTTTGTGTTCATACTCCTCTCCATAAAATGTTTTACATCCATTTTCAGTTCTGGTCGGCTATTCGCTTCAAATCTCATTCCCGATATTACAATATTATTCCTTACGTTGTCTTTTCCAGTCTACTCATCTTCAAATCCATACTTCTCATGTTTTCTTTAATTATTTTCTTTTCCTCTTTCAATACTTTATTCTCTTGTCTTAGTTCCTTCAACTCTTGTTGGTTCTGACCTTGTTTTATATCTGACATTAGCTCTCTGATCATTTCTATCAATTGTCTATCCTATCTACTCTTTCGTTTTTCTCTTTCTGTGGTGTTCTTATCAGCTTTTTACTCTTCTTGAATAATCCCATTGGCTCTTCCTTTTCTTCGACTCTTCCTCTTTTCGAGTCTCCTGAGGGATAATCACCGCTATCCATTGTCCTTTCTGTTATAAAAACTTTACCTGTGTTGCTCGTATATTCTATTTTCAAACACAGGAGAAAAAGAAAAAAAAACTGTTGTTTATATTTCTTATCACCGTAAACAGTAAAATGATCAAGGTCGTCGCTTTTCGTTTCATTAGCTCCATACAATTTCACAGAATTATTCTCATAAAGCTCCAAATTTTTTACTTATTGTCTTAATTCTAACTCTACACTCTGCTTTATTTCTAATCCCTCTCGTTTGCAATCGACAAAATAATTAAATAGATCGAAACACTATCGTAATAATGCTCGTTGAACGAGTTGATTATTACCGGGCGTTCGATTTACATGTACACACTTCGCGATCGGTAACTCAACTCAACAACTGTTTTTTATATTTAAAAATTTTGTATTAAACCAAATATGTGTCATTTCGTGCGATGACTTCTGTTATTTTTCTAGAAAAGACCATAATCCGATCCCTGTAGAACTTTTGTGGTTTCTGGGCAAAAAACTGATTTTCACAGGCCTCTTTTTAAACTAATTTAGTATCTATTAGAGAGACCGAAACAAATCGTGGGTTGACAGTGGATATATTAAAACTTCTCAGCCAAGCTCTCTAAATTATTGCCGAGTCATCAAATATGTGTATGGTCTGACGTTGTCATAGTGGAAAACAACACCCTTTCTGTCTGGCCCATTTTTTCAATTGCGTACTTCAATCTTATCGATTGCCAATAGTAGATTACAGAATCAATCTTTTAGTCAGGCTGCAGCAGCTCATGATGCATGATTCCCTTCCAATTCCGCCAAACATAAAGCATCACCTTTTTTTTGCCAATCCGAGCTCTGCCATCGTTTGTGAAACTTCATCTTTTTTCGCCCACCATCTTCTTCACACATCATTGTCGTATGTAATTCAGTTTTCACCGCTCGTTATCAATCGCTTCAAAAATGGCTGGATTTCGTTACGTTACTTCAGGAGCTCAACTGTACTCTATACTTCTGTTAGAAAATTTTCACAGGAGACTGTGAAGACAGTACGTTAACTAAATACTAGTCTTCTAAAACAAAAATTTTTTTAAAATACGATATATTTGTTATCTAGATACATGGGAAAGGAATACCCGAACGTCATTCTGGATCTCTTCAGTTAACAAGATTCAAACTTACATCACAAAACTGCCATGTTTATGTTAATTTCTAGTTTCACTTTTGCTTTTACTTAATTCTGCCCATATTACCCAATTATATATTTTAGCACATAAGTTTTTAACCGACTTCAAAAAGGAGGAGGTTCTCAATTCGACGCGTATATATTTTTTTTAATGTATGTTCCCGCATAACTGCGGCAAATATGGGCGCCAATTTTTTATCTCAATGTAACCTAAATGCTGTGGAATAATGATTCCACAGCATTTATTAATCAGTGAATTAAAAAAATGTTTAAATAAAAGTTATAGGGTGTTATACGGCGCACATACTAATATTGACAATAAAATGTTTTAAACTGTCAGTTCGAAGAAATTAAGCCATCTTAAATTTTTTTAAAAGGAAACCCCTGTATATTATAAACCCCTATATATGATTTTATTTTTGAATCCTGCTAAAAATTCTAAATATTATTTGTCTAACATACCTTATGTCTAAATTGAGCCGTTTTGGAATTATTGATATTTAAAATTAAGGAAATCATTTACTGTCAGGTAACAACTTAACGCGTCAAAAAATGATTTATTGACGAAAACGTTTATTGCTGCATTTTGTGAAACTGCAATTTGAGCGTAATATCATAATGGTACATTTAACAGAAACTAAAAGAATCACTTTATTAATGATGGTTGGTTATGGAGACCGTATGAGGATACAATAGGAGGCGTGTGATCCTTTTTAACGCAGAATATCCGAATCGAGAGCCTACTACCCAATCCGTAGTTAGCAAAACATTAAAACGATTTAGACAATCAGGTCATGTTAAAGATTGTTCTAAATCTGGACCTCCAAAAGTCCAGATGTTAGATGTTTTATTGGAAATTACAGAAAATCCTCATACAGCCACTCGTCCGCTTTGCCTAGACCACAACGTAAGTAAAGGGACCTTAAGTCGTATACTGAATGAAGAAAAATGGCATCCATATAAACCCATTCTATTGCAAGAATTATCTGAAGATGACTACGATAGACGAGTTGAATTTTGCGAAATCATGATAGAACGATTCAATAATGATCCTAACCTAATTCATAATATTATTTTTTCTAACGAGGCCACATTTTGTCTTAACGAAAGAGTTAACAGACATAACTGCCAGTACTGGTCTACTGGATAGTCGATAGTCATTCTCAAAGACCACAAAAGATAAACGTGTGGGCAGGGATTTGTGGATGTCATATCATTGGTCCCTTTCTTAGCGATAAAAATCTTACAGGACAGTGGTATTTACAGCTATTCCAAGAGCAAGTTATTCCAACTTGTGCAGATCATTCTACAGCACCTCTTCTGCCTATCCATCGATTAGGGAAAATCGCATCCAAATATCTACGAACATTGATTTCATAGTGAGGAGGAGTTCCGTCCTGTTGATACCACAGATTCCTGTGTGTGTTATGAAAATAACCCCTAACAGGAATCTGTGGTATCAACAGAACGGAGCTCCTCCTCACTATGAAAATAACCCCTAACAGGAATCTGTGGTATCAACAGGACGGAGCTCCTCCTCACTTTGAAATCAATGTCCGTAGATATTTGGATGCGATTTTCCCTAATCGATGGATAAGCAGAAGAGGTGCTGTAGAATGGCCTGCAAGGAGTCCCGACCTCTCGATTTTTTTATGGGGTCATTTGATAACCAAAGTTTACCCAAGTCGACCTAAAACTGTAGAAGATTTACAACAAAGAATTAATATGAAGTAGCACAGATCACTCCAGATTCTCTGCAAAACTCTGTTCAGGCTGTTTATAACAGATTGACTCATTACCTCGTTGTACCTTAAATATAAACCTCGAGTATTTATTAATAGTTTTTTGTCTTTTTTTTATTTTAAATTTCAAATAACAATAATTTCAAAACAGTTCGATTTAGACATATAGACAACCTAAACAAATAATATCTAGAATTTTTAGTAGATTCAAAAATAAAATAATACACAGGGCTTTCTGTTTAAAATAACCGGCCAAGTGCAAGTTGAACTTGCACAATTAGTGTTTCCGTACTTTAATTGCTTTTGAACTAAAAAATTTTGTTAAGGTGGTATAAAATGATCAGTGACTTCACAAAACACACCCCAAATGAGTTTTCAACAAAGTTTGTTTCCAATCTTTACTGAAAACTGATGACCTTGAAATTTTTTGTTTTTTTTTATTTACCAGATAAATTTTTGATCAGTACTTTTCGAGATAAAGTAGGGGGACAACGATTTTTCGCGATTTTTTAAAAATAATACAAAGAAAAGTGTGCGCAAGTATTACATTGTATATATATATTTTTACTTGCGTTTTCACAAGCTTTCATTTGACGCCACACTCGATGACCTAGTAAAAAATTTTTTTTTTCACTCCCGATTTCACCCCCCAAAACTAACCCCTTAAGTCAAAATTTAACTTTCAAAACTACACGGCTCTGATGAGACCATCAATTCCTATACTAGTGCCGAATTTCAACTTTCTATGTCAAATAGTTTCGGAGAAAATCGGGTGTGACAGACAGACAGACACCGAAGTGATCTTATAACTGTTCCGTACGGAATACTAAAAATCAAGATGGCGTAATTTCTTCGAACTGACAGTTTAAAACATTTTATTGTTAACATCAGCATGTGCGCCGTATAACACCCTATAACTTTTATTTAAACATTTTTTGATACGCTGATTAATGAATGCTGTGGAATCATTATTCCATACATATGAGGCACCCTGTATATATAAATATATATAAATATATATATATATATATATATATATATATATATATATATATATATATATATATACATATATATATATATATATATATATATATATATATATATATATATATATATATATATAATGTACAATTGAATTAAGAACTGTTGATATTAGAGCATTCTATAAAATATTCAGTTCAACGTCAGCATGTGCGCCGTATAACACCCTATAACTTTTATTTAAACATTTTTTTGATACACAAATTAATAAATGCTGTGGAATCATTATTCCATACATATGGAGCATCCTATACTAACACCTAATTAGTTGATAAAATACACATGAAGACCGTTAAAAAATTGGCGCCGACTTGAAAAGTAATCTTAATAATAAATAATAGCTATTTTTAACATTTGTAGGATTTATTTATACCGAATTAATAACTGCAATTGTTAAATTAAAGCATTATCTTATCTTAGAGGTATTTTACGAATGTCAAAAACATTATTTTTAGTGTTCCGTACGGAACACTTATAAGATCACTTCGGTGTCTGTCTGTCTGTCTGTCTGTCTGTCTGTCTGTCTGTCTGTCTGTCTGTCTGTCTGTCTGTCTGTCACACCCGATTTTCTCCGAAACTATTTGACATAGAAAGGTGGAATTTGGTAATAATATAGGAATTGATGGCCTCATCAGAGCCATGTAGTTTTGAGAATTAAATTTTGACTTAAGGGGTTAGTTTTGGGGGGTGAAGTCGGAAGCGAAAAAAAAATTTTTTTACTAGGTCATCGAATGTGGTGTCAAATGAAAGCTTGTGAAAACACGAGTAAAAAATATATATATAATATTATACTTGCGCGCACTTTTCTTTGTATTATTTTTAAAAATTCGCGAAAAATCGCTGTCCCGGGCCTTATCTCGAAAAGTACTTATCAAAAAATTTCGAAAAAATTCTGGAATATTCTCCACGGGGTGTAGATTGAACGAAAATTATCACGAGTGCATTACCTTTAATAATTTATATGGTATATAAAAAAAACAAAAATTTCAAGGTCATCAGATTTCAGTAAAGATTGGAAACAAACTTTGTTGAAAACTCATTTGGGGTGTGTTTTGTGAAGTCACTGATCATTTTATACCACCGTAACATAAATTTTGACTTAAGGGGTTCGTTTTGAGGGTGAAATCGGAAGTGAAAAAAATTTTTTTTTACTAGGTCATTGAGTGTGATGTCCAATGAAAGCTTGTGAAAACACGAGTAAATATATATATATATATATATATATATATATATATATATATATATATATATATATATATATATACTCGTATATAATGTAATACTTGCGCACACTTTTCTTCGTATTACTTTTAAAAAATCGCTGTCCCATACCTTATCTCGAAAAGGACTAATCAAAAAATTTTGAAAAAATTCTGGAATATTCTCCACGGGGTATAGATTGAACCAAAATTATTACGAGTGCATTACCTTTAATAATTTATTTGGTACATAAAAAAAAAACAAAATTTCAAGGTCACCAGTTTTCAGTAAAGATTGGAAACAACCTTTGTTGAAAACTCCTTTGAGGTGTGTTTTGTGAAGTCACTGATCATTTTATACCACCCTAACAAAATTTTTTATTTTAAAACAATCAACGTACGGAACACTAATTGTGCAAGTTCAACTTGCACTTGACCGGTTTTTTTTACTTTATAGTGGCAAAATGTTATGTGCTTGTTTTTTTTAAAGTCGTTTTTTTTTTTTGTGTTAAAAAGTTTTTATTTATGAATAGAATTTCATGGATGGTCTCATTTTAAAGTGTATTTAATTCATGTGACTTACACCGCCCTCCCTTCCTCAAAGCACTTCATTTTGCAAATGTTCCGTAATTCGATAATAAATTTTGTTATTTTCCTATTTCAATCTTCATTAACAAAGAAACAATTGTGGGTGAAGTTAGAGAGGTAATCAATGTCTCGCATCGCTGGAACTCTAATAAATATTGTTAGATTGCCGTTCCAGAACGAATGAATTTAGATTTATAACAATTGAGAGTCACTTATCTTGAACCTTTCCAGATATCTACTACTAAGTAAAGATTATACAGGTGTATTTTTATTATATGATTAAAAAATATGCCACTAAACATTATATTAAGTTTGTTTAACTGCAGTTTGTCAAGTAAGAACATGACCGCTTGTATTCTTGGTATGTTAACAACGGCGCAATTACCTTAGTAAGTCGTCCAATCGCCTCCTCTATCAATATTCGTCTGGCATATTCGAGGCATGCTGTCGACGATATTTTCTGCATACTCGCAATACTACGCAAATTTTTCAAATCTCGAGAGAGAGTCAAGGTCCTCAGAGTCTTTCCTCTGAGCTTTCTCTTTACAAGGGTTCAAACCTTTTCAATAAGGGTGGCGTCCGGCGATTGTTAGGGTCATTCTAGTTTCTTATCGTGGGCCCAAGCGAGCCGCTTCGTGACGTGATTTTCGCCCAGCAAAGGTTTCTTCAACGTGCTTCTGAATGTGACATCATGAACACGAAGATGTTATCGAATGGTCTCATGGTCCACATTCGTTCCCAATTTTCTTAATTTTGCCGCTCTTGACGCAGCGTCAATTTCGGGTCCCGTGAAAACAAAGGTACGATTCCTTTTTCGACTTTCGGAGTGACTTTGCCTACCGAGCCACGTTTTGGTAAGTCGTCGACATATTTCGCAGAATGTGTCGTATTAGGCCCCTTTGGATGGGAACAAAGAAAAACAGCCTAGAACCGACCCGCAAACAAGTGCCTCATTTTGGATTTCACGTGATTTTGACAAAAGCTCGGAATCGACTGATACTTTTACTAAAATTCATCTTCGACAAAGGATCCCTCTACCGATTTTTTGTTGAATCGCTGGAATCGCATCTACCAAAAAGGAATTATGGCAGGCACGTTCTTACTTGACCGACTGTATACACGAAAATTCTATCACTCTTATTAACTTATTAAAAAAATTACTTTGTTTTATCATATAGGGATACATTATAATTCAATTTTTTACGGTAATGTGTAAAATTATATTACAAATCATTCTTTATCATTGGTAAAAAATTGATAACTTGGGTAAAATTTTATCTAAAGCTGTAACTAACATTTCTTCAAATTAAATGGCCTTTTTACCACTTTAAAAGCTAAACTCGTAGAAACAATAGAATCAGTAAATAAAATGATTTTAAATAATTTAAGGGCTTCGACTTCTGCATATGTGAGAAAATTCACCAATGCTTGAGACCACCAACAGATACAATTACAAAATATTCTAGTACGTCGTGTGAAAGAAAAACTGCAAAATGAAGAAAGGTCTCTCAAAAAGACATAAATTGTAAAACCAGTTATAGCTGAGCATCAACGGTTGAAAGTCAAAGGGCAATTTCGTTAACTTGGAAGTACTTAAATCTAGCGATAGGATACGTGTGGCATATCAGTACTTTTTACCGTACCAAAGCCTTTTGAATTTATTCTAAATTTTTAACTCTAACACGAAAATCAGACTGTACTAGAACAGCACGATTTCCATAGAGACACAATTACTGAGAATGAAACACTAAATTTTTAGTAACATTTCCATTTTTATTGAATTTTATACTTGACATGTGTTTTGCTAAAACATTAGCTTTATCAAAAGTATGTGTATAGAATGAGATAAACATTTTTCAATGGTTTTATAAGTAAATATTTACAGGTAGGTTGCAACTAAAGGATAACAATAAAACTTAATAATTATACAAATTATCTATTCATTTAATAAATTCAACAATGGGAAATTTTATAGATCCAATTGGTCATTTAACAGCGTGTTTGTATTCTTTGTTTTATTGATCTCGAGGGTCTCAAATAAATTTAATTTATGCTATTTGTTCTGGACGTGTAAAATATGGAATATTATCAAATACATGATTCTCTTCTATTAAATATTTGGCATATGAAGAATCAGCTTTACTTTTTAAAAAGTTTTATTATGTTCTGAAATTCTTTGTTCGAATGTTATACCTCGTTGTCCTATGTAGAGTTTATTACAAGCACCGCAATTAACTTGGTAAACACCAGATTTATGGTTTTTTTAAGGTTTGTTTCTCTTTTTCTTGAAATGTTTGTTTAAGTTGTTATTTGTACTGTACGTGATTATCACGTTCTGTTTTCTCAGTTGTTGGGCCTATATGGGTTAATGTTGCGTAATTGTTATTAATAGTTTTTGTTTTTGGAAACAGATATGTAGAAGGTGTTATGTCAGATTTTTTCAAAAATCATTTTATTTTATGAATGTGGTAATTTATCATATATGGTAAAGCTAAAATAATAGGAAACTAATATTGTGAGGAGAAATGGGAATAGATGAAGGACTTATGTGGCTAAAATTTACAACAAAAAGTATTTTACTCCAAATTTCTCTATATTTGATTTTTGTTACATAAACCTTCTTCTACTCGTGTCTTCAATTGTTTGTTGTAACTGTTTTTGCGAAAAATTATATCTATGATTTTTACATTAAATCCGTTGTTTTTGGCTATTTGTTTAATAAGATTAAGTTCATTTTTAAAATTATCATATGTCTTTGGTATGTTAACTAATCTACGTATAAAGCATATATGCCGGTAGTTTTTATTTGTATGGATGTAACGAATGTATGTGTCGGTTTGTGGTATATGGAGAAGTCATGATAATTGACAATCTTTTTTATCGTTAGGTCCAAGAAATTAATTGAGTTATTAACTTCTGTTTCTATTGTGAATCTAATGTTTGGATGGATTTTATTTATTTATTACTTAATTACTAGTAATTGAAGCTGTCTACAAAATTTATTTTGTTTCATCTCTTGAGATTGATTTTATCTATACTTTTTTGATCTATCCTACAGAAAGAGAATATATCCTTCCTGCTGTAGATGCGCTACAGTTTATCCGATACCCAAAAAAGGTAAAAAGATCTTATCGAACAACTACCGACTAGTCTCACTGCTTTCAATAATACAATGTGTCCCAAAAAGTTTTAGACAAATGAAAAAAAGTTTATTTTACACATTATAAAAAAATGTATTCTTGATAAAAAGTTCTGCTTCACATGAAAATCCATAATCAAGCATTAATACGAGACTGGTTTGAAAAGTCCGTGCAAAGTCCGAGAGATGGCACCACCGGCGCATATCGAGGTCATGTTTAGTTAGTAGCATCTCTTGAATGAACGCACACCAAGTTTCAGCCTTATTGGTTTCTTTCTTTGTGTTTGGCATTCGTGTAAATCAAGGAAGTCGAGTGATTTTCAAGAAATGGACGAAAAAAGAATTTCGTGTGGTGATTAAACATTACTTTATGAAAGGCAAAACGCCTCAGGAGACTAAAGAGAAACTTGATAAATATTATGGTGACTCTGCACCTTTGATTAGAACAGTTTATAAGTGGTTTCAAAATTTTCGGACTGGCCATATGGGCACAAGTGACGCTGAACGTTCTGGACGGCCTGTGGAGGTTACGACTCCAGAAATCATTGATCAAATCCATGATATGGTGATGGATGACAGAAGAGTTAAGGTGCGTGAGATTGCTAGTGCTGTGGGCATCTCGACTGAACGGGTACATAATATTTTGCATAAACATTTGGACATGAGAAAGCTATCCGCAAGATGGGTGCCGCGATTGCTCACGCTTGACCAAAAACGGAATCGTGTGAACTGTTGCAAGGATGGTTTGCAGCCGTTCCAGAAGAATCCGGAGGACTTTAAGCGTCGTTTCGTCACTGTGGATGAAACATGGATACATTACTATACTCCTGAGACCAAACAACAATCTAAACAATGGGTTACCAAGGGAGAATCTGCACCAAAAAAGGCGAAGACCGTTCCTTCGGCCGGAAAGGTTATGGCAACTGTCTTTTGGGATTCGCAAGGGATAATCCTCATCGACTATCTGGAAAAGGGTAAAACTATTACAAGTGAATATTATTCATCGTTATTGGACCGTTTGAAAACCGAGTTGCAAGAAAAACGCCCGCGATTGGCCCACACGACAACGCACCAGCACACACTTCAGCAGTTGTGGTCGCAAAATTAATGGAAATAGGATTTCAACTCGTTTCACATCCCCCCTATTCTCCAGACTTGGCTCCCTCGGACTACTATTTGTTCCCCAATTTGAAGAAATGGCTGGCGGGACAAAGATTTTATTCAAACGAGGAGATGATTGCAGACACTAATGGATATTTTGCAGACTTGAACAAATCCTATTATTCGGAAGGGATCAACAAACTAGAACATCGTTGGACGAAGTGTATAAGCCTAAAAGGAGACTATGTCGAAAAATAAAAAAGGTTTACCCCAAACACATAAGTAGTTTTTATTTTTTGCACGGACTTTTCAACCAGCCTCGTAGTTTAAAATATTTGATGGTATACAAGGAATTTAAAAAATAATTATTTATAATGAAGCAAAAAGTGTGTTTAAATTTTAATACGGGGCAAAATATTAATTGAAAATGTTAATAGGCACTAAAAAATTATGCTCACACTTAGATTTGTGGCCTTCCTAATTAAAAATTCAAAAAAAACTCCAGTAAACACGTCAGTAATTGTCGGATTATTTCTTGAATAAAGAAAAACAAAATTAATTAAAAACTAGTGCACTAACTTTGATTGTATCATATTTTTGTTAAAAATTTGATAACCTTTTTGTCTGCTTTGCAACAGTTACATCCATAATAAATTTTTACTTTTTATATTTTTATTTTGTAATTACTACGTACGTAACATAACAACTAAAGATATGGATTAATTCTAACTTTATTGCGCAAGTGCTTCAATGTATCTACCGTCCCTTTCTGAACAGGTGATTGTTCTTCGACAAAAATATTTTATTAGATCTCTAATTACGTCAGGAGTTATAGCTCCACATGTTTCTCTAATGACTCTCTCAGGATGATCATCTTGAAATGGCCTTTTAAGATATAAACCTTTTGTTTTAAATAGCCCCATAAAAGAAAGTCTAGAGAGGTGATGTCCGGAGGCCCTGCGGGCCAAGTAAACTGCACATACCTCCCTATTACTCTACCGTTAAAAATGTGGAGGAGATAATCTCAAATATTTCTCGTACTGTGGCATGATGCACCATCATGTTAGTACCATATACATTGCCTTTTAATTATGGGTAGGCGATTAAGAAACTCAGGGAACTCATTATTTAAAAATTCTAGGTAACGTTCAGCATTCATATTATTTCGAAAAAAGAATGGTCCAACTATTCTATTTTTAAAAATTCCACACCATATATTGGTTTCAAACGAATATTGATCTCGAGTTTGCATATTGAAGGAAGGATTCACATCGCTCCACCAGCGATAGTTGTGAGAATTTACTGTCCCATGCCATAAACCTGTTATTTTCCAACTCTCCTTGAAACCAAGCACAAAATTCAAATCTTCATTCAAAATCTCCTGCTTTTAAAGTATGGGTAATTTGGGGTTTGTAGGATTTAAATTTATTTGATCTTAAAATTCTCGCAACTGTAATTTTACTCACGTTCAAAAAAGGTGATCTTTTGGCTTTTCTACTACCGACAGCATTACTTAATTTTGATTATCTTCATTTGAAACTCACTCCCGATGTTTTTTTTTTTTTTTTATTTTATTTTCAACACACATAAATTTTGAATTTATTTATTAGATATCCTACAGTTTTAAAGTATACAGTTTTTATCAGGGTGTCTACTATTAAAGATTTCTGCTGTTTCTCTAAAAGTTGAAGTGGCCACAATCAAATCTTCTGAATACCACTATAGATGCGGCAAATCGCCCACCAGAATGAGGGTAAATAGTATAAAGCACCCTACAGTGAGTGGCAAGGGGACTCACGTTAATCAAGCACCTCAGTCGTGAGAGGCACGGAAATTCACAGTAAACAAGCACCTTAAAGGGAACAGAAATCTACTACGTCCACGTCTTTGTTCCCCCTAAAAGTAGATAGAAAAACCATCTGACATATATTTTGATGAACATTTTGTTACAAGTGAGGTGAGTTGACATTTTGTTGGTAGCTGCCAACTTGGCAGCAGGTCTTTTTAAAGGTTGCAATGCTGAGAATAAAATACGGAATAAGCAAATGGATTTCATGACGTCGCATGTGATGTTCTGAAACTATGCCTTCACTTTGTAAACAATTCCGGTGTTAAAAATGTCATTTTTAACACTGGAAAGCGACGGCAAAAACGTCCCGATGCACTATATTCCGATTGGCATTTTATTAGAAATAAGGCAAGTTGACAATTTTTTGACAGCCGCTAACTGTCAAATGTCATTTTTGACACCAGATTTGGAATTAGCGATCGAAAAAAAAACCCCATGTAACCCAGAGAACGGAGCATAAACAAACTCACGGCTCTACACTGTTGTCGACGAGATCACCGAAAATCGTTTTTCTACCCCCGATATCTGAAAAATTATCCATTTTCCGATTTTGTGCCCATGGGAACTTTTGATCAAGAGCTCGAGAGGAATAACCTATATCAATTTCGGACAATTTCACCGAGGGCCACTTCCCATAGGAAATGTGCGGGGTCCTGGAAGAAATTCTATCTTGGGGTGACGGTAACCAAGTGGAATTTAACGCTAAAAAAATCCAGGCGGCAGTTTTTTCTAAAAAAGTTAACGTTGCTGAACCCGACATGGTTATGTCGGGACACTCCATTCCCCTAGCATAGTCACTCAATTTGTTGGGCGTTATTTTGGGAGCAAATATATCCTGGTATGAACATGTTGCAGACATAGCAAGGAGAGCTTCTCCAAAGTTGGGAATATTATTTCGAACCAGAAAGCTTTACACTCCACAACAACTGTTAATTCTTTACAAAGCTCAAATTCGACCAACTATGAAATACTGCTCCCATGTTTGGGGCTCCGCTCCCAAACATACACTGCATTTGTTGGATTCTATTCAGAGAAGAGCTGTTTGTCTGATTGGAGACCCGGAACTGACCGGCGGCCTTGATTCGCTGGAACGTCACAGAACTATTGGCAACTTGAGTCTGTTCTACAAGTATTTTCATGAAAAGTGCTCGAAGGACGTAGACCGCTTAATTTCTCCCAGAGCGATGCAATTTAGAAATACACGTCGCGTTAATAGTTCACATCCGTATGAGGTTCAGCTTGTTACTCCTCGTACAACGCTTTTTAAGCAGTCTTTTATATGAAGAACAACATCCCTTTGGAATAACTTGCCCAGGGCTGTGTTTCCCACCGAGTACAATTTAAAGCGATTCAAAAACAACGTGAATCGCTTTTTCCGCACACATGCCACTCCCGGAACGCTTTAAGGAATTCCCTGCAGCACGTGTGCTAGACCCATAAAAAAAAGTGATTTCGTTTTCTTTTATTCAATAAATAATCGAACAATTACTGACGTGTTTACTGGAGTCTTTTTGAATTTTTAACTATATATCATCAAATATTTTAAACTTTTGATGCTTGATTATGGATTTCCATGTAATGCCGAACTTTTATCAAGAACAAATTTTTTTGTAATATGTAAGATAAACTTTTTCTCCATTTGTATAAAACTTTTTGAACACACTGTATAATAAGTTATGGAAAAGGCTTACAATCAGCATCTATTAAAATATCTAGAAGGATTCAATCCTATTAGCAACCATCATTATGGTTTGTGTAAGCAAAGATTTTCTAACTTATGTAACACATGTTTGGAACGACGCAATTGAACACATGGGAGAATTTCGAGCAGTTACACTTGTTGCATTCTACCGAGATGACGGATTGTTGGCTAAGCTACGCGTGTTCTTAACGAGTGATGAAGTTCTTTCTAATATTGTCTCATTTATATTAATGATAGGCTAAAAAGAATCAGGAATCCAGTCTACAGCTTTGCAGATGATACGCGTATTTTTTCATTTCCTTTAAACTCTCGAACATCGGCTACTCATGCAAATATTTCCAGGCAGCAGGAAGTCGTTTAACTTTTATCTGATAGAAATTCTATTTTGAGGTGACAGTAGCCAAGTCGCTCCTGTAACGTTCCATGGATTTTCCTGCAGGACGTGTGCTTTACCCATAAAAAAACAAATTTTGGTCCTCTTTAAATTTTCTCTAATAGCAAACATGGCAAGCATTGATATCTTCATTTGTCGATCTCACAGAAATAAATCCCCAACAATCCTGAGAGTTTCCTCAGTTCATGCTTCCTGATCTTGATCTGAGGTCAACCTGAATTGAGATTTGGCTTCATCGAAACTATTAGCCACCCAATAGACATTCCAGTCTAATTTTTAGGTACAGTAGTTTCCACAAAAGTGTACGGTACCGCATTGCATTAATAAGTTGCGCACACATGTTAGGTTAGGTTTGCGTATTCTTTGAACTGTTGGGAAGAATGCTTTGAGGTTATATCGGTAGTGTAACTGGTTTTGGTTTTAACACAGCAGAATAAACACAATGAGTGCTGCGTATGCACGTCGATTTGACGCAGTGTTTCTTTGTACACATCCGAAAGGACTGAAAATGACGTATGCAGCTACTGGCCGCTACATGAAAAAGTCAGAGGGGTTCGTTAGGAAGTGGGTGAAACGTTACAACGAAACGAAAAGTCTTGACGATCTGCCGGAACGTGGCACTCGACGCTCAACGACGAAAATGGATGACAAAACTATCATCATGATATTTGGAAAGAATCCTGGGTGTTCGTTACTGCGAGCGAAGAAACTTTTAATGAAAAAGGATGTAGATGTGAGCCTTAATACTATTAGGCGACGATTGCTCGATTCCGAATACAGCTGGCGGTTCATATAGTTAAAACCTTTTTTGGGCGAAAAAAACGTCGAAAAACGGCTGGAGTGGGCAAAGGCTAATATTGACCGTGATTTTTCCAATGTAATATTTACAAATGTATCCTTTTGAGCCTGGACTATCGGAAGGCATACGTGGTCAATTGGTCGAAATGCCGTTGTTCAACGTACAATAAACCACCCAGTAAAAGTATACGTTTAGGGATGCTTCTGTGGGATTTAGAACTTTATATCTTTTCACAGACATTCTGAAAGCACAGAAAACGAACATGATAAATCAAAAGTGTTTATTGAAGTCTGCTCATAGATGGTTTGCCTCAGATAATATTTCATGGGTGCTACAAGATGATAACGATCCAAAACACTGAAGTCGTGCGTGTACGGAGTGGAAACGAGAAAATGGCATCACTACAATGGATTGGCCTTCCCAGTCGCCTGACGCCAATCCCATCGAAAACGTGTGGGCAGCCATGAAGAATAAACTTGGGGAAAAGAAGGTTTTCAATTTAAAGCATCTCGTTCTGCATATACGGGAAATCTGGAGACATCTTCCTGAGACAATGGCTGAAAATCTCGTGGAAAGTATGCCCCGACGCTGCCAGACCATACTCAATAGCAAAGGAGATTGAACAATTTATTAAGTAAACGCATTTTACTTTATGGAATGTATTAATAGCTCCAAATAATATTTTTAACAATATTATAGCCCGTACACTCTTGTGGAAACTACTGTACGTCGATGATTGCTTTATCGCTGTACCAAAAAACAAAATAAACATTTTACAACTATTTAACAGTTTTCACCTGAAACTAAAACTTACATCGGAAATAGAAAACAGAAAACTTTCTTAATTTAACAATAATACGACAAAAAAACCAGTGAAGACTTAAAAAGTAAATGGTACACAAAAAAACTTTTTCTAGTCGATATCTCAAATATAATTCAGGCCCAACGAAATCTATAAAAAAACAGCATTATAATAGGATTAGCAAACAGAGCTCTAACTTTAACTATAACTAAATTTAGACCTAAGACGTTAAAAAAAAAAGAAATTCCAAAGAATAATTTTCCAGAAAAAACTAGTAAACAGAACGATCAAAAAGAAAACTTATAAACTTTATTGCAATAAAATAACCTAAAAACCAAAACAAAATTCAATTAACCTAAAAGAATATATAGCAATGCCATGTACTCAAGACATATTCGAAAAAACTCAATATATTCTCAAAAAACACATCGTTGTCTACCACAAGGCACAACATTTTTTTATCTTCAATACTCAATCTTCTAAAAATTATAAAAATAAATAAAATAACTGGCCAAGTGCAAGTCAGACTTGGGCAATTAGTGTTCCGTACGTTGATTGCTTTTAAAATATGGCTTCATAAGACACACCACAAATACGTTTTCAACAAAGTTTGTTGAAAACTGATGACCTTGAAATTTTCATTCAATCTACACCCAGTGGAGAATATTCCATAATTTTTTTATCAGTACCATATATACATATAGCATAAAAGCAAACAGCCCTAAAACATAAACACTTTTTCTTTTCCT
Organism: Pachyrhynchus sulphureomaculatus; assembly: GCA_019049505.1. Taxonomy (NCBI): domain Eukaryota; kingdom Metazoa; phylum Arthropoda; class Insecta; order Coleoptera; family Curculionidae; genus Pachyrhynchus; species Pachyrhynchus sulphureomaculatus. Next base: position 95,545,118 of record CM032456.1, read on the forward strand.
CTTTTAGTACAGTTAGATATTTTTGAGAAACAACATGGTTGCGAGGTGGGTGAAACCTATTTTTTGTTCAAATTTCATTAAATACAACATATTGTTTATTATTCAGTGTTGTGTGCTCATAAAATATTTATTTCATTTTAAAACATTTTCAACATCTTTTAATTTGTAGGTAATACAAACATAAAAATAAAAACTGATAAAGCCCCATACAATGGACGAGATGTCATTAAAAATTGTGTTTTTATAAGATAAAAATAACCTATACCCCAAAAAAAAAACCAACCAAGAATGTATACATACCATATATATATATATATATATATATATATATATATATATATATATATATATATATATATATATATATATATATATATATGTATATATATATATATATAATATATATATATATATATATATATATATATATATATATATTATATATGTATATATATATATATATATATATATATATATATATATATAATATATATATATATAGTATATATATATATATATATATATATATATATATATATATATATATATATATATATATATATATAATTTGATTGGTTTTTCTTGAGTACTTAGGTTCTTTTGAAAAATACAGACTAGTTTATTTGACGTTTCGCCCTATTTTTTTTACGCATTTTCAAATTTTTTTTTATTATTTATTATTCATTTTAAAATTAGAAAATACAAAGTTAAAATCTTTTAGGTAAATTTACAGGTTTAAAAAGTTGTAACCTTTTAGGCACACTCTGACATTTAAAATATTTACACTATAACAACAATATAAAATAAATTAAACAAGAGTATATACCTCGAAAGTCAACTATTTGTGTGTTTGTGAATTTCAATTCTATATTTCTTATCAACATATCTTGTCTCGTATTTTTTATTGATTTTTTTTAAATTTTATTATCTATAATGGGTGTCTTAACCAAAAAACTGTTATTGATGTTAAGTATATATATCCTTTTGTATTATTAAGAGGATATGCATGCCACCATGTTTATTTTTTAATCAGATTTGTGTAGATATAACTGATTCCTCTTATGTCAGTCCTATCATTCACAGTGTTTTCATCTTTTTTTATTTCAATCATCTCTTTTATTTGTAGTTTGGCATAATTCCGGTCTTTGCAGGGGACCTTGGTTTCATTAAATTTGAAGTCATGTTTTTCTTCTGCTTCATGTTTACTAAGGGCAGTGGAAACATTCCTAGTAAATTTGTGTCCATTCAGTCTGTTTTTTTAGTAACTAAGAAGTCATTCCAATATATTTCTTTGGACAATCCGCACACGGTATTGCATACACAACATTAGATTCATTCATTGTGGGGATATGGCTTTTTAAGTTTGTAAATAATGAACTTAGTTTATTTTGAGTTTTATGGCAAACTATAATATTATATTTTTTCAAGACCGAGCAATAAAATTGACTTCCCCTGAACTAAGACCAGACGCGCTAAAAAAAAGTAAAAACGGTCTTAATACAAAACAGTTTTAAAGAGAATGACATCAATCGAACAATAAAAAAGAGAATATACAAGTTTTATAATAATACGAGACAAGATATGTTGATAAGAAATGTAGAATTTGAAATTCACAAACACACAAATAGTTCACTTTCAAGGTATATACTCTTGTTTAATTTATTTTATATTGTTGTTATAGTGTAAATATTCTAAATGTCCAGGTGTGCGTAAAAGGTTATATATTTTTAAACCTGTAAATTGACCTAAAAGATTTTAACTTTGTATTTTCTAATTTTAGAATGAATAATAAAAAAAAATCCCTAAAAAAACAGGGCGAAACGTCAAATGTTTGTATTTTCCAAAAGAATCTAAGTACCCAAGAAAAACCAATCAAGTTTATGTAAACAAAAGGTTCAAGAGAAAGATTATTATATATATATATATATATATATATATATATATATATATATATATATATATATATATATATATAATATATATATATATATATATATATATATATATATATATATATATATATATATATATATATATACGTGTCGCGCACTGTTCATTAAAAAAATATATTTATTTAAAAGCTTTTTACATTATTCGACGATAAAGGATTGCCATTGAAATGCTATTGATTCAGTAATTTCGTCCAGTACCCATCAACGTCGATGATCGTATGGGATCTTTGGAGCATACTTTCGACAAGATTCCGGGTATTCTCGAAGCAAAGTTCTGCTACTGTCATGACGAATTGCCCCAATTTGCCGTGACAGCTGCTTCACTGTGAACACCTTTTTTTACGAAGCTTCTGCTTCATGTATGACGAAACGTTCTCGATTGGGTCTGCATGGGGCGACTGGGATGCTAATATAGTGTGACGATACCGGATTCTCCTTTCCATTGGCTACACATTTTACTGTGGTTTTTGTGGTGATTATGTTCTTGAAGAATCTGCTTGACATTTTTATCGACAAACCATACTTTGGTAGTCGCCTTCTTGTGAATCCCGACCATTATTTCAGCGTTAAAATTATAAGTAAAAATAAAGAGTCTCCCAAAACCTTTTTCCGAAAGACATCGCCAGACATGGATTTTTTGGAGAGTGTTTCACGGTGCGCAGAACCAATCGGTTAGTGGAAGTTGTCCAGGCTCATGACGAGATAACATAACCCCAAGATGAAGCTTTATTAGAAAAAAATACATTACTTCAGTCTCGATCTATGTTTTCCTCTTCCTAGGTAAATCGTTTCGCTCTGTGTTTATCGCTCAGCAGTGGTTTCTTGATTGTACTTCACCACTTCAAATCATTAGGCCGGGGATGAATATGAATTGTTTCATACGATGTATCGAAACCTTTCTGCTTTAGTTTTTGCACATTTTGGCACGAAGTTAATTGAGGATTTCGGGAAACCGTCATTTTTTCGTCCTTGTCCGACACTTTTCCTCTCGAATCACGTTCTAGTAGATCATCAACATTTTTTAACTGAGAGCATGGATCCATCCAGTTACTAACGAATTTCTCCAACTTGTCCATATACTTTCCAGGCTGGCAGCGGCATTTTAGGACATTTTTGGACGTTTACATAGGAACACAGCCTGGAAGCGTGAAGCGTCTGCAGCACGCATGTTCGATAATGTACAGCCAAGTCTAAGTCGGACTTGCGCAATAAGTGTTCCGTACGTTAATTGCTTTTAAAATAAAAATTTTTGTTACGGAGGTATAAAATCATCAGTAACTTCAAAAAAACACCCCAAATGGGTTTTCAACAAAGTTTTTTTTCCGATCTTTAGTGAAAACTGATGATCTTGAATTTTTTTTTTATATACCACATAAATTATTAAATGTAATGCACTCGTAATAACATTCGTTCAATCTACACCCTGTGGAGAATATTCCAGAATTTTTTCAAAATTTTTTACCAATACTTTTGGAGATAAGGGGGGGGACAGCGATTTTTCCCAATTTTTCAAAAATAATATAAAGAAAAGTATGCGTAAGTATTACATTATATATATTTTTGAACTAATGTTTTTACAAGCTTTCATTTGACACGCCACTCGATGACCTGGTAAAAAAAAATGTTCACTTCTGATTTCACCCCCAAAACTTAAGTCAAAATTTCACTTTCAAAACTACACGGCTCTGATGAGGCCATCAATTCGTAGATTAGTGCCAAATTTCGACTTTCTATATCAAATAGTTTCGGAGGAAATCGGGTGACAGACAGACAGACACTAAAAAGACATATGCATATATATATATATATATATATATATATATATATATATATATATATATATGAGCACTTTGGAAAATCTCGAGTGGCTGCTCTCGACATATCCAAGGCAAGCTACGCTCTTGTGATATGTCTGAAAAGTTCTGTTTGTGGCTCTCATGTTTCCTCAAAGAGCGTTCTTTACGAGCCGCAGTCGACGGATTTCCTTCTAACACCTTTACTATCAATGCCGGTTTGCCCCAAGGTGCCATACTGTCCCCTACTCTCTTTCTTATGTACATTAACGAACTACTGAAACAGACCGGGAATCCAGCTTTGCAGATGACAGTACGCTTATCACTTCAATCACTTTGAACGCTCGGACACCGGCTGCTCAGAAGAATATCCGCAGACAGCAGGAGGACGTTCAACTTAACAAAGATATGGAAGAAATTCTATCTTGGGGTGACAGTAACCAAGTGGAATTTAATGCTACAAAAACCCAGGCGGCAGTTTTTTCTAAAAAAGTTAACGTTGCTGAACCCGATATGGTCATGTCGGAGCACTCCATTCCCCTAGCATCGTCACTCAATTTGTTGGGCGTCAATTTGGGAGCAAATATGTCCTGGCATGAACATGTTGCAGGCATAGCCAGGAGAGCTTCTCAAAAGTTGGGAATATTATTTCGAACCAGAAAGCTTTACACTCCACAACAACTGTTAATTCTTTACAAAGCTCAAATTCGACCAGCTATAGAATACTGTTCCCATGTTTGGGCCTCCGCTCCCAAACATACACTGCATTTGTTGGATTCTGTTCAGAGGAGAGCTATTCGTCTGATTGGAGACCCCCGAACTGTCCGGCGGCCTTGATTCCCTGGAACGTCGAAGAACGGTTAACTTGAGCCTATTCTACAAGGATTTTCATGGAAAGTGTTCGAAGGATGTAGCCCGCTTAATTCCTCCCAAAGCGGTGCATTTTAGAAGTACACGTCACGCTAATACTTCACATCCGTATGAGGTTCAGCTTGTTTCTCCTCGTACAACGCTTTTCAAGTAGTCTTTTATATGGAAAACATCATCCTTTTGGAATAATTTGCCCAGGACTGTGTTTCCCAACGACTTCAATTTATAGCGATTCAAGAACAACGTGAATCGCTTTTTCCGCACACGTGTCGCTCCTGTAGCGCTTTAGGGACTTCTCTGCAGCACGTGTGCTATATATATATATATATATATATATATATATATATATATATATATATATATATATATATATACACATATATATATATATATATATATATATATACATATATATATATGTACCTAAGCTTTTTTTTAAAAAGTAATCTACATCTTAATATCAAAAATCAGGTGAGCGCAAAAACACTTCAGTAAAATAATCCTGCCAATTAGAAAATAATAGGTACTTACACTAATTCATAGGAAAAATTCCGATCAAGTGATCGGATTGCTTAACTATCTTATAATTTTTAATTCAAGCAACTTAAAAGCTTTAGATTCAACAAAATTCCTGACTCAGAGATTAATTTAATTAAAAATTTAATATTTTTTTCTTGTGACTGAACTGCTCTTCAAAAAAAATTCGGTTAAGTGATTTACCCAGCGCGTTCAAGATAAATGAAGAAATAAGTGTACTGTCATCAGTAAAGCTGTAGATTGGATATATGATTCTTTCCCGCAGATCATTAATGTAAAAAGGAAAGACAGTAGAAGACTCTGTTAAGCCTTGGAGCACACTAGTGTTGTGAGTGAAGTATTAAATAAAGACACGTTAACTTTCACTCGTAATGGACGCTCTTTAAGAAAACACGAGAGCCCTAAAGGAAACCTTTCAGATGTACCATAAGAGCGTAGCTTAACCAACAATCCGACACACACGGTCGAATTCCTTAGATATATCAAGTATCTCTCGAGATTCTCGAAAACCTTCCAGATATTATAAAAGATGCTGATTGATAGCTTTCTTCAGCCTTTTTTTAATATCACTGAAAGCTCTACGGCTGACCGGTAGTTGTTTGGCAAGATATTTTTACCTTTTCTGTTTATCGGCTGCACTGTAAGATATTTCTAACAGGAAGAAAATATTCCTGTTCTGTTGGATAGATTAAAGAGTCTACAGAAAATTTGCGTTAGTTAGCTCTCGCATTTTTTGAATGCTATGGCATGGATTTCATCAGTGTCAAGTGCGTTTTTGGTGTCCAGCTTAATACATTTTACAAAGCAAAGAGTTCAACTAACAAGATGACTGTCTCAGCAGGTTACTGTTTTATATCTACTCCAGATACTAACGAAGATATTACGATTTATGATGCTAGCGTTCTCACGCTATTTTGCATATATGGAAACAATTAAAACGTATTATTAATATCTGTAAAAATACGCAGAATATTTAATTTAAATCACCTTTCTTTACTAGTTTTTCTCTTCGAGCTTTATCTTCAGTTTTGACTAAATCTTCTTACCACCCCGACTTTTAATTTTTGTCTCTTCATCACTTAGTATTGAGAACTGTCTATATATAGAACTATTTTAAATATTACAGTAATCCTATTCGGTATACAGAAAATTGTTTCCAGTAATTGTTTTATTAGTGTTCCGTACGGAACACTTATAAGATCACTTCGGTGTCTGTCTGTCCGTCTGTCTGTCTGTCTGTCTGTCTGTCTGTCTGTCTGTCCGTCTGTCCGTCTGTCACACCAGATTTTCTCCGAAACTATTTGTCATAGAAAGTTGAAAATTTGGTGGTAATATAGGAATTGATGGCCTCATTAGAGCCATGTAGTTTTGAAAGTTAAATTTTGACTTAAGGGGTTAGTTTTGGGGGGTGAAAAAAAATGAAAGCTTGTGAAAACACGAGTAAAAAAATATATATATAGTGTAATACTTGCGCGCACCTTTCTTTGTATTATTTTTAAAAAAATCGCGAAAAATCGCTGTCCACCCGCCTTATCTCGGAAAGTACTTATCAAAAAATTTTGAAAAAATTCTGGAATATTCTCCACGGGGTGTAGATTGAACGAAAATTATCACGACTGCATTACCTGTAATAATTTATCTGGTATATAAAAAAAACAGAAATTTCAAGGTCATCAATTTTCAGTAAAGATTGGAAATAAACTTTGTTGAAAACTTATTTGGGGTGTGCTTTGTGAAGTCACTGATCATTTTGTATCACCGTAACATAAATTTTGACTTAAGGGATTCGTTTTGAGGGGTGAAATCGGAAGTGAAAAAAAAATTTTTTTACTAAGTCATCGAGTGTGGTGTCAAATGAAAGCTTGTGAAAACACGAGTAAAATATATATATAATGTAATACTTGCACACACTTTTCTTCGTATTACTTTTAAAAAATCGTGAAAAATCATTGTCCCCTACCTTATCTGGAAAAGTACTGATCAAAAAATTTTGAAAAAATCTTGGAATATTCTCCACGGGGTATAGATTGAACGAAAATTATTATTATCTTTAATAATCTATGTGGTATATAAAAAAAACAAAATTTCAAGGCCACCAGTTTTCAGTAAAGATTGAAAAAACAAACTTTTTTGTTTGTTTTGTGAAGTCACTGATCATTTTATACCACCCTAACAAAAATTTTTATTTTAAAAACAGTCAACGTACGGAACACTAATTGTGCAAGTTCAACTTGCACTTGACCGGTTATTTTTTTTTATTGCTGCTGTGATATTTATAAACTAAAAAGTGCTTTTTAATGATGAAATTCTCTTCGTATTAGTTACGTAACTTTCCTTTGGAAAAGTATACTTATGATACTGAAAATACTCTGCTTCTGAAGAAAGATCTAGAACGTTCAGCAAGAAAGTATCTTAAAAGTTATTTATAAACAATTTAACATTGACGTATCTGCTAAGGCGAGAGCTTTTTCTTTTAATTCATTGTAAATTCTGTGCTAAGTCATAGTTTAATGTTAGCAAGTTGTATACATTTTACTTTTGGACGGCTGATGGCAGAAGTTTTTCTTGCATATAGGTGATAACACATAAGGCCAGGAATGATTTACACAATTTTTAAACTTTAATAAAATATTGTTTATTCTAGCTTTAATCTTTTTGTTTCATTGCCTAGTTGAGAAGATATCACTTTTTTAGTTTGACAATATTTGTAAGATCCAGCCTTTTCTATCTTTACACCAAAGAAAACATTTAACAAGGCTTCAGATAGATGGAACCCACTCTGATATAAGAGCGAACCGTTGACAAAGATACGAATTAAAATATATGATGGGCTTATGGGATTACTTCGGTGATCGTCTGTACGTTTGTCTGTCTGTCTATCACACCAGATTTCCTCCAAAACTATTTGACATAGAATGTTGAAATTTGGCACAAATATAGGAAGTGATGGCCCAATCAGAGCCATTTTTTGAATTGTTGTGGTTGTTATTTGATGGAAATTCATAACGAATGTAATGAAAGACTGATATTGTCAAATAGCTATAGTACAGCGAAACGCGTCATACAGTTTCAGTGAAACTAAATAAAGTGGAAATTCGACATCAGTCTTTTATTACATTCAATCAGAGCCATGTAGTTTTGAAAGTTAAATTTGGATTTAAGAGGTTAGTTTTGGGCGGTGAAATCAGAATTGAAAAAAAAAATTACCAGGTCATCGAGTGGAATATCAAATAAAAACACGAGTTCAAAAATATATATGATGTAATACTAGAGCACACTTTTCTTTGTATTATTTATCAAAAAAAAAGCAAAAACACCCCTCTCCATCCACCTTATCTCGAAAAGTACTGATCAAAAAATTGTCAAAAAATTTTGGAATAGTCTTCATAAAGTGTAGATTGAGCGAAAATTTTCACAACTGCAATTTATCTCGTATGAAAAAAACATACTGAAAAAATACTATGTTTGACTACAGACTGACGTAGGTCGATTATTTTTCGTACATTATCGCGCATCTTTCCACTAGAGACAAAATATTTTTATTGTTTTTATTTATAAATAAATACGAGAATAGTCTGAAAAGTTCGCGGCCTCACCAAAAAATAATTATAATATTTTTATTATAGTACCCTCAATAAGTTCATACTTTCTTTGGTTGTCACAGTGTTAAATTTTGTAGCTGTAGAATTTGTGGTTTTTAAGTTAGAACGAGTTTAGTGAGACCAAGTGCAGCGTTTGCGGAAAAATGCAAAAAATTGAACAACGTGCGATCATCAAGTATCTGTTTAAAAAAAGATTAACACCAAAGGAGATCGACGATGATATGAAAACAACACTAGGGGAATCTGCTCCGTCATATACCACTGTGAAAAAATAGGTTGCAGAATTTAAACGTGGACGAGAGAGCATCGAAGATGACCCTCGCTCCGGCCGGCCCACGACGTCAACGACTGAAGAAAACATCGGCAAAGTGTGTGATTTGATATTGAAAGACCATAGATTAACTATCAGGGAGATTGCAAATACTATAGGCATCTCGTATGAACGAACACAAAACATCATTGCCAACGAACTTGGATTTTCTAAGGTTTCTGTTAGGTGGGTCCCCAGATTGCTTTCAGTTGAACAAAAACGAATTCGACTCACGATCCGCAAAATTTTCTTAACAGGTTTGTGACAATAGACGAAACCTAGGTACACCACTATACTCCAGAGTCAAAACAACAATCCAAGCATTGGAAAAAAATCTGGTGAACCCACCCCAAAGAAAGCGAAGGCAATTCTGTCGGCTGGAAAAGTGATGGCGCCAATTTTTTGGGATGCTAAAGGTATTATTATGGTGGGCTACCTTCCGAAAGGCGAAACAATAAATTCGACTTACTATAGCACCCTTTTGCATCATTTACGTCAAGAAATTAAAGAGAAACACCCAGGATTACTGGAAAGAAAGTTTTGTTCCATCAGGATAACGCTCACGTTCACACGTCTGTTAAGCCTATGACTCAAATTCGTGATTGTGATTTCGAATTGCTGCCCCACCCTACTTATTCTCTTGATTTGGCACCTTCGGACTTTTATCTGTTTCCAAACCTAAAAAAACAAGGTGGCCAGAAATTTTCAACAAATGAAGCTGCAGTTAACCAGTATTTTAAAGACCTTGAGGAATCTTTTTTTGAAACAGATGTGGAAGCTTTGGAGAGTAGGTGGAAGAAGTGCATAGAGCTAGGTGGAGATTACTTCGAAAAATAAAAATATTTTTTTACGTATTTTATTTTGTTTTCTGACTTATAACTAGATTCTAGATTGAGCTAGATTGATTTATTGGCTATTAGGTAGCTAAGATGCTATAATCATTATACATTATTGACTAAGAAAAACATGAAAATATATATTGAATCTTAAGATATTATTATATATTGTAATTAACTTGACCCAGGTAAGGATTTTGTGTTATTTTAAGAGCAGGGAGAGAGTATGGAACACTAGTTGAACAAGACCAACTTGCACTTGATCGGTTTTTTATTAATTACATAATACAAAGCCAATAGGTCATTCGAATAACTCCGATAAAAAAATGTTATCTCTCTCGCTACATCGACTCCGTAAATCATTAATTTGTACATGTCTAAATTAATTAGAACTAGAGTATCTATATTATAAATTGTAAGCAACTCAGAGTTCACACCTTGTTGCTTGATTTCCCCATTTCAGTCTCCATTAAGTGATAATTAATGCAGGGGATTGAGAACGGTAAAAGCATTAATTAATTAATATTACATCTCCGGGTGTATTAACAGTTTTTCTTTAAAATATTCAATATTTGTTAAAGTAGTATATCATTTACTTGAAGGTCATAGACATTGTCACAGATATAAATCTTTTTGTTAATTAAATTAAATAATTTAATTAAAGTAAAGTTAAAAATGTTTCGCTTGGTTAAAAGTGTATTTTACAATAATTAACTGTTGTTAAACTTAAAGAAAGTAATTAAAATTTGTATTACACGACACAATAATTCAATTTGACATTTAATGATTTAAGGAATTCCAAAAAAGCAACCGATAAATCTATGTTATTTTTTCATTATTTTTAATTTTACCAAAAATATATGGTCAGTTTGCAATATCTCTGAAACCCTCCCTACCCTCAACTTTTCCACTAATTATACCATATAGCCCAGTCGCCAGGAGTTTTGAGCTCTATTTAAATGTTAACAGGGAGCATTTTGGCACACAGGTAGTTTTTTGGATGTAGAATACGATTTTATTGGATGTAAAATCACTATATACAAACATCCCAAAAGTATTGGTACTCACAATTATAAACAGAAAATGGGAACAAATACAAAAGCATACGTCATTGTCTAGAAATAGTTTCACAGAAGCCATGAATCAAATAATGAGCACAAATTATGTCCAGTATAAAAACACATTTTACCGACAAATAGACGGATGTTCCATGGGTTCACCTATTTCATCAGGAATTGCACAGCTAGTAATGGAATTCTTGGAGGAAAATGTAACAAAAACATTAAAAAGCAAGATCATATTCTATAAAAGACTTGTCGCCGACTATTTACTCGCAGTGCCGGACACAGAAATTAAAAATATAATCCAAGAGTTCAACAACTTCCATCAAAAATTACACTTTACAATGGAAATAGCAAAAGATAAAAAAATAAACTTTTTAGACATGACGTTAACTCGAAAAGACAACAAAATAATTACCTAATGGTACACCAGACCTACCTGGTCGGGACGATACCTGTGACCCCACAAACCATCAGATACACAATCTCATCCTAGTCAGAATGAAAATCAAAATTCACCCCCCGTACACTTTTTTTCCACCCCTAGAAAGATGAAAGTAGAAAAAACCTCAGATTCATTATCAGCGACCCCAGAAACCCCCA
>CM032456.1:95561681-95806503 GCA_019049505.1 Pachyrhynchus sulphureomaculatus
GTAATGGTGGGATCAAACAAGATTAAAACTAAGTCTAAATAACTATACGTTTTACAGATTTATGAGCTTGAAAAGACAATGAACTCTAGTTCTGTTATTCTCCTTAAATGTGATGTATTTCTTGTTTCGGAAGGACATGACAACAAATCCTCTTTGGTCCAACTATTATATATATATATATATATATATATATATATATATATATATATATATATATATATATATATATATATATATATCTCGAAACTCTAATTATAGTTTTTTACCTAAAGAATAATTTTGATTATTAAAAGTAGATAAATGTTGCCTTTTTGATTATTAACAAGTTGACCACAGATTGGTTTTCTCAGTTTTATGCTACTCTATGCATATGATACAGCCAGCCTTAGGCTTAATTTAAATACGTGTATAGCTCGAATTACCGTAATTACCTTTTAGGAATTGATAAAATACCAAAACGGCCAGATTACGTATATTGGGTCTAGTAATAATTGGAATTACACAGAGTAGACCACAATTCTCTAATACATTACGATCTTTCACCTAAGCCATAATTAATGTTATACGGTCTCTTATTACTTTAACCTCATTTTAGAAATGTTTTTAAATAATTATTATCTTTGTACTCCTTAAATTCTTAAAAATAATTTTCATTTTTCGTGATATGCAGATATTGATATTTCATATTTAAGCGTTGAGAATTTAGAATTATTGGGATATTGGTCTAAATTTTACCATTTTTGTTTTTAATAAAATGGGAATTGGGTTTCCTTGTAGGTCCCGAAATACATCCATTTTTCTGTTGGATCTCTACATTGAAAGTTAATTTTTTGCTTTCCTTGCTGAAGGAAAGTATTGTTATGTGTGAAAAAAATCAATTCTAATTTTTTTGCTTTTCTTCAAGTTTATGGGATCCATGATCATGAAAAATATATTCACTTATTTCCGTCGGTCTGTCTGTTGGTCTGTCAGTCTGTAGGTTTTTCGGTCTGTAGGTCTGTTGGTGTGTTGGCTCGACAAATGTCGAACGAAATAAAATATCAATTTCAAACTAGGTACATACATACATATAACTTCTAACAAAGAAAAGAAATCTATTGGTTTTAAATGATATCGCTTGGAGTCAAGGGGTTGAAAGGGGGTTGATAGATAAATTTTATGGTTTTAGTAGTAATATGGAAGTTTTTCCTGTTTTTTTGTTGAATAATAAACAAATTTTATGCATAAATTCTTATCTTCTTTCCCTTTTATTAGGCAATGCCTGTTTGTTCTTTGATAGCTTTTGCTGAGGGTCTTGGTGGTGATTCTGTTGATCAAGACATACACTTTGAGCCCACGTTTTGGCGGTTTACCTTGCGGTCTACTTGTATTGTGCTTACCGTCTCTGGCGATTCTTAGGGAATCTGCTGTCTTCCATTCTCTCCACATAATTATTCCATTCTTTCCACCTGGTTTTGGCAAATTTTACAATGTCCTGTATATCGCAATGTTCCCTTATTTGTTGACTAGGTACTCTCTTTTTCAGTGTTTTGCCTGTTATACATCGTAGGGTTCGCATTTCCGTTGTTCTGAGCAATTGTTTTGTTTTGCTGGTTTCTGGTCTCGTCTCTGCGGCATATGACATATATTTGTGACGCCATATGACGTCTCTCAGTCGCCCGAATGCTGTGGCACCTCTTATAGCTTGTTCTTTAACTTCTTCTTGTATGTCTCTGGCGTTGGAAATGTTCACGCCCAGATATTTGAAGGTCATTACCTGTTCGACTACATGTCCCTTTTTTCCAATTTACATCTTAGGGTTTTCTGAACACTGTGACGCATTTTTTATCTTTTCTTTGGATACTTCCATAGCCGATCTAACAAATTGACATAGTAGCTTTTGTAAGTTATCTTCGCTATCCGCAATAAGTACGGCGTCGTCCGCTTAGCATACTCTATTGATGTTTTTGCCACTCATTCTGTATCCTTCTTATGGCCTGACATCCTCAATGATCCTGTCTATTATTATATTAAACAGCATTGGGCTGAGAGAGTCCCCCTGTCTTATTCCAGATTTTATATTTATCTCGTCGGACATTGTTTCCGCTATCTTTATTCGTGTTCTGGTTTTCTGTTAAATTTCCCTGATCAATTCTCTCATACCCTGCGGCATCTGCTTCTCCCCCAGTATAGACAATACATCCTCCAGTTTCTCACGGTTTTGGTTATGTCCACAAAGCACATGTACACGGGCTTGTTAAATTCGACAGATTTTTTGCATACTTGACGTACCACAAAGATAGCATCGGTGGTTGATCTGTTTGTACTGAACCCTGTTTGTTCTTCAGTGTTTTCGATCAAGTCATGTAGCTTCTTAAGTATTAATTTCGTTGTTACTTTTAAGACTGCACTTAACAGCGTGATTCCTGTATAATTCTTAGGTTTCCGTCTTTCGCCTTACTTAAAAATTCATATTGTGATGCTTATTTTTATGTCTTCGGGGATTCTTTGAGATTGCGCCACAATATTGATAGAGTTAATTTTTGAAGTCTAGAAATTCAAAAATTAGATTACTTTTTCATTGCTTTAAGGCTCCACCGAGGAAGGGGCTGAAGGAGAAGAGAGAAGTACAATAGCATTTTGAGATATTTACGGGGTTTTTGATTGACGAACTAGACAAATTTTAAGCATATTATTTATATTAAAATATCTAACTGGATAAAGGGTGGGTTGGGGGTTAATGCTGTTACTTTCTATATATGGTGTAATAGGTCTTTTTCGGGGTTCATAGACTAGAGGAATCTAAAAGTTAGATTTTCATTACTTTCAATTTTAATTGGGGAAAGGGTGAAAGAGGTAGAGTGATCAAATACTGTATGGTTTCAATACTTTTATGAGAATTGTTCCAGGCATTTGGTTGCGATAATGAACAAGTTGTAAACATAATTATTTATTTACTATATATAATTATGCAACGTATAGGAGGTGAGAAAGGGCTCTAGAAGGGTGATTTCGCATTTATTGGTATTATTCAGAATTCTTTAAATCAGAGCAACAAAATATTACGTTATTTTTTCGCTATTTGCCAAAAATAGTATGTAGAAGTGATTGAGGTCTGGTTTTTTTTTATCGTTGACCTCCCCCCCCCCCCCCCTGAGTAGGGATTTTACCCTTTTTCATATCCTTAGGATACTGGGAGGATGTTAATACCGATCAACGTTTTCAAGTGCCAAAACATACTTTTTATATTTTACGGCGATCTTGTCATAATACCGTATACAAATTTGTTTATGCCTTGTAGTCCTCTGATAATTGAAGATGAGATAATAATAATGGATAAAAATACTAAGTTTTACTGATATTATAAGAAAGTAAAGTTATTGGGGCAATTTTTTGTTAGACAATGCGGTAGTGCCGCCACGGACGTTATTGCATTTCTGCAAATAACCAATGTAGGTGACCAGACCATATATAATTAATTAAAGTATACCGACCTGCCGCGATTGGAACCCGAGGCCTTCTGCACCGCAAGCAACTACTACGCCACGTAACTACAGGCCGCTACATCGCAAAGTAACCTAAAACGTGTTACATTGATTATAGAAAAAGAAAGATATACAAACAGTCAAATTGGCTAAAACTTACTTATGTACCTCTACACAGTAAATACAGTATGTATTTTTTTTTACATTCCGTGCTAAAGGGAAAGGATTACTACCTAAAAGTTTTGTTTTTCTTTTTATGTTCTTAGATCGCGAAAAATATATATTCCCATTTCATTTACTAAGTTAGCCGTAACTTAATGGAAATTCATTGTGACAAAATTAAACACTAATGTTTCACAATTTTCATTATTGTAAACCAAAGTTTAGAATACCTTCCGTCTGATGCACACACTATGTGTGTGTTGAAACAATTGTAACGGAAAAAATAATAAAGTGGAAATTGTGAGACATATTAGTGTTTAATTTTTTTAATATTCCTATTTTCAAATACTGGTAAATGACCTTACTAACTTTTCAAAAAGTGTTTTAAACCACCACATTTTGCTGCCCATAAAATTATACAGTCTGTCAAGTAAGAACGTGTTCGCGATAATTCATTTTTGGTAGATGGGATTCTAGAGATTCAACAAAAAATCGGTAGAGGGAACCTTAGATCTACGACGCATTTTAGTAAAAGTATGAGTCGATTTCGAACTTTCGTCGAAATCACGTAAAATCCAAAATGACTCACTTCTCTCCGAGTGGGTTGGAGGCAATCTTTCTTTGTTCCCATCCGAAGGGGCTTAAAATGATACATTCCGCAGCTGCTAAATATATTAAAGCGTGGTGTCGTTTGTGAAGAAGTGGGTAAATCATTTTAATGAAATGAAAAATGTCGACGGCTTGCCAAAACGTGGCTCGGTAGGCCAAGTCACTCCGAAAGTGGAAGAACGAATCATGTCTTTGTTTTCATGGGTCCCGAAATTGACGCTGCGTCAAGGAGAGGCAAAATTAAGAAAATCAGGTTTGAATGTGTCCTATAAGACCATTCGACAATATCTTGCTTATAATGTCAAATTGCCGAAGCAAGTTGAAGAAACCTTTGCTGGGCGAAAATCAAGTCGCGAAGCGGCTCGCTTGGGCCACGATAAGATACTGGAGTGGTCCTCACATTCGCCGGACGCCAACTCTATTGAAAACGTTTGGTCCCCTTGTAAAGAGAAAGCTCAGAGGAAAGACTCTGAGTACTTTGACTTAGTTGTCTCGCGAAATTCGAAAAATTTGCAGAGTATGCAGAAAATCTCGTCGACAGCATGTCTCGAAGATTCTAGGTGCTGATGGCTGATGCAGCAGGCGATCGGCCAACTTACTAAGGTAATTGCGCCCTTGTTAGCATACCAAGGAATACATTGATGGCAAAAATGTTCTCGAAACACATTTTTTTAAGAATAGGAGCGGTCACGTTCTTACTTGACAGACTGTAGTTTTAAACTTTGCTCATAAATGATAAGAAACAACATACTTTTATTTATATTTCCACGACATTTTTCTACTATAAATCTTTTTTATTTTCAGGTATCTTATCTCCACACTCTGCGGCAACACGCGATGTCATAGTCCACCTTGGGTAGTAACACTAGTCTTTTGGGTAGGCTACTTCAACTCAGCATTGAATCCCCTTATCTACGCATATTTTAACAGAGAGTTTAGGGTAGCGTTCAAGAAAACGCTTCAAAGTTGTTGTCAAATGACGTCCAAGGTTCTCTGTTGGAGATGGAGGACCCAACGAGAAGCTCCAATTTCATACAGTAACGCTTCGAGTGAAGTGCACGGTAACTATGTTACGAGAGACATGAATGGACCTAGATGTAGCTATAACATATCTGAGGGAGAGATAGTTAATTTTCAGAGTGAGGCTATTATATAAGTCGGGCTGGAATGTTTTAATAAAATATGGAATCATATTTATGTTTTTGCTCAAAGATATATCTATGCCGCGACTCCATTTTTACATCGATCGAATGGATATCGACACAATGAAAAATTCAATAACTGTGTATTCGGTTGTTCAGTTGTATTTCCCATTCGCAATTTTCAACTGTAATAACAAAAGGGATGACCTAACCTAATCTTTATTTCCCTTTTTCTTTTTATTTATAACGAACCTGTTTTTTTTTAAATATATATATATATATATATATATATATATATATATATATATATATATATATATATATATATATATAAAAGGGTGATTCATTTAGAGGTACTTTTTTTAAATAAAAAAAAAATGAATAAAAACAGTTTTATTTTATAATCTTTATTATCATATAAAAGACCCATTCTTTACAATTATTTCTTAAAGATAATTTCTTTCAAATATTGTCCGCGACTACGGTTAACAACGTCCATTCTGAAGTTCCAATTTTCAATGACGCGTGTGAGTGACGTGAGTGGTATTTGGCCAATGACTCGAGTAATATTGGCCTCCAATGCCTCAATTGTAGCTGGCTTATCCATGTAGACTTTGGACTTTACATAGCCCCAAAGGAAAAAGTCAAGAGGTGTGATGTCACATGATCTAGCCGGCCAATTCACTGGTCCAAAGCGTGAAATGATCTGTTCGCCGAATTGCTCTCGCAGTAAAGCCATGGTTTCACGGGCTGTATGGCAAGTGGCGCCATCTTGTTGGAACCAAATTTCGTCGAGACCACGTGCTTCAATTTCTGGCATCAAAGAGTCTGTTATCATGGCGCGATAACGGTCACCATTCACAGTAACATTCCGGCCGGCCTCTGTTTTGAAGAAATATGGACCGATTATTCCACCGGCCCATAAACCACACCAAACAGTTGTTTTTTTCTGGATTTAATGGCAGCTCTTGAACCTCTTCAGGTTGTTCATCACCCCAAATACGGGCATTTTGTTTATTCACGAACCCATTAAGCCAAAAATGGGCCTCATCGGTGAACAAAATTTTTCTCGAAAACAGTGGATCTTCTGCAAGCTTGTCAAGAGCCCAACGACTAAAACGGAAACGATTCGGAAGGTCGGCCGGCTTCAGTTGTTGCACTAGTTGAATTTTGTATGCTTTTAAAGAAAGATCCTTACGTAAAATACGCCAAGTTGTTGAATATGACAGGCCAAGCTGTTGAGAACGGCGACGAATCGACACTTCACGGTCTTCGCGTACACTCTCCGCTACCGCCCCTATATTTTCTTCACTACGTGCTGGATGTGGTCTATTCGGTCGAGCATTATCCAATAATGAAAATTGGGTCTCAAACTTATTGATGGTAGAGCGAATTGTGCGTTCGGTAGGCCGATTATGTGGACCATAAGTTGCTCTAAGCGCCCGATACACATTTCTCGTAGAACGCCCATTTTCGTAATAAAGTTAAACAATTTGTAGACACTGTGCCGGGCTAAGTCTTTCCATTATGAATTGTCAAACACTACTGAACAGGAATGCCACTTCAGTTGACACGACGCATGCGCAATCCGCAATTAAATCCCCATCACAAAAAGTACCTCTAAATGAATCACCCTTTATATATATATATATATATATATATATATATATATATATATATATATATAAACAAACCATTTATTATTCAATGAGCAGTAGCGGTTTCTATTATTCAAGGCTCATACAAAATAAGCCGAAGGCGAGTTAAATAATTTGTTTATATAAGTCATAGCAGTTTCTGTGAATTAAATGCTATGCTTACTCCACAACTATTCCATTATAAACATACAAAAATTAATCTTGAGTAAAACAATATGTATATATATATATATATATATATATATATATATATATATATATATATATATATATATATATATATATATATATATATATATATATATATATATATATATATATATATATATATGTATATATATTTGGTAATCTGTTATCGAGAATCGGTCTGGACTGTAAATAAAATTCTTTTCTTCTTTATTACTCAATATTTTGTTATCATATAATAACTTCATTAGAAGTAACTGCAATATTAATACGCGGATTATATATATATATATATATATATATATATATATATATATATATATAAAAACAATGTTATAAACAAATAAACATGAACAAACGAATAAATAAAACAACGTACGAAATGCGAGTTAGTCCTCGAAATCAAAACTCAACATCTCGATTTTTCTACACAAACCGAGAGTAAACAGCCTCGATACATATTTACTGACGTGAACTCCAAATAAACGGGAAAAACCTCAAAAAAAAAACTTTATTTACTTATTTTATACCAAGAAGTAGCAAATTTTTATTTATTAATATTGTAATTGTAAATGATTAATAAGCATTTATTATGTTAGATTATGTGGTACATTTCTTTAAAAAGTCTCTCTTTATCTCACAGCAACAACTATGAAGGGATGTATCACATAAACAGGGACCCCAACTCAATTACCTATAGACATTTATCAACTTTAGTAATATCGACAGCAAAATAACCAATGGTTATTAATCATTTACAATTACAACATTAATAATTAAATATTTACCACCTCTTGGTATAAAATTAGTAAACAAAACCTTTTTCTCTTGCTGTTTTTTCTGTTCATTTGGAATTCACGTCAGTACATATGCACCGAGGCTGTTTACTCCCAGTTTATGTAGAAAAATCGAGGTGTTGAGTTTTGGTTTCAAGGACTAACTGGCATTTTTATACGTTGTTTTATTTATTTATTCGTTTGTTGATATTTATTTGTTTTCGTTTCAACATTTTAATACCTAAACAAAAATTAAATTTTTTAATATATTTAATCAGTGTATTAATATTATAGTTACTCCTGAAGAAGTTATCGAAACAATAACGAAATATTGGGTATTAAAGAAGCAAAGAGTTTTATTTACAGTCCCGATAATCAAACACGCATATATATATATATATATATATATATATATATATATATATATATATATATATATATATATACATATATATACAATGACAGGCACAAAGTGTGCGTTATATAGGATTTTTCTTTATTATTAAATTTACAAGAAAAATGAGTTTATAGGTAGATTCTGTATCACTTGAAACCCAAAAGCGATTTTGCAGTGCCGATTGTCATTTATTATTTGGAAAGACATTTGAATTTGGGAAGTTTAAAGTGCAAAAGTCACTCTGTTAAATTATCAAAAACATATATTAGGAAAAACTGTTTCTAATTTAATTTTATGGTAGTATGAAAAATTTTAGATAGCTTGGACAATAATCGTATTTTGTCAATTTTTTGACTAACAAAAGTATGATCACAAGAAAATTTTTATTTTTTGAATTTAAATTTGTAAGATATGTAACATATTTGTTGGATTGGTACAAGAATTCAACCATTTATTTTTAAATTTCAAGTTATGTTTTACTTGTTTTACAATCAATAATTAAAAAACGATGATTTTCGTCAAATCCCAACTGCTGCAGGGAAAATTATCGAATATTTTTACCCTATTACTTGCAGTTTGAGGTTTTTGGTTTTTAAGGGAGACTTTAGCCTCATAATTTATTGCAAAAGTGATGGAAAATGTTTTTCTTTACATGAATTCCTACTTCATAGCGAAGGGAACTATTTTTTCAACAAGATGGTGCGCCAATTCACAGTACGCTGCAAATGTGAAAATAGATTGGACGTTATTCTATTAATCCTTGATCAGCTAGATCTCCGGACTTAACACCGCTCGATATATTTTTATGGGGCTACCTCAAGAAGAAAGTTTATATTCAGGGACCTTTTAGAAATATAGAACATTTGGAAAATGCAATAAGGCAGTGCGTAAATAGTGTTATTCTGCACAAGTTTATGATTTTTTGTTTGTTTAATTTGTGAAGTGTCTGTAATTAATTCATTCACTTGGGATTGATAACTAAATTTTCAAATTTTTCTGTCAATTTAACTAACATATTTCAAATTCAAGAAATAAAAATCTGATCGTTAATATTTTTATTGCTCAAAAATTGACAAAAAATACGATTTTTATCCAATCGATCTAAAACTTGGCACACTACCATAAACTACAACTCTTAATACTTTTTCCTAATAAATATTTGCAATATTTTAACAAACAAGAGACAATTGGCACTGCAAAATCATTTTTTGGGTTTTAAATGATGCAGAATCTATCAATAAATTAACTTTTTTTTCTAAATTCACTAATAAAGAAAAATTTCATATGTGTGTATATATATATATATATATATATATATATATATATATATATATATATATAATATATATATGAAGTGCCTAAAATTATAGATGATGCAAGTGAATACCCAAAGTAGCTAACGGCAAAACAATTAAATACAAAAAGATAAGAAAATTATAAAAAGTCAACAGTTTTACTTGGAAATTTGATGATAAGTTTTCTATTTTGGTTGAAATTTTTATGATGATATGTAAAACTGAAGTACAATAAGAGGTGTCTCGAACAATTTTAGAAATATTTCTTTGCGTTTCTTGCCCTTGTGAAAATTTTTTTCAGAAACATTAGGTTATGTCGTCGTATCATACAACGGAATACAAATTATTGAATAAAATATGACGGACTTCATTCGAATCGAGTACTAAAATATCGGCCCTAATCTGTAGAAATTCAAAAATCATTGAATATGCGATTCTTATAAGCTAAAAACATCTGGATAAACTTAATAAAACGTCTGAAGCAAAACTATAAGCGCAACTGACTCTCGGCAATTTTATTAAAATATCTATATATATATATATATATATATATATATATATATATATATATATATATATATATATATATATATATATATATATATATATATATATATATATATATATATATATATATATATATATATATATATATATATGATCCAGTAGTAAAAAGACCCGTAAAAATGGTGTTATGTGGTTTACATCAATATTTTTTGGGTGACTATTGTAGTTGTCAAAATATACCCATAATTATCAAATTAGACCATTTCTAAGGTTAAATCGTTATTAGTAACTGAGGCTGTTTAACCTTTGCGTATGGTTTCTGTGTCGGTGTCGCTGGAGTAACAAAACAAAATATACAAATTCTACAAGCTCTTATTATGCATAAGAAGTAGTTAAGGATGTTAAGCCTGTCAAAAAAAACTTTTTATGCTATATGTATTTATAGAAAACTTATTTCTTCCTCTCGCGTTTGAAATTAGCAACATGGCACTTTTTCTTAGGAACAAAAAATAAATTTGCTATAATTATCCGATGTCTTATTAGTGGTTGGTTACAGAAGCTACTCTTCACGTTTCGAATTTTTTTTATCATTCACCTCTCTGCCTACATCAACTCTTAAATTCGCTCTTAAGCTCATAATAATTCGTGAAAAAATTAATAAAAAGTCAAAACTGTTCTAAAATAATTGATTAAGCGGTCAAAAGTTATATACACAATTCAGATTTAAAAAAAAAAAAAACCGGTCAAGTGCAAGTTGAACTTGCACAATTAGTGTTCCGTACGTTGATTGTTTTTAAAATAAAAATTTTTGTTAGGGTGGTATAAAATAATCAGTGACTTCACAAAACACACCCCAAATGAATTTTCAACAAAGTTTGTTTCCAATCTTTACTGAAAACTGGTGACCTTGAAATTTTGCTTTTTTTTATATACCAAATAAATTATTAAAGGTAATGCACTCGTGATAATTTTCGTTCAATCTATACCCCGTGGAGAATATTCCAGAATTTTTTCAAAATTTTTTGATCAGTATTTTTCGAGATAAGGTAGGGGACAGCGATTTTTTAAAAGTAATACGAAGAAAAGTGTGCGCAAGTATTACATTATATATATATATATATATATATATATATATATATATATATATATATATATATATATATGTATATATATATATATATATATATATATATATATATATATTTTACTTGTGTTTTCACAAGCTTTCATTTGACACCACACCAAAAAAAATTTTTTTTCACTTCCGATTTCACCACTCAAAACGAACCTCTTAAGTCAAAATTTATGTTACGGTGGTAGAAAATGATCAGTGACTTCACAAAACATACCCCAAATGAGTTTTCAACAAAGTTTGTTTCCAATCTTTACTGAAATCTGATGACCTTGAAATTTTGTTTTTTTTATATACAATATAAATTATTAAAGATAATGCACTCGTGATAATTTTCGTTCAATCTACACCCCGTGGAGAATATTCCAGAATTTTTTCGAAATTTTTTGATAAGTACTTTTCAAGATAAGGCCCGGGACAGCGATTTTTCGCGAATTTTTAAAAATAATACAAAGAAAAGTGCGCGCAAGTATAATATTATATATATATTTTTTATTTCGTGTTTTCACAAGCTTTCATTTGACACCACACTCGATGACCTAGTAAAAAATTTTTTTTTTCACTTCCGACTTCACCCCCCAAAACTAACCCCTTAAGTCAAAATTTAATTCTCAAAACTACATGGCTCTGATGAGGCCATCAATTCCTATATTATTACCAAATTTCACCTTTCTATGTCAAATAGTTTCCGAGAAAATCGGGTGTGTGACAGACAGACAGACAGACAGACAGACACCGAAGTGATCTTATAAGTGTTCCGTACGGAACACTAAAAACATGTATTATCCTTGCCTTTTTTGTGTTAGATTTATTAATGACTGACACGAAATGACATAATTTTTAATTACTATAATATTTTGACGAAACATATTGGTTTCATTCATCACAATACTGTACTAAACAAGAAATCCTATTGTCTCTCTAATTCATTTAAATATAAGAAAATTATACATAAATTCACTTGAAATGAAAGGTTTCACAGCTTTGGTTAGTTAACATATCATGATTTTTGTGTCAAATTAGAATAATTTTCAGTCGTTTTGCCAGAAAGTGGGTGAGCTATCTTTAGAGATTTCTATTCTTTCAGTTAAAGCTAATCTTTGGACATGTATTTCAATTTCAAGCGAAATGTCTCAAAAGTCAAATATGACACGGTTTAATCCTAAAAATCATGATTAATCATCTGACCAATTTATTGCATTCAGACAACTCTTAATAATCTTAGTAAATACATGTTTTCCAAAAAACATTTTGGTTTTGTGTAATTGTGACTATTTGACGTAAAACGAAATAAAATTGGCATGGCAGATTCAATAAATACGGTAATTCAAAGCCGCTAATACCCTATTGTTTACTCTTAATCTCATTCTCTACAACAGTTTTCACCACAACACCAAATACTTTATGTTTGCATCCGTCGTGCAATTCGCTAACCGTGAATGAACAAGAAGCTGAGATCCAAAATCAACATCCTGAAGATGATTCGCGAAACGCGCGTCAGTAATAACAATAAAGTGGTTTGTATTGGAAATAACTGTTGTGTAGTGTCATTGTACAAAGGATTTCAAAATCCCGACGAAATTAATCTTTTTTAATAATATGGTACTCATAAATAAATATAAATTTCATACTAATAATTACATGGCGTAGCTACCTTGGCTCATGTATGCTAAAAATCACTTAATTTTAGCTCTCTCGTGCTAAAGTAAAAAGCTTAAAGTGTCGTTTATCATGAAAAGCTCGGAAATTGCCTCGATTTTAGGTAAACAAAAACTCCATATATTACATGTAACACCAGTAAATATCAACTTGAAATTTATGTTTTTTGTTCGCCTAATTTCTTTTTATATTATTTTTTCACATTTCTCGTTGATTATATATTTTACTAATATTAAATAACTTTAACAGCGCAATTATGAGTTCAAAGAATACATACATAGGAAAGCAAGAAGTTTCTATTAGAGCCGCCATAATTAAACAGTATATAGTGGAGTGAAATTTTGTATGATAATATAACTAAAGTTCATTTCAAATAGAGAGATAATTACAGTCTGTCAAGTAAGAACGTGACCGAGCGTATTGTTGAAAAAATGTGTTTCGAAAACATTTTTTGCCATCAATGTATTCTTTGGTGTACTAACAAGGACGCAATTACCTTAATAAGTTGTCCCGTTGCCTCCTGTATCAATAATTGCCTAGCATTTTCGAGGCATGCTGTCGACGATTTTCTGCATACTTTGCAAATTTTTCGAATCTTGTGAGACTGAATCAAAGTCCTCAGAGTCTTTCCTCTGACCTTACTCTTTACAAGGGACCAAACGTTTTCAATAAGATTGGCGTCCGACGATTGTGAGCGTCACTCTAGTATCTTATCGTGTGCCCAAGCCAGCCGCTTCGCGACGTGATTTTCACCCAGCAAAGGTTTCTTCAACGTGCTTCGAAATTGGTCTCATGGAGCACATTCAAATCCGATTTTCATAATTTTGTCGCTCCTTGACGCAGCGTTAATTTCGGGTCCGGTGAAAACAAAGACACGATTTGTTTCTCGACTTTCAGTGTGACTTTGCCTACCGAGCCACGTTTTGACAAGTCGTCGACATTTTTCATCTCGTAAAAATAATTTCTTTTCACAGATGATACCGACTTTTTAATATATTTAGCTGCCGCGAAATGTGTGATTTTAGGCGCCTTTGGATCAGAACAAAGAAAGACTGCCTCGAACCGGATTTTACGTGATTTCGACGAAAGTTCGGAATCGACTAATACTTTTACTAAAATGCGTCGTAGACAAAGGTCCCCTCTACCGATTTTTTATTGAATCGCTAGAATCGCTAAAATCGCATCTACCACAAATGAATTATTGTGGACACATCATGGCTCATCGATTGACAAAATAATTATAACAATTAACATATAATTATAAGAAATTAAGAATCACAGTAACATACTGGTCAACATAAATCTGGAGGAAAAATAGTTAGATTTCTGTATTTGTCACCACTTAGAGATATTGAAAAACAAGCAATGAATTGGTTAATGTGAAGTTCTTGGTTTGTTGTTTAAGAAATGAATCGGGACGAACAAATCCAAAAATATGAAAATTGTTGTTCGTATAAAAATTTCAATATTCAAAATCACTTTAGACTGGGCTGGACATAATAGGGAACGACTAGATATCTAACTATTCTAAATTTCATGTAGTTACTGAGGAAATTAGCTGTAATAAGTGGACAGACAGAAGAAAAGTTAGACAAAGGAAATCTTCCATGACGTTTAAGGTGTAAAATTCTGAAAATGATGCAAAATGAGTTCAATATGTAAATTTTTAGTAAATTAAAATGAATGAATTCAAAGAATACCCTAATTAACTAATAATAAGTTGGAATAAAACCTAAACGTTTGTTAGTTAAAAGTTACCGTGTAACGAGACGCGTCATGCAATTTTATGGAAAGTGGAAATTTTGACAAATCGTCTTTCATTACGTTAAGTTACAAGGATTTTTTTAAAGAAAAAACACTATTTCCTCATATATCAGTCTTACTACAATAGAATGTATTTTTTTCTGGTAGCATTAACATAAAATATGAAATATTTTCATTTCTTACTGCTGCACGTCAGGAACATCCTACACTTAATTTATGGAAGATCTATGCTTTAATAAGATACTTCTGAGGTTACTAGAGAATATGGCGATACTGTGACATCCAATTTCCTAGTTTTATTAGAGATTATTAGAAACAGGATCGTAATAAGGAAAACGAACTTTTAACTTATGTTGAGATATTCCAAAAAGTTTTTAAATTATCCCGAATCTTTTGATTCTTCAGTCAAAATAAGTAATTAAAAATCATCATTTAAGCTTAAGTTAAATGAACAGTAAAACAGTACCATAAATAAAATATTTTATTCTTGATAAAGCTACAGTGATAGCGAAACATATTGAAATATTAAAATAAATATGGAGTTTACCAGTAAATGAAAAAATTGTTGTTTTACTGTTTACTTAACTTAAGCTTAATGGATCTCCACCAAGTATCGGCCGAAACAATCCAACCAAAGCGTTTTTTTTTTGATTAAGCAATAGAGTTGGACTATAGGCAGGTCCAAAAAATAAAAAGGTGTTCAGTTGTCAATATATTTTGAACAGAACTCGTAAAATACTAAATCGATTTAACTGAAATTTGAAATAGGTTATTTTCCGACTTACTGTGTGCGGAGTCCCAAATTCGGTCCCCAATAGCTCACTATATGTTTCTATTTAAGTATATTTGACTAAGCTTTGTACCATGTCATCAGTGCAGTAGATATAGGCTAACTCTCAAAACACATATTACTGTAAAGGCACGTTGTTAGTGGGACGTCGTTTCGAAAGGACTGACCATAAAGACTCTCGCCTACCTTACATTACTCAAACGTTACATGAGATTGACAACAAGGATTTTTCTGGTTTAATGACATGACTAGAAGCACCCCAAACTATACTATGACGTCATTAAAATATTTTTTAGATATACACAATGGTTAACTCTTAAAAATGTACCCCTAACTATGAAAAAGAACAACAAAGATATAGTATTTACCTCAAACAGCAATTGATTTAAAAGGAATATTTAAAAAAATTATAATTAAATTTAATTGTTCTTAACAAGTGTCCATCATAAAATTGTTTAGGTAAGCCTTTTTGGTGAAATTACAAATTAAAAACCAATTAGAACAAATTTCCAAGTTTTGCATGATAATCTTTTTGAGGCGATTTCTGAAAATTCCAGTTGAAGTAAGAACTCATTTAAAGTTTCTAGGGATTATGGACATTCCTAGTGAGATTTTATGATAAAAACTATGCTATAAATACCATTGCCCTTTTGGAAATTAACCATTCGCAAACAGTATTTTGTCATTGATACAAGCGCAATTGTTTTGTGAAAATGCCAAAAACGAAAGAAGTTTCCGTTGAAAATCGGGCTCTGATAATTGCGAGACATAAAAATGGTCACCCGAGTCTACAAATCGCGAGTGATATGCGGATGCCAAGGAGAACGGTGGACTACATCATAAAAAAAAATTTTTCTGCAGGAGGACCCAACCAAAAACGTTCAGGAAGGCCTTGAAAAACGACTCCTGCTGAAGACAGAGCTATAACAATGTCCAACAGACGTAATCGCCGCCTAACCGCACCAGAAATCACAGCTCAAGTAAACCTGGAGCTGCCCATCCCCATCAGCGTGACAACCGTGAAGAACAGGCTAGCAGAAGGTGGACTACACGGGAGAGTTGCAGTGAGGAAAACTACTTCTTAGGCAAGTGAATAAACGTAAACAAATAGAATGGGCCCCAGAACATGAAAATTGGACATAAGAACAATAGAATTCCGTTCTTTGGAGCGATAAATCTAAATTCGAAATTTTCGGTTCAAATCGACGAGTTTACGTGCGGCGGTTAGCTGGAGAGAGGATGTTAGAAGCCTGTCAGTTGCCTACAGTAAAACATGATGGAGATTCAGTAATGGTTTGGGGTTGTTTTGGCAACGGTAAAGTTGGAAAAATCTTTAGGATAGAAAGAACAGTATCAAGAAATTTTGCTAACTCAGTCCTTCTGGAAGAGATCTTTTTCAGGAGAAATTTATTTTTCAGCATGAAAACGTCCCTAAACATTCTGATAAACAAATTAGAGAACTTTTGGATCAACGGAAATCCGATGACGTCCTGGAAGTGATGACTTGGCCTCCACAATTACCCGACTTGAACCCCATCGAATTGCTGTGGTACCATTTGGACAGGTGTGTTTGAAAACTCATTCCAACATCAGAACATCACTTGTGGGAACTTTACAAGCAGAATGGGTTAAAATAACCGAAGAAACTCTGATGAAACTACTGGACAGAATGCCGAAACTCTGTAAAGCAGTAATTAAAAACAAAGGAGGTCACATAGATGAGAAAAATCCTGGAAAAACATGAATATTTTTCTGATTTTCTAGACTGTAAATAATGTGAAAATAAATAATAATCCATTAAAATAAAAAAATATATATATAATATCTGGGTTTTTGTGGTCTTGGGACTGAAATCACTAGGTGGGCAAATACTTTCTGACGAGAGTGTATATATAGAGTTCTAAACTGATGTTGACATATGAATAAATTAAAATAACACCAAGCTCAATTATGTATCGTGTAATATTTTAATCTTTTTGAAATTAAAAACCTAAAATAAAAATTTATTAGTGTTTTCCATGACGTGACTATAACATAACTCAACAGCGCCAATCTACAGATGACCGAAATTACTCGACAAAAAAAAAAGATTCTTGCACTGGAACTCCTAAAGCTTAGAACCCTTCTAACAAAATAAACTAAAAATCTATGGCCGAGGTTTGTAGCATTTTCACAAAAAAAAACCCGTTCATTGAATGGAACCATAAAAACTTACACTCTATTTAAACACCGACGACCAGGAAGTAGATTTTCACAAAAAAAAAAACCTTTAAATTTACACTCCTCTCAAATCAGTATCCCTGGGGAAGAGAAGAACTTTTTTTACATATTTGAGGACAAACATACTGACATACATACATTCGGAATATTGCTTATGTTGTTCCGGAAGCGTATGTACTAATATAATAAAAATTGCGTCATTTGAATATTGTTACATAACTGAATTGAGACCTTTCTTTTTTTTTAATCGGTTAAAAATTAGCCGAACCATTCGTTTCTCTTACGAAAAATATCCATTTTATAAAAATAAATCATTAATATATTTTAAACAGCTCAGCCTCGATAGCGTAATGGGTTAAGAGCCTGCATATGAAACCAATGGCCACTGGCTCGATTCCGAGAATCGGCTGTATTTTTAGGTAGTAGTTAATGCAGAAATGCAATAACGTTCGTGGTAATACTACCGCATCATCTTCAAAGTGTCCTGAAATACAACTGTGTATGTTTATGGTATTATATCCTGAGGCGCCAGAATTTCTAAGAAGGGGGCTGCGAAGAAGAAATTAAAAGAAGGATAGCGATGGCCAAAACTGCACTGCCAAGCTTTAGCAAACTATGGAAAGATTACAGAATAAATAACATGAAACATAAAAGCTTGTCAATTCACTAATATTCCCTATAGCTACATACAGAGCCGAAACATGGACTGTTAATGCAGCATGACGTAAAAGAATAGAGGTTTTCGAAACTAGATGCTACAGTCGGATGCTCAGAATTTCCTGGACAGCTCATAGGACAAATGCGTCTGTTTTGAACGACCTTAACTTCCAA
Organism: Pachyrhynchus sulphureomaculatus; assembly: GCA_019049505.1. NCBI lineage: Eukaryota > Metazoa > Arthropoda > Insecta > Coleoptera > Curculionidae > Pachyrhynchus > Pachyrhynchus sulphureomaculatus. Next base: position 95,580,274 of record CM032456.1, read on the forward strand.
AACAGTGACCAGCTGTTAAAATCGATTCAGAGAAAAATAGCATAATTTTTTGGTCACATAATAAGGAGGGATGTCATGGAAAAGTTGCTGATTCAGGGGAAATTCGACTGTAGAAGAAAAAGAGATAGATCTTCAAACAAATACATCGATCAAACCATGTCTACAGTGCACTTGGAGTTACCGGAGATGATGAGAAGTATCGAAGATAGAGAAGCCTGGAGGGCCGTTGTAAATTCTGTGTAACAATGCAATAGAGATCACAACGCTCGGAACCGAGAAACAATCCGAGAGATGATATAGACAAACAGCAAAAATTGCGATGATAGCATTAGAAGATATGGACGAAAATGCTAAGCAATACATAACACGTAGGCTGAAAAGTTTTTGGTCTAGCTACTTAAAACACATTCTGGCGGCTTTCATCGGTTGCTGTCCACTCAGCTGAACACCGATTTGATTCCAGTGTATAGTGGTGGATCCATGTTTCATTCACTATCACATATAGCATGAAAAAATCCGTTTTATTGCGCTTATGTAGGTCCAAACAGCGCTCAGAATAATCAACACGTTGTTGTTTTTAGTCCACTGTAAGCAAACGCGGTACCCATTTCGAACAGAGCTTTCTCATGGCAAAATGTTCATGCAAAATATGACCAACACGTTCTTTTGATATCTTTAGGGTATCAGTTATCTCACGCAATTTCACTTTACGGTCATCCAAAACAAATTTATGGATTTTTTTATCTTTTCCGGTCTAACCACCAGCATTATTTGTATCTGTACCACCGCGTTAAAATTAAGCATACTAGTAAATAATGAATGATTTTCCTAGAGTCCCCATAACACTTATCAAGCCATTGCCTTGCTTGAACGGTATTTTTTCCCATCAAAAAACAGTGTTAAATCAGCACACGAAATTTTTTCCATTATTTTGAAAATATCAAAAGTAGAGTCACTAAAACCAATGTAACTAATCATCGAAATGTCATGAAATTTGAATGTTGGTACTTCCTAAAAATCATAGGGATTTTTTTGAAAAAGTCGACATCTATGTGTCAGACCAAAAACTTTTCAGCCTACGTGTTATTTGTATAATGTACATTACAAGACAATTATACGGAAAATGCTTCTTACAAACGAGCCAATCAACGATGAAAGATGGTTGTTAGATAAAAGTGGGGTTTGATTAGTCAGTTGCGTTATTATACATGTTATTAAATTAAGACGTATTTAAAATGGTAAAATATTGAAATGTTAAAGAACGATCTTCCTTAACAGGAATATAGATAGACAGCTTCACTCTTTTCTAGCTCTGGGCCAATCAGAGCATTTTAAAACAAACCTTGTTTAAGCTTTAATAAATAATAATAAAACTTTAACAAATAAATCAGGAGTCTTTGGAAAAAAGCTACTTATTGCGTTCCATATTCGACGTACTCGTACAACCTTATTTAAAGCGACATTTATAATAAATAAGTTTTTGTTTTCTTCCGGTTTACAAATAAAAACACAAAGTTCCTCTCTGACTAAATAATCGATTTTCTGTCAGTCCACGTATTTAATTTAGAATTACATTGGCAGGTTCATTAATCAATTAAAAACGTGTTTTGAAAATATCCACCTCAGATCGTTCTATTCAGTACAATTTTCTTCCTATTTCACCACTTTTTATTCCGGTCATGTCAACGTAATTTGGCCTTCCTAACGCCAATTTAAAAAGAAAAATTTATATAGTTTTAGGAAACATAAAAAATATTTGCCAATAATTACTATACACTGACTGATAATTTTCATTTCATTGTAGAATTTCAGTAATATTTTGATTACGACTCGAGTGGTGATGATAGTGAACAATTTAGTTTACTTGACTGATAATTGCTTTCCTTTCTCAACCCATACAACAATGATCATCTATTTGAACATGCATGTCCTCTTATTAAACAATTCAGATGGCGGCAGAGACATTGTCAATTCCTGTCATCTTATTTAATGGACGGCATGACTAAAACTCAATGACTCCTTATCCATTCCTCTTTAGTTATAGTACAACGTAGGCTGAACAGTTTTTGGTCTAGCTACTTAAAACACATTTCTTTGCAAAATTCGACTTTTTTCATCAATATAGTCTCCTTCAAGAGCGATGCAATCAGTCTAATGCTTTTCTAACATTTATATACCTTTCTTCCAGAAGGATTTGTTTTTGCCTTCAAAATAGGCCTCAGTTTCGGCAATAACTTCTTCATTGTAGCAAAATCTCTTTCCGCGAGCATTTTTTTGAGGTCTACGAATAGATAGTAGTAGCTGGGGGCCAAATCTGGAGAATACGGTGGGCGAGGAAGCAATTCGAACTTCAATTCATATAATTTTGCCATCGTAACCATTGACTTGTGAAACGGTGCATTGTCTTGATGAAAGAGTACTTTTATCTTGTTCATTTAGGGCCGTTTCTTTGCTATTTCTGCCTTTAGACGCATCAATAACTTTATATAATATTCGCTGTTGATGGTTTTCCCTTCTCAGAATAGTCGATAAAAATTATTCCAAGCGTATTCCAAAATACAAAGGCCAAAACCTTTCCAGCCGACTGTTGTGTCTTTGATTGCTTTGGCCTGTTTTCACCGGCTACTGTCCACTCAGCTGGCTGCCGATTTGATTCCGGCATGTAGTGGTAGATCCATGTTTTATACATTGTTACATATCGGATGAAAAAATCGTTTTTATTGTGCTTAAACAGGTCCAAACAGCGTTCAGAATCATCAACACGTTGATGTTTTTGGTCCACCGTGAGCAAATGCGGTACCCATTTCGAACAGAGCCCAAATGTTCAGCATCATTTGTATCTGTACGACCTGTTAAAACTATCCTCCATGAACAACAGGGTTTAACTGCTGTGAGTTCCAAGATAAGCGTGGATAAAATGTAATAAAAAAGCGGACGAATTAGCAACAATGTGAACTACAAAACCATACAGAGTTCCAGATCACCGTTTGGTACACCACAACAGGTGCTCAAAATGACAATAAACAGATGGTGATATCAGCAGCATCTAGATCGTTGGCTCGCCAACGCTAGCCAAAGACATACGAAAGATTTAATTTGAGTCGGAACAGGCATAAACTCTACGGATACCTACATTGTGGCGATAAAGTATCACATAAAAGAAAGAATAAACCATCTTAAAGGGACGACCCACATGTAACCAAGAGAGACAAGCAATCGCCTGCCACGCTTACAACCAACCAACTAAGGAAAATAATGTCGAAGTGCTTTCTGGTATTATTTATTTCTAACCATTTTAAAAACTTTTTTAATCATAAAAATCAGACCAGTTTGGAAATATTTTAAGAAAATTCGCTTTTTCAAAAGTCCTCAACTGCAGTGAAACCCGAGGTTATTTTCCAGATTGTAAAGAACACGCTTATTTTCATCCCTCTTGGGAAAACCAGAGCCTTAATTAATTTAAACACGGATACAAAAAGTTAATCGCTTAATTTGTAACGTGAACTTACACGAGTTTAATAATCCTCTTAAATAAAAGATTTTTCCAAATAAGTTTTTAATTGGTTCCGTTGATGTAAAATTTCATAAGAACGTGAGTTGATTTAAAAACAATCCGCTGAAAAAATTTCGTCTAATGGCATTTATATTGATCGTAGATGAGTAAAATTGAAATAAAAAAGATAAGAGAAAGTAACAAAAAAAAATTAATTTTATCTAAGATCGTAACGTTAGTTTTCTATTGGATAATTGCAAAAGTTCGTGCCCGATTAGAAACCAAATTAACTACAATATATTTTCATGAAAAATAGCATTTATTAATCAATAATATACTTCATCATTTTCTATAACTGTCTCCCATCGTTTTACAAATTTTTGAATTTCTTCTTTTTAGTGGTTTCTCTTCAAAAAAGTCATAAGGTAGTTTTTGACTTCTTCCATAGAATCCAATTTTTTGCCATTCAAAATATTTTTCAGAGAACGAAACAAATGAAAATGTGGAGGGGCAACGTCAGGGTAATTCGACGTGCTGGAGGATTTCCCATTTTAACTTCCTAAGTTTTTGCAGTGACTGTTGAGCAATATGTGGTCTAGAATTGTCATCGTGAATGATGATGCCTTTCAATTGACCAAATTTGGACATTTTGCTTGGATTTCAACATTGAATTGGATGAGTGACTCACAGTACTTCTCTACAGTTATTATTTGCCATAGATTCTGCACTTGCGTGCTTCCAGCCTCTTTTTTTTATTATGTTTTTAAACACAATCCATTGTTCATCTCCAGTTATGACTTGATCCAAGAAAGGTTCGTTTTGTTGCCGGGTGAAGAGTGAAAAGGCTGTGGAAATACGGTTCAGTTTGTTCCGTTCTGTCACAACGTGCGGAACCCATATATTAAGTTTCGAAGTGTATTCAAGTTGCTTTAAATGACGAAATGCAATCGAATTGTCAACATTTAGTCTCACATCGATCTCTTCAATGGTAATCTGTGAATTATTATTCACTAGGTCACGTATAAAATCATTGTTAATGCCGGAAGTTCGCCCAGAGCGAAATTTTTCGTTTAGATTGAAGCCACCATTTCTAAATCGACCAAATCACTTTTTAACTATCCTAAGAGCAGAAGCACGATCCAAATAAACGTCTCACGCATTTCCCTTTTAAATTTATATAACATAACACGACGAGAATGTAACTTCATTTTCCATTTAGAAAATTTAAATCAACTTTTTTTTAAGGTTATGTTAACTCACGACGCATTTATATAACTGTCAGTTAATAGTATAATAAGACATCAGCACAGTCAAAAGTGCATCTATGAAAATCGGGAACGAACTTTTGCAATCACCCAGCTCAAGTACAATATATCCAATGCAAATTAAATAAACAAATAATTGAAATATTTATAATAAAAAACAAATTGATAAATGCAATTTACTTTCATGGAATACCAAACGGTCCTCAGAGAATTATTTGTTAAACATAGCGTCATCTAAATGTAAACCGTTACGCTCTCGATACTCTTCTAAGCCAGCGGCGAAATTAATGATCACTGCTCAGTACGTGACCTCCATAGTCGCTGACATTTTGAGTGTATAAATTTCAGCTTTGAGAAAATTCAACAAGAAGAATTCCATCTGCGTCAAATCGATACTAGGAAGAAGTCAACTTATGTCAGCTCTTTTTAAAAAAAAAAAACAATTTATTCCGGAATATTTCTCGAATGATTGACAAAGATATATATGATGTCGTCCCAACCTTCTGCAATCAATGCGAGACAAGATTGTAGCCTAGACTGATTTTGTATGTATGTAATAGCGTGCTGCTTATTAATTAAAATTATAATTTATATGCTTATGAAAAGATGCAAATAAGAATTTCTTCTTACAAACTAAAAGAAAGAAAAATGAACTAAAGTTGATCTTACTCATAATTGTGCCTAGCATCTGGACAGCATGTTAACCTGGGGTTTTCACCTGCCGTTTATCTTCTTTCTTCTATAAAGCGGTAGCCTGGATGTCATTACATTCCATATAAAGCATGCTGTTACCTAAAACACGAAGGTACGGTTTGTTAGTAAATAATTTTTTAATTGCCAATTATATATATTAACAAGCTCTAAAAAAATATAAACTCCGTTATTTTTTTTATTAGTCCTCCTTTGTTATTTATTATTCCTACGTAATGGCTGTTTTTTAACCTTTCTCTACTGCCATTGTTAATTTTTTTTTATATATATATATATATCGCAACAAGGAAATGTGGGTAGCATCTTATTTTCACCCCGTTTTGCCTCCAAGCAAGTATTTAAAAAATAAGGAACCAAATAACTAAAGACAGTTAATTTGACTTAATACTAATTATGAAATAATGAGTTGATTGTTTTGGTTGATATATTGACTCAGTTTAAAGTTTTATTCTCTAAAATTACTCCCTATTAGACACGATTCAATTAGCAGTTGTTATTATAGATTCATAAAACCAGAGTTGTTTGTAATATTTATTCTTAATGTACGAGGGTTATATGATAAGTACCTGGCCTCGGCCAGAGATGGCGCTACTTCTATTTAAAAACTTAAATTTTTTGTAAACATAACATTTCACAAGAATTCTGTCAAATTTTCAAGTAGCTACGTGTTTTAGTAGTGTTGTGAGTGGCAGCCATTTAAATAGAACAACTTTTGTGATTTTACAACAATGGAAAAAATTAAATATCGAGCAGTGATAAAATATTTGTTTTTGAAAACGGAAACGAATGATGAGATAAAAGCGGAACTTAACGAAGTTTATAGGGACTCTACATCTTTCTTATCGACCATAAAATATTACACAGCTGAATTTAAACGCGGCCATACTATTATATTTGAATAAGAACGTTCAGGTCACCACATCAGAAATGATTGAAAGATCCACGATATAATGATAAATAATCGGAGAGTGAACGTGTGTAAGATTGCTGAGACTGTGGGCATCTTAGTTGAACGGATGCAGAACATTTTAACAACTCATTTGTATATAAGAAGGCTTTCCGCAAGATGGGTCCCGCGATTACTCACAATTGACAATAAATACGTATATGTATCAATTTCAAAAGAATGTTTGGCGATGTTAAAACGCAATCGGAAAGATTTTTGACATCGATTCATAATTATTGACGAAACACGGAATCGCCGTTCTTAGATATTCCCGCCAATCAAAGCCGCCTATCAGTCCCGGGTCTCCAATGAGACGAATAGCTCTTCTCTGAATAGAATTTTTTTTTTATGGGTCTAGCACACGTGCTACAGGGAAGTCCCTAAAGCGCTACAGGAGTGACACGTGTGCGGAGAAAAGCGATTCACGTTGTTCTTAAATCGCTGTAAATTGTACTCGGTGGGAAACACAGTCCTGGGCAAATTATTCCAAAGGGATGATGTTCTCCATATAAATGACTGCTTGAAAAGGGTTGTACGAGGAGTAACAAGCTGAACCTCATACGGATGTGAAGTATTAGCGTGACGTGTACTTCTAACATGCACCGCTCTGGGAGGAATTAAGCGGGCCACATCCTTCGAACACTTTCCATGAAAATACTTGTAGAATAGGCTCGAGTCGCCAACAAGATTGGCGATGTTCCAGCGAATCAAGGCCACATGTCAGTTCCGGGTCTCCAATCAGACGAACAGCTCTTCTCTGAATAAAATCCAACAAATGCAGTGTATGTTTGGGAGCGGAGCCCCAAACATGGGAGCAGTATTCCATAGTTGGTCGAATTTTAGCTTTGTAAAGAATTAACAGTTGTTGTGAAGTGTAAAGCTTTCTGGTTCGAAATAATATTCCCAACTTCTGAGAAGCTCTCCTTGCTATGCCTGCAACATGTTCATGCCAGGACATATTTGCTCCCAAATTTACGCCCAACAATTTGAGTGACGATGTTAGGGGAATGGAGTGCCCCGACATAACTATGTCGGGTTCAGCAACGTTAACTTTTTTAGAAAAAACTGCCGCCTGGGTTTTTGTAGCGTTAAATTCCACTTGGTTACTGTCACCCCAAGATAGAATTTCTTCCAGGTCTTTGTTAAGTTGAATGACTTCCTGCAATCTGCGGATATTCGTCTGAGTAGCCGATGTCCGAGCGTTCAAAGTGAATGAAGAGATAAGTGTACTGTCATCTGCAAAGCTGTAGATTGGATTGTCGGTCTTTTCCAGCAGATCGTTAATATAAATGAGAAAGAGAGTAGGAGACAGTATGGAGCCTTGGGGTACACCGGCGTTGATAGTGAAGGTGTTAGAAAGAAATCCGTCGACTGCCACTCGCAAAGAACGCTCTCTGAGGAAACATGAGAGCCACAAACAGAATTTTTCAGACATACCATAAGAACGTAGCTTAGCCAACAGCCCATCGTGCCAAACACGGTCGAATGCCTTGGATATGTCAAGAGCAACCGCTCGAGATTCTCCAAAGTGTTCAATTGCGTTGTTCCAAACATGTGTTACATAAGTCAGGAGATCTCCTGTTGATCTATTTTTACGAAAGCCATATTGGTGATCACTAATAATGTTGAATCCTTCAAGATATTTTAGAAGATGCTGATTGATAGCCTTTTCGATGACTTTCGATATTATTGAAAGCAGTGCGATTGGTCGATAGTTATTTGGCAAGGTCTTCTTGCCTTTTTTAGGTATTGGCTGAACTGTGGCACATTTCCAGCAGGAAGGAAATATTCCCTTTCTGTAAGATAGGTTGAAAAGTCTACAGAAAACTGGTGTTAGTTCCCTCGCACAGTTTTTGAGAACTATGGCAGGTATTCCGTCAGCGCCAGAAGCCTTTTTGGTGTCTAACTTCATCAAAATACGTTTTATGATACGCTGCCTGAAGACAATATCGGGCATCCTTGACTGCACTATGGGAATATTAGGTGGTGTTTTTCCTGGGAAATCGACAGTAGAATGTGAAGCAAAGAGTTCAGCCAACAAGTTCGCTTTCTCAACAGGTGTCTTTGCAATAGAATTATCTGGCCGTGTGAGTGGTGGTATGGTGGATTTGGTGAAATTTTGACTAACTACCTTAGCGACTGACCAAAAGGACTTGGAATTGTTGGGACAAGCGAGAAATTTGTTTCTAATCCGTTGATTGTGTGCCTCCTTGGTTTCGTCGATAATTTCTTTGCATCTGTTCCTGGCACGAACAAAGGTGTTACGATTTATGGTGTTAGGATTTTCACGCCAATGTCGGTATGGAAGATGTTTAGAAGCAACAGCTTCTTTGCATTTTCGGTCAAACCAAGGCTTGCCTTTGGAAGGGCATTTCTTCGAAAAAGGGATGTAAGCCTCCATACCGGCCAAAATAACATCGGAAACCTCCTTGGTGCAGTCAGATGGGTGATCGGATCGAAAACAAACGTCTAACTAAGGGGAAAGTTCGAAAATATTCCATGAGATCTTCCCATTTAGCAGATTTGTAGTGCCAAATCTTGCGCGGTTTAGGCGCGTCTCTGTCACTAATTGGTAGCATAGGTAGGAATCCAATAAATGCAGTGTCTGTTTGGGAGCGGAGCCCAAAACATGGGAGCAGTATTCCATAGTTGGTCGAATTTGAGCTTTGTAAAGAATTAACAGTTGTTATGGAGTGTAAAGCTTTCTGATTCGAAATTATATTCCCAACTTTTGAGAAGCTCTCCTTGCTATGCCTGCAACATGTTTATGCCAGGACATATTTTCTCCCAAATTAACGCCCAACAAATTGAGTGACGATGTTAGAGGTTCAGCAACGTTAACTTTTTTTAAGAAATATATATATATATATATATATATATATATATATATATATATATATATATATGTTTTTAAGACAGTTATACACTGCCAACTATTTTTAACAATGTCACTAACTTTGAAAGAAACAGTGTTATAATTAACAGGAAAACTGTTACCTACATAACACTTTCATTTCATTAATATGAAACATTTTAATTCCTTTGTCTCCAATGAACTCAGTATTATAACATGGTTGTTAGTTTTGACATCAATAAATCAAATTAGAATTATAATACATTTCAGTACAGTTAATTATTTTTAGCCTAAATCAACTCGAAATGACCCGACACCAGAGACAAGAAGAACAGCCCAAATAATGAGTTTTCTATGCCAAACCAGCGTCAAAGAAGGCCAAGGTGACTTTATAGGCCTACAAAGTCATGGCCACAATGTTTCGGGATCCACGTCGATTACCTTGAAAAGGGACAAACGATTAATGGATAGTATTATATTAACTTATTTCGTTTCAACCATGTTTTGAAAGAAAAACTTCCGCATTTGGAGAAGAAAAAAATTCTCTTTCATCAAAACAATGCATTCGTGCACACTTGTGTCATCACCATGGCAAAATTTCATGAGTTAGGATACGAATTGCTTCCGCATCCACCATATTCTCCAGATTTAGCATTCAGCGATTATTTCCTATTTCCAAATATGAAAAAATGGCTCGGCGGAAAAAAATTTGACTCAAACGATAAAGTGACTGCTAAAACAAACGCCTGTTTTAAAGAACTGAAGAAATCGTATTTTTAGATAGGTAGTGATATAAAAGATAGAGAAGCGTTTGATTAAGTGTATCGAGCTAAAAGGAAAGCCACGTTGAAAAATAAAATAAATTCTACACGTAAAAATGTTCTTTTCTTGTCAAGGCCAGACACTTATCATTTAACCCTCGTATCAATCCAAATATCAAATGTTTTTCCAAACTGAATTTTAGATTTTTAAAATTTCTTTAAGTTGTAAAGTTTTTAAAAGAAATAAAATTTTATTCATAAAAAAAAGTTAGTCATAATAAAATATTCCATTTTCAAAATATGAAATAAAATTTTTGTGTGTGTGTGTGTTTCATGGCATTGGTGTCTACCAATTAGCCAGCATCTCTCTTTGTCCTTTTACAAACAGATTTACATTTAATTTGTCTTAAAACTACTTTATTTTCTGACAATTTAGTTTTTTCTTTTTTTTTTTTTTTTTTTTTTATATATGCATATATACATATTTATATATTTTTTTTCCTTTCCTTTTCTTTATTTATTATTTTATTTTATTTTATTTTTTTTTTATTTATTTTTTTAACTTTTTTTTTTTTTCTTAAGACTAGGTAAACTGGGTAAAAGTTCCGTTAAAGTTTTAATTTTGATTGAATTACAAATTCATAGAGCAAATGATTTACTCTAGATTCATTGAATGCAATTAGATAATTTAGATTAATTGGTTGTTCAACTAACTCCTTCAAGTTCTTAAAGAAATTTTCCCTTATATTTATTAGATAAGGGCAGACTAGAATATAGTGTTGTAAATCCCCTATTTCCCCACATTCGCATCTGTCGTGATCTTGAAGCCCAATACGTTTCTTATGCACTGGGTACATTGCATGAAAGCTTCTAATACGAGATACTATCCTTACAAAATTCTTATTACTTATTTTACTATACCAAATATTATATCCTACTTTAGGAAAATTATCTTTGAATTTTTTGCCTTTCTCTACACTCTCATAATAGACCTGCCAAGCATCTTTCATTCTTCTTTTTGCTATACTAATCAAGTCTGTATAGGGTACTTTAAAGTTTAGATATAATCCATTCAATGTAGCTTCTTTTGCCGCTTTATCAACTAGTTCGTTTTCCAATATTCCCACGTGTGCCTTAACCGAAGCAAATTTAACATGTATTTTACATCTATTTAGGTATTCGTACATATTTAATATCTGAATGATGAGATAATTGGTGGATATTTTATTACTACAATTTAATATTTTCATAAGAGCACTTTGACTATCTGAAAAAAATACAATTTTTGTGTTTTTGTCTAAATTAAAGCAGAATTTAAGTGACTCCAAAATAGCGCAGAGTTCTGTTGTGAAGATGGAGGATCCCTCGGGAAGTTTAAATTTCCTGAATAGCCGCCGGTTTTTATGATAAAAAGCACACCCTATTTTTCCGTCCATTACTGACCCGTCCGTAAAAATTTGTTCATATTTTGCCCAAGTAGTAGCTTGTTGTATTTTAAAGTCGTGTTTTGTAATTAGGTTATCTCTTTCGAAACTGTTTTCAATAATTACTTTAGGTTCAGTGTCTATAAATGCAAGATTGAGGTAAAAATATGGTGATATATCATTTGAATAGATGGTATCCTTGAACTGTGTTATCCAAGAATAACTCGTAACTAACAGCGGTAGTTTTTTAACTCTCCAGTAGTCATGTGTGAGACATGAAATTGTCAATTTGTTGATTTTATTAATTAGTCTGCTATTTTTGCCAATTAGTTTCAAAAGGAATTTATCGCTTATATATTTTCTTCGAAGATCTAGAGGTGGTTCCTTTGTTTCAGCTTCCATAATTATTACAGGAGTGGACTTCAAGAATCCCAGGCTTTGTCTTAGACATTTGTTTTTGATCAATTCCAATTTGTTCAGATGTGACTGTACTGCGGATCCGTAAAAAAATACTGGAAAAGTCCAGGATTGATAGAACAAACGATCGAAAAAACAGAATGCATATATTTGGATCCGATCCCCATTTCTTATGGCTGAAAGCTCTGATTACATTTAGTCCATTTTCAGTTCTTTTGATAAGGTAATTGATCTGGTCTTTCCAATTTAGTTTTCGGTCAAAAAGTATGCCTAAATATTTGACAGTGGTATTTAATGGAATGGATATTCCTCCTACTTTGATGTTGTTAATTGTTTGCGTTCTTTTCCTTGAAAAATTACACATTACAGTCTTTTCAGTTGATAAATTTAGACCATTATCTCTTAACCAAGAAAGGATGTTTGTGAAGCTATTATTTAGTTTTTCTGTGCAGGTATCTTGGTCTATCGTGGTTGAATAAATACAAATATCATCTGCAAACTGTAGTATATTTACATCGTCTTCTCTAAATAAATCTTCTAGATCATAAGTGAATAATATATATAAAATTGGACTTAAAATACTTCCTTGAGGTAATCCTACTTTTGCATCCCTACACGAGGATATTCCGTCAGTTGTGCGAATATATATATGCCGAGTATTGTATATATCAAATATGTTTTTGACTAGGTTATAAGGGATCCCAATTTTACACTCTTCTCTGTAAGTATGCTATAGATCACATTATCATACGCTGCTTGGACATCCAGAAAGAGGGCTGAAGTACAATAATTTTGCGTGAATCCAAGTTGAATATCTGTTACTAAATGGGATGTGACCTCTTGTGTGGAGGTACCTTTCCTGAATCCAAATTGTGTTTTTGGAAATTTTTTATTTTTGGTCAACCAAAACTCCAGTCTGTTTTTAATGACTCTTTCGTAGGTTTTGAGAACGCATGACGCCAATGCAATTGGTCTGAATGAAGATGCTGTTTGTGATGATTTTCCTGGTTTTTTAATACGGATCACTATGTATTCTTTCCATTGTTCAGGTATAGGATGTTCCCCTGAATATATTGCATTAAATATTCTGAGCAGACTTTTTTTTGCTACTTCTGGCAAATTATAAAGCATCGAATATTGTATATTATCTTTTCCAGGACAGGAATTGTTATTTTGTTTAAGTACTCTGTTTAACTCGATAAGACTAAATTCATTTAATAAAAATTTATTTTTACTATAATTTTTATTTTCATTTATTGGTTGGGGGGACAAATATGGAGCAGTTAATTTGTTCTTCTCTCTTCTAATAAATTCTTCCAACCATGGGTCTTCTAGTGTAACAGGGATGATATTTTCTTGTTTCCTATGACTAAAACTTCTTACTTTATTCCAAATACTTTTTATTGGAGTATTCTGGTTAATCGATTCACAGAAAGATCTCCAATTATCTCTTTTAGTTTGTTTGATAATTTTTTTTGCTAGAGCGTCTGTTCTCTTATACTGGATTAGATTGTTAATATTTGGGTTTTGTTTATACAATTTAAAACATTCTTTTCTTTGCTTGATAACATCATTACATTTTTCATCCCACCAAATTTTACCGCCATTTTTTTTTCCGGTTATTTTGAGGGTATTTTGGAATGGATTTTTCTAAAATTTTTTCTAAGATATTGATGAACTGAGTGTAATTTAAGTTTTTGACATTTGAGAAATATGCGACTGATTCTGTATTAAAAATTTCCCAATCAGCTTTATTAGATATCCATTTTTTATCGAAAGTTCTGGCGACAAGACTTGGAGTGATTTCACATGTCATTATGATTAGAATATGGTCCGATCCATATGTATCGGGTAGAGTATTCCATATTATTTTATCCTGCAAACAAGAGGTTGTCAGTGACAAGTCAATTGCCGAATTGTTACCCCCTGAAGGGTTTAGACGTGTAACTGAGCCGTTATTTAAAATTATTAAGTTATTATCATTTATAGCCTCTATAAGTATTTTTCCCGCAACGTTATTTTCCTGACAACCCCATGTGAGATGTTGGGCATTAAAATCACCACATATCAGCATCGGTGTCAAAAACATTCCGAAGAAAGAATTCCAAGCATAGTTAGATATCTTAGTTTGTGGTTTTATATACAGGGAAACTAGGGTTATATAAGAACTTTTATCTAGTTTAATTTTAACTGCTACATATAAAATATTATTAAAATCTTTTCCAGTGAATTCTGTAAACTGGATATTTTCCCTTATTAATATCGCCACTCCCCCTCTTCCATCTAGACGGTCTCTTCTAATAACATTGTATCCTTGAAAAGAAATGTATTGCCCTGGTTTAAACCAAGTTTCCGAGAGAGTAGCAATATCGATTTTATTCTGATGTAAAAGGATTTCTAAATTATTTTTGTTTGCAATGGCTGATCGGCAATTCCACTGACAAATATTTATTGTTCCCATTTGTGTGTATGTACGTATGTTTATGAGTAGTTGATGTGTGAGACTGTTGAGTGTTTATTTAAGTGGCTTTTTTAGTTTATCTGTGAGTTTATATGTATCTATGGATATGATTTTTGTATTATTTGATGGAATTCAGAATATACTCTATATCTTCCATGTTAATATGAAAACTATTTTTTTGTTTTAAGAAACTTAATACTTTAAAGATCAATTCAACTACGCTACTGAAGCTAAATTCTCTTCCATTTGAACTGTTTATCAAATCGTTTGTTTGGGAGGTTGTGCTATGTAAGTTCGATCTATATTTTTCATCATTTAGAATCCCACCTGTTGTCTGTGGCACGAAATGCTGGACTAGAATCTGTCTGTGTTCGATACTTGGAGAACTAGATCTTACTCTTTTAGTAGGGGATTTATTTTGGGAGGTATATGGTGAAGCTGATAAGTTTGTATTACTATTATGGAATGTCGGACGAGAATATGATGCTGGGTTTACACAATTACTTTAATTTCAGTCGCTATTTATACTATTTCTAGCCACCGAGGCGTATGATATTTGAGGAAAACACTTTTCTGCTTCCTTATATGAGATACTTTTATGGGCCATGGCTGTTTTAATGGCTTTTTGTCTAGAGAATTCACTACATTTTTTTGTCTCGTTTGTTTTGTGTGAAGTTTTGCAATAAAAGCATTCAAATTCGTTATTTTCTATACACGTTTCGTATTTGTGATCACCTTTGCACCTTAAGCAGCGTTGTTTGCTCTTACATTGTTTACTCAAGTGGCCGTAACGGAAACAATTATAACAAAGTATTACTCGTTGAACGTACGGGGTAACAGGACATTTGACATGTCCTACATATTTTGGCAAATGCTGGGCTCTAAATGTGACGATTACCAGTTTTGTTTGTATAATTTTTTTTTGATTATTCTCGGTAAAAACAGCTTTAGTAATTCTCTTAATGTTCACTACTTTAAACTGGCAATCTTCATCAAATTTTTTGATTTGATGTTTTAATCTTTCATCTGCGATATCTAATTCGATATCCCTGATAACCCCCTGTTTTAATATTGTGCTTTTTTGAATGTACACATCTAAATTCTTTTCCGCTAATGCCTTTGATAATACTCGCATATTTGCCGTATTCGCATCTTTACACACAACACTTATCCGATTACGTCCTAATGATTCTATTTGTTTAATTTTGTTATCCAATTCCGGATGATATTGATATATAATATTATTAACAGTGATTGCATTTAACTTACCTTTAAAGTCTGGTGCTATATTTTCTATAGCCACTTGAAATGGCGGGGAATCTGAATTTTCATAAGTATATTTTATTTTTACCTGTCTATCTGGGGTTATATTACTATTTTCAACCTCTATTCTCTTATTTTTTCCCGACTTTGGGACCTCATATTCCACTTTTTCTACATTCACTTTTCTCAAACCTAAAATTGCCCCTGAGGGGCTTAAATCGTCTGGAGGTTTCCCCCCGTTAAAAACGTTCATGTTTTGTTAATGGCATGGCAAAAGTTCATGAGTTAGGATACGAATTGCTTCCGCATCCACCATATTCTCCAGATTTAACATTCAGCGATTATTTCCTATTTCCAAATATGAAAAAATGGTTCGGCGGAAAAAAATTTGACTCAAACGATGAAGTGACTGCTAAAACAAACGCCTGTTTTAAAGAACTGGAGAAATCGTATTTTTAGATAGGTAGTGGTATAAAAGATAGAGAAGCTTTTGACCAAGTGTATCGAGCTAAAAGGAAACCACGTTGAAAAATAAAATAAATTCTACACGTAAAAATGTTCTTTTCTTGTCAAGGCCAAATACTTATCATTCAACCCTCGTATCAATCCAAATATCAAATGTTTTTCCAAACTGAATTTTAGATTTTTAAAATTTCTTTAAGTTGTAAAGTTTTTAAAAGAAATAAAATTTTATTCATAAAAAAAAGTTAGTCATAATAAAATATTCCATTTTCAAAATATGAAATAAAATTTTTAAATCGGTAAACAGTTTATAAATTAAAGACTTTTTTACATACTTTACTCCTAACTTTTTTAATTTATTCGCAGAACTTTTAAACAAAACAAAATAATAAAGAATTCAAAATCATTTTGGAACTAAATGTCAAGGTAATTATTATTTTTCTGTGTTTTTTTCGCCTCGTAAACTTAGCCTATTAACAGCAAGCTTGTATATATTATTTTTAATTTAAAATCTAGGACATCCAGCCGCTAGCGCCCGATTCGAACCAGCGACCTTCGGGTAACTTGTCACACGCTCAACTCACCACGCTACCGAAGCCGCCCTAATTATGTGCTAAATTACTACAACATAAAAATATTTCTGGAAATAAGTATAGTTACAACCTTAAAATCCGTACAATTGTTTTTACTGCAACGATCACGTAAAGGAAGTTTGAACGTAAAAAGAACGTAGAAAGATGGTAAGCAATTGCTGCAAGAAATAGGTATACTCTGTGATTTCTTTGAACTTAGTATATAATCGATGGAGATTAAATGAAGATGAATTGAGCATTCCGACATTAACTTTGCAGAACATTTTAGACGTCCGTAAAGACTCGAACTTCTTTAAATCTAAGGGTGAATATATCGCTTAAAGAAAAATGATTTGAATAATTATAATTATTGCCTTGATTTCTTCTTAGACAGATCCTTTCCTATCTACACACGAATTCACTTTTACCTCATCTGACTCATCAAAATTCCCTTTACTCTCTCCTTGGACCGCCCCAGTTCCCAACATAGATACCTGCTTGACAAAATATAACAAAGAATCATTTTCTTCTTCTCAAATAAAATCATTGTTCCTTCAACTAATCCACGACAAATATCAAAACCACCTTCATTACTACACTGATGGATCAAAATCAAACTTAGGAGTAGGTGCTGCGCTGGTAGCACCAAAAAATATTCATAAATACAACCTAAATAACATTTCTACAATCTACACAGCCGAATTATTGGCTATCAGAGAAGCCATCAAAATCGCATTAAAAACAAATAAAAACAGCAACATTCTCATTATAACCGACTCACTTAGCTCTCTGACATCCATCTATTCCTCGAAAACATCCATCCCGTTAGTGTTAGACATAATTAACCTCCTACATATAAGTGATATGAATGCCAAATTGGCTATAACCTCCGGTACTAACCTAAACACAATATTATCACCAACGGACTTAATAAATTTCTTCAAAAATATTTTCCAACTCTCATGGGATTTACAAGAGGAAAACAAATTATGGGAATCAAAGCCTTTAGTATATCCTCCTTTTCATCTTACAAATTTAACACGTAAAGAAAATGTCTTATGGAGAAGAGTATCCATAGGACATACAAACCTAACCCATTCATATCTACTAAAAGGAGTCGCCCCCTTCATGCCAACACTGTAATACACCCCTTACGATAAAACACATCCTTTCTCATGATTATTTCCCCCAAAGAGATAATAATAATGTACTTAGACCCTTACACCAAATAGTTGCAACAAATACAAACAATATAAAACATCTAATTGATTCCTTAAAAGAATCCGGTCTTTATTCTAAAATATAACTGCAATAGGAACTGGCGCTAAATGATCCTAGTTATCGATGCGTTTCACCTAAACATGCATACATACATCTTCTTAGACAGAGGTTTTGATAACAATAGTTTACCGTACTTTCGTCCGACACTACGAGTACTTATAAATCCGTTACATGATTAACGCAAAAAAAAACTAATATTTTTCCATTACAATCACACAAAGAGAAGTCTCAAAATACAAACAGGCCTGTTAAATGAGCTATTGTTACACAGTTAGATTAAGACAAAAAAGGCTTATTAATACAACTTGGCTCTATAAATATACACGATGGCTACTAGTGCAATGCACGCTACATGATCGAATCGACACGAAAGTGCCAGGTTCGACCCTCGGTGGCTCCAACATGATGAAGTTGGATGTATGTGGCGATAATTCTTCAAGTTGACTAAAACATTGGAGAACTTTCCCCTAGTCTTGACGATAGTAACAAAGACCACATTTTCTCAAAACCAATAAAAAACACCAAACCGTTCCTAAAAGATCATCCTGAGATCATTGTCACCCTCAATGATAAAGTCGTCATGGACATGGGAGATTACTTACTTTTAAGCCAAACATTGTTAGATGATAGTAAATACAATACCAGACTATCACGTGATCCTACTAGCACCATCAAGCAAAAGGCCAACAAAATAGTAACCAATCTCAAGAACACCAGTAAAATTGATGACGCGGTTACCATAACTTTATATATGTATAACTCCATTGCAGCCTGAATGTATACCTTATCTAAAATTCACAAACCACTTTATCTGTCAGACCAATAATATCATCCATCGATGCAGCTAATTCAAAGTTGGAAAAATTTCTCACAACAATACTTACAAATGCTTACAACATTGGTAATGATTTTTATGTATCAGACTCCTTTCAATTTGGTGAATTTATCAACGAATTTTAAGTTCCTCCTAATCATGTGCTAATCAGTCTGGATGTGGTGTCACTATTCACAAACTTACCACTGGAGTTAGCAGAAAAATGCATCCTTGAAACCTGGCCAACCATCAGCCAACACTCGTCTATTGACCAAGGCTTCTTCATCATCATCTTGAAGTTCGTCTTTGAGTCCGTTTGTTTCATTTTCAATGATATGTATTACAAACAGATCTTTGGTACACCTGTGAGGGCCAACATATTTCCCATCATTTCCAGTTACGTCATGGACAACATAATACGCAGAAGTATCAATCAACTTCAGTTCCAACCTTCTTTTATCAAAAGATATACTGATGATCTCATTATGGCAGTTCCAGCTAATCAAATCGAAGACACGTTTTCAACTTAAAACTTTCACTTTAGAAAGAGAAACAAACAACTTCATTGCCTTTTTGGACATGACGCTAATCAGAAGACCCGACAACACCGTCATTGCCAGATGGTACAGGAAACCAATGAGCAGTGGAAGATATCTTAGCTATCACTCCAATCGTCCAATGAAAATGAAAATTGGTTTGGCTCTTCCCCTCTCAACAGAGTCTACAGGCTGACACATCACTCCGAAAGATCAAATTCACTGAATGTATTGAAAACTCTTCTTATTGAGAAATCTTACCCCTCACCTCTTCTCAACAAATTAATTTCTATTAACAATGCACCCCACAATCAAAATATTATCAACATTCAGAACAGGTATGACTCTGCAAATCAAAACCACCTCGCGAATGATCTCAACAACACTGTTATACATAAGACCCTTCCCTACGTAGATAGTCTCACCCCTAAGCTCATTCAAATTTTCAAACAAGAAAACATTCATTTCTCCAGAATCATTCCACATAGATTAAAACAACTTTATACAACAGTTAAAACAGCCATTACCAAAGAACAAACTTCCAATGTTGTCTACAAAATCCCATGCAAAGACTGCACATCCTGTTACATTGGTTAAACATCCTGCAGCATAAAGGGAAGGTTAACTTTACACAGGAATGACTGTAGAAGATGTATCAAATCTTGTTCCCTTGCAGAGTATGCAATTGATAATGACCATCGTCCAGACTATGACAATGTGGAAATAGTTTACAAACAACAAAACTATTATAAAAGAAAATTTTTGTAGATGGTTTTAATTAAAGCCTGTGATAGCAAGATGAATAGAAGGACCGATGTGGAAGATCTTAGCATCATCTATTCTTACATCCTTAAACTTTCCAATGATCTATCATAAAATTAGGACATTTTACAATAATACTAAATCTTTTATTTTAGTTCTTTAATAAATAATATGCTAAAGTTTTTACACCATAACAGATACTAAAATTTTGTAATTCAAGGTCAATTTTAGTACATGTCTACCAACTGTACAATACGACTATCACTATTACTCTTATAAAACTGCCAATTGCTTATCTTTACTAACCTAAAAATTAAAACCAGGTGCTCTGTTGTCCCGGGAAAATATAGCCGGAAAATGTATTTACTACGTCGTAATTCTTTATAAAATTTATGATCCATATTCCTAGAATCATGTGAGCTTCCACTGGATAATCTCACGTTTGTAAGTCTAACTTTCTTATAGTTGTATTTTTGAAAACCGATTGTAAATAATTTTCTACTTGTTCTGAAGAAGGATTGAATATATCCGAAAGCGTTTTTGACTGCATCCTCACTAAATTATATATATATATATTTTATATATATATATACTATATATATATATATATATATATATATATATATATATATATATATATATATATATATATATATATATATAATAATATATATAAAATGCAACGTCTCTCTGTCTGTCTGTCCGTTAGTGCGCTTATCACTGGAGAACCACTTATTCGATTTACGTACTTTTTTTTAAAAACATACATATGTTCTCTGGCCAGGTCATAGGCTATATTTTATTACGATAGGTAGCATAAGGAATGAGCAGTGACGTAAAATAGTGAATGAAGTCGGAAAAAAATTTGCCGCTAGCGCGTTCCCTTGCCATACACAGCCTAAACCATTAAATATGGAACAATATTAAGTAGCAGAGAATATCTATAATCTATAATCTATAATATATATATAAAATGCAATATCTCTCTGTCTGTCTGTCTGTCCATTAGTGCGATTATCAAACGAGAACCACTTATCCGATTTACCTGTCTTTTTTTAAATTCATTCATTCCAGGTTATATAATAATAATAATAATCTATATCTATAATATATATAAAAAATGCAACTATGACAGACTCTGTCTGTCTGTCTGTCTATCTGTTAGTGCGCTTATCCCTCGAGAACCACTTATCCGATTTACGTGATTTTTTAAATTCATACATATGTTCTCTGACCAGGTTATATATATATATATATATATATATATATATATATATATATATATATATATATATATATATATATATTTTTTTACATCTATAATATATATAAAATGCAACGTATTTCTGTCTGTCTGTCTGTCTGTCCATTAGTGAGCTTATCACTGGAGAACCACTTATCCGATTTTCGTACTTTTTTTTTTTAAAAATACATGTGTTCTCCGGCCAGGTTATATTTTATTACGATAGGTAGCATAAGGAATGAGCAGTGACGATAATAGTGAATGAAGTCGGAAAAAAGTTTGCCGCTAGCGCGTTCTCTTGTAATACACAATCTAAACCATTAAATATGGAACAATATTATGCAGCAGAGAATATCTATAATCTATAATATACATAAAATGCAACGTCTCTCTGTCTATCTGTCCATTAGTGCATTTATCACGCGAGAACCACTTATCCGATTTACGTGGCTTTTTTTTAAATTCATACATATATTCTTTGGCCAGGTTATATAACAATAATAATCTATATCTATAATATATATAAAATGCAACGTCTCCCTGTCCGTCTCTCTGTCCGTCCGTCCGTCCGTTAGTGCTCTTATCACTGGCGAGCCACTAATCCGATTTACGTCCCTTTTTTTTTAAAAACATTCGTATGTTCTCTGGCCAGGTTATAGACTATATTTTATTACGTTAGGTAACATGAGGAATAAGCGGTGACGATAATAGTGAATCAAATCGGAAAAAAGTTTACCGCTAGCGCGTTCTCTTGCAATACACTGCCTAAACCACTAAATATGGAACAATATCATGCAGCAAAGGATATCTATAATATATATAAAATGCAACGTCTCTCTGTCTGTTTGTCCGTTTGTGCGCTTATCACTGGAGAACCACTTATCCGATTTACGTGCTTTTTTTTAAACATACGTATGTTCTCTGGCCAGGTTATAGGATATATTTTATTATGTTAGGTGACATAAGGAATAAGCAGTGACGATAATAGTGAATCAAGTCGGAGAAAGGTTTGCTGCTAGCGTGTTCTCTTGCAATACACTGCCTAAAGCGTTAAATATGTAGCAATATCATGTAGCAAAGAATATAATATATATAAAATGCAACGTCTCTCTGTCTGTCTGTCTGTCCATTAGTGCGCTTATCACTCGAGAACCACTTATCCGATTTACGTGTTTTTATAAAATTTATATATATGTTCTATATAATTCGATATAAGCCTAGATAATCGAAGATAAGGAGAAATAATGGGAAATAAGTCGAGATAAACCTCGATAATGGGAGATAAGGTGAGATAATGGGAGATAAGTATAACTAATGGGAGATAAGGAGAAATAATGGGAGATAAGCAGAGATAAGTCTAGATAGTGGGAGTTATGGTGAGATAATGGGAGATAAGGAGAAATAATGGGAGATAAGGGGAAATATTGCGAGATAAGTCGAGATAAGCCTAGATAATAGGAAATAAGGTGAGATAATGGGAGATAAGGAGAAATATTGGGATATATTTTATTACGTTGGGTAACATAAGGAATAAGCAGTGACGATAGTAGTGAATCAAGTCCACGCGAGCGGAGCCGCGGGCCCTGCTAGTATATATATATATATATATATATATATATATATATATATATATATATATATATATATATATATATATATATATATATATATATATATATATATATATATATATATATATATATATATACCGGGTGTCCCATTTAACTTGAAGAATACAAATAACTCTAGAAATAAGCTTTGTCAAAAAAAATATGTCAAACAAAAGTTGCAGGTTTTAAAGAGGGCCATACAATGGCTGTAAGAAATTCGACCTTAAGTGTCGTTTTCAAAGTCAAATCAAAGTCAAGCGAATTTTTTTAATAGAAATCAATATATTTTTTCACAGATTCATATTCTACATAAAAAAATAAGAAAATTTTATTGAAAGCACTTTTTTTTGAAAATGTCAATTTTTTATGTTACTCAACAAAAAAAAGAGAATTTATAAACTTCAAGAATTTATAACACAAAAACCATCAACTTTTCAGAAAAAATGCAAGAGGCAAAATATGCTTCAATTTAAGCAAGAATCTTTTATAAAAAAAAAAAATTGATGCACTTTTTAATCCTACTTTTGTATTATTATGAGAAAAAAATTGCTTAAAAATGTATCAAAAAAAAAAAAGAGAAATTCTTTTATTATTTTTTTATGATATTTAATGAAAAAAGAAGGTAAATTTCAGTTGCCCTAAAAATATTAATTTGCTAGTTAATTATGTTTAGAAACTATCCTTTTCTTTTTTGCTGAGTACCATAAAAAATTGACATTTTCAAGAAAAGTGTTTCCAACTTATTTTTTCATGTAGAAAACAAATCTGTAAAAAATATGTTGGCTTGTATTTAAAAAATTAAGTTGACGACCTTGATTTTACCATGAAAACGCCCCTCAAGGTCAAATTTCTTAATACCATTGTATGTCCCCCTTTGAACCTACCCTGCACTTAAAACATTTTTTTCGACGAAGCTTATTTTTCGAGTTATTCGTATTTTTCAAATTAAATGGGAGACCCGGTATATAATATATATATATATATATATATATATATATATATATATATATATATATATATATATATATATATGTATATATATACATAGATACAAATGACGTTGGTTAGGTAATTTCTACAAAATGACGGGAAATGTTGATAAGCAGGATGACTATTGGTAAGCATGATTCTTGTAACGGTTGGGTTCAAAGTTTCAACCGGATGCATTGCGCAGTTGTTTGTTAGCAGCTATCGTAAATGATCGGTGTTACAGGTTTCGTAGAAATGAATAAAACCGAATACCGTGCAATGATAAAGCATTTTATTAAAAAAAATAAATAAATAACTGCGGCCCAGATAAAAACTGAAGTAAAGAAAGTTTACGAGGTATCTGCACCAACACTCATATTGATACTGGATAAAAGAATTTAAACGTGGTTTGCCCGAGGTTGCTGTGATGGTAGGCATCTCATAAGAACGGGTTCATAATATCCTGCTTGAAATAAAAAAGCTGAGTGCACAATAAGTTGCTGCATTTGTTGTCCAAGCCAAAACCAAACCAAACCAAAGAAGCACACACTGTTTGAAAAAAAGGCGACATAGTCCGAAGAACTTCTGGCATCGCTTTGTAACTGTAGATGAAACATGGATCCACCATTACATACATCCCAGAGACCAAGTGACAGTCAAAACGGGGGGTTAATGAAGGTAAAAGTATACCGAAAGAAGTGGAAGTAATTTTATTGGCGGCAAAAGTGATGGCAGCTGTATTTTGGGACTCACAGGGTATCATCACAACAAAACAGTGACTGGTTATCATTACGCAATATTATTGGACCACCTGCATAGTGAATTACAGTAAAAGCGACCAATATTAGCGCTCCTTCACCAGGACAATGCAGCTCTCACACATCGGACGTTACAATGACAAAATTACATAAGCTGGGCTCTGAAATAGTTGCACACCCACTCTATTCCCTAGATTTGACCGCAAGTGACTTTTTCTTATTGTTTTCTAACCTTGAAAATTGCCATAACGAGAAGAAATTTTCGTCGAATGGAGAATTATCTATGCTCTCTGGCCAAATATATCAAGCTTAATGGAAATTATGTTGGGAAATAAATTTTTGTTTTTGAAAAAAAAAATGTTATTTAACTGTGTTTTTTACAAGACTTTTGTCACAAATAAAAAACATTGCTAACCCTAAAAAATTTCCGAAAATATATATAATATATGAAAAGGAGAAAATATGGCAAAACACAAAAATACCTGCAATTGACATTGACAAGACAAAGGACTTTTTCACAAAAGCCTTTGTTTTTTTTTGGAAATAAATTCGTTTCACAAAGGCAAAATAACACATTTTCCATTTTTGGGTCCAAATATATCCTTACTCCTATAAAAATGGTATTAAACCGGCTTTCCACGGAGTGCTTTGAACAATTTATTTTTCATTAATTTTCAACGAACGTTTTTACTTTACACAGTTCCGATTTTGATCTTTTATTTTTAAATGTTTATTTTAATATATTATTATTTTAAATCAGAAATATTTTATTGGGGGGACATAAATATTTATATTGTTTAAACAATAATAATAAATCATTTTCTTTACGATATTTATTAAAAAGTAATTTTTAGTGTTCCGTACGGAACACTTATAAGATCACTTCGGTGTCTGTCTGTCCGTCTGTCTGTCTGTCCGTCTGTCACACCCGATTTTCTCCGAAACTATTTGTCATAGAAAGTTTGGTATTAATATAGGAATTGATGGCCTCATCAGAGCCATGTAGTTTTGAAAGATAAATTTTGACTTAAGGGGTTAGTTTTGGGGGTGAAATCAGAAATGAAAAAAAAAAATTTTACTAGGTAATCGAGTGTGGTGTCAAATGAAAGCTTGTGAAAACACGAGTAAAAAATATATATATAATGTAATACTTGCACGCACTTTTCTTTGTATTATTTTTAAAAAATCGCGAAAAATCGCTGTCCACCCGCCTTATCTCGAAAAGTACTTATCAAAAAATATTGAAAAAATTCTGGAATATTCTCCAGATTGAACGAAAATTATCACGAGTGCATTACCTGTAATAATTATCTGGTATATAAAAAAACAGAAATTTCAAGGTCAACAATTTTCAGTAAAGAGTGGAAATAAACTTTGTTGAAAACTCATTTGGGGTGTGTTTTGTGAAGTCACTGATCATTTTATACTTCCATTACAATATTTTTTATTTTAAAAGCAATCAACGTACGGAACGCTAATTGCGCAAGTTCAACTTGCACTTGACCGGTTATTTTTTATTGAAACTGTAGTATAAGAAATAGTTTTTAGGCAAAAATTTCTAGTAAAAATTCAAATTTTACAACATAAAAATGAGGTATAAAGAGAGTCAAGAAATATGTATACATTATGTGTATATATTATATGTATATATATTTGTTACTACTATGTCGTTACTTCGCTGAGTTTTAGGAACACGCATAATATTTTCAACTGCAAATGATTTCAGTTTTGAAGCTCATGTTACCCTGAGCAATATTTATTGCATTCAGAGACTTTTTTTCCGGCGATGACTGGTTTTAGTCAAAATATTTTAAAAATGTTTTAATTTCTCTTATTTGTAATTTTCTGTTAGAAAACACGAGGTCGTTCCAAAAGTTCTCGACTTACCAGAAAAAACGAAAGATTAAAGAGTTTTTTTTTTATTTTTCTACATAGTAATCTTGCAAATTAATACATTTAGTCCACAACAACTTTTTATTACCCTCATTATAACAAGATTTATCTAATTCTGCAAAATAAGCGTTCGCCTCAACTATAACTTCATTATTTGAAGTAAATCTTCCTCCAGCCAGCTATTTTTTCAAGTTTGGACACAAGAAGTAACAGCTGGGAGCCAAATCTGGCACATTATCGTGAAGAAAAAGCACTTTCTTTTTTTGCCTGAATAGCAGCCTTCAATTGGTCCAGTCTTCTCCTTCTTCTTGATGTGCCACGTCCGGTATGGACGTAGGCGACCTTCTCGCCTTTGCCTGTGGTTGGTGCCTTTTTAAGTATTTCCACAGACAAAGGAGATCTACAGTTTAATGCCAGTTCTGAACAGACAAAATGAGAGGGCTTTACTAGGCATGATACTACGAGTGGTTTGCTATTACCTTCCCGAGAGAGGCGACCGTCACGTTGTAAATTTTATATTATTATTTATTTATCTTTTTTATTATTATTATTTCTCGAGCCGAGATATGAACTCGGGTAGCTGGCGTAGGAAACAAGCACCTTAACCACTACGCTATAGCCGCCTCTAATTGATCGAGTAGCGATGATGGTGATGGTTCTACCTTTCTCTAGATAATCTATGAGAACCATGAGAATTCCAAGAAAATGTAGCCATGACTTTTCCTTAAATTGAAACCGTGAAAGGCCCACTTTCACCTGTTCCACTGCTTCTTCATCTCTGGCGTGTAATGGTGAATCCATGTTTTTTTCTACGTACAAAAAATTTACTGAAATTATGTTTAAACAAGTCTCAACACTTTTGGGAAATATTCATTTCCAAAACATCATATAACATGTGGTAGGCGTGGCCTATCGAGATGTTTACAATATCAGCCTACCTTCAGTCACTGAGCAAGTTATTGGAATTTTTGCGCCGTCTTGTCGGTCGTAGAGGTTTTCGGGCGTCCTGAGCGTTTGTCATCTTGAATGGACGATCACGTTTAAACTCAGCAATCCACTCTTTAATAGTCGAAAACAAAGCGAAAGAATCATTTAATGTGTCTTTTAACCCTTTTTCAATGTTCGTAAGCGTAAAACCTTTTAAAACGAAGTATTTTATAACAGTTCGTACTTCAATTTTATCTATTTTTTAGAAAACATTAAAACTTGTTTGTGTAAATGACAAGAAGACAACTAAACACACTGATCTGAAACTTCAAAGCACGCCATCTAATAGATAATACTTAACAAATATTTTGGTCATCTTTGCTCCATATCTGTGTCAGATCGAGAACTTTTAGAACGAACCCCGTACAACAAAATTTGTGCGTAAATTTATAAATCAGATAGAATGTAAGATCATTCTATTTTATTTTATTTTATTTATTTATTTTAACGGACAAGCCAATTACAATAGTAATATAAAAACAAAATAATGTTAAAAAACACAATGCACATATACAATTCATAACGTGAAAAAGGAGAAAAAAAAAACAAACATTACAACAGTTTAACACCTCAGATCCCGATCGCGCTTACAAGCGTTTTAAATTCGCTAACACTACAACTGAAGGGATCAAGGCTCTATGTCTTAAATAATAGGCACATTCTCGTGAGAGGACTGTAATAGCCATAATTAGCACTGTGAAACGGAATACTGAGCAGTACACTGCCAGGACTCCTATGAATAATATTAAGTTGGACGCTCTCCACAAGTGGTGGACAGAAAACAAAGCCATTCAGGAGTTTATATAGGAATAAAACATTTGCAAGATCCCTACGCTTCTCCAAAGTAGCCACACCAAAAGTGTTCATAATCACCCCATAGTCAATATGAAAACTTTAAAAGCTAAAGTTCGTAGAAATCTACGCTGCACTGACTCAATCTCAGCAATATGGCACTGGTAAGATGGTGACCACACTACCGAAGCATACTCCAAACCAGAGCGGACCATTGAAAAATACAACACTCTAAACGTGCTAGCCGACAATTGCTTACTATATCTAGTAACAAAACCAAGATTTCTGAGACCCAGTCTCAGAATATTATTAATATGGCCACGAAAATTAAGTTGACTGTCCAAAAGCACACCCAAATCACGAATCTCCGACACCGACTCAAGCAGGGCGCCCTTTAAATTATACCAATGACGCTCAATATTCCGCTTCCTACCAAAGGAAATGCAGAAACACTTTTTAACATTTAGACTTAGGCCATTTCTTTCTGACCAGTGATAGAGTTGATTCAAATCTTCCTACAGACGCGTAACATCGTTTACACTTTCTATTTCTCTGTACAATTTGAGGTCATCCGCAAATAAAAGATATTCAGAATGGTTGAACCTCTCACCAATATCATTAATGAACAAATTAAAAAGGAGAGGCCTACAGTGTGAACCCTGCGGGACACCTGAACATACCGATATGTTTCTTGAAATATGATTTAATATACGTATATACTGGCTACGTTCAGTCAAAAAACTCTTGATCCACCTAGTCACTCTCGTGCCGAATCCCAGGGCTCGAAGCTTTCCCACCAAAAGTTCATGATTAACTCTGTCAAACGCCTTCGAGAAATCAGTGTATACAGCATCAACCTGCATACCTCTCCCAAACGCGCCCAACAGATACTGCTCGTAGCTTAGTAAGTTTGTAACTGTGGATCTTGCTCGAGAAAAGCCGGGCTGCTCGTATCTCACAAAGTTCCTACAAATCCATGAAAGTTGATCCGCGACAAGCTTATCAAAGAGCTTCGGTATAGCCGACTGGATACAAATACCCCCATAATTGGTTATGTCCCACGATTCCCCGATTTATAAATGGGTTTCAAAAAGCTAGTCTTCCAATATTGCGGAAAAACGCAGGAGTCCAACGACAAACAGAAGATACAGTGTAGTGGTCTGCTCAGGGAAAACACACATTGTCTCAGGAATGCGGATGGAATCCCATCTTGGCCATGAAAAACTCATCTTAAACTGATTAATGCCTTCAAATACTTCGGCCAATGAGACCCTCACAACGTTCACGTCCAGTGCTTTAACAATATTACAGGCTGAAAAGTCACAGTTCTCTCTCACATAACTATCCGAAAAATGTCGCGCGAACAAATCCACGATGCCATTGCCATCATTAGCAAATGTGGGTAAGAAGTAGACCTTCTGGAATTGTTAACGTGTCTCCTTAAAAAAAACGCAGGGTTGACTCTTAAGTCATTGTCAACTCTAGACAAATATTCTTTATAGCAAGCTGATTGAAGACGTTTACATCTATCACACAATAAAGAAAACCTTTGTATGAGGTGAATAAACCGTTTTGTTTATACTTTTTTGTGCGCAAATTTCTTTTGCATAACCAGTGTTTGTAAGTCTGGCGAATTTTCTAATCCATAGTGGTTACCCATCTCTTCCCATACATCGTTATTCTTATCTTCTCTTATCTCCTCATATGTGTCATTAGTCGTCTCTAACATAGGCTGTCTGAAAAGTTCTCGACCTAACAATGAAAGGAATTTCTTTTTGAAGTTTGATGTTTTACTTTCTGATCTTCTGAAACTTCAATACATTTATTCCAACGTTTTTCCCATAATTCAATACCATCATTAAAGTGTGATTCGGAAGGTCTGCAAAATATCCATCCACGGCTGCAATAGCTTTGTCATTTGTTGTAAAACGCTTTCCAGCCAGAAGTTTTTTCAAGTTTTAAAAGAGATGATAGTCAG
This sequence comes from Pachyrhynchus sulphureomaculatus, assembly GCA_019049505.1. Taxonomy (NCBI): domain Eukaryota; kingdom Metazoa; phylum Arthropoda; class Insecta; order Coleoptera; family Curculionidae; genus Pachyrhynchus; species Pachyrhynchus sulphureomaculatus. Next base: position 95,610,526 of record CM032456.1, read on the forward strand.
AAAGAGCCAAATTTAGTGAATACTCTGGATGTTCCAGCAATTCGTACTTTACTTCGTTACCACCGTTAAAGCACTTGTGAAAACACGTGTATGGTCTTGATGAAAAATGATTCTTTTCTTCTTTAAAGCAGATCTTTTCTCAGGAATTTTACATCCAACTGATCCAAAAGGTTATAATAATATTCAGAGTTAATTGTTTTACCTTTCTGAAGATAATCGAGTAACAAGACACCTTTGTAACCCCAAAAAACTATTGTCATAACATTATCTGATGATTGAACCGTCTTTACCTTCTTTGGTGCACTTCCACCAGTTTCAATCCATTGTTTCGACTATTCTTTTCGCTCTAATGTATAGTGATGAATACAACTTTCATCAACAGTTATGAAACGACGCTTGAAATCCATTTTATTTTGCTTAAAACGATCCAAATACGGTTGAGAAATACGCATTGAAATGCATTTTTGGTCAATTGTCAGTAAATGCGGCACCCAGCTAGCACAAAGCTTTTTCATATGTAATTCTTCATGCAAAATATATACAAATCGTTCCTTTGAAATGCCTATAGCCTCAGCTATTTCACGCACTTTTACTCGTCGTGAATGATTTGTGGTCTAGCAGTTTTTGGACGACCTTCACGTGTCATCTTCGAGGCTTGTACGACTAGATTTAAAAAGAGCAGCCCATTTTTTCACAGTGGAAAGTAAAGGTGATGCAACCTTATGAACTTTTAATAATTTCAAATAAATTTCTGAAACCATCCAAAACAAAGAGATTTAATCACTGCACGATATTCAATTTTTTTCATTTTAAAAAAATGACACATCAATATTAAACAGCTGCTACTACTCGAATTAATTGACAGATCGAGATAAAATTTTACATGTTTTTATAAAAGGATGGAGTTTCCAATACAATTATGGTTTCGTAATTTCTAACGCCATCTATGTGTCAGGCCGAGAACTTTTCAGACAGCCTAGGTACTACATATACAGATGTTTGCCTTATTCGATTATGAACAAATTTCGTACTTTAAAACTCGTACTTTATCCTGATGGAAATCAGCTTGGAAATTTTTGGGTACATTTTCCCGACAGTGTCAAAATTCGTACTCGTACAATTAATTTTTATTATAAGATAATCAATGGCAACTTTCCAATAATATTTACATAAACAGTAACACTCAGTAACTCATAATTTTCATTAAAAATCTCTTTACATATAAATCCTGTGGACATAAATAGGTCAATATTTTTTTCATAACATAGTCGAAAATTTTTCCTAAATTTTTATCTTGTTACAAGTACTCTAGAATTCTGTAATTTTTTTTAGAGTAACTTTATCAGACGTTCGTATTATGGAATAAAATCCACTCGAAAAATTTATTTAAGTCTTACCCTTTTCGAAAATATAAAAGCTCACAACCATACCGATTGAATAAAAATAAGAAAATCCCTTTTTTGCTGGACGCTTATTTCTTTTTATATGAAAAGAATTTATTTTTTATGAGTTGATATAGCTGAGGACCCGATTTACCAAAATAAAATTGAACAATAAAAATATTACAATCAAGAAAGTTTTTTTAATTCTGTACAAACTTTTATAATATCTTGAAGGATTCAACATTATTAGCGATCATCATATGGCTTTCGTAAAAATAGATCAACAGGAGATCTTCTGACTTATGTGACACACGTTTGGAACAACACAATTGAACACTTTGAAAAATCTCGAGCGGTTGCTGTTGCCATATCCAAGGCATTCGACCGTGTTTGGCACGATGGGCTGTTGGCTAAGCTACGCTCTTATGGTATGTCTGAAAAGTTCTGTTTATGGCTCTCATGTTTCCTCAGGGAGCGTTCTTTACGAGTGGCAGTCGGATTTCTTTCTAACACCTTCACTATCAACGCCGGTGTACCTCAAGGCTCCATCCTGTCTCCTACTCTTTTTCTCATTTACATTAACGATCTGCTGGAAAAGACCGAGAATCCAAACTACAGCTTTGCAGATGACAGTACGCTTATCTCTTCATTCACTTTGAACGCTTGGACATCGGCTACTCAGACGAATATCCGCAGTGGAATTTAACGCTACAAAAACCCAGACGACAGTTTTTTCTAAAAAAGTTAACGTTGCTGAACCCGACATAGTTATGTCGGGGCACTCCATTCCTCTAACATCGTCACACAATTTGTTGGGCGTTAATTTGGGAGCAAATATGTCCTGACATGAATATGTTGCAGGCATAGCAAAGAGAGCTTCTCAAAAGTTGGGAATAATATTTCGAACCAGAAAGCTTTGCACTCAACAACAACTGTTAATTCTTTACAAAGCTCAAATTCGACCAACTATGGAATACTGCTCCCATGTTTGGGGCTCCCCTCCCAAACATACACTGCATTTGTTGGATTCTGTTCAGAGAAGAGCTGTTCGTCGGATTGGAGATCCGGAACTGACCGGCGGCCTTGATTCGCTGGAACATTGAAGAACGGTTGGCGACTTGAGCCTATTCTACAAGTATTTTCATGGAAAGTGTTCGAAGGATGTGGCCCGCTTAATTTTTCCCAGAGCGGTGCATGTTTTTTTTTTTTTTTTTTTTTTTTTTTTTTATGGGTCTAGCACACGTGCTGCAGGGAAGTCCCTAAAGCGCTCCAGAAGCGGCACGAGTGCGGAAAAAAGCGATTCACGTTGTTCTTGAATCGCTGTAAATTGTACTCGGTGGGAAACACAGCGCTGGGCAAATTATTCCAAAGGGATGACGTTCTCCATATAAAAGATTGCTTGAAAAGCGTTGTACGCGGAGTAACAAGCTGAACCTCATATGGATGCGAAGCACCAGCGCGACGTGTATTTCTAACATGCACCGCTTTGGGAGGAATTAAGCGGGCTACATCCTTCGAACACTTTCCATGAAAATACTTGTAGAATAGACTCAAGTCGCCAACCGTTCTTCGATGTTCCAGCGAATCAAGGCCGCCTGTCAATTCAGGGGCCCCAATCAGACGTACCGCTCTTCTCTGAACAGAATCCAACAAATGCAGTGTATGTTTGGGAGCGGAGCCCCAAACGTGGGAGCAGTATTCCATAGTTGGTCGAATTTGGGCTTTGTAAAGAATTAACAGTTGTTGTGGGGTGTAAAGCTTTCTGGTTCTAAATAATATTCCCAACTTTTGAGAAGCTCTCCTTGCTATGCCTGCAACATGTTCATGCCAGACATATTTGCTCCCAAACTGACCCCCAACAAATTGAGCGACGATGCTAGGGGAATGGAGTGCCCCGACATAACTATGTCGGGGTCAGCAACGTTAACTTTTTTAGAAAAAACTGCCGCTTGGGTTTTTGTAGAGTTAAATTCCACTTGGTTACTGTCACCCCAAGATAGAATTTCTTCCAGGTCTTTGTTAAGTTGAACGACCTCCTGCTGTCTGCGGATATTCGCCTGAGCAGCCGATGTCCGAGCGTTCAAGGTGAATGAAGAGACAAGCGTACTGTCATCTGCAAAGCTATAGATTGGATTCCCGGTCTTTTCCAGCAGATCGTTAATGTAAATGAGAAAGAGGGTAGGAGACAGTATGGAGCCCTGGGGCACACCGGCGTTGATAGTAAGGGTGTTAGAAAGAAATCCGTCGACTGCCACTCGTAAAGAACGCTCTCTGAGGAAACATGAGAGCCACAAACAGAACCTTTCAGACATACCATAAGAGCGTTAGAAGTACACGTCACGCTAATACTTCACATCCGTATGAGGTTCAGGTTGTTACTCCTCGTACAACGCTTTTCAAGCAGTCTTTTATATGGAGAACATCATCCCTTTGCCCAGGACTGTGTTTCCCACCGAGTACAATTTACAGCGATTCAAGAACAACGTGAATCGCTTTTTCCGCACACGTGTAGCTCCTGTAGTGCTTTAGGGACTTCTTCCCTGCAGCACGTATGCTAGACCCATAAAAAAAAACAAGAGATGGCCAAGTGTAACAATTTGGGAGAATATAGGGAAGAGTCATGTAGTCCCCCCCCCGTCCCATAGTATGCAACTGCAATGCAGCTCATTAGCATTGCAGTTGCATATCTGCACACTCACGAATCAATTATAAAACACTGAAAATACCTTTCTAAGTATGTACGATTTTATCATAGTATCGAATGTCGCCTTTAAAATTTTGTATGGGCCCGTAATTAAAAATTCACACATAGCAATAGTGCACATCTGCAAAATACTTCAAAAACAATGCGTTATAAAAGGATATTAAATACGTGCAACTTATCACGTGAACAAGTTAGGCTAATGAACTATTACGGTGCGGATTTGAAAAATGATTGTAATACTGTGATTACAATAGAGTTACTGTTAAAACTGTGTACACTTTAGGCGTTGCAGTTTTTTTTATTATTTTTACGTTAGGCTGGTCAGCTATCTCAAATAGTCATTTAATTACACCATCAACTAAAGGACAATACCCAGCCGTAGACTGAAATCGTACCGGTGACCGTTCCGTTATTAGGTAGACTACGAATCCACCAATCCACCGAGCTCAGCACAATTTCTTTATCATTGGTTTAACACTACGGATATTAACTAACTATTAGCTCTGTCACGCATCTGGAGAACTGAGCTCCATAATATCAACCGCCAGCCTTTTATTTGGATTTCTTTTAATACCTGCCATTATTAATTGTCTTTATTAGTTTCATCATTCGCTTTAATTCGTTAATACTCTTTGATTCTTACAAACCTAGGAATATTCACTAAGGAAAACGAGGCAAAAATACGCAGTCTATCCAAAAGTTCCCAGACTACCTTAATAAAAAAAATAGAAAAATTAAAAGTGAAAATTTTAATATTTCAAATGTTCTACATAGTCCCCTTCGAGCTCAATGCAACGTTCATTACGTTCATACAACCATATGAAACTGTTAAGAAAATCTTTTTTTAAATCATGTTTGGCTCGCGCGTCACAACGGCTATATCGTGACCCTTCATGTGGAGCTTAATTTTTGGGAATAAATAAGGTCACTACGGTCTAAATCAGATGCGTAAGGAGGGTGGTGGAGTACGGACACTTGTTTTCCCGCTAAAAGCTACACCAAAATCCCAGCCGTGTGAGCGGGCGCGTTGTCATGAAAGTAAGGAAATATCCTTGGCGTTCTCATTGCCAATGATTATTTTCTGCAGGAAAGAATCGTTCGCATTTTTCATTTCGATGAAGTTTCAGCTGGCGTCCACCCGTTGCTATGTTTATTCGAGTGTCGGGCAGGAACACTTGAATCAAAGACGTTAAGCTTTTCTACCATCAACCTACTTGAAAGTGACGGTCAGTTTGCAGAAGATGACGAATTTTCACAACGCTTGCGTCGGCCGAACTTGGGCTGAGACGCCCTGACCTTGCATCATCCTCTAGTGACGTTATAAACAATCGTCATCGTAAGATTCATATGTCTCCGTAGCTGTTTTACCCAGTTTCACATGAAATTTGATCACTGCTCGCTGCTCCATCACTCTTCTGTGACAAAACGACTACGGCAAATACAGCTCGCACTTCTACTACTCAGCACTGACTGATTACAATAACCAGCCGAATACAGATATGCTATTTACAGATGTGAGTTCAAGTTTTTACTGTTGTTTACGAGATGGCGCTGCTTAAATGTCACAGAAAAACTCCGTGCATGAATTTGTTGGACAAACGATTTTTTTTTATTGTTCACCTCCCCGCCTGAGAAGGGATTTTACCCTTATTTTATATCCTACAACGTCAACATTGTCCAAGTGTCAAAATATACTTTTTTATATTTCACAACACCTTTTAGCCAACACGGTAGGACTGCCACGGACGTTATTGCTTTTCTGCAAACAACTACTACCTATGTACGTGGCCAGGCCAAATATCTATAATATATATAAAATGCAACGTCTCTCTGTCTGTCTGTCCGTTAGTCCGCTTATCACTGGAGAACCACTTGTCCAATTTACGTACTTTTTTTTAAAAAACATATATATATGTTCTCTGGCCAGGTTATAGGCTATATTTTATTACGATAGGTAGCATAAGGAATGAGCAGTGACGATAATAGTGAATGAAGTCGGAAAAAAGTTTGCCGCTAGCGCGTTCCCTTGCAATAGACAGCCTACACCATTAAATATGAAACAGTATTATGTAGCAGAGAATATCTATAATCTATAATCTATAATATATATAAAATGCAATGTCTCTCTGTCTATCTGTCTGTCCATTAGTGGGTTTATCACGCGAGAACCACTTATCCGATTTACGTATTCTTTTTTTAAATTCATACATATATTCTTCAGCCAGGTTATATAATAATAAGAATATCTGTAATATATATAAAATGCAACGTCTCTCTGTCTGTCCGTTGGTTGGTGCGCTTATCACTGGCGAACCACTTATCCGATTTACGTACTTTTTTTTAAAAACATACATGTCCTCTGGCCAGGTTATCTATCTATAATATATATAAAATGCAACGTCTCTCTGTCTGTCTGTCCGTTAGTACATTACATGCTTTTTTTTTAAAAACATACATATGTTCTCTGGCCAAGTTATAGGATATATTTTATTATATTAGGTAACATAAGGAATAAGCAGTGGGACAGTAAATCAAGTCCACGCGAGCGGAGTCGCGCGCACGGCTAGTACTTAAATACATTAATAAATAAAGTATACCGACCTGCCGGGATTGGAGCCCGAGACCTTCTGCACCGGAAGTGAGTTCTTACGCCACAAAGCCACGGGCCGCCAGAAAAGAATTATACATTTCTAACCATTCGGAGTCATATTTTTGATTGAAGTAACTGGAGAATAAGGAACCACTTCATATGTTCTTTTTTGAACTCAGCATTTCTAGAACTTCCAGTAAAACATAGGGATATAGCAACAGATAAAGACGTGATTGAGCAAAGTAGATTTAATTAGTACGAGGTATTATATCTTCTATTTTATAGATAAGCAACTTGCTTTTTATCGATTAGGTCCTAGTTCCCGCTTTTGATATTCCTTTTGTAACTTTCCCCTCATATATTCCAGATCATCTTTATCGCTTGCTACAGAAATATGTTCCTTCATTTTCTTTGCCATAAGTTTAAAGGATGTTTGTTTTAAAGAGCGTAAGTGATACACAACGTCCTTTTTTAAACCTGTGTGATATTCTGTAGGACTTTCACCACTACTTAGCAAGAACCGTGTCACAGATCTTTTTAAAATCCATAAACATCAAGTGAATGTTTTGCTTTATGTATGACTATTTTTTCTATTAGTCGTTTTAAATAAAATACGTCGTCTATTCATTATCGCCCGGCTCGGAATCCGAATTATTCTTTTTTCTCTAACTCTTGGTATTCAATTTTAACTGAGTTTCTAAGAATTTCTTCAAATATTCGGCTGGATATCGTATTACATTAACCATTATGGGAAATATTTACTTATTTAATTTCTAAAGTCAATGTCTTTTATATTTGTAAATTAGTTATTCATCAGTTGATTAACGTAAAGCACTTTGAATTTTCCCATGTAACTCGAAAATTTAATATATAAAATTGAGTTATTTTTAGGGATTTTTTTTGAATAAATTGATTACAACCTAATTTAATTTTATACTTTGCCTCTAAAAATAGGATAAAAGTAGAGTGAGTGATTGAATTAATTTTGAGAGTGTATTTATACCTTTGTAAAAAAATGTGTAGGTTAAAGTGACTGAACCATTTTTTTTGAAAAGGCTTTTTAAATATTAAAAACCCATATTATATATATATATATATATATATATATATATATATATATATATATATATATATAAGCTTCTAGCGCTGACGGAATACCTGCCATAGTTCTCAAAAACTATGCGAGGGAACTGACATCAGTTTTCTCTAGACTTTTCAAGCTATCCTACAGAAAGGGAGTATTTCCTTCCTGCTGCAAATGTGCCACAGTTCAGCCGATACCTAAAAAAGACAAGAAGACCTTGCCAAATAACTACCGACTGGTCGCACTGCTTTCAAAAATATCGAAAGTCATGGAAAAGGCTATCAATCAGCATCTTCTAAAATATTTTTAAGGATTCAACATTATTAGCAATTAGGCTTTCGTAAACATAGATCAACAGGAGATCTTCTGACTTATGTAACACATGTTTGGAAAAACCTAATTGAACACTTTGGAGAATCTCGAGGGTTGCCCTTGACATATCCAAGACATTCGACCGTGTTTAGCACGATGGACTGTTAGCTAAGCTACGCCCTTATGGTATGTCTGACAAGTTCTGTTTGTAGCTCTCATGTTTCCTCGGAGAGCGTTCTTTACGAGTGGCAGTCGACGGATTTCTTTCGAACACCTTCACTACCAACACCGGTGTGCCCCCAAGGCTCCATATTATCTCTTACTCTCTTTCTCATTTATATTAACGATCTACTGGAAAAGACCGGAAATCCAATCTACGCCTTCGCAGATGACAGTACGCTTATCTTTTCATTTACTTTGAACGCTCGGACATCGGGTACGAAGACGAATATCCGCAAACAGCGGGAAGTCGCTCAACTTAACAAAGACCTGGAAGAAATTCTATCTTGGGGTGACAGTATCCAAGTGGAATTTAACGCTACAAAAACCCAGGAGGCAGTTTTTTTCTAAAAAAGTTAACGATGCTGAACCCGACATAGTTATGGCGGGGCACTCCATTCTCTAACATCGTCACTCAATTTGTTGGGCGTTAATTTGGGAGCAAATATGTCCTGGCATGAACATGTCGCAGGCATAGCAAGGAGAGCTTTTCAAAAGTTGGGAAATATCATTTCGAACCAGAAAGTTTTACACTTCACAACAACTGTTAATTCTTTACAAAGCTCCAATTCGACCAACTATGGAATACTGCTCCCATGTTTGGGGCTCCGCTCCCAAACACACATTGCATTTGTTGGATTCTATTCAGAGAAAAGTTATTCGTCTGATTGGAGACCCGGAATTGACCGACGGCGAAGGAACGGAACATCGAAGCAGGGTTGGCGACTTGAGCCTATCCTACAAGTATTTTCCTGGAAAGTGTTCGAAGGATGTAGCCGGTTTAATTCCTCCCAGAGCGGTGCATGTTAGAAATACACGTCGCGCCAATACGTCACATCCGTATGAGGTTCAGCTTCTTACTCCTCATACAACGCTTTTCAAGCAGTCTTTTATATGGAGAACATCATCCCTTTGAATTTTGCCCAGGACCGACACCGAGTACAATTTACAGCGATTCAAGAGCAACATGAATCGCTTTTTTCGCACACGTGTCGCTTATGTGGTGCGCTTTAGGGACTTCCCTGCAGCACGTGTGCTAGACCCATAAATATATATATATATATATATATATATATATATATATATATATATATATATATATATATATATATATATATATATATATATATATATATTTTATTTGTATACATATTTCATTGCTTTAAAATTTGTTATAATAATGAAACTGTAATTTCTAATAAAAGATATTAGAATGATTTTTAGAATTTCATATTAAGAAAATAACGATAATTTTAGTCCTAGAAAGTAAGATGATGTCAGAATTTTGGGTACTTCAAGACAGTAATTAAGAAGAGCAATTTGTTTGCAAAAAAATAACATTGAATCACTTGTGTTTTTTTATGGATATATATGTGTTCGGCAGATAATTCCGTAAAGACCTACAAGAGCCACAAATGTGAGGGAAAGGCGATTCAGGTTGATCTTGAATAGCTGCAAACTGTACTCGGTGGAAAAAAAGCCTGGAAAATTCACTCCAAAGTGTTGGTATTCCCCATATAAAGACATTCTTCAAAAGGATGTGATGCATTAACGCAACGTGTATTCCTAGCATGCACCTCTCTCGAAGAAATTAAGCGCTACATTCATCAAACAGCGAATAGCTCTCCTGTAAATAGAATCTAACAAATGTAGTGTATATTTAGAAGCAGAGCCCCCAACATTGAACCAGTATTTCAGCATTAGTCAAATTTAAGCTTCGTATAGGATTAAAAATTATTGTACAGTATAAAAGTCTTTGGTACGAAATAATATTCCCAGCTGTTGACAAACTCTCTTTATCGTGAATGCACATGTTCATGCCTAGACATATTTATTCCAATATTAACGCCGAGCAAGTTGGGTGACGAAGTGGGAATGGAGTCTCCCGACATAACTTTGTCCGGTTTTGCAAGTTTAACTTATTTTATAATTTATTTTTATAAATTACTTCATCTTAGTAATAGGTTATTTACGTACCTTTTTCAAATTACCGCTAATTGGTAAGTAATATTTTCATTCACTCTTGACAATATTTGGTAATTGTAATTCAACTAATTATTAAAGCAGTTGACTGCTCTGGATGACATAACAAATATGAAACCACATATTTTACGAATCATATAAAATGAAGCTATGAGGCAACTTCATTTCTAATTCACTCATCAATTTAAAAGTTATGTAGAAAATCGAATGATTTACCCAGTACTGTAGTACATGTAGTACTAAAACACGTACCAAATTTGACTTTCTCAAATAAAAAGAGAGTCTTCTTCTTAAAGTGACTATTCTGGCTATTATTGCTTTACCCACTGCAGCTTCGCTGATTGTTTAGCCAGGAGATATATCTGCATCCTGGTCCCCATTTTCCAAAAACCTTTCCTTGGAGTATTTGCTGTAGTAATCCATATCTGTGGTAATTTCTCATTATGTATCCTAAATACTCCAATCTTCCTACTTTAACAGTTTTCATAATTTCCAGTTTCTTGTTCATGCGACGAAAGACATCCTCGTTGGTAATATGATCAGTATAAAAAATTTTCAAAATTCTGCGATATATCCATAATTCAAATGCCTCAAGTTTCTTAGAAATGGCTTCAGTCAGCGTCCAAGATTCCATACCATAAAGAAGGACACTGAAGTCATAACATCTTAGGAATCTTATTTTCGTGCTTAATTTTATTGCTGAGCTTTTGAAAACTGATATTATTTTGAGGAACACACTAGCTTTTTCGATACGACAACGAATTTCCTGCGAATAATCCCACTGTTCGTTTATCATGATACCTAGATATGAATATTGTGGAGTTCTTTGTATTCGTTGATTGTTAACCATCAACAAGGTAGCAGGAACCGGTAACATGCTGATTACCATGTACTTTGTTTTGTTGATGTTAAGTTCAAGGCCGTATTGATTACTGACTTACTCCTCCATTAGCCTCTTCCAGTGCCTCTCTGAACATTTGCTCAGAGTATATATTAAACAATAGTGACACAACTCTACCTTACTTCACGCTCAATCGATATTGCTTCTGAGCGCTCCCCTTTTGCTTTAATAAATACCATCTGGTTCCAGTAGAGGTTGCCAATAATCCGCAGATCCTTTCCTTCTAGATCAAGATCTTTCAGAATTCCGACCATTTTTTGATGTTGGACTCTATCAAAGGCCTTTTGGTAGTCGAGCAAGCACAAATATACGTCACAATTGACGTCTCTACATCGCTGAATCAAAACCTGCATAGAAAACAGGGCCTCTCTGGTTCCAATGGCAACACGAACACCGAATTGTGTGGCTGACATGTTTTCTTTACACAACTTGTATATTCTTCTGTGAATGATGTTCAGAAATGTTATTAAAAGATGTCCAAAAAAAAAGAGAAAGTAATTTTCCATAATATGAATAAAATCATACAACATATCAACATCCATTCCTTTCGCTTCTTTTCTTAAAACGATATTGCTCAAAAACTATAGGTTTCGTCAACTATTTCAAATATTATAAAGATTAACAGCCTGAAAGTCAGATACACAAACCGATGAAAAAGGGAAAATGTATTTTTTTGCACTCTAAGAACACTAACACCCTAAAGCGTAAAGAAAAGTCAAAATTGTAGGGGATAATTCTTTCTCTTTAGCAAGGAACGCAAAAATAAGTTACCACCTGTACCAGAGGTAAGTAAGTTTCTGCCAATTTAACTATTTGTATTTCTAAAACTTTCTCTATAATCAACTTAATATTTTTTAGGTTACTCTGTAACTAGATCTCAATCACTCTACATGCTATCTCTGTTAAAATTGAGAAAAATGAAAAAACAAGAACACGGAAATAGAAGTATAGTATAATATATGCGCGATCACCCTTCTAACCCTCTACCCCTTATATATCTTTTACTATAGATGATTAACTCAAATTTTTTTAAAATATCCTAGCCACAAACCGTGGAAAATTCATAAAACAATATTGAAACTATACTATTTTTAATGATTCCGACCCCTCCATCACTGTTAATATTGAAAATAGTAAAAAAGTAATATAATGTGCTCTTAACTTAAAGAACTCTGAATAATACCTATAACAGAATAAATACTTAAACTCTTTCTTTCTCCCTTCCTTACCTCTTATACACTGCATAATTATATATAGTGACCAAATTATACTTAAAATTTGCTCATTATCGCAACCAAAAACCTGGGAAAATCCCCATGATACTATTGAAACTATACAATATTTAATCACTCCACGTCTTTCACCCTTTACCCCATTAAAATTAAAAGTAATGAAAAAATAACTTAATTTTCAGATTCCTCGACTCCGCAAACAACGAAAAAGACCTATAATACCATAACAACCCTATTAACCATCTAATCCCACCCTTTAATTCCTTATATATTTTACTAAAAATAATATGCTTAAAATTTGTCCGGTACATCAACCAAACAACCTGAAAATATTTCAAAATGCTATTGAAATAACTAAACTACACTCGCCCCCTTCAGCCCTTCCTGGGTTAAGCTTGAAACCAATGAAAAAATAACCTAATTTTTGGATTCCTGGACTGTAAAAACCTAGAAAATGGTCTAAAACGCAATATATAGGAAGCAACCCCCTCTAATCTCCTCCCCAACCTTTTTCACCCCTTACATGTTTTACTATAAATATTTATGCGTAAAAGTTGTCTATTATTCGACAAAATACCAGAAAAAACTTATTACATATTGCTATTAAAGCCTTTTAAAATTTATTGACCTCCACCCCTTTGACCCTCTTGGTCTGAAGCTATATCGTTCAAAAACTACAGGCTTTATCTCCTTATTAGATGTTATCCAAGCTTGAGATTGATATCTCATTTGATTCGAGAGCCAACAGACAGACAGACCGACAGAATTGAGTGAATATATATTTTTTTGATTTAGAAACCCTAAAACGTAAAGAAAAGCAAAAATTCGAAGTGTGTCGAAGTTTTTTTTCACGAATACAGTACTTTCCTTTAACAAGGAAAATAAAAACAAATACTGTTTTATACATTTATTACTTCTTAAGGTATTACATTTTTTTTTCTTTTTTTTATGGGTCTAGCACACGTGCTGCAGGGAAGTCCCTAAAGCGCTCCAGAGCGGCATGTGTGCGGAAAAAGCGATTCACGTTGTTCTTGAATTGCTATAAATTGTACTAGGTGGGAAACACAGGCCCTGGGCAAATTATTCCAAAGGGATGATGTTCTCCATATAAAAGACTGCTTAAAAAGCGTTGTACGCGGAGTAACAAGCTGAACCTCGTACGGATGTGAAGTATTAGCGCGACGGTATTTCTAACATGCTTTGGGAGGAATTAAGCGGGTTACATCCTTCGAACACTTTCCATGAAAGTACTTCCAGAACAGACTCAAGTCGCCAACCGCTCTTCGATGTTCCAGCGAATAAAGGCCGCCTGTCAGTTCCGGGTCTCCAATCAGACGAACAACTCTCCTCTGAACAGAATCCAACAAATGCAGTGTATGTTTGGGAACAGAGCCCCAAACATGGGAGCAATATTCCATAGTTGATCGAATTTGAGCTTAATAAAGAATTAACAGTTGTTGTTGAGTGTAAAGCTCGAAATAATATTCCCAACTTTTGAGAAGCTCTCCTTGCTATGCCTGCAACATGTTCATGCCAGGACATATTTGCTCCCAAATTAACGCCCATCAAATTGAGCGACTATGCTAGGGGAATGGAGAGGCCCGACATAACTATGTCGGGTTCAGCAACGTTAACTTGTTTAGAAAAAACTGCCGCCTGGGTTTTTGTAGCGTTAAATTCCACTTGGTTACTGTCACCTCAAGATAGAATTTCCTGCAGGTCTTTTTTAAGTTAAACGCCCTCCTGCCAAGTAGCCGATGTCCGAGCGTTCAAAGTGAATAAAGAGACAAGCGTACTGTCATCTGCAGAGCTGTAGATTGGATTCCCGGTCTTTTCCAGCAGATCGTTAATGTAAATGAGAAACAGAGTAGGAGACAGTATGGAGCCTTGGGGCACAATGGCGTTGATAGTGAAGGTGTTAGAAAGAAATCCGTCGACCGCCACTCGTAAAGAGGAAACATGAGAGTCACAAACAGAACTTTTCGGACATATCACAAGAGCGTAACTTAGCCAATAGTCCATCGTGCCAAACACAGTCGAATGCCTTGGATATGTCAAGGGCAACCGCTCGAGATTTTCCAAAGTGTTCAATTGCGTTGTTCCAAACCCATTATTCTACATATGGTATAGTTGTAAATCGTTTAGTCACGATTAAAAAACACAGTAAAGATGGTTGACCGTCAGAATTTCAGTCATATTTTCTGATGATGCCGAAAATAAAGTGTTTGGTGTAGTGCCAATGTGCAAAAGACTCCAAATTTTATAAATTGCACAAGTTTTAAAAAATCTAATCTTATTCCTTTTATGTAAATTATCTTAAAGATCTATCCGTGGTAGTGGACGTGTTACGGTCAACCTACTGAAATAGATCTTTAAAAAAGTGACGTTATCTTAGAGATAGTAATGGCGTGAGAGTACGAGTAAACTATAAGTTGAGAAGGTCTTCTTTTGTGTGCTGATTCTGCATGCAAAAAAATGTTTCTGTTTAATCACAGAGTAAATCACTTTTGAAGTAAGAAAAAAAATAATAATAAATTTTCCATACTATCTTCCGATTCTTCTATTTGCAAATAGAATAACCAATAAACTTTTTTTGTAACGATTTATTGCCAGAAATTTGAAAAAAATGATTACATGGCTACATCAAATAAAGAAATTACATTCAATCTATAAGAGATATTTTTCTTAAAATACAAAATGGTTATCGGTTTAAGTCTTTTTAATGTGAAATTTTTAAACTGGGTCAAAGATATCGAAGGGCGAATTAAGAATGCCTTATCATGACGACGTGATAAAAAAGGTGACGCAATTTTGCTGGGAAATTAATTTTTCGACTCTCAAGTTAAGTGCCAAATTTAAAATATAAATTATTTCTTAAAGTCGGTTTTATTCTTTTAAATTACGGATCGGTGTTGAATATTATTGTTTGAAAGAGTAAAAAAAAAAATTGGTAAAGTGATTTACCTAATATTTCCTTTGCAAACAAGCAATTCTAAAGCATACACTGAATTTGACTTCGTCTAACTAAAGAGTAACCAGTAATTTAAGCATCACAACTCCATATTTTAAATAGTGGGTAGTATATTATGAAATATTAATTCACAACTGAAACGTAGCTTTCCTATTGGTGCAACTGTTTAAACATTGAAAAATGATGAAATTTGACACAATCTAAGTAGAATAACCATGACTTACGTCCTGACCAAAACCTTTCATAAATAAAGGGACATATTATTAACCATCCCAATAACGGTGTTTCTTACTTTTAGTCAAAAAACATGTTGGTTCGTTGACCGTCTATTGATCTAATATTTTATTGGACATACCTTCATCTATTTAACCTAAAAATATATATATGCCAAAGAATATCATGTTCCTCGGTTATCAAAAAATAAGTATACATAAAAAGGATTTTCAGGTCCCCTTTGTACGTTTTTATTTCTTGCCGATTGGTGGAGTTTTGTAAAAGGAAAATCTCTAAAATCGGATTTATGATTTGTAATGGTCAGAAAGTCTGACATTAAGTATTATAAAAGATTATTTTCAAAGAAAGGATATTATACAATATACCTTAAGACCCTACTTAAGAATTTTAGGACCTAAAATCGCCTCATCTTGACCTCGATATATCTAATTGAGAAAATACTGATAAACACCAATAATTTACCAATTAATCTTGACCTGGAGGCAGCCCTTGTCATTTTAGAAACTTACAAACTATTTTATCATAAGTATTAAAAAAAATTCACAGCCCTATGACACATTTAGAATAGTAATATGTTGAACTCATTTAGAACAGTAATATGTTGAACTTATGACGAGATACATAGTGGCCGCAAATTATTATTAATGTTAAATACATCAAAACAGCTTCTTTTTATTGTAAAATGTCAAAACGGATGTAAATAACATAACAGTATCAAAAAATGACGAATCCACTATTATATTTCTTGCTGAAAACAGACGTATTCCTATAACTCTGCTGCATAAAGAAATATTTAGCTACTTGGGACTTATTAAGAAAAAAAGAAACTGCTCTCTTATCAACAAACAGACCAATATTATATCTATAAATTGAAGTATAATAAAATTATCGTTTTCTAATGAAAACTTAAGTGTTATTCACGACCATCATCTTACTTACCCTACCCACTGATTCTTCATCCAAAAATAATGAAATGAATAAGAGAATTACATAGAAAATATATAAATAAATATCATATTATAATGATATAGCGACCTAGACTCCTTTTTAATAGAATTCACCGACTTTTACATCCTGCTGACAGTCGACATAAGTTGCTTTCTTCTACCATAGTAAAACTAACCATAAGCGACTTCACACGACCACCATTTTTGGTATTGAAGCAAATTAGTTCCCTCCCAGTTGCCTTATGATTAGTAAATACAACCGATTTTACAGGATATGTGTATAAATCATTTTAAAAATCTAATAGTTTGCTATAAATCTACATAAATTTGTAATCATGATGTCATAGCAAAACAAAAAGGGTGGTGATTTTTTTTTTAAAATCTGTTCATGATATAATTATTATACATCAAAACTGATTTATGTAAACCCTTTGTTATTCCACATTCTTAAAAATATTTAAATTTATACCGTCTTATTTCTCTATATTTCCTGGATTGCTATAACTTTCAGAAAATAAATCATAATGTTGTTTATACCGCTTAGTATCCCATTTCCTAGTCTATTTTATTTATTATTTCTTTTATTATACTAGTATTTCTTTTGTTATTTCACTTTATTGAAGTATATATTCATACTATAAAGAATACAATGACTTTTTTAAATTTAGTTTGTTTTGGTTATTAAATTAAAACTTAAATACAATTCATAGAAAATAACTTCGATTTTTTAATATTAATTAAAGATTTAACTATTCTAACAATCGATCTACGCCAAGCTGATTTAGTTGATATGTAATTAAACTATAATTAAACTACTATTAAGATCCAAATATTCACCCTTCGTTAGGCAAGGCAAACTTTAAAAAAAAATTAACTTGTATTTAGTTTAGAGAGGTAAGCATTTTATATATCTTCCTTGAAAATATGACAGACCTTACCAATGGCTTATACATGACTAAAAACTTCAATATATTTTTTTTTATTGAACAGTTGTAGGTTCAAGGAAACAAATTGTTTATTCAAAGCATAATATGTAAGAGAGGTTCTTTGATATCATCATCATCATCATTAGCTTATTCCATCCATAGTCGGATGTAAACCTCCCCAAGTTGTCTCCAAAGGGCTTGGTTGTTTGCTTTTTGCATCCAATTGTGTCCTACTAATCTTTTTATGTCGTCCATCCATCTTGTCTGTGGTCTACCTCTGTATCTTTTGTGTTCTCTAGACCTTCATTCAACTATACGGCATGTTCTTCTGTTATCATCCATCCTTCCGATATGCCCCGCCCAATTTCACCTTAATGTACATATTGGTTGTATTACATCTGTCATTTTTGATCTTCTTCGAATCTCGATGTTAGGAATGCAATCTTGAAGTCTAATATTGAGCATTCTCCTCTCCGTTGCTCTTTGAGTTGGCTGGAGTTTATTTATTATGCTTTTATTTAAAGCCCACGTTTCAATATCATATGTTAATACCGGCAGTACATATTGATCGAATACTCTGGCTTTTATTGTATTTGGAATGTCCAATTTAAATGTGGATTGTAACCTTCCGAACGCAGACCAACCTAACGAGACTTTTTTATCTAAATCAGGGGTACTCAAACTTGAACTGCTGGCGATCTACCTCAATATTGTTAGACTACGATCGATCGACTCTGAGAGGCTGCAAGTAAGTGTGATGCAGGATTGTCGTCTAGGTAGGGTGTATCGTGGCATAGATATTAGTTTTCCGCACAATATGCATTTTTTTAGTCAAGGTAAGTGTAGGTCTGCTCTAAAATGTCAATGAAAAAACTCATAATTATTCAAAATTGCGAGTTTATTGGTTCTTACAAAACAAACGAGTTCTAGTGTCTAAACTTAACTAAAGAGTGACTTTGGATGTTGAAGCGTGGCACTGCATGTCCTCAGCATACTTTTCATAAGATGGTACGTAATTACCGAGTGCTAATCGCAAGCATGATGACATATGTTCGTCAGTTAGTCGATTGCGATATTTTGACTTAATTATCTTCATTTCAGAAAATGCAGACTCGCACAAGTAAGTTGACCCAAACATTGCCGCCAGTTGAAGGGCGATTTGCCTTAGATTCGGATATTTATCTTCAGATATAAAACTCCAGAATTTTGTATCAGATGCTATAGCTTTGAGATGTATATCTGATATAATCTGCACTAACTCATTTTCAACAGAACATGAGTCCATGTTAAACTGACTTGCTATTTCAGTAGCTAATTCCTCAATGTTTTTACACGAAAAAGGATAACTCATAAATGATGCGATATTTGCCAATTTACTGAAATCATAAAAACGTATTTCGAATTGGTCCAAAATATTTGATAATTCTGCCTCATAAATATCATAATTCAACTGAGGAATCCTTGCTTTCAAAGACGGAAAATTTTTCAGATCCTTTCTTTTCAGTTGATCTATCATAAGTTACAATTTACTTTTGGATGCGTTTATTGCGCTAATCATCTCAATAATAGTTTTTCCTTTACCTTGTAGCTCCAAATTAATGGTGTTTAAATGCATTGTGATGTCTGTCATAAATGCCAAATCAGTCAGCCATTTTCCTTTTTCAGCATCTGAGTGTCATCACCTCTTTAGTCCAGAAAAGCTGTTATTTCGGGCAATAATTCTCGAAACCTTTCTAGGAATTTTCCGCGACTCAACCACCTGACGTCCGTGTGAAGAACTAAATCAGTGTGTTCAGCTGACTCACTATCTTCCAACTGCAATTTAAAGAGCCGTCGTTGCAAGCTACGTGCACGGATAGAATTCACAATTTTTATTACAATGCCCATAATCTCCTCCATGTTTAGAACTTTTG
Source organism: Pachyrhynchus sulphureomaculatus (assembly GCA_019049505.1). NCBI lineage: Eukaryota > Metazoa > Arthropoda > Insecta > Coleoptera > Curculionidae > Pachyrhynchus > Pachyrhynchus sulphureomaculatus. Next base: position 95,629,924 of record CM032456.1, read on the forward strand.
AACACAAAACTTGTTGATGTATAATGCAATGGAAGGAGAAAAATGAAGGGAAATCATTATTAGCTCGACACAATGCTACAAAACCGTTTTTGTTTCCAGTCATTGCTGGTGCTCCATCGGTTGTAATGCACACTAGTTTATATATTGGTAGGTTGTAGTTTGTTACAAAATTGAAGAAAACGTCATATATATCTTCGCCAAGGGTCTTTCCTTTCAGAGGAATCATCGTCAAAAACTCTTCCTTAGCCGACATGTCATTGAATACCATTCGAATAAAAATACACAGCTGGGCAGTGTCTGTCATATCGGTGGATTCGTCGAACTGTAAAGAAAAGTATGTACATTCCATGATATCATGTTTTAGTTTATCTGCCATGTCCTGACTTATGACTTCAACATGCCTTGTGACAGTCGGACGAGATAACTGAAGTTCTCTAATAGCAGACATAATCTCTGTTTTATTTTTAAAATCTCCAAATAAAGTCTCACCCGCTTCAATAAATGCTTCCTTCACAACCAATCCATCATCAAATGGTTTCTTGTGTTTCGCCAATATATGAGATATTTTAAATGACGCGATCGTTGCAGCTTTTGATTGTTTGGCTGGTCTTGTGAACATGGTTTGTTCTTTTTTCAAACAAGTTATCTCACGTACTTTTCGTTTTCTTAATTCACTCTGTGACGGAAAATCCTTTTCATAGTTTTTATGAACCGTTTTATGATGCGTCTCTAAGTTCCCACGCTTAGGTATCGCAACTGACGCACGGCAAATGAGACAAATGCACTTATCCTTTACCATACAAAAGAAAAATTCTTCCTCCCAATAGTTATTAAAATGATAAGTTTTACTTTTCTTCGCCGCACTCATTTTGGACTATTTATTAATAAACTTTGTATCGATGTATCGCCTTCAAGTTACAACTCAGACTGACTCATATTCCTGCAGGCGCAACATTTATATCGGCGCGAACGAAGTCTCGAATGTTCCCGTCAAATACGCCGCCCCAAGTTTCTAGAAAAATCGGCGGGAATCAAAAACGCGGCTTTTCTTTGACAAGTACTGCGCGTTCCTTTGATAAAGCCGCCTTTTGCCGCTAGCAGGGGGTTATTACGATAAAAGAAAGTGATGAGGGGGTTATTCTGGCCTAATTGTGGATCGAATAAATTTTAGTAGTTTATTTATTACATTTTGTTTTAGTTACCTAAAACAAAATCTGTGAATAGTTCTATATTGGAATTTTTTTCTCGAGATCGACTCAAAAAGCACTCGCGATCGACTTGTCGATCGCGATCGACCGTTTGTGCACCCCTGATCTAAATCAACGTTTAAATTATTTTTTGATATTTCGATTTTTTGTCCTAAATATATGAATGTTTTTACTTTCCTATTGTTTCACCTTCTATTAATAGTTCCTAGCTGTTATCTATCTTGTTCAAATATATGGTTTTGGTGAAATTTATTTTTAGACCTATTTCTCGAGACTTATTATTTAATTCCATCTGCATTTCTTGTAATTCTTCTTTTCTGTTGGCGATCGGAGTGACATCATCTGCGAACCTTGAATGATTTAATCGTTCACCCTTTATTTTTCCACCTTAACGATTTGAACGAGCCAACGTGAACAAATTTGGGGATATCGAGTCGCCTTGTCTAATTTCCCTTTTAATTTTGATTTTATTTGTGAGCTGGCATTTTTGTATATGTATTCAAGAAGAGTTGTGTACCTCTCATCGACTCGGCTGTTACTTAAGGCGTTAATCATTACTATACACAAGGTGACCTTATATTTATTTGCTTTTTTCACTAGTAATCTAATTGTTTGAATATGGTCCAAAGTGCTGTATCCTCGTCTAAATCCCGCTTGTTCATGTGGTTGATAACTGTCTAATTTGTTCATTAATCTATATGTTATAATTCTAGTGAGTATTTTGTATAGTACCGATAACAGACTGATGGGTCTGTAAATCTCCAATTTAAATTTGTTCCTCTTTTTAAAAATAAGCACAATCAAGGCGTTTACCCAAGGTGTTGGTATTTTACTTTCTATAAAGCATCTGTTAAATAAAGCTTGAAGAAATTTTATTATCGACGCCCCTCCTTACCTTATCAATTCTATAATTATTTTATCGCGCCCTGATTCTTTGTTGTTGTGCATATGTTGTAGGGCTTTCATTATTTCAACCATTGTTATATCGGGAATTTGTTCAGATCCCACTTTTCTAACTAACGCTTTATTTCTTTCTTCTTTCCCGGGCGGTGGCGATATTTTCGTGTCATATAGTGTTTGATAATATTTCTTTGTAACTTCTATTATCTCCTTGATTTGTACGATCTCTTGGTTCTCATTATTTACAAGTTATATTATTTGATGCCTCCTTTCATTCATTTGTTTGTTTAATTGTTTCAAAAATTTTCCCTTTTTCAGAGATTCTTCTGTTTTCGAGTTTCTATATTGTCTGACGTCTTCTCTGATCTTTTTCTTTATTCTCTTGTCTATTTCTGCCAATTCTAATCTGTCATTTGTAGGATCATTTCTTAATAGTCTTCTCTGTTTCATGAAATTTTGTGTCTCTTTACTTAATTTTTGTGGTTCGTCATGAATAGGCTGTTGGTTATTTGTGCATTTAGTTCATCAAGTTCTATTTGGTAGTTTATATGTTTTATATGTTTTTCCAGTGCTTGTCGATATTCGTCTGTATTTTTCTTTGTTATTTCTGTTAGTGGCTTTATCTTTGTATGCGTTATCAATCTACGTCTCTCATGCTTCAGATTTATTCTTATTTTTGTTCTGAGCATCCGATGGTCACTTCTTATCGTGTTGTCGTGTCGATTACAATATTTATGTCATTTGATAGAATCAATTTCGTTTCTTGTTATACTATCTGGGCTTTACCATGTCCATCGTCGATTTTCTAGCTTTTGGAAAAATGTGTTCATAACATACAAGTTATTTTCTTTTGTAAAATTTGACAACATTTCTCCTCTGCTGTTCATACTACCCAAACCAAACTTATCGACACTCTTCTCATTTGTATTCGCTGATTTCCCTATTTTGGCATTAAAGTCGCCGATTATTATGATATATCTTGTTTCATGGTAAAGCAATGCTTTATTTATATCTTCGTAGAATTGGTCGCTAGTCAATCAGTTGATATATAATGTATTAAATGTACGTTTTAGTTCTTGAAGTCGAAATGTTATTTTTCATTATCATATTTAACAGAAATAGCATGCGAAGTGAAATGTTAGGTTTTAATTGTAAATATTTCTGAAGCCTCTCCTCTCTTCAATTTTTTTACGTGATAAAAATTCCACCTTGAAGTACCTATCATAGATAATACCATTTATAACACTATTTTTAAGTGTGGAAAAGTGAAATTTCCTCTTTCTTATGTCTTTACGAGAGGCGTTAAATATCTATATATAAATATATTGAGTATTAATAAAGTCTAAAATAATGAAAATAACTCAATTATGATTGATGTTTAAGAAAAAGACTTCAACACATCAATTTTTTTAAATTTTTTTTTGTCCAAGAAATATTTTATGTCATAAACTTTGATATGGATGAGAACTTGGATAACTTTATTCTTTAAATTACAACTAACAGAATTTTCAATGTAAATTTAACAGTATGGACTTTGGTGATTTCTCTTCAGTTGCATTCATTGCACTGTATTATATATATATATATATATATATATATATATATATATATATATATATATATATATATATATATATATATATATATGTATGTATGTATATATATATATATATATATATATATATATATATATATATATCTGGGGGCACGGTAGTGCCCCCGCCAAGTCGAGCAGAAAGCACAGCCGTACCATTCTTTTCTCGAAGCCACTCACGGCACTTTCGACCCCCCTGTAACTTCGTTGTGGATAAAGCTAGAAGTCTGAATTTTCAGTGACCAAGAGGACATACTATACTAACTATATTCCTTAATTACCTACTATTTATACCTTATAGTTTATGAACTATCGCCAGTTGAAGTTCCTTAATTTTGTCACTGACACACTCACCGATCATCAAAATTCTAGGTATTTCTAGCAGACACACAAACTTCAAATTTTGAATTTAGTTAGTGTTTAGCCTATGTAAGAAGGAAAAAGTGAAACATCCCGAAATTTCAGTCCCGTTTTCTAAATGGTACAGTCACTTAAGCCAAAAAAGAGGGTCAACCTCGGAATAAGAGATAATATTCTGTAAACATTTATTTTGGCATTCTAAAAGTTGTCTCAAAAGTCTCATAAAATCTCGTGTCCGCGTCTTAAGATATTCAAGGTCAAAAGTCACAAAAATCGGTTTTTCGCAAATATCTCGCTTCCTATGGTTTCAATGATATTTGTATTTATTATGAAAATTGTAGAGCATAAAATTCTCTATAAATTCTATTCTAAACATTTTTTTATACGCTTAACCGTTTTTGAGATAGAGCGCGGAGAGCGCGCAGCGCTCAGCCATAAATAGCATAACGCAAGGTCAACCGAGAGTCCCGGTAAATAATACGTCGTATAAAGTTAATTAATCACTAAAAAATCCATAATTATAAATAATTTGTATTATTTATTAATTAATATATTATATTTAATAATATTTTTCATTTATCAAATATATTCGTTTAATAATACTTACCTACTTCGTGTAATTAAAAAATTGTTAAGTGAAATACTTTAAGTATATTTTAATTATAAAAAAGTATGAAGATGATGCGTCCATGACAGCAGGGCTAGAAGAGAATATAGTTATTAAAATAGGAGCAAAAGTCATGTTAAGACGAAATATTGTCGTGAGTCTTGGCTTAGTCAACGGTTCTATCGGTATAGTACAAGGAGTAAAGGTTGATCCTGAAAATACAAATAAAATAAAAAAAAATAGATATTACATTTAATAATGAACATCTTTACGAGCTTGGTCCAGTCAAAACTAAATTTGAAGCTATTTATAGAGCTTATGTTCATCGCGAACAGTTTCCGATATGTATAGTCTATGCTATTACCATACACAAAAGTCAGGGGCTAAGTCTAAACAGTGCACTGATGGCCATCAGTTCTTCAGTGTTCACATGCGGTCAAGCATACGTGGCACTTTCGAGAGTGACAAGTCTGGGCGGATTATATCTAATTAATGTCGACTTCGGTAGTATCAAAGCTCAGGAGTCCGCAATCGTTGAATATAATCAACTTAGAAGCACTTATCGTCCAGACTTGTCAAAAATTGTTACATCATAGCCTTTGAGAAAAACCAATAGAGACAGGGAGTGAGTTTTAAGAAAATCCATAGCTAACGTACAAGAAATATTACCCGAGAAGAAAAAAAAAGAGGACTATCTACAAAAAGAAATAAGATCCCATCAAAAACATAAAATGTAAAAAAAATGCCAAGTCTCGCAACGCAGTCCTTCCACCACAAAAAGTTGTGAGATCTCATGTAAAACCAAGTCAGTTATTTTAGTTAGTATCTATTGAAGCACCTATTCAACAACTTTGTCATAAATTGTTATCTATTTAGTTACCTACCAACATTTATAGTGACCGTATCAATATTAGACATCTTTATTTCTATAATAAATATAATGACTTGGCAATCGCACGGCAACATAATCACATAAGAATAATCTACTATTTAAAATACTTTATTCTTAAGTGCACTGTTTAGACTTACTTAGCAATCGAAATAGTAGATTATTCTTATGTGATTATGTTGCCGTGCGATTGTCAAGTCATTATATTTATTATAGAAGTAAAGATGTCTAATATTGATACGGTCACTATAAATGTTGGTAGGTAACTAAATAGATAACAATTTATGACAAAGTTGTTGAATAGGTGCTTCCATAGATACTAACTAAAATAACTGACTTGGCATTTTTTTACATTTTATGTTTTTGATGGGATAGATATATATATATCAGTAGCAGTTTATAGTATAGTTTTCTTTTTAAAGTACCCCGTTGAACATTTATAAATTACAGAAAAACTATACGAGATTTCTATATAAAAAAAAAACAAATATTCCTTCTCCAAAACTTTTTGCAGCCTAAGGGATAGAACATTTCTGAAACATAAAAAAATAAAAAACAAGTTTGACATGTTGTAGCAATTTTAATAGAAGTTCGAGATTATTTTTAATGATTCAGATTTTATCAATTATAGGAGGATAAAATGGTTTTGTTATTTTTCCTTATAATAATATATGTCAGCTTCAAAACTTTTTACTTTATTGCTCAATATATATCACCACTACACCAAACACTTTATTTTTGCGCTCCACGCGTGTTGCGCTAACCATGTTAGCGCAACGCAAGCCAAAAAAAATGTCATTGTGCCAAAGATTCCAAATTCCCAACATAGTTTACCGCTGTGCATTTATTGGACATAGACATTTTATACCGCTACTTTCATTATAAAAATCTGGTGTTCTTACCATAAATACTTTGAATTACTGAAAATTACGAACTTTCCATTTCAAGATTCAATTGTTACAAGCTTTTATTGTAAGTTTAATCCTTGAAACAGTTTTTCCACCTTTCCCCCAGTTTTAGCTGATAAAAAAAGTCAGGAACTTATTCTTTGAAAATTTTACTCAAAAACAATTTTCTTGTGATCTTTTTGTTGTTAAAACGGCTGAACAGAATAAATAATATAAAATCTCGCAACTCCTACACGTAATATTCCAAAAACTTGAAATCTCTTTTTCATAATAAGGTCACGATTTTAAATCCATTTAGATTTCATCCGAAGATTTAACAAAGGTTATTTAAACATAAAAAACATCATATTTTTAGAAGGACTTATGTTGTTACATATATAATTTCTAGATAAAATATTTCTCTCAAGGCAATATTCAGCAACTAAAGTAACAACGAACACAATTTTAATATTTAAATGTATATAGTGTGTTATAAAAATCGTTTAGTATATTTAAACTGACCAGTTCATTGCTGCATCGGGAGCAACTGCTAAAAAATATTATTAGATGATTTCCCTATGTAACAAATGAGCCTGAACACTAGTGGTTCTAACAAACAGACAGTTCAAAAATAATTTACTCGGACCTATGCAGTTATAAGAATTTGATGCGTAAAATAATAAAATAAACCCTTTCTAAAGAGAATATTATTATCTATTCTTAAATATAGAAAATGGTTAAACTTGTAGATACTTAAGCTGTAGAAAGTTTAAATTTCTGAAGGGAAATTCGCTTTTGAGCTTAATTTTAATTAATCAGGAAGCTAACAATGTATGCAGTTATTTATGTATATATATATATATATATATATATATATATATATATATATATATATATGTATATATATATATATATATATATATATATATATATATATATATATATATATATATATATATATATATATATATATACATATGTATATATATATATATATATATATATACACATGGGCTGAAAAGTCCCGGGCCTAACACATAGATGGCGCTAGTTTTATTGCAGTCACCTTTTTTTCAGTTAATACTAACCTTCAAAAGACAGCTGTTAAAATTTCATGATATTCTATTCATTAGTTTGTGAGTTATTGTGCTAAGAGTGACGCTACTTTTGTTATTTTCAAAACAATGGATCAAAAACAATTTCGTGTTTTAATTTTACACTGCTTCTTGATGGGAAAAAATACCGTTCAAGCGAAGCAATGGCTTGAAAAGTGTTATGGGGACTCCGCTCCATCAGAAACAACAATAAAACGTTGGTTTGCTGACTTCAAACGTGGTTGTAGAGACACCGATGATGCAGAACGCAGTGGACGTCCAAATGAGGCGGTAACACCAGAAAACATAAAAAAAATCCATAAAATCGTTTTGAATGATCGAAAAGTGAAGTTGCGTGAGTTAGCTGACATCGTAAAGATATCAAAAGAACGTGTTGGCTTTATATTGCATGAGCATTTGACTATGAGAAAGCTCTGTTCAAAGTGGGTGCCGCGTTTGCTCACTGTTGATCAAAAACAAGAACGTGTTGATGATTCTGAGCAGTGTTTGGTCATGTTTAAACGTAACAAACCGGAATTTTTGCGTCGATATGTGACAATGGATGAAACATGGATCCATCACTTCACTCCGGAATCAAAACGATCGTCATCTGAGTGGACAGCAACTGGTGAACCTCGTCCAAAGCGCCCGAAAGCACAACAATCGGCTGGAAAGGTTATGGCCTCGGTATTTTGGGATGTGCGTGGTGTAATATTCATCGACTATCTTGAGAAAGGAAATACCATCAACAGTGAATATTATATAGCGTTATTGGAGCGTTTGAAGGCCGAAATTGCAAAGAAACGACCGCATATGGCAAAGAAAAAAATTTTGTTGCATCAAGACAACGCACCGTGTCACAAGTCAATCAAAACAATGGCAAAACTACATGAATTGAACTTCGAATTGCTCCCACATTCACCGTATTCGCCAGATTTGGCTCCCAGCGACTACTGGCTGTTCGCAGACCTGAAAAAAAATGCTCGCCGGTAAGAAATTTCGCACGAATGAAGAGGTTATCGCTGAAACTGAGGCCTATTTTGAGGCAAAAGATAAATCGTTCTACAAAAGTGGTATTGAAATGTTAGAGCGGCGCTGGAATGATTGCGTTGCTCTTGATGGAGATTACGTTGATGAATAAAGCTAATTTTGAACCAAAAAAACCGTGTTTTCTTTGTTAGGCCCGGGACTTTTCAGCCCATGTGTTATATATATATATATATATATATATATATATATATATATATATATATATATATATATATAGAGGAGAAGGGTCTTGACCGACTAGTTAAACAGCAATATTGTGTTCTTGGGAAGACCGCTTACCCCAAGAACACAATACTGCTATATATATATATATATATATATATATATATATATATATATATATATATATATATATATATATATATATATATATATATATATATATATATATATATATATATATATATATATATATATATATATATATATATATATATATATATATATATATATATATATATATATATATATATATATATATATATATATATATATATATATATGTATATAAAATAATGATTTATAATTTTCAAAATAAAATGATATTAGCACAAATTTATTTGGATGTAATTGTTGCAAAGCAGTTAAGAAGGTTATCAAATTTTTAACAAAAATATGATACAATCAAAATCAGTACACTAGTTTCTAATTAATTACTGACGTGTTTACTGGAGTTTTTTTGAATTTTTAACTAGAAAGGCCACATAATTTTTTAGTTCCTATTAACATTTGCTCTGTATTTAAATTTAGCCACACTTTACCCTTCATTATAAATCATTATTTTTTGTTCTCACTGTATACCATCAAATATTTTAAACTTTCGATCCTTGATTATGGATTTCCATGTGATGCATAACTTTTCATCGAGAATAATTTTTTTTGTAATATATAAGATAAACTTTTTCTCCATTTGTATAAAACTTTTTGAAGCACACTGAATATATATATATATATATATATATATATATATATATATATATATATATATATATATATATATATATATTTATATATATATATATATATATATATACATATATATATATATATATATACGAGGCTGGTTTGAAAAGTCCGTGCAAAAATAAAAACTACTTATGTGTTTGGGGTAAACCTTTTTTATTTTTCGACATAGTCTCCTTTTAGGCTTATACACTTCGTCCAACGATGTTCTAGTTTGTTGATCCCTTCCGAATAATAGGATTTGTCCAAGTCTGCAAAATATCCATTAGTGTCTGCAATCACCTCCTCGTTTGAATAAAATCTTTGTCCCGCCAGCCATTTCTTCAAATTGGGGAACAAATAGTAGTCCGAGGGAGCCAAGTCTGGAGAATAGGGGGGATGTGAAACGAGTTGGAATCCTATTTCCATTAATTTTGCGACCACAACTGCTGAGGTGTGTGCTGGTGCGTTGTCGTGATGGAAAAGGACTTTCTTGTGGGCCAATCGCGGGCGTTTTTCTTGCAGCTCGGTTTTCAAACGGTCCAATAACGATGAATAATATTCACCTGTAATAGTTTTACCCTTTTCCAGATAGTCGATGAGGATTATCCCTTGCGAATCCCAAAATACAGTCGCCATAACCTTTCCGGCCGAAGGAACGGTCTTCGCCTTTTTTGGTGCAGATTTCCCCTTGGTAACCCATTGTTTAGACTGTTGTTTGGTCTCAGGAGTATAGTAATGTATCCATGTTTCATCCACAGTGACGAAACGACGCTTAAAGTCCTCCGGATTCTTCTGGAACAGCTGCAAACCATCCTTGCAACACTTCACACGATTCCGTTTTTGGTCAAGCGTGAGCAATCGCGGCACCCATCTTGCGGATAGCTTTCTCATGTCAAAATGTTTATGCAAAATATTATGTACCCGTTCAGTCGAGATGCCCACAGCACTAGCAATCTCACGCACCTTAACTCTTCTGTCATCCATCACCATATCATGGATTTGATCAATGATTTCTGGAGTCGTAACCTCCACAGGCCGTCCAGAACGTTCAGCGTCACTTGTGCCCATATGGCCAGTCCGAAAATTTTGAAACCACTTATAAACTGTTCTAATCGAAGGTGCAGAGTCACCATAATGTTTATCAAGCTTCTCTTTAGTCTCCTGAGGCGTTTTGCCTTTCATAAAGTAATGTTTAATCACCACACGAAATTCTTTTTCGTCCATTTCTTGAAAATCACTCGACTTCCTTGATTCACACGAATGCCAAACACAAAGAAATAGACCATTATGGCCGAAACTTGGTGTGCGTTCATTCAAGAGATGCTACTAACTAAACATGACCTCGATACGCGCCGGGTGGTGCCATCTCTCGGACTTTGCACAGACTTTTCAAACCAGCCTCATATATATACATATATATATATATATATATATATATATATATATATATATATATATATATATATATATATATATGTTACAATAGAGGATGGTGGAATGTAATACATTAAAATTCCGGGTTTCAATCCGTTGGCATTTGCAAGTGCTCTTGCTACTGCTACTACTGTTTACTGTGATCTTGCTGCTACTGCCGCTCGAAGCTAACTCAGTTGTGCTAACTCAGTGAGCAAGAGTACTTAAAAATGCCAAATGAGGTTTTGGCGAAACGTCGTGCAAATTCGTTGTTGGACGAACGGATTGAAACCCGGAATTTTAATGTAATATATATATATATATATATATATATATATATATATATATATATATATATATATATATATATATATATATATATATATATATATATATATATATATATATATATATATATATATATATATATATATATATATATCTATATATATATATATATATATATATATATATATATATATATATATATATATATATATATATATATATATATATATATATATATGTATATTTGAATATTGAGTTACGTAGAAGACATTGTAATTACAGCATCTATTGGGAGAGCTCAAAGGAAGTTTTTAAAACCTCCAGGAGGATTTGTGTAGGGCGGATTCGAAAATTTATATTTTTAAATGTTACTAAAATACAAAATGTAAAAGAATTTATTTTATTTGGTACAACAGTACCTCTTGGGAATAAAAAAAGCAAAAAGAAAAAGAAATTATGCGTGCTCTTGCCGCATTCAGAATTCTAAGTTGTATATTAAAAGAACAACCTGTATGAGATGGTTGGGTAACTTTAAATTAGATGCAAGTGGCAGCAAATATACGACAACCGGAAATGCAAACAACGTACAGCCGGTAATAGACAAATACCGCCTTAAGAGAACAGAGGACAACGAAGATGCGTTTTTAGACGCTTACTACTAAAATAACTGAAAAAGGACTTAAATTTCCAGAATGACTCAACCCGTTTTGTATAAAATTATTTATTAAAAATAGCAAGGACATCTGATTATCCCATTCGTTTTCTATATATATATATATATATATATATATATATATATATATATATATATATATATATATATATATATATATATATATATATATATATATCTATATATATATATATATATATATATATATATATATATATATATATATATATATATATATATATATATATATATATAGATATATATATATATATATATATATATATATATATATATATATATATATATATACATATATGTATATATATTACAGCGGTAGCCTGAATAAAAATATTTTAATTTTAAATTTATAACATAAAGCCGCCATACCAATATTGACTGTGTAAAAATAGAGCATCGCTAGTTATAGTTATGTGAAAACTAACCTCAAAATGCATTTAGGTATTAAATGATGGAACATAAACTTTTTTTTAAACGAACTAGTTAACAAAATGAACTTAAAGCTTTAATAACATTAGAACTTGTAATGGTAAATATTTATAATAGATAAAAATTAATTCATAAATGAAAATAGTGTCAAGTGCTGAAAACGCTATTTTCAAAATGAGCAAACAATTTTTTATGAGCATGGTACACTTGCTGACCTGGTGAAAAACACAGGACTCGCAAGTTATTCCGAAGTGGTTCTCTATACCAAAGAATTATTGAAAAAGATTGTGCGAGGATTGACAAGCCCAACCTCATACAGATATGATGTATTAACACGATGTGTATTCTTAGCAGAAACCTCTCTGGGAGAAGTCATGGGGGCTATATTCGTCGGACTCCGGTCTTCGATGTTCTAACGAATCAAAGATGTTAGTGAGTTTAGGTTTTCCAAAAAGGCTCTTCTGAATAAAATGTAATAAATATAGCGTATACTTGGGAATAGAACCCCCAAACATGGGAACAGTATTCCAACGGTGGTCCAAATTCAGCTTGGTGCAGGATTAAAAGTTGAACAGTGTAAAACTTTTTAGTACGAAATAATATTCCCAACTTTTGAAAAATTCTCTTTGCTATGTATGCAACAATATCATAACAAGACATACTTGCTCCCAAAGTCAGTTAACCAATTAGTTCATTTTTTAGACCCCTTAAAATAGGCTGACCTAGTGGTAATTTTATCTTTGACAAAGTTTACTTTAATTTAAATCTAACTACTAGGGATTTATTTTAATCCATCTCTCTACTACTAACTGACATCATTATTTCACAATACAAAACAAATTTCACGAAAAGTAGATGCCAACCGGACAGATGACCTAGTTACCCTTACCTTTTTACGTCAACAACAACTGTTCTCTAAAATGCAAGATACGAGATTTTGCTTTTTCGAGCAACACTGACATCAGACGTCAGATAACTGAAATTAAATCATTTTACCGGGGGATAAATTAAATTTAAAAATTTAACAACAAGTAATGCTTACGCTCCCGTTCAGTGGCGTAGTTAGAAGAGGGTGGTGGGAGCGGCTCGCACCGGGTGTCACCCATTTGGGGGTGACACTTGCAATTAAAAAAATTAAAAACTTACAAAAACTTAATGAAATGAAATAATTGCAAATTTTATGACATAATGTATTCATTTTGAAGATGTGATTTCTGAGTTTGCAGCTGTTAAAGCTAGAAAGAAGAGATTTTAAAAATATTTTTTTCTCTCTTCATTTTAACATTACTTATAAATGAATACTTTATAAATTACAATAAATGTTTATTTACATATGTTTTATGAAAATCATATTTTAAACTTAAAGGATTTTTTATTTGACTTAAGGTTTAATTTGTCAGTTTTCATGAAGGTTTCCATGCTAGCTACGCCACTGCTCCCCTTAAAACGGAATTGAGTTTAATCTTCGAAAATTAAAGGGCGAAGGATTTATAAATAAATAAACTTTTCGTAGAGCTGTAGAGAAGAATTCCAATCCATAACAAATACGTTTTAAATTCCTGTCCCAACTTTTTGTTGGTTACAGAAAACTTTGTATTTTGCTGAAAAAACGAAGTTATTTGCTAACAATATATAAGTTTTTTCGTATGAAAGTATGTTGCTTCAGTCCGTAGTGTGGAACGGGTTACAGTTTTAACCAAAAGCCAAAAAAAAAATCAAAAACAATACAAGCCTGTTCCAAGCTTCCAACGTAAAAAAATACATATGTTTTTTTTTATAGAATTAACGGTTAAATAACTTTAAAAATATGTGTTATTGATATATATATATATATATATATATATATATATATATATATATATATATATATATATATATATATATATATATATATATATATATATTTAGTTTATACCAGTTTTATGTAGTTTGCATATAACATGAACGACAACGAAGTCATAAGAATGAATTCATTTTAAAATAACTTTAATTCAAACTGCAACTTCGTATGTTGTGTACACACACAGAAAGTCAGTTATTTTAGGTTACATAAATAGAATAACATATGCCCGTGGCTCATTGAAATAATGAGATGAAAGTCACAGAAATCACCCTTCCTAGTACTAACCTATCGATGACCGCCTGAACTTCACTGTATTTACAATAATAATTGTTTAGGCAATTTGTTACGAATGAGTTAAAACTATTAACATAAAGTTAGAGGTTTTAATAACTTTAAAAATAAAATGATATAGCTCTCCGTGGTCTATACTCTAATAGTTTAATTTTTGAACAGTTTAATATTATTGTGTTACGCTCCTAACAATATACTAATCAAGAACCTTTATTACATTCAAAGTTGAATTTAAGTCATTAAGATATCATTATATTATTTTATTATATACTCATAGTTCTCTTGCAAATGGTTAAATTGCAATTATTTGAAACTTAATCAGCGAGGATTAGTATTAAAAACAACTACGAAACATTTCATTTAGAAGTTACATCATTATTATAAAAATGTAAACAAAATTAATGTCAAAAAAGTCTCCATACACTTAACAATTACCAATACTAGTTTGACGGAGTTTAACGAAAAATAACAACTTCGTTTAAAGTAATATTTAGTGGGACCGCCGTTGGCCTTGATAAGCTCCTGTAACCTTTTTGTGATACTTCACACTCAGCTTTCTAGTAACTTCTGCTGGCATGTTCTCCCATTCGTTCAATATTCTATTTTTTATTTCTTCTTTATTTGAAACATTGGGTTTGCGATCGCGCCGTTTAAGTTCCTCCCATAAATGCTCGATGGGGTTAACATCGGGTGATTGCTGAGGTGTATGAAGCTGCTGTCGCACATTATGGATTATCCATTCTCGCACCAAGTTTGCGGTATGTTTCGGATCATTGTCCTGTTGGAAAATGTATTTTTTTCGAGTGCTAATTTTTGGACACATTCTATTAAATTGTCTCTCAAAATGTTCAGATATTCAAGCTGATCCATGGTACCATTAACAAAATGTAAATTTCCAACCTCTCCAACGGACATGCACACCCAAAGCAGAACACTGCCACCCCCTTGTCTCACCGTGGAACAAATGTTTTTAATATCAAATGCGGTATTCTTCTTTCTCAAAACTTTAGCTCTGCCATCAGACCCAAAAAGGTTAATTTTAGTTTCATCACTAAAGAATACGGATTCCCAAAATTCAGAAGGCTTGGTAACGGCTTCTTCCTGGCTGCACACCCCTTATAGCCAGCCCTGTGTAAACCATTTGTCTCTGTTTATGAACAAATATTTTTTGAAAATAGTTCACGTACTTCTTCTTTTAATTTGGGTGCACTTTTCTTGGGACCTATAATTATTTGTCTAACACTGCCTCTTCACGTGGAGTCAGTTTCTTGGGACGACCGGAGCATAGTCGAATTTTATAGGAACCCGTTGATTTACAATGTACTGAACAGTAGCATGCGACTTTTTAACAATTTTTCATATATTTCTGTACGATTTTCCATCTTTCCACAAATCAGTTATAATCTTTCGAACCTAAAATGGAATTTCACAACTTCTCACGCTCATTTTTAATACTACTTTGAAAACCCACTGCAAAATTACTAGCAACAAGTGACAGATTATAAAGAATGGCCGAAAATTATTCATTTGTTTTCAGTTTAGCAAGCAACAGCTTGATAAAATGCGGCTAATGAGAGCGTGTGTTTTCAATGCAGTTCTGGAGTGTATGGAGACTTTTTTGACATTAATTTTGTTTACATTTTTATAACAATGATGTAAGTTCTAAATAAAATGTTCCGTAGTTGTTTTTAATACTAGTCCTCGTTGGTTAAGTTTCAAATATCAATTTAAACACGTTTTCTCATAGTCCAATTAATTAGTTAAACATAACAGAAAAATAGTATCGAAAGCAGGTGGTGTTTGGAGACTTTTTGGACTGACTGTATATATATATATATATATATATATATATATATATATATATATATATATATATATATATATATATATATATATATATATATATATATATATATATATATATATATATATATATATATATATATATATATATAGCTACTCCAACTAAAACTAAATATTATATCCTAGTTACTCCACCGTTTTTCAAGATTTTTTCGACCTCATAAAATAGCTTAAAATTTCAAAGATTAAATCAGCAATAACACACTTGAAGTACCAGAGTAATTTATAGTAAATCGAATTTCCATAACATAATTTTGTATTTAATAATATACGGATTATTTACAAAAAATTTAATTTCAGTTTTTATGACACACGTCAATTTGTTATTGAACTCTTTTGAATCCTACAATTGATACGTTTGTGTTACATATTTTAATTAAAAATGCATTTGAAATACATTTCTACAAAGCAAAAGCGGTTACCATTCTCCCCATTCTTCTTTAATTTTATTACAGAATGTTGCTTTTTAGGACTCGACGACGCGGTGACCTATTTATTTAACCAACTATACCGCAAAACTTCCAAAAGGAGCTATGACTATTTGCCTATTCGGGAGGTATTTGACAATATTTAGGATGTTTTATATAAAAAAAAAGTCAATTTCAGCCTTGGTATTTTAGAGACACATCTACGACGGCAGTCAGTCTGCTTAACATATTTTTGTATCTTAATAATTATTTTGTTGCTTATTCTATTTCAAACTGCTTTGCACAGATAAATAGCTGTTTTGAAAAGCAACTGTTTATTTTTTATAAGTATCTAAAAATAAGGGTAAAATTAAATTCCTATTGTCGTAAATAGATAAATATTCTTTCAGCCTTTCTTGATGTTTTTATTTTATTTACGACCCTAAAATAACACGAGGACCTTCACAAAAAAAGAAATATCAATCTGTCAGAGAAAGGTGTTCGATCCAACAAGCTACCTGAAATTTCTTTTCTTCTCGGCTTGTTTTCAGAAGCGTAAGAAGTTTTTGGGTTGCTTTCAAATATAAATTGATATTTTTTATGGCAATACAACGTCGTACGAGAGACACCATTTGCTTTCTTTTTTCGTTCTCGGTTCAAGAACGCTGTGGTCAAAATTATGGCAAATGTTCAATGAATATTAAGAAGCTATTCTAACATATGAAATTCAATATATTAGAGTTACAACCGTACAAAAATCACCTTTGATATAAAAATAGTGAAAAAAGATGAGAAAACTATGAAAATTTATAAATTAAATTAACGAAAATGAGCAACTACGGTCATTGATTTATCACAGTTTGGCATTTTCACTGTGAGTTACCAGTACTATTAATTTAGCTGCAGCTGTTTAAAGTTACTTATAATATATTATACATTTTATTTATTAAGCTGAGTTTTCTCTTCAATCGCGGCATAAATCGTATCTCCGAATTAATTAGCTATTCCAGACGGGCTATATCCAACATAGGCATTTACTTTATCCAAATTTCGGACCAGGACTTAATCATGATAATCCTATCAGCATAACACAGATAATTAGACAAACATCAGGCAACACCATAAATATGTATTTCCCATACACGGTATATGAGATCAAGCAGTGTACTCTATGAAGCTACACCACCTTAAAAACTAAATGCACAATTAATTTTTATTCGTTTCAGCATGAAATCTATATTAGTAATTGTATAAAACATTATTCTCAGATAAAAATGTATCCAATATCAAATACTACAAATATTAAAAAAAAAAATTATATGTGTATATATATATATATATATATATATATATATATATATATATATATATTTGACTATGTCAGATGTTCGTTTAATTGTAGCGTCCATCTTATATTGTAAGATATATTAGTCATCCTTTTTTACTGTCAACATAAGAATGCGGTTGAAATGCAGGCTACGATACGGACTGCCGGGACTTGCAATCATTCTTCCAAGAGCTCGAGTCAGTTTTATTGTTATAAGTAAAAGAAAACCAAGTCGTAGTAGAGAATATACAGAAAGAAAGTAGGTTTTTTTCAGATCATTTTATAGTATTAAATATTAAATTACGGTCTCTTTTGTAATATGTTTGTATTTTTGATTGGCCTGAGTATCCACATTATAAATCTAATTCACCTACACTGGTCAAAAAATATTATTCTAAAAATTATATTTGAAGCACTTAGTGCCATTATTTTTCTTGAGAAAATGCCCACAATTATGAGTAAAAATTCTGAAAAATTAAAAAACAAAAATAAAGTTTTTTAATCTTGGTACAAAAAAAAACAATAAAGTATACACTAAAAAAAAAACCATAGCTTTAAAATAAAAACAATAATGCCTCAGTCTTACAGGCATATAATAGAATAGTAAAAAAAAAGTAAAATAACTAAAAGTGTCAAACACAAAAAGGAATCAACACTTGCCATTACAAGACTCTTCCAAAAGATAATAAGCTTTCCTAATAAATATATTCCGTAAATTTATTTTCACTACTTTTCGTTAATTAAAAATTTTTGTATTATTAGGTGAATTATCATAAATTTGTAAGTTCCTATGTATAGATGCTTCTTATATCTAAATAAACAGATGCAGTACTAATAGGCAAAGGCAATTGGTCTTAAGATGAATTAAAGTAAGACAAAAATATTAACCAACACTAATAACAACATAGTCATAAGTTTCGAAGGAACAGCTTTCGAGATTGTTCAGACTTATGTGTAGATAGAGCAACAAATTACTACGACGAGAGACAGTGTCTCGGCTAAAATTTCAAGAAGAATCAGGCTTGGATGGTGCACATTCGGGAAATTAAATTATATATTCAAAGATAAAGCCATACCTGAAACTTGGACACTGAATAAAACCGATATACAAAAATTAATTCGAACCTAAAGAGCACACGAAAAACAGATAATCGAGATAAAATTTAAAAATAGAAAAAGAAACAAGTTGATACGTGAACAAACGAAATTAAAGGATATTATAGAGCACGCAGCAGAAAGAAAGTGGCAATGGGCTGGCCATATAGCAGGCACGACCGATGATCTATGAACCAAGCGACATTAGAGTGGGGACCACGAGAACAGAAAAGGAGCAGACGACATCCCAAAACAAGATGGCGGGATGATATACAGAGAGTGACAGGCATTGGATGGATGACAATAGCTGCAAATAGATTTAGACGAAAACTCAGGGGGCAGGCTTACATCCAGCATTGGATATAACTAGGCTTATAGTGATAGTGACTAATAGGTGACTCACATGCCTAGAGCAGGCCTCTTGAGGGCTCGTTGTACACCCGCCTTGTTTCAAGGTTATGGAAAGACAATATAATTTTAAGAGGAGAGCAACCTTCCAAATTAAATCCCTTTAATAGAGGTCCAGAATTATTGGAGATTTCAGGTGAGCTTCGAATCCTTTTTATTATCGGACAAGACATAATTAAAAAATACTTTTTTTTTCTTCTTTAAGCACCATTCAGGTGCAGGTCTTCTTTCTGTCTATCTTACCTACACATGAGGATGCCATCGATTTCTGCTTGGAAGATAGGTGTATGTCCACGTTGATAATTTTGTCCCTATCTGTAGGTAGTTAGCACCTGCATCAAAACCTTTGTCTGTTTGAATCCATATATACGCCTCACTCTTTAAGAAGTGTCCATTGTATCTACAATTGAGGGCAGTCCCCTCCTGTTCTGGTTCGCTCTTATATATAATGAACAACTTTGTTAATGTTAATATTGAAACGAGCAAAAGTAAATTAGTACATTAACCAGTAATATATAGCTAGTTGTTTCTAATAAAGACCAGCAGTTGTTTCATATCGGTGTCCGTCTGTCTGTCTGTCTGTCACACCCGATTTTCTCCGAAACTATTTGACATACGAGGCTGGTTTGAAAAGTCCGTGCAAGAATAAAAACTACTTATGTGTTTGGGGTAAACCTTTTTTATTTTTCGACATAGTCTCCTTTTAGGCTTATACACTTCGTCCAACGATGTTCTAGTTTGTTGATCCCTTCCGAATAATAGGATTTGTCCAAGTCTGCACAATTTCCATTAGTGTCTGCAATCACCTCCTCGTTTGAATAAAATCTTTGTCCCGCCAACCATTTCTTCAAATTGGGGAACAAATAGTAGTCCGAGGGAGCCAAGTCTGGAGAATATGGGGGATGTGAAACGAGTTGGAATCCTATTTCCATTAATTTTGCGACCAAAACTGCTGAGGTGTGTGCTGGTGCGTTGTCGTGATGGAAAAGGACTTTCTTGTGGGCCAATCGCGGGCGTTTTTCTTGCAGCTCGGTTTTCAAACGGTCCAATAACGATGAATAATATTCACCTGTAATAGTTTTACCCTTTTCCAGATAGTCGATGAGGATTATCCCTTGTGAATCCCAAAAGACAGTCGCCATAACCTTTCCTGCCGAAGGAACGGTCTTCGCCTTTTTTGGTGCAGATTCCCCCTTGGTAACCCATTGTTTAGATTGTTGTTTGGTCTCAGGAGTATAGTAATGTATCCATGTTTCATCCACAGTGACGAAACGACGCTTAAAGTCCTCCGGATTCTTCTGGAACAGCTGCAAACCATCGTTGCAACACTTCACACGATTCCGTTTTTGGTCAAGCGTGAGCAATCGCGGCACCCATCTTGCGGATAGCTTTCCATAGACCAATATGGCTGAAACTTGGTGTACGTTCATTCAAGAGATGCTACTAACTAAACATGACCTCGATATGCGCCGGTGGTGCCATCTATCGGACTTCGCACGGACTTTTCAAACCAGCCTCGTATAAAATTGAAATTTGGCACAAATATAGGAGTTGATAGCCAAATTAGAGCCGTGGTTTTGAAAGTTAAATTTTAACTTAAGGGGTTTGCTTGTGGGGGGAAGCGAAAAAAAAAAATTTTTTCTGAGGTCAACGAGTGGGGTGTCAAATGAAAGCTTGTAAAAATACGAGTTTAAAAAATATATAATGTAATACTCGTGCAAAATTTTCTTTATATTACTTTTAAAAAATGGCCAAAAAACGCTGCCTCCCCCCTCTATCTCGAAAAGTACTCATCAAAAAATTCCGGATTATTCTCCATAAGATGTAGATTGAATGATAATTATCATGTGTGCATGACCTTTGGTAATTTATCTGGTACATAAGAAAAATCTTAAGGTCATCGAGTGGGGTGTCAAATGAAAGCTAATGAATTCAAAAATACATATAGTGTACTACTAGCGCAAGCTTGCCTTTATATTATTTTTAACGAAAAAACGAAAAATCGCTGCCCCCCCACCCAATTTTTAAGAGTATTAATCAAAAAAAAATGTTGATAAACTTCTGGAATATTCTGAATCAGATGTAAATTGAATGGAAATTGTCACGAGTGCATTATGTTTGATAATTTATCTGATATACAAAAAACAGAGATCGAAAACAAACTTTGTTGAAAACTCATTTGGCCTGTGCTTTGTTAAGACACTGATTTTTTATATCTCCGTAACAAAAATTTTTATTTCAAGAGCAATCACGGTAGGGAACACTAATTTCCAAAATTCGCGCTTGGCCGGTTATTTATTTCATAAAAAATAAATCTCATAGCACGCCACTGTAGAATAAATAAATTATTCGGTAGGATATTCCCCAGAAAGCTATCTCACACTTAAGATACGATTCTATGAAAGAACAGTAAACTGTTCTCACTAGCATTGGATTTAATTACGATCTTTTTTACTGCATAGCAACACTTGTTATCAAAAACAACTATATGAAATTGGACCTTGAATTCTCTGTCTATAAGTAGTCCCAAAAACTTAGTCTTAACAGTAAAATTATACACTTTAATATGATATTTGATTCCAATTAGGTTAGTTTAATTCAAATTTAGCATTAGAAGCTTTGAATCATACCTAATTTTAACCTTAGAGATATTAAGGATAGTGCAATGGCACAGTCGTATCATCTGCAACAAGTGTAAGCTATCCATTGGTTCCTAAGACATTTAAAAAATATAAGAAACATGAGAGGACTTGAATCAGTACTCTTCAGCACACCCTAGTCAATACTGTGATTTGCTGAAGACTGCATGTCAATAAAAATGATAAACACTCTCTAACAACATCCAGTCCAGCAAGACTGAACAAAAACCCATGAAAAAGCTAATAGAAATTATGTAATTTTCATGTGTTATTTCGACATTGTCAACATAAACCCGCTTAAAATATTGAGAGACAGAGTGCTAAACCTCTGCAGTATAAAATGAATCGATTTACGCTTGAACAATGCTGGTGGAAATATTAGAAAATTATTTCCAAAATGAATGCTGTGTTGCAGAAACGTGCGAAAATTTAAAAGATATTTCAATCAAAATCGAGCTCCTTCAACGGTGGGTAAGAAAACTCATAAGAAAATGCATATTTATTGATAACCTAACCTATCCTCTTACTCGTCCCGTGCACACAGACAAATATTACTGTTGTTGCCCAAAGTGTGCGTGAAAACCCAAGAACCACAGCTCCTCGTAAATCTCAACAACTGAATATCAGTCGCACTTCTCTTTGGAGAATTTTGCATAAAGATTTCCGATTATTTACTAATAAGGTCCAACTCACTCAAGAACTGAAGCAAAATGACCATCCGCTTCATTATTGCTTCTCTGTGTGGGCTTCAAATCAATTGAGAAGTTACGTCGATTTGGCTCGCATGTGTGTTACCTGTACTTACTTATGGAGCAGAGACTCTAACTTTCACAAAGAAGACAATAAATAAAATAAGGGTAACTCAAGCGGTGGTCAATGTTGGGTTTGTCTCTTCGAGATAAAGTCCCAAATAAAGAAATTAGGAACCGAACGAAAGTGATAGATACAGTTGGGCTAGAACGCAAGATAACAGATGGACTAAGACGGTGTTGGAATGGAGATCTAGACGAAAAGCGTGTAGAAATAGAGCAAGACCTCCCACCAGATGGACAGATGATCTGAGAAGAATAGCGACAAACTGGTTCCAAAAAGCCAAAGACCGGTTTAACTAGCAAAGAAGAAAGGAGGCCTATGTCCAGAAGTGGACGCTAAGGGCTGATAAATGATGATGAATTGGAGGAACTTTGGCCCATGGCTCGACAACCGATTATTTCCACACTAAGCTCGGTAATCATGTGACCAGCCATTTTGGAAATGTGCCAGGACCACCGCGCAGCTGTGATTGGACACCGTTAGACTTTGTTCATGAGGAACTGTTAAGGACCATGGTTACTCTGGCAATCCACGCAAGGAAAATATTCATCGAGCCACAAACCATCGAAAATGTACTAAAAAATTAGGTTGACAGGATGGGCTAATGCCACGCGAGCCGTGAATCTATTTGAATGAAATTGTGTTTCGTAATTAATTGGAAGGCTTACTCTTTGTAATAAAGAAAAAAACTTTGAAAAATATTTAACGGTTTTTTGGTTACAGTAATTTTAAAAAGAAACCAGCAGATGACCCACCACAGTGTTATCTTAAATCTATAAACTTTTTTTTTCTAAGATGTTTCAGTTTTTATTAAAGTAGGTTACACTACTGAACTGTTTTCTAGCACTACTGCACTATTGTCGTCTATATATTGAGATATAGAATGAAAGACGAAAATCGATCCTGTATTATAAGAAAATTTCAACAAGAAACTCATTTCTAATGCACCGTGCACCAATCTATACAGAAATAAGGTTATTTAGGGTGCTCCAACTAGATTGGTAGACTCTTGGGGTATTAAACTAGATGTGTAGCCGTCGGGAACGTCAGTCGAGGACGCTTGAAAAATACTTCTGTCAGCCAACGACCGGGGTAATCTATCTGGTAAATAGGTGTTTGATATTGGGGACGTGTTGCAATTTAATTTAGATTTTTCCTTTTAAATTTAATTTTGTTTGCAGGGAGAATTAGATGTCGATTTTCACACTCACCCTGAAATAAAAAACTGATGAATATTACAAAATAAATCGCAACGTATCTTTGTCTGTCTGTCCGTCCGTTAGTGCACTTATTGCTCGAGAACCACTTATCCAATTTACGTCATACATATGTTCTCTGGCCATGTTATAAGATATATTTTATTACGTTAGGTATATAATATATATATATATATATATATATATATATATATATATATATATATATATATATATATATATATATATATATATATATATATATATATATATATATATATATATATATATATATATATATATATATAATGCAACGTCTCTCTGTCTGTCTGTTCGTTAGTTCGCTTATCACTCGAAAACCACTTATCCGAGTTACGTGTTTTTTTTTTTATTCATACGAGGCTGGTTTGAAAAGTCCGTGCAAAAATAAAAACTACTTATGTGTTTGGGGTAAACCTTTTTTATTTTTCGACATAGTCTCCTTTTAGGCTTATACACTTCGTCCAACGATGTTCTAGTTTGTTGATCCCTTCCGAATAATAGGATTTGTCCAAGTCTGCAAAATATCCATTAGTGTCTGCAATCACCTACTCGTTTGAATAAAATCTTTGTCGCGCCAGCCATTTCTTCAAATTGGAGAACAAATAGTAGTCCGAGGGAGCCAAGTCTAGAGAATAGGGGGGTGTGAAACGAGTTGGAATCCTATTTCCATTAATTTTGCGACCACAACTGCTGAGGTGTGTGTTGGTGCGTTGTCGTGATGGAAAAGGACTTTCTTGGGGGCCAATCGCGGGCGTTTTTTTTGCAGCTCGGTTTTCAAACGATCCAATAACGATGAATAATATTCACCTGTAATAGTTTTAAACCTTTTCCAGATAGTCGATGAGGATTATCCCTTGCGAATCCCAAAAGACAGTCGCCATAACCTTTCCGGCCGAACGAACGGTCTTCGCCTTTTTGGTGCAGATTCCCCCTTGGTAACCTATTGTTTAGATTGTTGTTTGGTCTCAGGAGTATAGTAATGTATCCATGTTTCATCCACAGTGACGAAACGACGCTTAAAGTCCTCCGGATTCTTCTGGAACAGCTGCAAACCATCTTTGCAACACTTCACATGATTCCGTTTTTGGTCAAGCGTGAGCAATCGCGGCTCCCATCTTGCGGATAGCTTTCTCATGTCCAAATGTTTATGCAAAATATTATGTACCAGTTCAGTCGAGATGCCCACAGTACTAGCAATCTCACGCACCTTAACTCTTCTGTCATCGATCACCATATCATGGATTTGATCAATGATTTCTGGAGTCGTAACCTCCACAGGCCGTCCAGAACGTTCAGCGTCACTTGTGCCCATATGGCCAGTCCGAAAATTTTGAAACCACTTATAAACTGTTCTAATCGAAGGTGCAGAGTCACCATAATGTTTATCAAGCTTCTCTTTAGTCTCCTGAGGCGTTTTGCCTTTCATAAAGTAATGTTTAATCACCACACAAAATTCTTTTTCGTCCATTTCTTGAAAATCACTCGACTTCCTTGATTCACACGAATGCCAAACACAAAGAAATAGACCAATATGGCTGAAACTTGGTGTGCGTTCATTCAAGAGATGCTACTAACTAAGCATGACCTCGATACGCGCCGGTGGTGCCATCTCTCGGACTTTGCACGGACTTTTCAAACCAGCCTCGTACATATGTGTATGTGAAACATAAAGAGAAAAATGCAGAAACGAGGAGGATGATAAACAAAGAAAAGAACGAGAGATGGGAAAAATCGTGAAAACATGTAGAACAGTATATAGGAGGAACTAGAAGCACAGAGTCATGGAGAATAATTAAAACATTAGGGACCAACAATAGAGAGAAGATGTATATAAAGTATATCCCAGAAAGCGAGTGGGAAGAATATTATAAAAAGCTGCTAACAGAAGTCAGACAAGAATTCCAGGAAGAGAACCCTGAAGAAGAACAGAATAAGGAAAAAAAAGAGATAGAACTAAGCTATGAAGAACTAAAGAAGATAATAAAAACACTCAAAAATAATAAATCTGCAGGGCCTGGGGGTGCGGTAAATGAAATGATTAAGTACGGGTCTAATAAGACGGAGCGAAGATAATAGGTGGATAAAGAAAATAACCGAGTGGAGCCCTATAGGGTGAAGAAAAAGAGGAAGACCCAGACGATCGTGGAGAGACGATGTGGACGAGGCTATGGAGGACAGGGGTCTAACAGATGGAGACTGGGAAGATAGAAACGGATGGAATCAAAGGCTGAGAGAAGGAAGACAGCGTCAGCTGTAGAAAATCCTTGATATATAATACATATGTTCTCTTTCCAGGCTATATAATTATAATAATAATCTATAATATATCTAAAATGCAACGACTCTCTGTCTGTCCGTTCGTTAGTCCGCTTATCACTCGAAAACCACTTATCCGATTTACGTGTTTTTTTTAGATTTATACATATGTTCTCTGGCCAGGTTATGGGATATATTTTATTACGTTAGGTAATATAAGAAATAAGCAGTGACGATAATAGTGAATCAAGTCGGAAAAAAGTTTGCCGTTAGCGCACTCTCTTGCAATACGCTGCATAAACCATTAAATATGGAACAATACCATGTAACAAAAAATACGATATATATATATATATATATATATATATATATATATATATATATATATATATATATATATTTATATATATATATATATATATATATATATATATATATATATAATGCAACGTCTCTGTGTCTGTCCGTTAGTGCGCTTATCACTCGAGAACCACTTATCCGATTTACGTGTTTTTTTTAATTCATACACATATTCTCTGGCCAGGTTATATAATATAGTAATCTATATAATATACATAATACGCAACAACTCTCTGTCTGTCTGTCTGTCCGTTAGTGTGCTTATCATTCGTAAACCACTGATTCGATTTATGTGTTTTTATTCATTCTTAACTTAATATTTATTTTAAAAAAATCTATATTATATATAAAACGCAACATCTCTCTGTCAGTCTGTACATGTATTCTCTGGCCAGGTTATAGGATATATTTCATTACGTTAGGTCACATAAGGAATAAGTAGTGACGATAATAGTGAATCAACTGCACGCGAGCGGAGTCGCGGGCACGGCTAGTATGATATAAATTATGATATAAGTGATACTTTTGGTAATTATGAAATTTTGATAATTTCTCAAATCTGGTTTTTGGGCCGGAAAGAATTAATTTGGGTGTTCGATTAAAAACCTAATAATATGATCTCCAGAGTATTATCTATTAACATGGAAAAAATTCACAGAATGGGCTAGAGAGCATAATGGAAAGTATCAAAAACACAATACTAAGGGCAAAATAGAAATGTACAGGACATGTAGCAAAGATGAAAAAAAAATGGACAAGGAAAATCTACGGAATGGAAATTATGGAGAAAAAAAATCCAATACGGCTTATACTATGATGGTATGATGACATTAGGGAAGTGGCTGGGAGGGGATGGACGAACGTAGAACAAGACAGAAACAGATTGAGAAAAATAACAAATAACTCCTCCTCAGTCCGGACCTCTTAGCAGAGGTGTGGTGACTACCGATAACGCTAATCATCATGGCAATGTTCATGGGATGTTATAGTGTACTGGGCTTCCGGTTCCATCTACATCGCAGTTTCACAGGTATTTTGGAAATACATTCCTCACGCCCATGAAAACCTGGTTCTGAACCGGGTAAAAGCATACGAGCTCATCGCTTCAGGCCAATAATGATGAATACCACTGCCCTGCATCATATTAGGATGTGAGGGTTTGATATAGATAGGTGTTTAGTGGAGAAAGAGGATTGGACATGAGTTCTCTCTGGGGGTAAGTATTGGGAGAGAATCATGGCTCGCGTTGGCAGGGTCGCGTTCCTGAAGTGGATCTATCCTCCACCGGGATCGTAAAGGAATATCTACCCGCTAACACAACAAATAACTAGTTTGAGTAAATTATATTACTTAAATATATATTAATGGACGAGAAAAGTGTCGGGGATTCAAAATAACGGACATAATTAAGCGTGTTCAAAGCGAAAATACTAAACCAAGTTGCATTTGATTAATGCGTGCTCACTGGAACCAAAATTAGTTTAAAAGCAACAGAAGCTGCAGAATAAAAAAATTTAAATTATATAGCGGCATCGCTTTGCACGACAACCTGAATAAAGAAAACTTACAATATTGAATTATTAATCTACACAAAAGCGGTAGCATACCGTCAATCTAGAGGCAACGAAGGCGGTTGCATTGAGGAGTCCCAATTTTAAATTTTCGCTTGTGCATTTCTTACATATATAACAATGTTAATATTTTAAACACTCTTATTTTGTTACCATATATATATATATATATATATATATATATATATATATATATATATATATATATATATATATATATATATATATATATATATATATATATATATATATATATATATATATATATATATATATATATATATATATATATATATATATATATATATATGTAATACATTAAAATTCCGGGTTTCAATCTGTTCGTCTAACAATGAATTTACACGACGTTTCGCCAAAATCTCATTTGGCATTTTCACGTGCTCTTGCTGCTGTTGCCACTCGATACTGTGATCTTGCTGCTGCTGCCGCTTGAAGCTAACTCGAGAGTTAGCTTCGAGCTAACTCGGAGTTAGCTTCGAGCGGCAGCAGCAGCAAGAACACTTGAAAATGCCAAATGAGATTTTGGCGAACCGTCGTGCAAATTCATTGTTAGACGAACGGATTGAAACCCGGAATTTTTAATGTATTATATATATATATATATATATATATATATATATATATATGGGTCATTCTTTTATAAACTGTGCAGATTTGAGGAAAAAAAGTCGTATTTTCGATTTGCCTTAAAAATTTTTTATGGCTTTTATACGTGAAACTAATCGACACGTGTATCGAGGTTTTTTTTCCAAATGTATATTTTGCAAAATATGTATGTTATAAATTATCGTAGTTCACTAATCGGCGGCACATTAAAAAAGCAATATCTCCGGCTTTATTTATCGTATAAACTTCATTATTCCGCCATTTTATTGCTCTTTATGTTGACTTTCGCAAAGTATAACTGTGGAATTTTTTAACTGTTTATTTAAAAAACATGATAACAATGAAATTGTTTAAATAATTTTTTCATGCTTGCCCCACAAATTATAAAATTGAAAAAAAATACCATTATATTGACTATGTTTTAATCTAAAAAACCCGCGCGTTTAGAGTTTTTACGGATTCTCGTTCACGTTTGCGCCCCTCTTTTAAAATGTCATCTTTTTATATCATTACTTCTATATAAAAATTCTTTACCATTTTAACAGGCCAAAAGAATATAAAAATCAGTTAATAAGAATTTAGATCGATTGAATAAGTGATGCTAACGTTTCGCCGATTATCCTGCCCAGTTCTTCAGATTTGGTTCCAACGGTTCACTTCTTCGGATCCTGCACGAACTTGCACGAGAAGTTTGATATTTCGTAAAGCAAAAAAAGGATAATGCCGAATAACTATTGACCAGTCGCATTACTTCAAATAATACTGAAAATTATGGAAAAGGATATCAGTCAATATCTTTTAAGAAGCCTGTAAAGACTTTTTTTTTATTAGCGATCACCAAGATAGCATCGACATATAACCTTGGTCACACATTTTTGGAACAATGCAATCGAACGTTATGAAAGGTGTTCAGTGGTTGTACTTTATACATCGTGTTTGAGTTGAGTTTCTCAGAAGATTGTTTTCTCTAAATGGCAGATCATGATTTTCTATCTAATTCCATACTGTCTCCTACACTCTGGTTGTACATTAACGATCTGCTGAAAAAAACAACATGTAAATCTGTAGTATTGCTGATGACAGTGCGTTTATGTATTTATTTACCTTGAATGCTTGCAATAACTGGACAGATTTCGACGATACAAAATCCTAGGCATGGGCGCCGGGAAGAAGGTGCAAGGGGGTGCACTTCCACCCCCTGTCATGAAAGAAAATACACAGAAACAGATTAAGAAATAAAATTTTTATTATTAAAATCACTGTTTGAATAAAAATTTAAAGCGTCTAGGTTATAGTCCAAATTTGTTCAACACCGTGTCAGTAAATTCAGTGTCCTCCTCTACGCTGAACGCTCTTGAAATATCCAAGGCATTCGACCGTGTTTGGCACGTTGAACTGTTGGCTAAACTACGCTCTTGTGGTGTGTCTGAAAAGTTCTGTTTGTGGCTCTCATGTTTCCTCAGAGAGCGTTCTTTACGAGTGGAGGTCGACAGATTTGTTTCTAACACCTTCACTATCAACGCCGGTGTGCCCCAAGGCTTCATACTGTCTCCTACTCTCTTTCTCATTTACATTAACGATTTGCTGGAAAAAACCGGGAATCCACAGCTTTGCAGATGACAGTTCGCTTGTCCCTTTATTCACTTTGAACGCTCGGACATCGGCTGCTCAGGCGAATATCCGCAGATAGCAGGAGGTCGTTCAACTTAACAAAGACCTGGAAGAAATTCTATCTTGGGGTAATAGTAACCAAGTGGAATTTAACGCTACAAAAACCCAGGCGGCAGTTTTTTCTAAAAAAGTTAACGTTGCTGAACCCGACATAATTATGTCGGGGCACTCTATTCCCCTAGCATCGTCGCTCAATTTGTTGGGCGTCAGTTTGGGAGCAAATATGTCCTGGTATGAACATGTTGCAGGCATAGCAAGGAGAGCTTCTCAAAGTTGGGAATATTATTTCGAACCAGAAAGCTTTACCCTCCACAACAACTGTTAATTCTTTACAAAGCTCAAATTCGACCAACTATGGAATACTGCTCCCATATTTGGGGCGCCGTTCCCAAACATACACTGCATTTGTTGGATTCTGTTCAAAGAAGAGCTGTTCGTCTGATTGGAAACCCGGAACTGACCGGCGGCCTTGATCGCTGGAACATCGAAGAACGGTTGGCGACTTGAGTCTGTTCTACAAGTATTTTCATGGAAAGTGTTCGAAGGATGTAGCCCGCTTAATTCCTCCCAAAGGGGTGCATGTTAGAAATACACGTCGCGCAGGTGCTTCACATTCATATGAGGTTCACCTTGTTACTCCGCGTACAACGCTTTTCAAGCAGTCCTTTATATGGAGAACATCATGCCTTTGGAATAATTTGCCCAGCGCTGTGTTTCCCACCGAGTACAATTTGCAACGATTCAAGAACAACGTGAATCGCTTTTTCCACACACATGCCGCTCCTGTAGCGCTTTAGGGACTTTCCTGCAGCACGTGTGCTAGACCCAAAAAAAAATCCTATGAACACTGAGCATATACAGGCCGTTTAGTCTCGCATCTCCAATCGTTGACCGACTCTACGTCTTGACACGTCGTAACGTAATAAATGAACGTTCAATGCTATATGTTGTCGCTGGAATAGTTAGGCCAATCTTGATTGCCTCGTACACCGCTGAGTAAAACGGGGTGGCTTGGGCATTCAAATTTGCATATTCAACAAGAGATTCATTTAAAGCCGCATCACTCGCTTCATCTGTCTAAAACATCTCGTACCACGTGCTAGCCTCGGCAATAAAATTCTGCAGAAAAGCTCCGTAAAGGTTCTGTAACTAACTACGCAAAACAAACTTTTGTTTGCAAATAGTAATACACCGTGAGGTGGCGCGGTCATGGTCTGGTGAGTCCCCCCTCCGCCCCCCATCGCGTAGCACACGAGAAACCCAGCAAAGATGCGTTCCAGAGACGCATATTCAAATACCCGCGTGATTTGAATTTGACATTCATTTAATTAACATGAAGTAAATGTTATATACCTACCTATAATTATAAGGATGCCCTATTATAAATTATATCTTATTAGTTAATTCAGGGCTGTCAAGGTCATGCACAGTTCGAGCCAATTTCGGAGGTAACGCCTCCCGCTGCCCCCATCACTGCTAGACGTTAAGCGGTTGAGCCGCCGATCGCTGCTCGGCCGCTTACCAAACACAATGCGCTCCTCCTATGTCTCTCATAGCCGCTCCTGAGACTGCGCGAACGGCGGCAGCAGCAGTGGTGGGGGAGCGGGAGGCGTTACCTCCGAAATTGGCTCGAACTGTGCATGACCTTGACAGCCCTGAGTTAATTAGTATAATGTGTAGATGTAGATGCATCTCCCTGAAAGCAATCCTGCCGGCGCCCATGGTCCTAGGTAGTTATTTCTGAGAATAAATCAATAAAAATAATTAAGAAACTATACTGAAGCCGATATAGTTATGTTGGGATACTTCACTTCATTTAATTAGCATTGACACTTAACTTGCTAGAGGTTAACTTGAAAGCCAATTTGTTTTGGCATGATCCTATTAGAAATCTGAATACTACAGATTTTAGTTCAATTCAAAGCTCAAACTCAATCTGTAGAATACTGCTCTTATGTTTGGAGTTCTACTCCTAATAATATTCCACGTTAGTCAGATTTTATCCAGAAGAGAACAGTTTGCCTAATTATAAACCTGGAACTCACCAGAAAACTGATTCTTATTAAGAAGTTTGTGCCTTGTATCTCTTCTATAAATACTTTAATAGAAAGTGTTCGATGGATGTAGTTGGCTTGATTCCTACCAGAGTGGTGCATACTATAAATATACCCCACACTTATACATCACCTCCAGAGAGATTCCTGCTGGAAATATGCCACAGCTCAGCCGATACCTAAAAAAGTAAAAAAGGCCTTCTAAATAACTACCGACCAGTCGCACTGCTTGCAACAATATCGAAAGTCATGAAAAAAGCTATCAATCAGCATCTTCTATAATATCTTGAAGGATTCAACATTATTAGCGACCGACAATATGGCTTTCGTAAACATAGATCAACAGGAGATCTTCTGACTTATGTAACACATGTTTGGAACAACGCAATCGAACACTTTGGAGAATCTCGAGCGGTTGCTCTTGATATATCCAAGGCATTTGACCGTGTTTGGCACGATGGATTATTGGCTAAGCTATGCCCTTCTGGTATGTCTGAAAAGTTCTGTTTGTGGCTCTCATGTTTCTTCAAAGAGCGTTCTTTACGAGTGGCAGTAGACGAATTTATTTCTAACACCTGACTATCAACGCCGGTGTGCCACAGGGCTCCATACTGTCTCCTATTCTCTTTCTCATTTACATAAATGGAAAAGACCAATTCTTTACGACTGGCAATTGACGGATTTTTTTCTAATACTTTCACAATCAACGCCGGGGTAGCCCAAGGCTCCATATGTCTCCTACTCTCTTTCTCATTTAGATTAACGCTCTGCTAGAAAGGACCAAGCATCCAATCTAGAGCTTTGCAGATGACAGTACACTTATCTCTTCATTCACTTTGAATGCTACGACATCGGCTACTCAGACGAATATCCGCAGACAGCAGGAAGTCGTTCAACTTAACAAAGACCTGGAAGAAATTCTATCTTGGGGTGACAGTAACAAAGTGGAATTTAATGCTACAAAAACTCAGGGGGCAGTTTTTTCTAAAAAAGTCAACGTTCCTGAACTAATCTGAACAAGGCATAGTTATATCGAGGCACTCCATTCCTCTAACATCATCACTCAATTTATTGGGCGTTAATTTGGGAGTAAATATGTCTTGACATGAACATGTTACAAACATAGCAAAGAGAGCTTCTCGAAAGCTAGGAATATTATTTCGAACCAGAAAGCTTTACATTCCATGACAACTGTTGATTCTGTACAAATCTCAAATTCGATCAACTATGGAGTACTGCTCCCATGTTTGGGGCTCTGCTTCAAACATACACTGCATTTGTTGCATTCTATTCAGAGAAGATCTGTTCGCCTCACCATAGACCCGGAACTGGCCGGCGGCCTTGATTCGTGGGAACATCGAAGAACGGTTGGCGACTTAAGTCTTTTCTACAAGTACAACTCTTTTCAAGCAATCTTTTATATGCAGAACATTATCCCTTTGGAATAATTTACCCAGGACTGTGTTTTCCACCGAGTACAATTTACAGCGATTCAAGACCAACGTGAATCGCTTTTTCCGCGCACGTGTCGCTCCTGTAGCGCTTGAGGGATTTCCCTACAGCAAGTGTGCTAGACCTATAAAAAAAATGTGAGGTTCAGCTTGACACGCCTCGTGCCATCCTCTTTAAGAACTATTTTTATAAAGAACCTCATCTCTTTAGAATGACCTGCTTAGGATTATAATTTTCACCAAGTATAAACTGCAGCGATTCAAGACCAACTTTCAACGATTTATGAATTGCCTTGAAGTAAATGTGCTTAAATACGTCGTAATAAATTAAATTTAACGCTTTGGTGATTTCAAACAGACGCACTCTTCCTCCTAATGATAAACTAAAAGGTTTGTTGAAATATTAATCGATATATCGTCGGGGTCAAAAGGGGTGAAATCACACTCTTGTGAAATCCACATCGATATATAAAGGTTAATAAAGCGGGCGAGATACTACAGTTCTAAAAATAAGAGGATGAAGAGATTTTATCTCGAATGAACGCATAAAATTACTAGATATTTAACAAAAAATCAGTCTGAAAGCCATTCTCTTTTTCATTCTGTTCCAAACTTTAAGGCGGCCTATCTTTGCTAATATTAGTCGAATCTAGTCAAACTGACGACGCATGTTTGAAAGGTAATATTTTAGAAAACAAAAATTAAAAAAAGTTATATTTATTGATTCAGTTCAAAGTTACAACGTCATGAAAATGAATGAAATTTCTAAAAAACCGCTATATTTTGCAATTGTACTACGATACACGAAAATAAGCTACACAGGCTCGACAAAAAATTTGTGGTACATACTGTTCAGATATTTTATCAAAACCAACAACTAAGAGATGGTTCGCCAGCGTTCATTCTGGAAAATATGATGTCAAAGTTGCATTTCGCTGTAGTTGCCGTTTAATCGAAAAAGCCAACACAATTTTAGAAAAAATTGTAATATATATCATCAAGTAGTTTTAAAGTAGTTAGAGAAGACTGGATACAAGAAAAGCACGATGTTTGGGTGCCATATAATTTGACCTAGTTTCCAGGTATGAAATATTATTGAAACGAAACGAAGTTGACTCATTTTTGAAACATCTCATTATAACTGATAAAAAAATGAATCACATATGATGATAATAATAAGCGAAAAAGATCATTATCGACACGTGGTGACGCTGCGCAAACGGTGGCACAACCAGGGTTTACGACATGAAAGGTGATGCTGTGTATTTAATTGGATTGGAAGGGAATCGGTTATTAAAATAGCAGTTATTCGCCGAGTTCTTCGGCCACTCGGCAAAAATTAAAAGAGCTGGACTGGTAAATTTGGATGCATTCGCCATACAACCCAAACCTTGCATCGTCAGACTACCATTATTTTGATGTCTGCAGAGCTCTCTTAATGGTATAAAGTTGACTTCAAAAAAAGGTTGTGAAAATTTCTTGGTTCAGTACTTCACCCAGAGATCCCCGAGGTTCGACAGCGATGAGAAAATGGTTCAACCAGAAAACGGACAAGACGTTATTATTCTAAAAAACCTATATTTGATTTTATACGAGTATATATATATATATATATATATATATATATATATATATATATATATATATATATATATATATATACCATATATTCATTTGCTTCTAAGTATTTAGAATCATCGTATGTACTTCATAGATACAGATTAGATAGCTGGTAAATATAACCCTTCATTTTCTGTTCATCAATATGATATCCGACATATAGGCAAGGCAAATAATAAATTAGCTACCGTGCTTTGGCCTATCCACCGTATAACATTGTGTTAAATCTATGATGAAGAAAAATTTCAAAATAAAAATCTTATATCTTGATGACAATGTCCTCCATATTGGGACAATTTCTATGCCCCGGAAAATCTGCAATTCAGAGGTGGATTTGGTTCGAAGTCATTATATCAAAATACTAGTTTGTAGGCTGGCCAATTTCTAAGGAAAAGAAGCATCAAATAATTCTACTTAAAACTTGTTTATGTTATTAACTGACTACAAACAAGGAGGTGCTTAATTCCGAATGTATTGTCTATAATATTATCCAAACGTAATACCTATGTATATCTTAGTCTAGATACTCTTTCAAATATATAAAACTAGCCGGGCCCGCGACTCCGCTCGCGTGGACTTGATTCGCCACTATCGTCATTGCTTATTCCTTATGTTACCCAACGTAATAAAATATCTCCCATTATTTCCCCTTATCTCTCAATATCTCTACATAGTTTCCATTATCTAGGCTTATCTCTGCTCATCTCCCATTATTTCTCCTTATCTCCCATTTTTTCTCCTTATCTCCCATTATCACATCTTATCTCCCATTATCTAGGCTTATCTCGACTTATCTCTCAATATTTCTCCTTATCTCCCATTATTTCTCCTTATCTCCCACTATCTCACTATAACTCCCATTATCTAGACTTATCTCTGCTTATCTCCCATTATTTCTCCTTATCTCCCATTATTTATATTTATTTGCCATTATCTCACCTTATCTCCCATTATCGAGGCTTATCTCGACTTATCTCCCATTATTTCTCCTTATCTCCCATTATCTCACCTTATCTCCCATTATTTAGGTTTATATCGAATTATATAGAACATATGTAAAAATTTATAAAAAACACGTAAATCGGATTAGGGGTTCTCGAGTGATAAGCGCACTAACGGACAGACACACATACAGAGAGACGTTGCATTTTATATATATTATATTCTTTGCTACATGATATTGTTCCATATTTAATACTTTAGGCAGTGTATTGCAGGAGAACGCGCTAGCGGCAAACTTTTCTCCGACTTGATTCACTATTATCGTCACTGCTTATTCCTTATGTCACCTAACGTAATAAAATATATCCTATATGTATATTTAACAAAAAAGAACGTAAATCGGATAAGTGGTTCTCCAGTGACAAGCACACTATCGGATAGACAGATAGATAGATAGAGACGTTGCATTTTATATATATATTATAGATATTCTTTGCTACTTGATATTGTTCCATATTTAATGGTTTAGCATGTTTAAAAAAAAAGCACGTAAATCGGATAAGTGGTTCTCCAGTGATAAGCGCAAAAACGAACAAACAGACAGAGATACGTTGCATTTCATATATATTATAGATGTAATAAAATATATATCTATAACCTGGTCAGAGAACATATGTATGAATTTAAAAAATCACGTAAATTGCATAAATAGATCTCGAGGGATAAGCGCACTAACGGACAGACAGACAGACTTATATATATATATATATATATATATATATATATATATATATATATATATATATATATATATATATATATATTATAAATATAGGTTATTATCATTATTATTATTATATAACCTGGCCAAAGAATATATGTATGAATTTAAAAAAAAAACACATAAATCAGATAAGTGGTTTTTGCATGACAAACGCACTAATTGACAGACAGACAGACAGAGAGACATTACATTTTATATATATTATAGATTATAGATTATAGATATTCTCTGCTATATAATATTGTTCCATATTTAATGGTTTAGGCTGTTTATTGCAAGGAAACGCGCTAGCGGTAAACTTTTTTCCGACTTCATTCACTATTTTACGTCACTACTCATTCCTTATGCTACCTATCGTAATAAAATATAGCCTATAACCTGGCCAGAGAACATATGTATGTTTTTAAAAAAAAAGTACGTAAATCGGATAAGTGGTTCTCCAGTGATAAGCGCACTAACGGACAGAGAAATAGACAGACAGACAGAGAGACGTTGCATTTTATATATATTATAGATATAGATTATTATTATTATATAACCCGGCCAAAGAATTTATGTATGAATTTAAAAAAGACACGTAAATTGGATAAGTGGCTCTCGCGTGATAAACGCACTAATGGACAGACTGACAGACAGAGAGACATTGCATTTTATATATTATAGATTATAGATATTCTCTGCTACCTAATATTGTTCCATATTTAATGGTTTAGACTGCATATTGCAAGAGAACGTGCTAGCGGCAAACTTTTTACCGATTTCATTCACTATTATCGTCACTGCTCATTCCTTATGCTACCTATCGTAATAAAATATAGCCTATAACCTGGCCGGACTACATATGCATGTTTTAAAAAAAAAAAGTACGAAAATCGGATAAGTGGTTCTCCAGTGATAAGCGCTCTAACGAACAGACAGACAGACAGAGATACGTTGCATTTTATATATATTACAGAATGTAATAAAATATATATCTATAACCTGTCAGAGAACATATGTATGAATTTAAAAAATCACGTAAATCGGATAAGTGGTTCTCGAGGGATAAGCGCACTAACGGACAGACAGACAGACAGAGATACGTTGCATTTTATATATATTATAGATGTAATAAAATATATACTCGTATCAACCTGGTCAGAGAACATATGTATGAATTTAAAAAATCACGTAAATCGGATAAGTGGTTCTCGAGGGATAAGCGCACTAACGGACAGACAGGCAGACAGAGAGACGTTGCACTAACGGACAGACAGACAGACAGAGATACGTTGCATTTTATATATATTATAGATGTAATAAAATATATACTCGTATCAACCTGGTCAGAGAACATATGTATGAATTTAAAAAATCACGTAAATCGGATAAGTGGTTCTCGAGGGATAAGCGCACTAACGGACAGACAGGCAGACAGAGAGACGTTGCACTAACGGACAGACAGACAGACAGAGATACGTTGCATTTTATATATATTATAGATGTAATAAAATATATACTCGTATCAACCTGGTCAGAGAACATATGTATGAATTTAAAAAATCACGTAAATCGGATAAGTGGTTCTCGAGGGATAAGCGCACTAACGGACAGACAGGCAGACAGAGAGACGTTGCATTTTATATATATTACAGAATGTAATAAAATATATATCTATAACCTGGTCAGAGAACATATGTATGAATTTAAAAAATCACGTAAATCGGATAAGTGGTTCTCGAGGGATAAGCGCACTAACGGACAGACAGACAGAGATACGTTGCATTTTATATATATTATAGATGTAATAAAATATATACTCGTATCTATAACCTGGCCAGAGAACATATGTATGAATTTAAAAAATCACGTAAATCGGATAAGTGGTTCTCGAGGGATAAGCGCACTAACGGACAGACAGACAGACAGAGAGACGTTGCATTTTATATATATTATAGATATAGATTATTATTATTATATAACCTAGCCAAAAAATATATGTATGAATTTAAAAAGACAGGTAAATCGCATAAGTGGTTCTCGCGTGATAAACGCACTAATGGAGAGACAGACAGACCGAGAGACATTGCATTATATATATATATATATATATATATATATATATATATATATATATATTATAGATTATAGATATTCTTTGCTACATAATATTGTTCCATATTTAATGGTTTAGGCTGTGTATTGCAAAGGAACGCGCTAGCGGCAAACTTTTTTCCGACTTCATTCGCTATTTTACGTCAGTGCTGATTCCTTATGCTACCTATCGTAATACAATATAGCCTATAACCTGGCCAGAGAACATATGTATGTTTTAAAAAAAAAAGTACGTAAATCGGATAAGTGGTTCTCCAGTGATAAGCGCACTAACGGACAGACAGACAGACAGACAGACAGAGAGACGTTGCATTTTATATATATTACAGAAGGACCACGAACGCTTTAAATGGAAATTGAGTTTCGGTGAAATGACTCCAAATTTTGCACAGAGGTAGATCTTGTACTCCTGAACAAAAGTATCAATGGACACAACTCGCGAAAATGCTTCCTATCCCCGCTATTCACCGAATCAACCCCCAATCGAGCCCAAGCGAATCCAATCGATCATTTACTGACATTTGAAAAAGAAGCTGCGTTCCAATGCTCAAAATAGGATAATAATCTCACCCAATAGGTCAAATTGGATGCTCTTTCAGATTACGGTATCAGTTATTTGCTACAGCCCCTACAAACCTCGAAAAACGGGGTCGTAAGGAGAGGAAATAACCAAAAGTGGGATAAGTATCCGCAACGTCCTCGTGGTTTATCCTGGTTAATGCTAATAGTAGATAATATAATATATTATAACTAGCCGGGCCCGCGGCTCCGCTCGCGTGGACTTGATTCGCCACTATTGTCATTGCTTATTCCTTATATTACCCAACGTAATAAAATATCTCCCATTATTTCCCCTTATCTCTCAATATCTCTACATAGTTTCCATTATCTAGGCTTATCTCTGCTCATCTCCCATTATTTCTCCTTATCTCCCATTTTTTTCTCCTTATCTCTCAATATTTCTCCTTATCTCCCATTATCTCTACATAAT
Organism: Pachyrhynchus sulphureomaculatus; assembly: GCA_019049505.1. NCBI lineage: Eukaryota > Metazoa > Arthropoda > Insecta > Coleoptera > Curculionidae > Pachyrhynchus > Pachyrhynchus sulphureomaculatus. The sequence goes on from CM032456.1 coordinate 95,670,624, forward strand.
TTCCATTATCTAGGCTTATCTCTGCTCATCTCCCATTATTTCTCCTTATTTCCCATTATCACACCTTATCTCCCATTATCTAGGCTTATCTCGACTTATCTCTCAATATTTCTTCTTATCTCCCATTATTTCTCTTTATCTCCCATTATCTCACCATAACTCCCATTATCTAGACTTATCTCTGCTTATCTCCCATTATTTCTCCTTATCTTCCATTATTTATATTTATCTCCCATTATCACACCTTATCTCCCATTATCGAGGCTTATCTCGACTTATCTCTCATTATTTCTCCTTATCTCCCATTATCTCACCTTATCTCCCATTATGTAGGTTTATATTGAATTATATAGAACATATGTAAAAATTTATAAAAACACGTAAATCGGATAAGTGGTTCTCAAGTGATAAGCGCACTAACGGACAGACAGACAGAGAGACGTTGCATTTTATATATATTCTAGATAGAAGATTATAGATAACCTGGCCAGAGAACAAATGTATGAATTAAAAAAAAAAACACGTAAATCGGATAATGGGTTCTCGAGTGATAAGCGCACTAACGGACAGACACACAGACAGAAAGACGTTGCATTTTATATATATTATATTCTTTGCTACATGATATTGTTCCATATTTAATACTTCAGGCAGTGTATTGCAAGAGAACGCGCTAGCGGCAAACTTTTCTCCGACTTGATTCACCATTATCGTCACTGCTTATTCCTTATGTCACCTAACGTAATAAAATATATCCTATATGTATGTTTAACAAAAAAGAACGTAAATCGGATAAGTGGTTCTCCAGTGATAAGCACACTAACGGACAGACAGACAGATAGAGAGACGTTGCATTTTAGATATATTATAGATATTCTTTGCTACTTGATATTGTTCCATATTTAATGGTTTAGCATGTTTAAAAAAAAAGCACGTAAATCGGATAAGTGGTTCTCCAGTGATAAGCGCACAAACGAACAGACAGAGATACGTTGCATTTTATATATATTATAGATGTAATAAAATATATATCTATAACTTGGTCAGAGAACATATGTATGAATTTAAAAAATCACGTAAATTGCATAAGTAGATCTCGAGGGATAAGCGCACTAACCGACAGACAGACAGACTTATATATATTATAGATATAGGTTATTATCATTATTATTATTATATAACCTGGCCAAAGAATATATGTATGAATTTAAAAAAAAAACACATAAATCAGATAAATAATTTTTGCGTGACAAACGCACTAATTGACAGACAGACAGAGAGACATTGCATTTTATATATATTATAGATTATAGATATTCTCTGCTACATAATATTGTTCCATATTTAATGGTTTAGGCTGTGTATTGCAAGGAAACGCGCTAGCGGTAAACTTTTTTCCGACTTCATTCACTATTTTACGTCACTACTCATTCCTTATGCTACCCATCGTAATAAAATATAGCCTATAACCTGGCCAAAGAACATATGTATGTTTTAAAAAAAAAAGTACGTAAATCGGATAAGTGGTTCTCCAGTGATAAGCGCACTAACGGACAGACAGACAGACAGAGAGACGTTGCATTTTATATATATTATATAGATGTAATATTGATGATTTTTAATATTTCATCCCCTTACGATCCCCTTTTTAACCCCCTTCGGAGGGATGAAAAGTCTCCCGAAAACTCCATGGATACGTGTCTAATTACAAAATATTTATAGGTGAATTTTATAATTTAACCCCTTCACAACCTTTATTACAACCCTTTGGAGGTGTGACCCTTAATGTCCAAAAAATTGAACTCGGCTCACAAGAAAACTCCATGGCCCCTTGTTTGAGTAAAAAGAGCCTTTTGGTTTTTTTCATCTTTTTATAATTTTTTTGGATCCACTCATTTTTAATTTTTTTTACGTTTTGTAACTTTATATATAAACTTTTTATATAAACTTTTTATTGTTTTTTTTTAGCTTTATTATTTTTTCAAAATCACATCAGTTGGTTTTTACACGTATTTCATCTCTTGGGGGGTAAGACCTAAATAATACCCTAAATGTTTAAAAAACTGAACTCGGCTTACCCAACAACTCCATGGCCCCCTATTTGGGTAAAAAGGACTTTACACATGAATGTATAAAATTTTATACATGAATTTTAATATTTCATCCCCTTACGATCCCATTTTTCGAGGTTTGTAGGGGTTGTAGCAAAAAACTAATAACATAATCTGAAAGAGCATCCAATTTTACCTGTTAAGTGAGATTATTATCCTATTTTGAGCATCGGAACATAGTTTTTTTTTCAATTGAGAATGACCGATTGGATTCACTTGTGCTCGATTGGAGTTGATTTGGTGAATAGCGGGGGTAGGAAGCATTTTCGCGAATTGTGCCCATTGGGACTTTTGTTTAGGAGCCCAAGATCTACCTCTGTGCAAAATTTGGAGTCATATAGTCAAATATCTACAAAATTACTGGATCGATTTTACAGAAGCTTTGTGTTCGATCACATATTTTTTACCTGTAGTTTTTCTTGAATTTTTTAATATTCGTCTTTTCACCATACCCTTAACGTTTATTACTATTTTAAGTTCTAATATTTTGTAAAATTACTGTGAAGTACCGAAATACTACATAATCCTCACCCTATTCTATGTCGAGTCCATTTGAGTATGTTTCCTTTTCTTTTTAGTATTCTGTAACAAAATTGAAAACGGGAGCACTTATTAAATCACTTCGGTGTCTGTCTGTCACAACCAATTTTCTCCGAAACTATTTGACATAGAAAGTTGAAATTTATCACAAATATAGGAACTAGTGGCCTAATCATACCCGTGTAGTTTTGAAAGTTAAATTTTGACGTTAGTTTTGGGGGTGAAGTCGGAAGTAAAAAAAAATTCAAGATCATCGAGTGGGGTGTCAAATGAAAGTATTGTGAAAACACGAGTTCAAAAATATATAAGGTGTAATATTCGCGTAAACTTTTCTTTATACTATTTTTTAAAAATTGTCAAAAATCGCTGTCCCCCACCCTATCTCTAAGAGTACTAAACAAAAAATTTCCAGAAAATTCTAGAATATTCTCCATAAGATGAAGATTGAATGAAAATTAGCACTAATGTATTATCTCTGATAATTTACCTAGTATATAAAAACAAAGATCGAAAACAAATTTTGTTTGATATATGTTTCGTACTTGTATACAAGTCCCCATCCTATTTAATAAAAAATATTATTCACTGTATAGATAAAAGTATAAACACACATGTACAGCAGTGATCTAGAGTAATTATTGTGGAAGAATTTAACACAGATTTTTTGGAATGTGTTAGTAATAGTCTATTCACCTATTTGAATAACATTGGGCTTATACAAATAATAAAAGATACTAATTCTACTAGAGACAGAACCTTGATAGACAATATATTTTGCAATTTTCCTAATAATATAGAAGTTTACGTTGCAAACATTTTTTGGCCATCACAAACAAGTTTGTATCGGAATCCCAGATATTGATTTTTGAAAACTCGTTTGAGGTGTGTTTTGTGAAGTCACTGATCAGTTTACACCTCCGCAACAAAAATTTTTATTTTAAAAGCAATCACGGTACGGAACAGTAATTGTGTCCGATTTGCACTTGACTTGCTTCTTATGATTATGCATCATTTTTCGTAGAGTTAATTTATTTTTAAACTGAGAAATCATTTAGTTTATGAAAATGTAATAATTTTATATTTGTATCAAAAATATTTGCTTCTTTATAGAGTAAACTAAAAAAAGAAGTATTTTTTAAACAATTTTTCTTCTCTAATTTCCTCAGGCGATACTCGTTATATAATATTTCCATTAGCAAGGAAACTAAAAATTTCAATTGTATGAAATATTCTATTCCAGGAAACGTTCAAATTTTTATAAATCGTAGACATAGATAGAATTTATTACGATAAGTTTCTTTCTTTCCAGTAAAAATACAAGTGATAAAATTCACGAATCTGTCCTTATTCTTTCTTTGATTTTACAAAAATAAGTATTAAAGCAGTTCTTTAAAAGGTTTTCTCTCGAAAAAGCTAATAAAGTCGTTTTAATTTTGTATCAAAAAATTTAAAATTCATGACCTCTTAACGGCGTTTTTCCTTAATCGTCGCCTTTTATTTAAAAATGTAGATTTTTCGGTAGAATGATCTTTCTAACAATTTTTAATTTCCCTGGTAAAACCTTGATTAAATCCAATATTATTCGTCCAATTAGGATTCTTAAGTTTCATTTTGTTAACATGATTAAAATATTAAAATGGCTAAGAAAAAGGATAAAGTGATTTACCCAGTAGTTTTCTTGCAAACACTTTCTCAAGTAAAAAAAAAATGAATCCCTAAAATGATATTGCTTAAAAATTATTTTGACCTGTAGACTAACCGTCTGCCTAGTTGTTCATTAACATTGATTTTGCGATCCCTTTGCCTTGCAATGCCCAGATAAGGCCTAAAATGCTACATCCAAAAATAGACTATTATTTAATCACTTGAATCAAGTACCATACCGAGCGCCCCAAAGAGCAGACGCCGCCGAGACCGGGCTTAGCTTTAGGGCCGTTTTTTGGGCATCAATAAATACAGTCCAGAGAAGTGCAAAACGGAAAACGAGAGAACAAAATTCTACGAAAAACTACAAGAAACAATTGATGCAGTCTCAAAAAGAGAAGTAAATATCATAATGGGGGACTTTAATGCACGAGTAGCGAACCTGGTAGTACCGGGAGTAAAACAGAGGTTCAATGAAAATGTGACGAATAAGAATGGCGAATTTTTGATAAACTTCTCCGCACAAATTGAGTACCGAATAAATAACACCTTCTTTAAACATAAAAAACAACCTAAATATACGTTTCAAAATACGAGAGGAGATAGATCAATCGTAGATTGCATTCTAACAAATAAAGAAATACATTATACACAAATATTAGGCATAAGATGTTTATGCTCTGTAGTGATCACAGTTTTATATTGGGAAAAATCAGAATGACAATAAAAAGACCTCAAAAAACAAGCCTAATAGTTTACGAAACAAAGACAAAGGTAGAAAGCCTACAAGACGAATCAATAAAAAATCTCTACCAGTTAAGATTGAAGAACGAAATAAATAAAAACCCAGTGGTAGAGGAAGAAGACATAGAAGACAGTTAGAGAAAGATCAAGGATAATATTATAAACGCAGAAAAGGAAGCAGAAATGTAAAATAAATAGAACATCAAAAAGACCGAATAATATATCTTGGTTCTGTGAGGAAGTGAAATTAAAATGCCAAGAAAAAACAAAACCCTATCTTAAATATTGATCAAGAAAAACCAGAGAAATATAGGAAGAATATAAGACAGTCCGCAATGAAACAATCGCACTAGTGAGAAAAAAGATTATTGGAAAAATTCTCTAGAAAAATTAAACATGACTTTTATGGTATGCAACAGGAGATTTGGAGAATGATATGTGAACAGCGAAAGGAAATGAAAGAATTAATGAAAGTAAGATACACCGAAAAAGATACATGGATAAATTATATAAAGCAATTGTATAATACAACAGAAAATTTGGAAATTGGACTATTAAAGTACAAAGGAGTAAAACTGACCAAAGAATTGACAAAGCTCATAAACAAAATAATACAGGGATCGCGAATACCAGAAGAATGAAGAACTAGCATAATGATACCACTTTTTAAAAAAGGAGAAAGAACCGATCTGAATTATTATCGAGGAATTAACCTCTTGTGCACAACTTTGACGAATTCTCTTTGTTACTAATAAAATAATTCTACTAATATAGCTTTCCGAAGAACAGCAAAGACTCAGGAGCAGAAGACCCTGTAACGACGCAGTATTTGTAATCAGATAAATTACTGAAAAACTGAGTATAACAGACCAGCGTTTTTATGGTTTATAGGTTTAGTAAAAGCATTTGATAGAGTACAGCTACAAGACGTAGTGCATACACTTTATGACAATAATATTCCATTGGATATAATAAAACTAATTGAAAGCATTTACAACAGAAATAAAATAGAAGCGAGAGTAAATTTGGAGTTAACTGAACACATAGAGATAACAACTGGTATTCGACAAGGAGACTCACTGAGTCCCCTACTGTTTAACATTATATTAGATGAAATAATTAAACAGGTAAAAATAAAAAAAGGCTATAAAATGGGCAACAAATATTGTGTTACGCCGACGATACTGTCCTAGTCGCTGAGAATGAAGATGACTTGCAGAGATTATTACATCAGTTTAATACAACAACAAAGAAATTAAATATGAAAATATCGGCTGAAAAACTAAATCAGTAGTTATCTCCAAAGAACCAGTTAGGTGAAAGCTGGAAATCGATAATCAGATTATAGAGCAGGTGATGACAATTAAATAATTAGGAATTAAATTATCATATAACAGCAACATAGAAGAGGAAATAAAATAACAAATAGTAAAAGCCAATAGAATAGCAGGAGGCTTGAATGACACTATTTGGAAAAATAAATACGTGAGAACAGAAGTAAAATCTCGTATATATAAATCTGTAGTTCGACCAGCTATGACCTACACAGCAGAAACAAGACCAGAAACACGCAAAACTCAGAGATACTTACAAACAAGTGAAATGAAAACATTAAAAAGAATTGCAAGAAGAACAATTTGGGATAGAGAAACAAATGACAACATAAGGCACATATGTGAAGTAGAGGACATTAACACTTGAATAAGAAACAGAAAACAAGAATGGAAACAACATATAAATAAAATGTCCTAACGACGATTAGTGAAAATAGCTCGAGATAAATCACCTGTGGGCCGAAGGAGTATAAGACGCCCACGAAAAAGATGGCCAACGACCTATAGCGACGATACATTAAAGAAAAACAGGAGTAATGCCTAATATAAAGTAGAAGGAGAAGAAAACAACAAATTTAGTTTCTTCTTGACAAAATAAGAGGGAACCTGCAAAAGGCAGACGCTGTAAATACCGGAGAACAAAACTGGACCCGCTTTTCCAGCCAAAAACGGTCGTTTTTCGAGTTTTTGAATAAATAAGACCGTGAGTCCCAAGTTTTGGGTCCTATGGGTCTGCTCAAGTTATTTTTGGAAAATTTAAGCCTTAATTAATAAAACATCACGAGAGTAGAAGCCTCGCTTATACCCGAACAAGCCAAGGCATTTTCAAACTTCAAAAAAAAAAAATCGAAATTCTGATAGTATAGACGCTATTATAGGTTCTACATAAAATTCGTACCGGATGACTGTAATTGTTATTTTTTTTGTGCCTATCTATTGGGAGACTAAATTAACCATTTTCATATGTAATAGGATTCGTGGAATTCGGAACAAGTAGTCCCAATGAACCAAATCAGTTGGATGTTGTTGCTATGTTCCCAATTAGGCCCAAATCGGCATTTGTATGTAATACTAGTTTTTGGCAACAAGATGAAAATTTCCGGATTCTTCAACATTCGAAAATTTAATTTCCTATTTTCTATGAAGTATTATGCCAATAGTCGCAAGAAATTCATACGGTAAGTACTTCTAATTTTTTTTTTTGTACATTTTTATTATAGAAAATATGATGGAAAAAAATATATATTTTTTAATACTCTGTAAAAATATTTTAGATAAATTTTAAAGTATTTATTTAAAATTAAATATTTGCTAGATTTTTACTTACTTAATTTTGAGTAAATACTTTAAAATTCATCTAAAGTTTTTTTACGGTGTACAGTTAACCCTTTTCGAACGTAATTATAACTGAAGAATCCAGAAATTTTCATTTTGATGCCAAAAGCTGGTATACAAACAAATACCGATTTGAACGTAATTGGGCCTATAGCAATAGACCTAAACGATTTTGTTATCCTCCGGTATTGGCGGCGTCTGCTTTTTGTAGGTTCCCTCTTATTTTATCAAGAACTTGTACCGTTTGAAAATTGGATGCCCCAAGCTTGAGCACAATTTTCTTGCAGCCCCGCTTTAATTTCTGATAATGAATTGAGTGAATCCTGATTTTAAAAGAATTAAAGAAATTAAACACACACTAGCTCAGTTTTCTTTGGTAGAGAGATATGGGTAAGAGATAATTTTTGTACGTCTTTTTGGAATTATTTTTTTTTTTTTAAAGAAACCTCAGCTGTACGACTTTTTGAGCACCATTCATTTTAAAATAGAAAGGATCTAACTTCAGCTAAAAAAATGAAAAAATACTGAAAGGGTGTACTGTTGGTAAAATAAAAAAATCAGTTTGGTACAGCCGTTCTTATCCTGAAAAGTAAGATAGGTATTCAGTGAGACACTAGCTTTAATCAACAAAAAGAAAATTTATTCATGTTTTTAAAAATAAAAAGTTCTAACCTTTGCAGTTTTACAGGATTACTAAAAATTTTAGCCTAACAGGTAGTTATGACATTTAAATTCTAAACTCTGACTACTCCCGAAGACGAAAAATAGTGCTTTTCACTTCACTTTTTAGTCAGTTCAAAATGCTGTTAAGGCACTACTCAGGGATAAGTCTATGGAAGGATGTATTGGTAACTTACTGTTTTTATTTCGGCTTCGATGGAACACGACCGATTTCACACTTTTCTAGTAAACACTTAGAGAGCCCACTACGGCTTTTCGTTAAAAAAAACTTGTGCTTTATTTAGCTCTCATGATTGTTGTTATGAGCCTTTACTGCAGCTCTGTAGAAGGAAGCCTACTTGGCGGCTCCGATGAAAATTCGCCTGGCTGCGGCTTGATGGTCCTCAGCCTCGATTCCTGTCCTACCGGACCCTTAAATAAGCCGTGGGCCTTCTCTCGGTCATATCGCGACGCTGGAACCAAAAATCCGGATACACATTTTCAACCAATCCCGGCGTGCCGATAGATTCGGTCAGAAACCCGCACAGCACACTAATATACCGAACGGCTTGGAATCTCTTATTAATATACCGTTCGATACAAAAATGAAAATAAGTACAATTTGAAGTGAAAAATCAGTAACATTACATGGTCTTAAAATCTAGGAAAAAATGAATGTTACATTTACCCCCTTCCAAAAAGAAATAGACTACACTAGTCTATTAAACTTAGGCTACTTATGAAAAGGTACAAAGTGGTACACTATCACTTAATACTAAGGTCAGAACTTAAAACAAAAGTACAAACTTCGGACCTTACTACTAGACTTAACTCAATTAAGCACTAATATTAAGTACAATGAGAACCAAATGAAAATCTTTGCATGATCACAAGAATCTTATAACTAGACTTAACTTAATTAGACACTAAGGTTAAGTACATCAAAAAGCAAATAAAAATCCTTGCATGAACATAAGAAATACCTTTCCAAAATAACAATCGCGGTCTTCTTATATAAAAGAATCAGCTCTGTTATTGTTACCAAAACAAAAAAATATAACTTTGTCTAGACTCTTGTCTAAATCAAAAAAAGTGAACTGAAATAAAATATGAACACCCCCCTTAAAATATTTGAAGGATTGTCTGAAAATTTTCTATTTCAGCAAAAGAAATTTATAAAAATTCTTAAATAAAGAAAAAAAATAAAAAAATGATTCTAGTGCAAACACTTACACTAAAAAGAAAAAGTCTTGTCAGACCATTTAGCACTAGGCCAAAAAAAAAAAAATATCTGGATAAATATCCAGACAAACGCTCGGGAAAAATCGCCATCCATGCTCTAGCTCATCGCTAAGAGAACATTCTAAATCTAGTATCACTACTAGTCGCACTCGGAAAATAATCGCACTCTATCGCGCAATGTCGACGTCCTAAGACATCTAGACATGCTAAAATCGCTAGGGAAAACGCTCTGGTTGATCGCCAGAAAACACGTCAGCTTATCGCCAACAAAACACTCTGGTATATCGCCAGAAAAAACTCGGCTCCTCGCCAAGAAAACACTCGGTAAATAGTCCTCGACTACACAAAGCCTGCGTTCTAAAAGAACAATCTCGCCATTAACATAGTGAGCAGCTATAAAAGCTAACAATACCACTATAGGCATAGTGAATAGCCTTAAAAGCTAAAATTCACTCTAAACACAGTGAATAGCTATAAAAGCTAAAATTCACCAAACTGAATGATCCTGCTTCAAAAAGCAATGTTCACTAAGAACAGAATGATTAGTCCACGCGCAACTAACATTCAAGGAAACATTCCTAGCACAACTATGTGAGACAGCTAGTCTCTAAATAGGACCTCCCTAAAGTCATAATCCTATATATAGGAGTCCATAAACAAAACGACTCAAAATCACGCATTTTGAGCACATGCCCTCAGGCAACCAACATACACCGAAATATATACAGAAATATATACAGAAATATATACAGGAGTTCAAATCCCAAACTCTTGGTTATGATAACTCCATACTGAGCTTGGTGAAAGCTCTTAGCAAAAGCTAATCAAATCTTCGGCACATCGCACCAAAGTGACAAATCTGCCTAGAAACATGAGTCAGAAAAAAACGCCCTCCGTCATTCTTCAGGGTGGCTACACAGAGATATAAAACTTAACCAGCATTGCGCTTCTCCAAGTTGCATGAAGAACCCTCGTGTACTGGTCTCGCCCTAGAACAACAACGAAAAACATTCAATCCATCCCACCTAACAGGAGACAAACACCTCACCACGATATACTGAATGGTGGAGACAATAATATACGGAAATGGTGACCCTGGTGTCCACCAACAAAAGGGAGTAGATTATAGCATCCACTAAACTAAAACGGTGTCTACCACACCACCATAAGTCAAAAAAAAATTTAATCAATAGGGTGTTCCGAAACACACTACTGCCAACAGCCTGTCACCACTAATAGGCTAATTGGAGCTGAGGTCGACTACAGTAGCTAGGCTCTCCTTTGGCTCAAATAGAAATAACCATTGAGTAACAAAACCTCTAAAGGTTCCAAAGGTCAAACGTTCGCCCCCCCATAGACTACCCTTCCAATCAGTCTGTTCCTCAGGAAGACTAACTCCCTGCCAAACGTCGTAACGGCATCTGTTAGCACCCGGTGCATCACAGCCTGTAAAAACAAATAACTTATGGGATACAACCTAAAAGGTTTACCAGGTTAGCTTAACCAAGCTTCTAACGGAAATTTCCAAAAAACGAAAATGAGCTTAAAAAGCTACATGAAGCAAAAATTTCTCAATATTTCGGCGGCAATGCTACAAAACTTTTGAAGACGACAAGAGCTTTTCCAGCTTAATCAGAAACAAGAAGAAAACATCGTTGACAGCTAAAATATTCGATCATGGTGTTAATCGTCTTCCTAGACAATAGCCTCTAGAAGAAACTGCTACAGGTATCAGGCATAACCGTTTTCTGTCAGCCCAAACTTCTAGATTATCTGGTGAAAATCTAAAAATTCGGTTAGGAATCTTCCTTCACTGCGCTTAGCCTCTCTTGACAAGGTTCTCATCTCGGTATCAGATTTTGATCATTTCTTCGTAAAACGACTGTCTTACTCTGCTCTCATCTCTTGTAAATGATCAGCCTTTAGTTCTCCTGCAGGACTTCAATTTCCTATCAATCTGATAGTAGACCGAAAAAACTCATCAGACGCCTATGAGTCTATGCAAAAAAATTTAAAAAAATTAGTGACTCAAAGGTAACGTTTAAACGGCCCTGAAAAGAATAGAGTATACCCTCAGTTTGTCAATTCAGAAGAAGATCTAAATCAAAATAATCCAAGTCTTAGACTTACTGAATAAACCAAAATCAATTTACTCTTAATTGCACCCAACATATACCACTAAGGTAATAGAAATACACCCACTCGGGTAACAAACTTTGAAATTGCTCATAAAAATTTTGACTCTTCATCACACTACACGAGCTACATCTTGCGCTTGTCCTAACTCAAGATCACCTTGGATTGCCTCTAATCAAAATTTCGCTTCCAAGTGTCAAGAACTGGATATTATTTGGGGTCATAAGCAAATCAAATCCCGCGACCACCGACATCCCAGTCTTATGAAATATCCTGAGTGTGACTCCTTCGCAAGCTCGCTAAAACTGAGTCGATGCTAAACATCAACCACAATCAACCTAAGTTTGGGATATGGCCAATACCCAAAACCTTAGCATTAAACAATAAAAGTAAGCTATTCTCTGCTCAACTTTTATAACAGTCAAAAAAAAAACGAGGTCGTCACCTCTACAGAGCAACATCAAAAAAATAAAGTAAAGCAATTAAGATAATGTAAATATAAATTATTCTTCTTCTGACAAACTTTCATTAGGGTTAGGTTCATTGAATGGTTTTAAGTCTTTAATATGCCATCGTCCTATTTTAGTCCCATCTAAATTAACTAAACCATAAACTAAATCTGAAATTTTTTCTCTAATCACGCAATGCACATACTTAGGTACCAACTTAGATGTGAATTTATCAGCTGCACTGGAAAGAATTTTATTTTTTCGCCAAACGTGATCTCCTATCTTAAAGGAAAAATCTCTTTTTCTAAGGTTGTAAGACTTACTGTTCCGTTCATAAGCCTTATGTATCCTACTACGCACGTCAGTGAAAATATCTTTTAAACCCTTTAAATTTTCGGCATACTCACCCCTGTTACCCGGAATTATTTCGCTGTCAACATTGACATCCAAATCTAAATTTTTATAATACGATCCGGATAGAGGTATATGTCTGCCGTAAACTAAGAAAGACGGTGTGAACCCTGTTACTTCGTGTCTTGCGGTATTTATTGCTTGTTGGATTTTGGAAATATTGCCATCCCAAGTGTCATGTGAATCAACGTAACTTCTTAAAGCGGTCCCGATTGTTCGGTTATTACGTTCGACAAAATTACATTGTGGAGAGTACACGGGATTAAAACGGATATTAAAACTATAAGTTTCACTTAAGCTCTTAAAACTCTTAGAGGTAAACTGAGTACCGTTATCGCATATTAAGAGCGATGGAACACCGTGGATTAGAAAGACATTATTTTCCAAAATTCTCTCTATATGTCCAGCTTTAGAGCTTTTCAAAGGAAATAGCATGGTATACTTTGTAAACCAGCAAGAAACCACGAGAAGCCATTTATTTCCCCTTTTTGAACGTGGGAATGGGCCTACTAGATCAGCTGCTATGACTTGAAAAGGGTAATTAACCGTTTTCTCTTTTTCCCATCAGTCCCATAGGTAGTGTATTTGGAGATTTCTGCGCTCCACATACTTCACAAGTCCTCACAAACTTTAAGATATCAAAACGCATTTTTGGCCAATAATACTGTTCCTGAACCCTGTAAAGAGTTTTATAAAAACCAAAATGACCAGAAGTAGGAGGAGTGTGACACAAGTCTATAATTTCCCCTCTCTGCGGTTTAGGAACTAGTATTTTCCACTCGGGTACATTAACTTTTAAAGGCAACTGGTTTGGGATAAATTTGTACACGAAATCATTTTCCACCTTCCACTGCGGAAAATTTTGAGGAAATTCTTTAATTTGCTGCCGCAAATTATCGTACCATGGATCAATGCGATCTACATCAACTGTATCAATTCTTACGCCAATCTGTGCATTAAGACTGTTTTCGTCCGCTGTATGATCTGGGATTCTTGACAAAGCGTCAGGAATAACATTGTGGACTCCTTTTCTATGAATTAAATTAAATGTATGTTGTCTCAGCCTAATCGCCCAACGCGCTAGTTTACCACTAGGGTTTTTAATTGAATTAAGCCACAATAAACTATAATGATCTGTTATGACCGTGAAAGGAACACCTTCTATGTAAGGTCGAAACTTTTCGATGTTAAAGAGTACTGCTAAACATTCTTTTTCAACAACCGAATAGTTACGTTCAGCCTTTGATAAAGTTCTACTGGCATACGCTATCACTCTTTCCTCACCATTGATTTTCTGTGTTAGGACGCCCCCTAAACCGGTATTAGAAGCATCACTAGAAATATAAAACTGTTGGAAAAAATCTGGTTGGGATAAAATTGGAGCTGAAACCAATAGCTCTTTAATCTTTATAAAAGATTCCTCGGCTGCCTTTGTCCACTCTATCGATTGTCCTTTTTTTCGTCCTTTCAAAAGATCATTAATAGGCGACAACAGGGTAGAAAAATTCTCGATAAAACATCTGTACCACGAACACATTCCTACGAAGCGCTTAACTTCCGTAGTATTAGTAGGTCTCGCATAATTAACCATGCTTGCTACTTTATCCGGATCGGTACGCAAGGAATTTGAGCCTACAATATAGCCTAAAAACTTTAGAGAAGTTTTGAAAAAATCGCATTTGCTCAAATTTATCGTCAGTCCGGCCTCTTTCAATTTATCTTTTACTTCTTTAAGTAAGCGAATATGCGATTCGAAGTCTTCCGATGTTACTAAAATATCATCTAGATAGGTAAAAATATGTGGCTCATATTTCGGACCAAATATAGCGTCCACTAAACGTTGCTGAGTTTGAGCAGCGTTCTTTAGACCAAACGGCATAGTGACGAACTGAAATAGACCTCGGCCTACTACTGCAAAAGCGGTCTTTTCCTTAGAGGATTTGTCCAAAGGAATTTGCCAGAATGCCTTTCTAAGATCTATCGAAGATACATACTTAGCATTCCTGAGTGATGTCAAAATTCTGTCGATGTTCGGTAATGGATAGTTATCAAATTTGCTGACCTCGTTGAGCTTTCTTCCGTCAAAGCATAGACGATACTGTCCATCGGCCTTTTTCACCAATAAGATTGGAGAACACCAGGGACTGTTTGATTCTTCAATCACTCCGAGTTTCAACATTTCGTCTAACTCTTTATTTAATACTTTTGACATATACGGAGACATGGCGAAGGGCCTTGTCTTTACAGGACTGGCATCAGCCGTATCTATAGACATGGTGATCTTATCCGTTCGGCCTAACCTATCTTTACTACTTATTTCATTGAAAGAGCTTATTACTTTTTCTGCTTTTAAGCGTTCCGTCCGCGAGAGATCATCTAGGGTACATAGACGCGAGAAAAGGTTTTCTAAAGAACTTTCTGAATAACAATCTTTAAAACTTGTTTGAGAATTGACTTCTAGGGACTGTGGATACCACGAATTATTTTTAAAATTTACTAAAATTCCGAATTTTTGTGCAAAATCACATCCTAAAACCAAAGTATGTGATAGAGAAGGTACTACTAGAGCAGAGATTACTAAACAATGACCATTGCAGACTAGCGGCAACTCAACCGTACCTAAAACTTTTAGACGGCTGCCATCTGCAGTGGTAACACTTCTATTTTTGACATGGCATATTTTTATACTTAAACGACTTAAAATTTTAATACCATTCTGACCTACAACGGAGGCATTTGCACCAGAGTCAAGTAAAGCCGAGAAATGGGCACCTAATAGATCTATCTTTATATGCGGTCTATTATCTAAATATTTATGCACGAATAAAGGAGACATGTGACCATTTGGAGAAGCAGGAGTTTTAACTTGAGAAGGAGAATTTTTATTAGACCTAAAAAAAATCAGAAACTTTTTGTAACCATTCAGTCCAATCTGATCTATTGGAATATTTCTTTACTTAAGATCCTCGTTGGAATCTTTCTTTTATCCGCGACCGGACGTTCTGAGAAAATACGACGGATTTTCATTTCATAGTCTAACTCATATTCTAGTAGGTGATTGACTTTAAAATTGAAGGCTTCCATGATAAATGAATACAATTAAAAAGAATTGTTTAAAAAGTCGTAAAAATATTTCTCCTGTGCTCCCAATAGTCTAAATAAAATCAAAATATGTAAAGGCACTTAAAATATGTAAACTTCTTTTCCAAACATTTAAAAAATCTTCGACAATTTCAAAAAAATTTCTAAGTATCGCCTTGTATTAAAATTCTTTTACCAAATATGTTAAGAATTTTCAACAAAAAATCTCCAAATACCGTTTCGTATCAGCAAAGTATTTTTAATATTCATGCAAAACATCGTTGAGAAAAAAAAAATACAGTTTTTTGTTCGGTTAACCGCAAAATAAATCTAACACTGCAAAAATTAAAGTAAACCAGCACATCTGCTAATCTGAACTATAAAAAGTAGCTTTTAAGAAAAAAGTAGGAACCTCTTATCTTAGAGTCGATTAACTAAATTCAAATATCTAAACCACCATCAGATAAATTGAAATAAATAATTCTACAAATTTCCTGCTTTTGTCTTATTGCTATAGTGTAGTTTCGTTTAATAAATATTATGAAATAAAAATATCTGAAAAGTTAGAGCTTTTACTTTGTTCGAAAGCTAGTACACTGAACCCTTTTTAAAAAATAAAATTCCAAAAGCCCCGCGTTGACAGCGCTATTTTGTAAGGTGTGAACTTACCCGCTTTTTGAGGCATTGTGAAAAGTTGTTTTTCCCACGCTTGGGCGCAATTTTCTTGCAGCCCCGCTTTAATTTCTGATAATGAATTGAGTGAATCCTGATTTTAAAAGAATTAAAGAAATTAAACACACACTAGCTCAGTTTTCTTTGGTAGAGAGATATGGGTAAGAGATAATTTTTGTACGTCTTTTTGGAATTATTTTTTATTTTTAAAGAAACCTCAGCTGTACGACTTTTTGGGCACCATTCATTTTAAAATAGAAAGGATCTAACTTCAGCTAAAAAAATGAAAAAATACTGAAAGGGTGTACTGTTGGTAAAATAAAAAAATCAGTTTGGTACAGCCGTTCTTATCCTGAAAAGTAAGATAGGTATTCAGTGAGACACTAGCTTTAATCAACAAAAAGAAAATTTATTCATGTTTTTAAAAATAAAAAGTTCTAACCTTTGCAGTTTTACAGGATTACTAAAAATTTTAGCCTAACAGGTAGTTATGACATTTAAATTCTAAACTCTGACTACTCCCGAAGACGAAAAATAGTGCTTTTCACTTCACTTTTTAGTCAGTTCAAAATGCTGTTAAGGCACTACTCAGGGATAAGTCTATGGAAGGATGTATTGGTAACTTACTGTTTTTATTTCGGCTTCGATGGAACACGACCGATTTCACACTTTTCTAGTAAACACTTAGAGAGCCCACTACGGCTTTTCGTTAAAAAAACTTGTGCTTTATTTAGCTCTCATGATTGTTGTTATGAGCCTTTACTGCAGCTCTGTAGAAGGAAGCCTACTTGGCGGCTCCGATGAAAATTCGCCTGGCTGCGGCTTGATGGTCCTCAGCCTCGATTCCTGTCCTACCGGACCCTTAAATAAGCCGTGGGCCTTCTCTCGGTCATATCGCGACGCCGGAACCAAAAATCCGGATACACATTTTCAACCAATCCCGGCGTGCCGATAGATTCGGTCAGAAACCCGCACAGCACACTAATATACCGAACGGCTTGGAATCTCTTATTAATATACCGTTCGATACAAAAATGAAAATAAGTACAATTTGAAGTGAAAAATCAGTAACATTACATGGTCTTAAAATCTAGGAAAAAATGAATGTTACAAACTAAATTTATTAATTTTATATGGTTAAATGACAGTCCATTCTTGGATGTAGCATTTTGGGCCTTATCTGGACATTCCAAGGCACGGGGGCCGCAAAATCAAGGTTAAAGGCTCTTATTTGATTCGCCCGATAGAATGAACAACTAGGCAGATGGTTAGTCGGCAGGTCAAAATTTCGAGTCGCCCTCTTGGTCGATATAGGTTTCATTTATATTTCAAGTATTATATCATTTTGTTTGAGAATTATGGTACCAATAGATCGGCAGGCCGACAGTCAGATAAAGAGGCCGTCGGATATGAAAAAATATATTTTTCATGCCCAAAGAACCTTTGAACGTAAATAAATCAAAAATCGCAGAAGGTATTTTTTCACGAATAAGTTACTTCCCTTTAGCCAGGGTAATAAAAACAATAATTTACCCACTGTGCGAGAAGCAAATTTCGGCCAAGTTAACTGTTTGTATTTCTAAAACCTGTTCTAGAATCAACATTTGTTTAGGTCACTCTGTAACGAGATCCCAATCCTTGGTATATACTCTTTCTGTTAAAATTAGAAATAATGAAAAAGCGTACTGAAATAGAAATATATTATGATATATAAGTAGTCCAGTTCCATACTTGCCTAATCCTCATTTTTATCGTTACGTAAAAAAAAGAGATGTAAAGTAAATTAGCGGCAATAAAAAAATCATCTAAATTAGAAACATTTCAACATATTTTGTAAAGAAACAGGTTATTACTTTAACTAAAACTCATATACTGAAAAATTAAACTTTAACATGTGAATAAATGCTTTTGATATAAACTCTTAGGCAACTCTAGGGCTAATATAAATTTTAAATAAGTAATATAATTAACATTATTTTATTCATCATTTTCAATGTCCGATTCAATTGGTTCATCAGTTGGTTCATCGATGATTCCCACTTGAAGCGACCTATAAAAATTGTGATACTCTGGAGGTACATATTTGAGAAAATCAATCAAATCCTTCTTTTTTTCCTTTGTAATAGGTCACCCACGGGGATACAATATTGTTAGTTCAGAGGGAAAATCAAGTACAGGTCGACCACGACCGATCCTTTTCGTTAAATCAATTGCACTGAAGAGAACATCATTTTCAACGTAATTGTATTTGTAATACATTTTTTTGAGCTCCTCCTTACGTAGTTGTATCCATCTAATTTTGAGCCACTCCACTTTGTCTTTCTTTACAGAGATTTTTCGGTTAGTTATGGATTCTTCCAAAATTCTTATACTAAAAAAGTGATCTGCTGCCATCTGATGCACAATATATTTGAATTACATTTAGCCAATCATTTGGATGAAAAATATAGGGGTGATGTTTTTTTTCTCTTTCTATTATACCAAAATCTTGGTCGCAGTTAGAGAAGCTATGGGCCAGGTATAAAAAACTTTAAATTTATTTTTTCAATTTCTGTGCCAACACAACGTTAATGTTGTGATTTTGTCCTCTGCAACTATCACTGTAGAGAGTGATTTCCTTTGTTGTTGATGGTAAGCAATTTTGAAATATGGTAAATTAAACAAGCCGACACTTCCTCGGCTCCTCTTGAAGCTATGTGTTCGCCCCCAAACATGCATGTGCCCAACATTATTGACGTCGTCATGGATGCCGAAATTATACACCCAAAGTTGTCGCTTGTAATATACCACACCAATGGATAAAAGAGGAGTAGGTAAAGTTTTTTGAAGATCAAAAACTATAACCTGTTTTGGTCCATTACTGGATTTAGCGATATCTGTATCTCTTTTTTTCATATCTCGTATTGCATCTACTTGCCGCAAATGCAGGTCGTGTTGAATTTTAGCTTCAGTTTTCTCTTCTATGCCAAGCGTATTAATTTTTGCCTTAAATTCGTCACATGTTTGGTAAGTATCTTTTTGAGGTTGTTGAAAATGTAAGTTAAATTTGGTGTTGAATATGTGTCGAAACATAAACAGTGATACTGCCGATGTCCGTCTGTACTGTACTGACTTGTGTACAAGTCATACATGATTTTCATATTTAGATCGGGATTTAGATATTTTCTGTTACTGTCCCTGCGACAATAATGACTTTCATATGATGGAAATTTCTCAATAAAACTGCATACTGCTTGTTCATCGTTTGGACTGGTTTTATTATGTGGTACATGTTTCCCTCGTCGATCCAGTACAGGAGTTCAGGTCCTTGCTTTCTGTTTAATGCATTGGTTAAAGTTCCATCGCAGACTGCTACAGTTTCTTTATTATAGAATCCTTCAAAAATCTGCTTCCTTCTAGCTTGAAATATTTTCTCTGAAAAACGAAGATGGCATCCACAATCTGTCATAACACAGCTCTTTTTTGGAATAACTTTTCCTTGATGGAAACATATTCTTCACCCCGTGCACGTTTCTGTTTTTTTATAAATTTCTTATCTGTATGCGGTTTTCTAATCCGCTTTCTTCCTTTCTGTACATTGGCTTGAGTTCTGGCCGCATTTAGAAATTTAAAAAGAGACAAAAATGCGTGTTGAAACTCTCGCCGAATATTCAGAGACAGATATGCCTATCCAACAAAATAGGCTAATATGATCCAAATAAATAAGATACGTATATAGTATCAAACAAAAAACTAACCCAAAGTATAAACTAAAAATTATATTATATTTTGTTTGTTCTAAATATAATTTTTCTACATTTCTTGTCAAAAATGTTATGCCTAACTTGACATGTGTGTTTTCGTTTTCAGTAAGAGCACAATATGCCTAAACGTCATTTTGTTTGTAAACAAAAAAACAAAATTTATGTAACTTGGAAGTAAAAAAC
Organism: Pachyrhynchus sulphureomaculatus; assembly: GCA_019049505.1. Lineage (NCBI taxonomy): Eukaryota > Metazoa > Arthropoda > Insecta > Coleoptera > Curculionidae > Pachyrhynchus > Pachyrhynchus sulphureomaculatus. The sequence goes on from CM032456.1 coordinate 95,690,909, forward strand.
TATATACAAAAAATATCCTTCTTACCTGTAGTTTCGTCATCTGTCACAAAATTTTTATCATTATCACTATCATCACCTGATAAATAAGATAAACAAAAAACCTCGACGTTTGCAACGGCCATGTTTTGTTGTTTAAGCAGGACTGACTCAAACTGTATCACCGCAGGTTTTGATTGCTAAAGTTATTCATAGATGCCAGCCTTGTTTTACGATAAATAATGGGATAGGCAACTTTGGCATAAACCGATATAATGGCTTTGAACTAAAAGAACACAAAAGCGGGAAATTTAAAAATTTGTTGGTTAGGCAAGTAGCTCCGATCCGCTACTTTCTAACCCCCTACTCCGTTCCTTTCACCATATATCTTTTATTATAACTAAAATTTTATAAAATATTACAACCAAAAACCAGAGAAAATTCTCATAATAATATAGAAAATATACAATATTTAATGATTCCTTTCACCCTTTTCACCCGTTAACATTAGAAATAACGAAGAAATAATGTAGTTTTTCAACTCCTCGAATGAACCCTAAAAAAGACCTATAACACAATAAATACGGAATCATCCTTTTAACTCCCCACTCTACCCGTTAGATCTTGCATAATTATTTATAGTAAATAAACAATTATGTTTAAAATTTGTTCATTATCGCAGCCAAAAACATGGAAAAATTCCCCTAATATTATTAAAACCATACCACATTTGACCACCTTATCTCTTTCACACCCTTCCCCATCGAAATTGAAAGTAATGTGAAAATAACTTAATTTTCAAATTGCTCAACTCCAAAAACCTTGAAAAAGACCTATAACTACATATATAGGAACCAACTCCAATTTCATCTTCATATGGGGGAACAAACTGAAATGACAGGGTATCAACAAAATGCTAAATTCACTGTCTTCCCTACGGGATAAATTCTAAATAATCAATTTCCTTAACATGAAAAACAATGAGCAGGTTTTTCACATTTCTCTTCACTCATCGGCATTTCTTGTATCTCGGCGAATCAGGACTCCTCCACTACAACGATTGTTGCTTCGTTTCTGGATCATAGTCGTACATCCACCTATTATCGCCGATAATAACACCCTAAAAAAAAAGTTTCATCGTCGAAAGTAAGTTCTTCCAGTTTAGTGCAAACATCAATACGTTACTGCTTATGATCAGCTGTCGATGAGCGTGGAAGGAACTTCGGGCAATTAGATGTATACCTAGTTCTATTAAAATTCGCTGACATATTCCATTCGGATTTCGAAAAGGCATGGGTAAATGGGAAGCTTTATTGTCATTAAATGTACTGGTCCAGCGTTGTAAATGAATGTAGATGTATATACATGTTTTATAGACTACAATAAAGCTTTCGACTGTGTGATACAAGAGCAATTAATAAAAATTATAGAAACAACAAATATAGACAAAAGAGATCTAAATATTATTAAAAATTTGTACTGGAATCAACTAGTGGAAGTTAAAATTATGCTGGAAAAGTCCGACAGCATAAAAATAAGCCAAGGCGTAAGACATGGATGCATTCTCTCACCACTTTTGTTCAATCTTTATTCTGATGCTGTGTTTAATAAGGCCATCTATGAATCCATTAAAGAAATAACAGTTAATGGGAGTACGCTGAACAACATACGGAATGCTGATGATACTGTTCTATTAGCAAATAATATCAATTATATACAGCAACTGAACAATCGAGTCGTAACAGTCAGCGAAAGATTTGAATTAACTATGGATATAAGACCAAGTGGATGGTAATAACAAAGAAAAATCTACCACCAGAATCCCTCGAAATCAGGGAAAACACCGTAGAACAAGTTTACACATTTAAATATTTGGAAACCAATATAAACGACAAGTGGGACCCGAGAAAGGAAATATATTCCCAAATTGAACAGGCCCGAGTAACATACATGAATATGAATAAATCTTTCCATCGCACAAGTCGCATTCTCGAACTCCGAATGAGAATGGTGAGAGCGTGTGTATTCTCCGAGCTATTGTATAAATGTGCGTGCTGAATCATTGAGCCTGGTTCAGACAAACAGCAGCATTTATAGACGCCTTCTTCGCATCTCCTGGGTACAGAAAATAAAAAACACAGAAGTACTGAATAAAAATGAACAAAATAAAGGAATCACTAGTAACTATAAAAATAAGAAAAACTTAATATTTCAAACATAGAATTAGGATCCCAAAGTACGAATTTCTACATCTAATTATTGAAGGCAAAATAAAGGGCAATCGATCGATCGAAAGACGACAGAATTCTTAGCTGAAGGACATGAGAAGATGATCTGAAGGTGCTTCGAGTGATTTTTTTCGAGCAGCAGTTTCTAAAGTTCGTTTAGGTAGATGGTTCGCCAACCTTCGTAAGAAGATGGCATCGTAAGAAGAAGTTCCATAGCCAATAGAAAGTTCGTTTTAGATGCTCACAATTGTCCGACGACGGTCTTCACGAATGATTTGTTGAACTTTAGCGAGGATTTCAGACATCGTTGCAGTCGAAAATTTTCCGGATCACTCATCGTCTTGCATCAAAGTAAGGCCCACGTTAAATCGCGAAAATGCTTTCCAAATCATTTCATACGTTTTAGTACCACTTTTCCTTAGTTTAAAACAAGATCTCACACACACTTGCTGGTCTTTTTAATACCCACTATACAAAATCGCGGAGATACAGAATTAGACCCTTACGCAAACCTACATAAAGGAGCTAGAACGTTGAAACTTATTACGCAAGGTTGCTGGGATGTATCTACCATTACCTATCAGCGTGAGTCGATACTATCTCGCGTCCTCGCTATATATCGTTAGTCTGAGGACTTTAATCCAAATATATATATATACATATATATATATATATATATATATATATATATATATATATATATATATATATATATATATATATATATATATATATATATATATTTACAATAGAGCTTTTACGGATCGGATGGTGGAATGTAATACATTAAAATTCCGGGTTTCAATCCGTTCGTCTAACAAAGAATTTGCACGACGTTCAGCCAAAATTTCATTTGGCATTTTCAAGTGCTCTTGCTGCTGCTGCTACTCGATACTGTGATCTTGCTGCTGCTGCCGATCGAGCTTCGAGCAAATTCTTTGTTAGACGAACGGATTGGAACCCGGAATTTTAATGTATTATATATATATATATATATATATATATATATATATATATATATATATATATATATATATATGTATATTTATATTAGCAATTTACACTGAATTTAACGAACATCTCGTATATTTTTAATATAGATAAAACTCATAAAAACATTTCAAGTTAAAAATTACCCGTAATTACAAGATCCCTCGGCAAACATTTTCTTTTCTACTTAAATTCTACTCTAAAATTAGGAAACATTTCCGGAAAATAAGGAAATGTCCTAATTTTTTTAATCTTAAAAACGTTTTTGAGTAATTATTTTTTCTTTTAAGCAAACATGCTGATTAAAGTTAAACGTTGCTTTTAATTGTAGTTTTTAGGGAGGTAATTTTTTTACTGTACAAATTATTTACTAAATTATGTAGGGCTTATAAGACGAAGAACACCAGTAAGTTTTGTTCTGTAGTAAAATTACCATATACTGTTAACAATTATATATACTTCTGCCATGCCTATAGTGATATAGTATCATTTTTCCCATATAAATATGTATATAAAGATTATATATATATATATATATATATATATATATATATATATATATATATATATATATATATATATATATATATATATAAAAATTTGGAAATAGTCGTGACTGACTCGTGAGAAAGAAAAACTAATTTAGTGAGGATGGAGTCAAAACAGTTGGCCATTAAAAAAAATGGCAAAGAAAGAGAAACAAACAACTTCATTGCCTTCCTAGACGTAATGCTTATCAGACGGCGCGACAACACAGTCATCACATGGTACAGGAAACCAACGAGCAGTGGAAGATATCTTAATTATCACTCCAATCATCCAATGAAAATGAAAATTGGTTTGGCTAGTGCCCTTATCAACAGAGTCTACAGACTGACACATCACTCCAGAAGATCAAATGCACTGAATTTATTGAGAACTCTTTTTATCGAGAACTGTTATCCCTCCCCTTTACTCAACAAATTAATTTCTATTAACAATGCACCCCACAATCTAAATATTATCAACGTTCAGAACCAGTATGACTCTCCAATTCAAAATCACCCCGCCAATGATCTCAACACTGTTATACACAAGACCCTTCCCCACATAGATGGTCTCACCCCTAAGCTCATTCAAATTTTCAAACAAGAAAACATTCATTTCTCCAGAACAATTCCACATAAATTAAAACAACTTTATGCAACCGTTAAAACACCCATTATCAAAGACCAAACTTCCAATGTGGTCTACAAAATCCCATGCAAAACTACACATCCTGTTACATAGGACAAACGTCCAGCAGCATAAAGGGAAGGTTAATTTCACAGAGGAGTGACTGTAGAAGGGGTATCAACTCTTGTTAGCTTGCAGAACTATGCCAATGTGAAAATAGTTTACAAACCGAAAAATAAAAGAAAATTTTTGGAAATAGTTGCGATTAATGCCTGCGATGGTGTGATGAACAGAAGAGCTGATGTGGAAGATCTTAACATCATCTATTCTTATATCCTTAAACTTTCTAATGATCTATCACAAAATTACGACACTATACAATAATACTAATACATAAAAATCTTTTATTTTATTTCTTTACTTAATAATATGTTAAAAGTTTTTTACTCCATAACAGATCACACTATATAATATTTACTAAAATTTTGTAATTCAAAGTCAATTTTAGTTCATGTCTACCAACAGTACAACACGACTATCCTTGTTACTCTTATAAAACTGCCAATGGGCCGAATAATAATGAATTCTAACGTCAAATATAACTAACTAATTTCTTTGTGAATGAAAAATATAGAGATGTTAAGACTGGATATTTTGGAACTATTTGCAGGAATATTATGTAAAGATGCATAGATAGTTCAACACGTCAGTAAATATATTTGCGTTTAAAAGCAAGACTGTCACAGACCGACACATTCGTTACGAAAATTTCGTGTAGGATTATTGAATTCAGAATAAAGTGTGACGTCAATCATTGGCTGAACACTACGGAACGTGGTAAGTGTAAGGAGTAACTAATAAGTGAGGAGGAATTTGAAACAGAAAATATAGAAAAATATGTTTTAATGTTAGCAGTAACCAAAAAGCATGTGTTTTAGGTACATTAAAACAGGTATTGAAATGTTCTCGGAGTGAGTTAATAAATTTTGTTACAAAGATACTTCATGCGTTTAGTTGTCAAAACTGAAAGACAATCTTTCTTTTTCCTTTAACGTAAACAAATAGGGTGTCTTTAGTAAGTTACTTGATAATATCTGCAAAACGATGAAGAGGAATGTATCCTAAATTCCAGTTAATGCAGTTATGAAATTTCAATAACTAAACCGCCTGCTTATGTAATTCAGGAGAAAGCAAACTTAAAGCAAATGGTTGTTAAAATATATAGTAACTTATCCTATTTCCATCATAAGCTGCTAATTCTTTAGATATGATTTTTTTTTTCATCTTTAAATACTTGTATCTCCAAAATTAGTATCACATTCACGATTTTAAGAACGCTAATTAATCTTTAAATTAGAAAAAACTTTGAATACCAAAGTTTTTCTGGAATATTCTTCAATTAGTGTCTTGACCCCTTCCTTAATGAAATACTGTAAAGTCTTGACAACGTCTTCGAAATTAACTTGATGTGACATAATCAAAACTTAATTCTTTTAAGATATATATGCAATAAATTACTAACTTATTTGAGTTGGTGGAGTTAAATTCAAAGTTGTTTAACTATTTTCGTTGAAGGGATTAAACTTAAATATTTTATTATGAGACAATACGCTGGTATTTTAGCTAAAATTTTTTCCTTTGTTTCTAATTCATTCCTTAAAGTTACTGGACCATTTTACAGTAAATATGTGAACAGTTAATATAAACAATAAGTTCTTAAATTCTAATGGATTAAAAATTAGTTCTATTGGCAAATTATAATATAACTGACAAAATTCAGAAAATATTTCATATAATGTGGAAAAACTTGTTACTATTAAAATCAAACTGAAGATCCTTATAAGGACATCTTTCCGAATTTAAAACTAAATTTATATTTCTTAGATCACAATGATCAAATTTATTCATATCAAAAGAAATTACTTATACCACTTCAATAATGTATAATATTATTAAATAGTAGAATAAAAAGTGTACTGATTATTTAAATTTTGGATTGTTGTAGCTTCTACTTGATGGAAATTCATTATAAATATATAATAAAAGACTGTTTTTAGTCAATTTCCACTGGTTTATTTAAATTGCGATGACGCGTCACAGTGATTATTTAAATCAAATATATTTTTTTATTTAACTTCCACGTTTGTTAAATATATCTAAAAATTATTATACTGAATTTATTTAACTTTACAGCTATATTCAACTTAAGATATAACTAAAAACAAAAAAGAAAAAAATATTAACAGGCCTGTTTCAACACATAACCTAAATCTAATTGTATTTGTAAAAAATTTGCATTGCACGAATTAAAAAATTTTATACTTTAAATTTGAAACAGAACACGACACAAATAAAACCACAAGTAATAACTTCACGAATTCGAACATTACCGTGATACTATAATTGCAAAGAGCTACTTCTACATCGCAATTGGAACAACAGCTTTTATTGCTACAGTCTACAACTCTGTGTTTTGTAGGTCATCGAAAATTTTTCTTTAAGAACTTTAAACTTTCACAATATTAAATAACTAATAATTTCATTATATTCAACCTTAAAAAAGAATAGTAAACTTTGTGATATTTATTTTATGTAAAAAGTGTTTTCACTTTTCCTTTTCCGGAATTTACATCATTTCTTGTGTTCTACTGGATTTGGAGTTAGTTATAAACAAGATTATTTATATGGTATCGTGCCATTAATGAAACTAGAATAAAAGTTAAAATATTTTTTAACAGAAATATAACAATTCATAGCATTACCAAACATTTCGGCTTTGGATAAAAAATTATTTGTGTAGGTTAGATTTCTGCTCTTTAGAAAACACTAAACATCAAATGTTGTTTATTTCTACGATATCAAAAGTTTTTTTAAACTGAAATATATAAAGTTCTATTCATAGCAAGAAATAATAATAAAGCAATATATTAAGCATAGCAACACTATAACCGTACAGGTTATTTTCAAAATACCAATTTGTTATTTCTGAAATAAAATCATTGGGGTACCTGCTGAAAAACTATAAAACTTCTGGGTCCATTCTTTCATTAGTTGTGGAGAAGTGTCAATTCTAATTATTTTTGTGCAGTTGCTTTTGATGCAATGATTTGCTGGTCTCAATATATTAAACGATTACACGATATACACATACATATTAACAAATATGGTATATAGAAGAAAATGCGAATTTTCAGTTGTAGATACTTCTGGAAAACCTTCCTCTGGTTATAGCCTAGTCGCCAGGGGTTTTGAGCTCTCATTAAATGTTAACAGGCTGCATTTTGGCTCACAGGTAGTTTCTTGAACGTAGAATACGATAAAAAAAAGTTTGCTAAAGTTTGATCTACACCAAACCCACAAACTCCAAAATGAAATAAAAAATTCGGGTTTTCGGTAATATCTCGAAAAATAAAAAAGATATCGAAAAACTAGCACCGAGTGAAAAAGCGGGAAATTTTACAAAAAAATATTATATAGATTTTTTTTCAGATTTTTTTTATTAACTTGAGAATTTATTATAAATTCGGATAGGTGATTTAAAAAGTGTAACTCGCCAAACAGGTTAATTTGAGAGTCTACATGCATCGCTCGAAGGTTAATCGATATTACTTATTTTCAGAGTGTAAAAAAAAATAAAAGATAGCTTTTTGAAGAGAAGACTATCCGATGATACTGACAATTTTTATTTTTGTGTAATTTTGCTCTTAAGAAAGGTTTCATGATAAACGTATTTTTTGCTTATTATTAATCACACAACTTAAACTTAAAATAAAAAAAATATTTAAACGTGGAAAATGAAAGATAAGTCTAAGCTTTATGTATAAAGTATTTATATTTCATTTAAACATCCAGGTACAAAGAATACAAAAAAATTCTAAATTACTCAAAGAAATTAAATGAATTACTTACTCTCTGGCCCTCATATTTGATCCGCCATTTTGAATTACTTGAATACTTAATAACCAATTTCAAAATATTTAACGGTATACAGAAACGTTAATTTAATCATAAACGAGGTTGGAAGCATGTCCCTCACTACAACTGAAGAGGTTAAACCAACCATTTTATTTTATTTTATTTTATTTTTTTTAATTACGGTAAAACTAAAAAAAAATAATCTATATACTATTTTTTTGTAAAATTTCCCTTTCCTTCACGTGGTGCTATTAAGTTTATTTATTATTTATTTTTAGAGATATTTGCGAAAAAAAAAAAAAAAAACGAATTTTTCATTTTATTTTCGATTTTATAGGCTTAGCGTACACTTTAGAGCAGCAAACTTTTTTGTCATATTCTACATCCAAAAAACTACCTGTGTACGAAAATGTAACCTGTTAACATTTAATGAAAGCTACTAGGCTCTTAGCACAGTAAACATACTGCAGTAGCGAAACTGAACTCCAATTTGGTGACGAGATTTTGACGGCGCGTGCGTCGACGGGTCCTTTTTCAAAATGGCCGCTCAGTGTTTACATCCGATCTCGGAATGTGTCTTTGGAAATGTATTGTCCATCGTTTCTTGATGTGACTGCAGTTTATACGAATATAAAGACAGAAGGAAGAGAGAGTTTGTAGAAAGAGAGAATTAAAAACGTTTGTAAGTGAAGAGAATCGAAAATGTTGAGAAACAATTTATATAATCATGGGGAAAGGAGGTTATTGTTGTGCCGTTGAGAATTGCAAAAATAATTCAAACTGTACGCGGGGCGTTAGTTTCTTCTAGTTCTCCCCAAAGATGTTGTGTGATGTGATTTATTTTTGTGTAAACTAGTATTTAGTTATTTAATACTATTTATATTTGTGTAAATTATAAATAAAACATATTTTTTTCTAAAAGGTGTATTCTCAAGAGGCTTCTAGTTTTCAATAACTTCATCTGTATTAATTGTTTGACACACCTTTTCTAATAATAAACCTGATAAATTTAACACTGTTTAATTGCAAGTAGAATTAATACTCTGAAAGTGACTTTTTTTCTATTTTTCTCTATAAATTACATGGCTCCTTTTTCATTCCAATCTTTCAAAAGTTTCTGTGAATATATTGTAAGGAATACAGAACCTATAACAACATATTTATTATTTTCAAATTTTGGACAGTATATTTTATTTTCTTATAAGTTGGGTTTGAAAGTTTAAATATTAAGTGTCGTGTTGAGATCACAAAACCACTGGGGAATGGAATTATTGAAATAACTGATAATATATCGATATGCTATTAAAATAAGAAAAATTTTAATGTGATTCCAAAGAAATTTTTGTAATATGATTTTGTCAAACGATGTGTGCCAGAAGGTAAAATATTCTCAAAATAAGTTCCTTAAATGGACAGTACACTTAATCGAAGTCCATTTTGATGGTAATTATGGTTACTATTAAAATTTTGAAGATTTAGTTACCTGTTATTAATATTCCTCCTATAAAGAACTTATTTCTATTGTTGTATACCTATACTATAAATTAAATATAGTTATACTCAGTATATATGAGTCAATCATTTCTCCTAATGAAGCTAATATGGTTATGGTATGGTATTGTATGTAAATATAATTAGGAAATTACTGTATTGACTCTTTGATCCAAATATTAATTCATTGTAAATAAAAGTAAGCGTTAATTAAGTTATCAAAAAGCAATACGGATAACAGAACACAAAAAGGTATAGAACCTCTAAGAATTATTCACATAGAAAATAGAGGTCTATACATATACGTTCATAATTCATTAATAATATTATATTAACCTTTCTCGAAGTTACACAATATAGTTTTGTAGTTTAAAAAAAAATAAGTACCAAAAAAGTAGATACAGTGTTTTTTAATTAACAAGAGATCTATCATACCAAACAACACAACACTGCTTAGAAATAAATGCTCTTATTTTAGAAGATTTTGACATCTTAGTAATGACAATATGTCTTTATTTCACGGTCCAAGAAAAATAGTATTAGGTATTACGTATGTTAAAATTAAATTAATTTAGTCCTTAAAAAAAATCTTTAATCACAAATTTACTTGAAAAATGATGTAAATAAAACTTTAACCTCAAACAGTGACGTTTAACTTTGATAGACTTTTGAATTTGAAGGTTATGAAAAACGGAAGTTGAATATGAAGAATTCCATCAAATACCTTCCTATCAAGTTTTTCACCTGTATTCATTTCATTTTCTAACAAAGTGCTCCATTCTTTTTGTTTTTTTTTTTTATATTACTCATGCTGCATTAACTTTTATATTACTCATGCTGTATTAAATAACAAATGAAAAATTTTCGAACATTTCTATATCTATGATTTTGAATGATAAAACTTTGCACAACTGTATTTGTATTTCAAATCTCGCTCTGGTCCACTTTTAACATGGCAGATTGCCACGTGACCTTCTGAAAACGAACCTGATTTTCCTATGCGGTTATCCTTGAGTTTCGCTACTGTATAGTGCGTTTACTGTGCTATTAGCCTTACTTCAAATATCTATAATTTAAAATATTAAGTTTTATTAGAATATATTATTTATCGTGAGAAAGTAAAACTTTATTTTTGAACTGCGGGTTTTTGAGTGAAACATTGAATAAATAACTTTTAATTTTAAATAAAAATCAACTTGGCAAAAAGCAATTAAAAATTTTAGGGATAAAAAACAAACTTTTTCGTTCAGCAAACAAGTTAATTAAACATTGCCTTATAATTACTGTAGTCTTTTAATCCATATACTATAGATATGAATGAGCTTATCTTGCAAAAATGTTTTTTTTTCAAAATTAGCAGTGTTTGAGGGTATTAACAATTATTCTGATAATAATCCTATTCGCCCTGGTTTTCTAGGTTTATTAGTGTTCCGTACGGAATACTTATAAGATCACTTCGGTGTCTGTCCGTCCGCCTGTCTGTCTGTCATACCCGATTTTCTCCGAAACTGTTTGACATAGAAAGTCGAAGTTTGGTACTAATATAGGAATTGTTACCCTCACCACAGCCGTGTAATTTTGAAAGTTAAATTTTCAGGGGGTGAAATCGAAAGTGGAAAAAAGTTTTTACCAGATCAGGGTGTCAAATGAAAGCTGGTAAAAACACGAATTCAAAAATATATATAATGTAATACTTGCGCACACTTTTCTTTGTTTTATTTCTAAAAATCGCGAAAAATCGCTGTGCTAATAAAAAATTTTGAGAAAGTTCTGGAGTATTCTCTACAGGTTGTATTTGTAGATTGAACGAAAATTATCACGAATGATAATAATTAAGACTTAATTACAAATAAGACTAATTACAAATACAATAATCTAAGCAAATATTCAATTGTAAAATTACCCCCTTTTTTTGGAATAAAGGGGGTTGGCTGATGTTCGGCCTTTGTTGGGAGAAATAATACTTGTGTATTTTAAGAATTATTGTTTACCATTTCCGCCACTGGCTTTAATGGTATTTTTTACTTAGGTTGTTTGGAAATTATTTGTTATTATTTATGATTTTTGTTGTCATCTTTTAATTATTTACAATGGGAAAAATCCTTATTCAAATGCAGGCAAGTAGTAACACCAAAGCCTTGTTATCTTAGACGTCTCTAGGGGCAGGGTTCCAGTACATAAGAAAGTTATAGCGACAATGCTGCTGAAGTGCATGAGTATTTTAAGTGTTCTCAAAGTAGTTGCGAGATGATGGAGATCGACCAAAAAGTCTGGCCATCCAAGCACCCGACTGAACGATGTTGATATTTAGTTGGCTGAATATGAATTTGGCTAATAAATTTGATTGCTCATAACGCCTGAAACTTCCCTAAAATGATCGATTCTGGTTATGAAATGTGTTTATTTTCGCCATTGTGAGATAATTTCTGAGCAACAACCAAGTTTATGTGTTAGATCACCGAATTAGCACGTGATAACTTATCCCTGTTCCCTGGCTTCATTTGCTGATGACACGTAAGCGAAACGTAACCAAGAGAAAACCGCGATCTCCAACAGTATCCCCTGTTTACGACCTTCATATCCTAGACTTTCTTATAAGTCATCTCGTGGTTTATTATAATCATAAGTTTAAAATTTTTCAGTTATTTATAGCACATAAATGAAAATGATATATAACACTCTTCTTTTTCAGCAATCAATAAACTTGAAATCCCTTCTGAATCGCTGCATCAGATAACAGAAAAGTTAGGTCCCTACAGACTAAGGGATGTGTTTTACCTTTTGAGTAATTTACACGATAAAGCGGACCCACAAAATTAGACCCGTTTACCTTTTTCAGACGAAATATAACATGGTCTCTTACACAAAGATTTATTTATATATGTGTAGCATACATATATAACATAATATAGGTGAAACTGCAAAACATTAACGATACAGAGGTTAGGGCCAACAGATACGAGCCGTTATTTCAACAAAAGACATGCATATACGACGGTTGTTCCAAAAGTCTTCGAAAAAGCAAGATTAAAGAGAAACTTGGCAAATTAATACATTTAGTCCAACAACTTTCCCAATTTTAATACTATCATTATAATAAGATTTATCCTTCTTCTTCTTCTTTTAGAACTTCGTCCTGTTCTTGATTGATTTCGCCTGTACTTTTATAGTGTTTCTCGAGATTTCGACGTCCAGCTTTCCTTCCATCTTTTAAGAGGTCTGCCAGGTAATCTTCTGTTGTTTGGTGTGTGGTTTTTTGTCCATTTAGCAATCCTATCTGGGGTCATTCTGTCCACGCGATCCCTCCATTGTCGTCTTCTGCTTCTAACCCATCGAACCACGTCTTCCACTTGAAGTTCATTTCTTATGTCGTTGCTGCGTATTTGATCTCTTAGTGTTATCCCTTTTATTATACGTAGTATTTTCATTTCGGTCGTTCTCATGATACTTTTGGTCTTACTGGTTTCTGCACGGGTTTGTACTGCGTACGTTAAAATCGATCTCACAGAGGTCTTGTATATCCTTACTTTACTTTCTGCATTTATGTATTTATTTTTCCATATAACCTCTCAGACTACCAGATTTTTTTATTGCCTTGATGGAGTTTTCTCTTACCTCCTCTGTTAAATTTCTGCTACTAGATATTTGTGATCCGAGGTAGTTGAATTTCATCACCTGTTCGATTGTTTTTTCACCAGCTATTAACTTGCATCTGATGGGGTCTTTTGATATTATCATGCACATTGTTTTTTTGGTGGATATAATCATGTTAAATTTTTCAGCAGTTGTTTTGAACTTGAATAGAAGGCACTGTAGATCGTTTTCGTTTTTAACTATTAACGTAGCATCGTCTGCGTAATATAATATTTTTAGAGATTTATCAGCCATTTTATAACCTGCCTCAATTTTTTTGAACAGCGTTGGGCTTAGACTGTCTCCCTGCCTGATTCCTGTTTTAGCATCAATTTCTTCTGTTATGATTCTATTAGTTTTGATGTATGTTTTACTGTTGCTATATAAGATTTATCCAATTCTGCAAAATAAACATTCGTCTTAGTTTTAACTTCATCTATCCAAGTAAATCATCGTTCAGCCAGCCATTTCTTCAGGTCTGGAAACAAGAAGTAATCACTAGAAGTCAAATCTGGCGAACATGGATGATGTAGAAACACTTTGAAGAGATGTGGTCGTTTGACATATTCATCTGAATAGCACCCTTCGATTGGCCCGGGCCCTTTCTTTAGATAGTCTATGAGTACAACGCCATGATAGTCACCAATATTCGGTAATTATAAAATTTTTTCCACTGTTACCATCCTCCAGACTTATAAGGTTGTCTAAAATATCTTTGTGAGCTCTATTCTGGTAATGTAAATGTAACGTGCCAATTTATAACGCTGTAAGTTAAGTAACTTGTTTTTATTGTCAAATATAGATTTTTACGTCTCCCTTTCTAGCATAGCATCAGTCTTAAGCTTTCTTGATTTCCAGAGAACCGACACTGCTCCAGCCCTAAAAAAAAAATTACTTAAAATCCTCGTACCGTGTATCAATTACCAACAGAATCAACATACAATTAAAACTGCTGAAAAAGACAGGACAGGACCACAAAAAAAATGTTTGTCAATTTAGTTTGACTACAATAGGTCTAGGTTATGTTTTTTGGGTCGCTGATAACGAATTCGAGGTCAGTTTTGGTCCATCACATCTGGATTTTGAAAAAAAAAGCCATAAAATTGATAAAAATTAGAGCAAAATTCATCGTTTAAAAGGGCATAGTATTCCGGAATGATCAAATTCGCCATATACTCGCCACTTTTGGGGTCTGCAGGTATTACTTCAATGTTCCAAATAGGTTTTGATAGCGACCATATGTTTCGCAGCTATCAAGTGTCAAAATGCCTTGATGAACAGATTCTATATTGCTAATGCAACCATGCTACCTGACGCTACTGGTGATTCTGATCAAGATGAGAAAATGCAAAATATCATTTAACGGCTATCAAGTTTACTTTGGCAGCTGTCAAGTCTCCTTTGACAACTGACAGTTTACTTTGACAACCGAATGTCAAGTGAAACTGTCAAAACAATGCGAATATTCTATTACATTGCAAAATTGTGTTACTATAATGGTTGGATTGGTTATAGTATGGTAAGGAGCCTGACATAATATGTTAATTGATAGCACTCAAGTGCACTTCAACAGCTGTCAAATGATGGACAAAGCTTGTAAACCCGTGAGAATTTTCTAAATTGTTGACAAGAATACTATACCTTATGCCTTCATCTGCGCTGTTCCAGACCTGATATCCACGCAAGTTAATTGGCAGCTGCGAGTGTCATTTCAGAGCTGTCAAATGGCAAATGAAACTGTCAAATCAGGACGAATACTCCGTCGAAAGGGTCAATATCCTTTATACTCTTGTCCCCTCTGTTTATAATCCCTATTCCACACACAGCTGTTAAAGGGAACTTGACAGCTGCCAAAGTAAACTTGACAGTTGTTAAATGATATATTGCATTCTCTCAGCTTGATCAGAATCGCCAATAGCATCAGGTAGCATGATAGCAATATAGAATCTCTTCGTCAAGGCATTTTGGCACTTTACAGCTGGAGAACATATGATCGCTGTTAAAACCTATTTTGGACACTGAAGTAATACTTGCCCAGTGGCGGGTATATAGCGAATTTGATCATTCGGGAACCATGTCCTTTAAAATAGCTACGGCTATTTTATGCAAAATCCAGATGTGATGGACCAGAACGGACCTCGAATTCATGATCAGCGACCCAAAAAACATAACCTAGACCTGTTGTAGTCAAAGTTAATTGATAAAAAAAAATATTTGTGGTCCTGTGTAATTATTAGGAACATCAATATTTATTTTCTTATGAACCCAACGTAGGTTTATAAGTTGGTGGTCATTTTCTACAGGGCTTATATTTCGGACTGTAATTTCCAAGATAACTGACTTGTGGTCTCCAATACTACTTGCTATATTACACTCCATCAGCAATTCAGGGGGCTTCGAAATGAAGGGATTGAACATGTTACCTCCCCCGCTGGCAGGTTCTTTACTATAGAATGAATGGTGCCTTTAGTCACTTATGGGAGCATATAGGTACATATTCATAGTGTGCATTCGAAAAAATTTTTAAAAACAATATGATAATGAAAATTTCTTCTCTAATTGATTGTTCAAAACCTCCAGAAGAATAAATATAACTACAAGCAATATATTTTATGGTGGGAAAGTGAAAATATGCTGTATTTGATACAGTTAAAACTCAGCTTTACCAAAATGGTCGGTTATTTGTGTTTCTAAATATTTTTATATAAATATTTGACTCTACACTGTATTTTCATATCTTTATTTATCAACAAAAAAACATATAACAAACTTTCATTTTCGTCTCACACAGTTTTTATACCGTCGCGACCCTTAAGGGTACAAACGTTACCAGTAAAAAGCCTTCACACATTTGTTACCAGCCGCAAGGATAAATTTCTTTTTATGCTGTGGAATCCTGGATTTATTTCTAAATTGGCTTAGAACCTTTTATTAAAATTAAAAAAGTTGCTCGGGATAAATTTGGGATCATTAGTGTTATTACCTGAAGAGGCAGAATAATGTATTCTTATTTTTTTACCTAAGGATACAAAATTACAAATGATGACATGATGTAGGCTCTAAAAGAATTATACTCGTATTACTCAAAAAATATTTTATGAGTACATCTAATAAAAATCATTAAAGTGATTTATACAGTACTACCTCCGCAAATACTTACTTACTTACTTACTTCCTCTTCTGAGTAGGTCACAGACCTGTTCTACTTCGTTATTAAGCCTCTTGTGATTCGGATGTCCAGCTGTCTTTCCATCTCTTTGGTGGTCGTCCTTTTGGTCTTGTTTCATGTGGTTTTTTGTCCATACATATTTTTATCATTCTCATATCTTCCATCCTTCGTACATGTTCACGCCCCTCTTTTCTTCTCTTTCTTCTCCATCTGAATATATCCTCTACCTTGCATTGTTCTCTTATGCAATAAACCTTTTCCTGTTATTGTTCTCAGTATTTTCATTTTATTTGTTCTTAGTAGCTGTTTGGTTTTATTTGTGTCTGCCCATGTTTCTATGCTATAAGCCAGTATGGGTCTAACGCAAGTTCTACATATTCTTGTTTTTGCTTCTACACTTCGACCTTTGTTTTTCCAAACTACATCTCTGAGGGCCCCTAATATTGCTGCTGCTTTATTTGTTTGTTGTCTCACTTCTTCTGTTATATCTCCGTAGCTAATAATTAGTACTCCAAGATATGGGAATTTGATTACTTGCTCTATTAATTTCCCATTTATTTCTAATTTACACCTTACTGGTTCTTTAGCTATTGTGATACATTTTGTTTTGTCGGTATTGACTTCCATGTTGCAGCTTTCTGCTACTTGTTTGAATTTATGGAGCAGTCTTTGTAGGCCGTGTTCCGATTGTGATATTAGAACAATATCATCTGCATATCCCCTAGTTCGTATCCATCGTTGACTAGTTTTACTTCCTCAATGATTTTGCAGAATAGTAACGGGCTTAAGCTATCTCCTTGTCTTATTCCTATATTTATATTTATTTCCTTTGTTAATTCGTTATTACTTCTTATTTTTATTGTGTTACCGTGATTGAGTTTTTGGATTATTTGTGGTATTGGGTACGGAATTAAGTCCTTTATTAACTCTAATATATCTTTCAACCTGGCTCTGTCGAATGCTTTCCTTAAGTCGATGAAACAAAAAAAAATGCTGGTTTCTAGCATTCTGTAGCCTTTTCTCTTATTTGCCTTATTGCAATGATAGCGTCTGTGGTTAATCTGTTTTGGCGGAATCCTTGTTGCTCGTGACTTATGTGTTTATTGTTTTCTATTTCGCTTTTCAGAATATTTGTGAACACTTTCTTAATACTTGCTGGCGGTGTTATTCCTCTATAGTTGCTCGAGTCCTTTTTGCGGTATTTTTTAAATATCGGTTTAGTGATGCTTTGTGTCCATTCCTTCGGTATTTCTACTTCCTGTAATATCTTATTAAAGAATGTTGTCATTTCCGATATGTAGCTTTCTCCGACATATTTAAATAGTTCGTTTGGTATCCCATCTTCTCCTGGTGCTTTTCCATTTTTAAGTTTCTTAATTGCCATCGATACTTCTTCTCCTCCTATTTTGTAGTTTTCGTCTGTTTGTTGTCTGTTGTTTATGATTTCTGCTATGTTCTCTTCTTCGTCAGACTGGTTTTCATATAGTTGTTTAAAGTGTTGTTGCCAATCGTTTGTTTCAATATTTGTGATTGTCAAGTATTCATTAATATTGACTTTTCTTCTTCGTAACATTTTCCATACCTTTTTTGTCCTGTGTATAAATCTCTTTTTGTCCAATATTCCTGCTTTATTTTCTTAATTTTTTGCATTTACTTCATTTCGTATTTTTATGTAGTGATGCTTGTTTTCTCCGTTTTTTTGTGATATGTACAGTAATACCCCGCTTAGCGCGACCCCGTTACGCGCGGTTTCACTATAACGCGAATTTCAAATTTCGCGCTCATGTAGTCATTAACTTCTCTATGGTCGCGGGGGGATCCCCGCTTTCTCTGAATATTCTCTTTGAAGAATTGGGAATTCCCTGTCCTTCGACTTTGTTCTATGGGGATTTCCTCGTTCGTTTCGTGTGTTCATTTGTTCCGTAATGTTAGTTCGGTCGGCTGGCAGTTTTGTTTTAATATTTATTGGAGATACATACATACATAATTTAACCCTACGTTAAAAATGCCGCCTGTAAAGAAAAAAGAGCGTAAAAGCGTCACTTTGGAATTGAAGATGAAAGTGTTAAGAAGAATGGAAAATGGAGGCAAAGCAACAATTGTTGGGAGAGATTTTGGACTCTCAGAATCGACTGTGAGAACGATTTATAAAAATCGGGAAAAAATTAAAATCTCCAGCGAAGGTTCAACACCTATAAGTGCAACAAAACTTTCTCGTTCGAGATCATCTATCTTAGAAAGAATGGAGAAATTACTGTCAGTCTGGATCGAAGATTTGAATAAGAAGAACACACCACTAAGTCAAGATCTCATATGCACAAAAGCAAAATCTTTGTATGAGATGCTGAAAACAAAAGAAGGAGAAGGGAGTGCCACTCCGACTTTTGCTGCCAGCAGAGGCTGGTTCCATCGGTTCAAGCAGCGTTCTAATCTTCACAATATCCACATAACAGGCGAGGCGGCCAGCGCGGACATTCAAGCTGCAGCTGAGTTTCCAGACAAGTTTCAAGACTTCGTTAGACGAGAGAAAATTCCTGCTTGTCTCATCTTCAATGTTGATGAGACCGCACTTTACTGGAAAAAAATGCCATCTCGAACATTCATTTCTAAGGAAGAACGTCAAGCCAGTGGTTTCAAAGCTGCGAAAGATCGACTAACACTTCTGCTGGGTGGTAATGCCACTGGTGATTTCAAACTGAAACCTTTACTAGTGTACCATTCAGAAACACCCCGTGCAATGCGAGGCACAGACAAGACAAGTCTACCAGTTGTGTGGCGATCAAACAGAAAGGCGTGGGTTACACGGGAAATTTTTCAAGAATGGTATTCTAATAGTCTTTGCCCATCAGTCAAATCATACTGTGACAGAAATGGGCTTGAACCTAAAGTTATATTACTCTTAGACAATGCCCCAGGACATCCAACCTCACTTGATACGCCCAGAGACTTAAAAGTGTACGTAAAGTTCCTTCCACCAAACACTACGTCAATATTACAACCTATGGACCAGGGAGCAATAGCAAACTTCAAAGCTTATTACCATCGCCGCACTTTTAGCCAACTAATTCATGAAACTGACGGGGAAGGAAGACAGTCTATGCGAGAGTGGTGGAAGTCATACAACATTATGAAGTCTATTCACAACATAGAAGAGGCTTGGAAGGAAGTTAAAATGAGTTGTATGAATGGGGTGTGGCGTAATCTTTGGCCAGATGTAGTGGAAGCACCTAGAAGAATTGTCCAGATGCAGAGACAAGTGCTTGAAGACATTGCTGCAATGATTGAGGGGTCTGAACTTGAAGATGTCACGGTAGAAGATCTCGTAGAACTTGTAGCAACGCACGACGATCCTATTAGCAATGAAGATCTGATCGAGTTACAGAATAATCCTATCTACGATGAGGAAGAACAAGTAGAAGAGAAAGTTTTATCTTCAGGGGAAATACAAAATGCACTTTCAAAAATTTATTCAGGTTTGGACATATTGCAGAGTATAGACAATAATGATGACCGTGTCTTGACCGTGTGTCAAACAATTAAAAACAGTGTTGGGTGTTATGAACGTATTTTACAAGAACGTAAACAAAACGTTACCCAAAAGACAATAGATGTATTTTTCCGTAAAAAATAAGAGTATGTATTGCATAAAGTGTTCTTAGAATTAAAGTGATTGATTAAAATGATTTGTATTTTTTTGTATTAAATTTTGACTATGTTTAATTATAAACCTCGATATACGCGAATTTCAGTTAACGCGATTTTTTTTCGGAACGTATCCCTCGCGTAAAGCGGGGTATTACTGTATTGTATGTACGCTCTTCTTTTCTTTTGTGTGAATCACAGGGTTTTTTAACTTCTTGGCTGAATCACAGGGTTTTTTGCCTACCTACCTATACTACTCAGTATATATCACCACTACACCAAACACTTTATTTTTGCACTCGACGCGCGTTTCGCTAACCATGTTAGCTTCATCAGGAGCGATGATTGACTAAAGCTAAACTACAAATCTATCCTATTTATACTTAGCCTAACCCTTGAATTACTCAAGCGGAACTAATGACATAGGCAAGGCCATCAGGTCCGGTCAAGTAACCAGTAGAGAGGACTATAAGGAATAGGCCCTCTGTCTTTATTTAAACTACTTTTACATTTTATGATTTCCATACTTTCGTATGCGTTCAACAATCTCCTATCAGATACATTTTTTATTAATCTTAGATTATCTAATGTTACAGTATGATCAGCTTCAAGTGCATGTTCGGCAATGCTAGACTTTTCTGTTCTATTGTATTTTAAGTGTGCTAAGTGTTCTTTAAATCTTGTTTTAATTGACCTTTTAGTTTGCCCAACATACTTTTTGTCACAATCATTACAACTAATTTCATAAATTCCACTTTTCTCACAATTAGGAATTTTATCTTTGGGATTTCCTAAGATATTCCTCAGATTGTCTGATGACTTATAGACTAAGGTGAGGCCTACCTTATTAAATACCTTATTGAGTCCCTTGCTATATTTCGGATTATATGGTATGGAGACATACTTGGTGTTATTTCTTCGCGTGTAAAAAAGGTGGAATTCTGAATATTAAACCTAAACTTATGTCTATTTATTAGCTTATTTACCAAGTCATCGTCATAACCATTAACTCTAGTTAAATTTCTAATACGATTCCTTTCTTTATTAAAGTTTACTTTATTCAGAGGGAAAGTGACCAAACGATGAACTAAAAAATGTAATGAGGCTAATTTATGTTGTTTGCAATGAAATGAATCATTAGGAATATATCTATCTGTTACTGTGTCCTTCCTATAGATATCAAATTCTAATCTATTATTATTTTTAATAATTAAAATATCTAGAAAAGGCAATTGTCCTTTGTTCTCAACTTCGTAAGTGAATTTAATGGAATTATATCGGCTATTTAATTTAGAAACAAAATCATCAATATTTGCTTTCTTTGTATCAAAAATCGCGAAAATATCATCCACATACCTATACCATACCCTTGGGAAATATTCGAATTCTTGACTGGCTTCGATTTCAAACTTACTCATGAATAAATTGGCTATGAAAGGTGATAAGCAATTACCCATAGCTGTTCCTTCTTTCTGAACATAAAATTGATTGTTATATTGGAAATAATTTTGTTCCATACAAATTTTAGATAATGTTAAATATTCACAAATAATTTCGTCTTCAAAGTCATTCACTCTAAGTAATTCTTCGAGATATTGTAAAGTTTGTGGAATTGGCACACTTGGGAACAAAGAACTAACATCAAAAGAAATTAAGACTTCACCTTCATTAAGAACTCGATTTTTTGTTTTATTAATGAATTCTAACGAATTCTTCACTGCGAAAGTATTTAACGGTAACTTCTCAAGTTCTTTTGACAACCATTTGGATATTAAATATGTGGGTGATCCGATCGATGAAACAATGGGTCGCATTGCTTTTCCAGGTTTGTGAATTTTGGGTAAGCAATACAATTTTGGTATGGTCGGATTACTAACATTTAATTTAAATTTTAGCGAATCGGAGACAAGGTTCTTACATTCTTTTAAAGAATTTTTAACCTCTGATATCATTTTCGGTAATGGATTTCTTATTACCTTTTCATAAGGGCCAGATTCGATAAGATTATCTACGCGTTCAAAATAATCTTTCTTATCCAATATAATAACCTTATTTCCTTTATCCGCTTTTAAATAGAAGACATCTTTCTTTTTCAATCCTTTAACTACTTTTATGTCTTTTCGTGAATTAGAATTTGTGTTGTTAACCATGTTTTTCGATATTTGATTACGACATGCTTCCCTAACAAATGTTATACTATTTTCTGGAAGTGTACTAATGGAACTTTCAATGTGAGCAACTATTTCTGATAAATTATCTCTAGGAGGGGGTACTGCAAAGTTAAGACCTTTGTTTAAGATGTGAATTTCATTTTGTGTAAAGGATTGAGATGAATGATTTTCTACAATATTTACGAGTTCCTGAGGACTATTTTTCTTCGGTAAAAGCTTTTTTAATTTTTTACTTTGAATAGAGAATTTCTTTTTATATTGAATATCAATAACTAAAAAACGTACCTACCTATAGCTTCTTTACTCGCTAGTAGAGTGTTGTTTCTTAATTTATTCCAGCTTTCCGCAAATACGCAGTTCCAAAATACATACTATCACCCCAGTAAACATAAAACACAGTAGCGACGCTCAAGAAAATTTTTAGGTCCTGTTTTTATCACGTACGTGTCCCCTATCATACCAACAACATGGCTGCCAGCGCGATCGCGGGTTATATTTACATCTGGATTTCAAGGAGAATCTTTTTATAACGTGCTCCGAAATTCATTATTAATAATTTTCCAATAAGTAAATGACTCGTTTGATATTATAATTGAAAATCATTATAAAAAAAAGTCAAGGGGAAGTTTTTGTTGTGCGGTTGGTGCTTGTAAAAATATATGTGGTATCTTTAAAGGAGTTATGTAATATACTATATAATGATTATGATAATTGTGTTTCCATATTAGAAATACATTTTGTTTGTATAACAGTTGATGTTTTGTTATTGTTAAGTATTGGTTTATGTTATTCCACTTGTACTTTTTTTCTGAAGTCAGAGCAGAATGTTTGCTAAGTTTTAAGTTTTATTATCTGCTAAAGTTCGCTAACCAAACTTTCAATACTCAATCTGGGCATGTAAAAATAGTAATTCTCCAGCACAAATGAGTTTGAATAAATTAGTGCATGGATTTAATTTTTTTATATAAATAGTATATCACGAAAAGTCATTAGCTGTATGAAATATCTCTAATAGTTGAGAAATCGAAATTCAACAATGATATATTTAATTGAATAACGTGCAAAAAACATTAAAGCCAAATGTATTTTGACTTGGTATTTTTTGCCCTTTTCCCTGTTTATCTGTTTTAATAAGAACTTGATATAAAAATGTTTCTAAAAAAAATTTGCTCGTTTTTTTCTTCCTTTCATTCAGCAAAATTCATTTTTATGCTATAGAATAGGATTTAAAAATTTCAAAAACTCGCGGGCATCATACCAGCAAAGTGACGACAGGTCGGGTGATCATTACAAACTCGAACTCCTTGAGATCAAAGGTGCCAAGTCGGACTATCGCTACTGTGTTTTATGTTTACTGTGCTATAACCCTAAAGAATAATTTAATCCATTACTACTCCATATTTTAAATGTTAGCTACCAGGTGAGGTATTAACTACAAAACATTATTAACTAGCTTTTCAGAGATGTCTACCTGAATACGGACGTGGAAACAATAAATAAACTTTGTAAAATTATTTATCCAGTTCTTTCCTTCCATATATGCAGTTTTAAAATAAATACTAAATTTATCTATCTCTTACTAAAGAATAACTTAATGCAATCCACTTTATGGTGAAATATTAATAAAAATAACCGACCAAGTGCAAGTCGGACTTGCACAATTAGTGTTCCGTACCTTGATTGCTTTTAAAATAAAATTTTTTGTTCTTATTCTTCTTTTTTCTTATATGGTAAGTCATATAAATAGGCATAGTGCCTGTTTTATCCCCATTAGGCCTCTTCCGATGTGGACGTCCAGCATTCTTTCCACCTTTTCGGAGGTCTGCCCCGAGTTCTTCTACCGCAGGATTTCCTCAGAATCGAAGGTGAGGACTGCATCATCGGCGTAGCAGAAATGTGTTGCTCATTTTGTATCCTCTAGTTTTTGGAAGATTCTCCACTATTCTGTCCATGACGACGTTGAAGATAAAGGAACTAAGTGAATCGCCTTGCCTTATTTCGGCGTTTATTTTTACTTTCTTGCTTTTTGTTACGGAGGTATAAAATGGTCAATGACTTCACAAAACACACCTCAAATGATTTTTCAACAAAGTTTTTTTCCGATCTTTACTGAAAACTGATAACTTTAAAATTTTTGTTTTTTTTTATAAACCAGATAAATTACTCGTGATGATTTTCGTTCAATCTACATACTGTGGAGACAATTTCAGAATTTTTTCAAAATATTTTGATAAGTACTTTTCAAGATAAGGGAGGAACAGTGATTTTCCGCAATTTTTTAAAAATATTACAAAGAAAAGTGTGCGCAAGTATTACATTATATATATTTTTGAACTCATGTTTTTACAAGCTTTCATTTGACACCCCACTCGATGACCTAGTAAAAAAAAAAATTCTCTTCCAATTTTCCTCCCCAAAACTAACCCCTTAAATCAAATTTATCTTTCAAAACTACACGGCTCCGATGAGGCCATCAATAGTTCCTATATTAGTGCCAAATTTCAACTTCCTCTGTCAAATAGTTTTGGAGAAAATCAGGTGTGACAGACGGCCAGACAGACACCGAGGTGATCTTATAAATGTTCCGTACGGAACGCTGAAAATGGTTTAAAACTTCTCTTTCATCGAATCAAATATTTACTCTCTACCAACGAAGTACGTGCGTACTTTAAAGGATAACCTTAAAATATGGACGATACAGATAATAAAATTGTCCGCTATGCAAAAAAAACCTCTGGATATGTGAATAAGAATAAACCTTTTTTCACGATATGTGGGTATAATATTATTTTTGCGATATTTAACATTATTTATTATGAAGTTGAAAGTAGAAAAAAAAAATTTTTTCGGGATCTAAAAACCTTAAAAGAGCTGGAAAAAGAAGAAAAATTTCAGAGGGTAATTTTTTCACGAATACAAAATTTTCCGTCAGCAGGGTACGTAAATACAGTAATTTACATGCTCTTCCATTAGTACATTTCCGCCCACTGAACCGTTGGTGCTTCTAAAATTATTCTATATTCAACTTAACATTTTTTAAGGTGCTCTGTAATAAGATATCAATCTCTGCTATATACTACTTCTATTAAAATTGGAAATATTGCAGGAAAAAGAATTCTGAAATACAAATACATTATGATATATACGCAATCACTTTTTTAGACCCGTACCTCATCCCTTTCATCCCGTATATATTTTACTATAGAAACATTATTTTATATTAAATATGCAAATTGTTACCAAAGACCAGGAAAAATTCTCGTAATACTATTGAAACCTCACACCCTCTCCCATGTTAATAATAAAAATAATGAAAAGAATTGTAATGTTTCGAATCTTTGACTGAAAGAACTCCGAAAAAGACTTATAACGCCACAAATACGAAGTGCTTCTGCCGCCTCTTTTTTACGCCCCTTTGGTACCTTATATGTTGTATTATACATGATTATGCTTAAAATTTGCATATTCTCTCAACTAAAAAAACCGGAAAAATTTCTATACAAAATTCTCCCATTTCTTTCAACCCCTTCCCCTATTAAAATTTATAGTAGTGAAAAAGTAATTTGATTTTCATATCTCTACAGTCTAAGAACACTGAAAAAGGCATATCACATGATATATATGAAGCAACCGCTCTAACCCCTACCCCACCACATTAACCCTTTATATATTTTACTATAAATAATATGGTTAAAGTTTTTCAATTAAATCAACCAAATAAACCTGCAAAAATTCTCAAAATACTATTGAAACTATAAAATATTTAACGACGCCTACCTCTTCCACTCCCTTCTTGTATTAATAATGAAAAAATAACTTAATTTTTACATTCCTCGACTTCGTAAACCTTGAAAAAAACATATGACGTTATGTATACGAAACAACCCCTTTAATCTCCTCCGCGCCCCTTTTAAGTTTTATTATAAATATTTATGCAAAATATTTGTTTATTATCTCAACAAAAGACCATATTACTATTAAAACCATACAAAATTTATCTACTCCCACTCGTTTCGTTCCTTCGTTTCCTTTAGCAAGGAAAATAATAACAAAATTTTCAGATTCCTCGACTCTAAGGAATGAAAGAACGACGTATACCACGATATATTAGAAGCAAAGTAACTAAACCCCTTTTTTCAACAATAATATTATTGACTATAGATAATTATTTATTTATGCTTCATAGGTTTCCAAAAAGCCTTTGATATGGTAAGTCATGAGAAAATGATGGAAATACTACAATCGTGTAGCGTTGATGACAAAGATTTACAAATAATATCAAGTTTATACTGGAACCAGACTGTCAAAATAAAAGTTGAGAATCGCATGTCCAATGAAATTCCATCAAAAACATAAAAAGTAAAAAAATGCCAAGTCTCGCAGGGCAGCCTTCCACGACAAAAAGTTGTGAGATCTCATGTAAAACCAAGTCAGTTATTTTAGTTAGTATCTATGGAAGCACCAACAACTTTGTCATAAAGTGTTATCTATTTAGTTACCTATCAACATTTATAGTGACCGTATCACCTTGGCAATCGCACGGCAACATAATCACATAAGAATAATCTACTATTTCGATTGCTAAGTAAGTCTAAACAGTACACTTAAGAATAAAGTATTTTAAATAGTAGATTATTCTTATGTGATTATGTTGCCGTGCGATTGCCAAGTTATTATATTTATTATAGAAATTAAGATGTCTGATATTGATACGGTGACTATAAATGTTGGTAGGTAACTAAATAGATAACAATTTAAGACAAAGTTGTTGAATACGTGCTTCCATAGATACTAACTAAAATAACTGACTTGGTTTTACATGAGATCTCACAACTTTTTCTGGTGGAAGGACTGCCTTGCGAGACTTGGCATTTTTTTTACATTTTATGTTTTTGATGGGATCTCATTTCTTTTTGTAGGTAGCTTTTTTTTTTTCTTCTCAGGTAATATTTCTTGTACGTCAGCTATGGATTTACTTAAAGCCCACTCCCTGTCTCTATTGGTTTCTCTCAAAGGCTATGATGTAACAATTTTTGACAAGTCTGGACGAGAAGTGCTTCTAAGTCGATTATATTCAACGATTGCGGACTCCTGAGCTTTGATACTACCGAAGTCGCCCAGACTTGTCACTCTCGAAAATGCCACGTATGCTTGACCGCGTGTGAACACTGAAGAACCGATGTCCATCAGTGCACTGTTTAGACTTAGCCCCTGACTTTTGTGTATGGTTATAGCATAGGCTATACATATCGGAAACTGTTCGCGATGAACATAAGCTCTATTAATAATTTCAAATTTAGTTTTGACTGGACCAAGCTCGTAAAGATGTTCATTATTAAATGTAATATGTATTTTTTTTTATTTTATTTGTATTTTCAGGATCAACCTTTACTCCTTGTACTATACCGATAGAACCGTTGACTAAGCCAAGACTCACGTCAATATTTTGTCATAACATGACTTTTGCTCCTATTTTAATAACTATATTCTCTTCTAGCCCTACTGTCATGGAAGCATCATCTTCATACTTTTTTATAATTAAAATATACTTAAAGTATTTCACTTAACATTTTTTTAATTACACGAAGTAGGTAAGTGTTATTAAACGAATATACTTGATAAATGAAAAATATTATTAAATATAATATATTAATTAATAAATAAAACAAATTATTCATAATTATGGATTTTTTAGTGATTAATTAACTTTATACGACATATTATTTACCGGGACTTACGGTTGACCTTGCATTATGCTATGTAGGGCTGAGCGCTGCGCGCTCTCCGCGCTGTCTCAAAAACGGTTAAGCGTATAAAAAATGTTTAGAACAACATTTGTAGAGAATTTTATGGTCTACAATTTTTATAATATATGCAAATATCATTGAAACCATAGGAAGCGAGATATTTGCGAAAAACCGATTTTTGTGACCTTTGACCTTGAACACCTTAAGACGCGGACACGAAATTTTATGAGACCTTTGAGACACCTTTCAGAATACCAAAAAAAAGGTTCATACAAGTTTACAGCTTATTATCTCTCATTCCGAGGTTGACCCTTTTTTTAGCTTAAGTGACTGTACAATTTAGAAAACGGGACTGAAATTTCGGGATGTTTCAATTTTTCCTTCCTTTATAGGCTAAATACTAACTAAATTCAAAATTTGAAGTTTGTGTGTCTGCTAGAAGTACCTTAGAATTTTGATGATCGGTGAGTGTGTCAGTGACAAAATTAAAGAGAACTTCGACTGGCGATAGTTCGTAAACTATAAGGTATAAATAGTAGGTAATTTAGGAATATAGCTAGTATAATATGTCCTCTTGCTCACTGAAAATTCAAGCTTCTAGCTTTATCCACAACGAAGTTACAGGGGCGTCGAAAGTGCCGTGAGTGGCTTCAAGAAAAGGATAGTACGACTGTGCTTTCTGCTCGACTTGGCGGGGGCACTACTGTGCCCCCAGATAAAAATAAAGAAAGGCGTACGTCAGGGTTGTATTTTGTCACCGCTGTTATTCAATATCTATTTGGAGGAAATCTTCAATAAAGCAATTTCTGATAAAAAAGATGGAATTACAAATAATGGTGTGTATGTAAAAAACCTCCGATACGCTCATGATACTATCATTCTAGCGGACGGTGAAGAAGGCCTACAAAGACTCATGAATGGAATTGTTGATGCATGTGAGGAATATGGAATGAAACTGAATATGAACAAAACAAAAACAATGGCGGCCAGTAAGAATCCTAATACAAACATAAATATTAAAGTACATCAACAAACACTTGAAAAGGTAACAAAAATAACGTACTTGGGAAGCGTAATTAATGAAGATTGAGACCACTCTATTGAAATACGCTCAAGAATTGAAAAAGCACGCATACTCTGTAACTGCCAACTAAACTTAAAAACAAGAACAACAGTGCTAAGATGCTACGTGTTTTCGGTCATGTATATAAACTGCAATAATCACAGAGACAACACAACAAAGAATGAGTCATTCGAGATATGGTGCTATCGCCGAATGCTGCGTGTTCCTTGGACAGCGCAAACGTGGAAATACTTGATCGGATGGGAAAAAACGAGAATTGATTCCAGCTGTTAAAGAAAGAGGAAGCACTTACTTTGGCCATATTATGAGAACCCAAAAGTATGCAACTTATAATTGAAGGAAAAATAATCGGTAGGACCAGAAAGGCGCAGCAACTCCTGGTTGAAAAACTTACGTTAGTGGACAAACGTAACATCTACTAAGCTGTTTCAGCGGAAATAGATAAAATCAGATGAGCAAATGTGATCGCCAACGTCCTTAGAAGATAAGGCACACTAAGAAGAAGATATATAATAATGCTTAAAATTCATATTCAGATACTACTGTAAGTGTGTAGATTTATTATATAGCAACATTCCGACAAACTTACAGAAAAACTAGTACATCCAGGGATAGTAGGGAAGAACTTGCTTATTTCATAGTCAGTTTAATAGAAGGTCCGAACATATTTATTTAATTATTGAAAAATTCCTAGCTATTTTTATTTCAAATGATGAAGATATCGTTAATTACTTCCATTTCAAATCACTCCACGTATGGGTTAACCACCATGAGAAGGAATGATGAACTTCTTGGAAGATCGATCTGAAAGTAGGCATTATGAAAACAGTTTTCAATAGATTGCTAAGTAGGG
Organism: Pachyrhynchus sulphureomaculatus; assembly: GCA_019049505.1. NCBI lineage: Eukaryota > Metazoa > Arthropoda > Insecta > Coleoptera > Curculionidae > Pachyrhynchus > Pachyrhynchus sulphureomaculatus. Next base: position 95,720,963 of record CM032456.1, read on the forward strand.
TGGTTCTTTTTACAAGTGTGCTATCCTTTCCTAATTAGGTTCTGATTAGGTCCAACTACTACTATAAAATAGCATTAGCATACTTAGTTTAGGTCTATGTTGAAGCACTTCGATGAAATTACTTTCCATAAGATGTTATCTTATCTCTGAAGGATTGGACTATATCGAGTAATTTAACTAAATTTACGCATTAAATAACGCTTGGAGCTGTTAATAACCTTCATACTCTCCTATCATTATTCTTTTTCTCTTCATATATATTATATAATTAGTAATCTAGATCTATATTATTAAATCCCTAAAAATAGCTGAATTTCTACTGATTTTATCCATATTTGTAATAGGAATTTAATACCGTAACGGAGAAAATATACCAATTACTGCTAAATAATTACCAATCAGACTAATTAAAAAATATATATATATATACAGGAGGTAAAGTGCTAGACAAATATTTACCTATTGTCTGGAAGATTTACATGGATCACTGAATATACGTACGATTAAAATGGAAAGCAAAGAACTTATTTGTTATCCAGCTTATTGACATACGCACCTATTGATGTAGGTAGGTTGGGATAAAACGGATAGTGACTGTGGTTCAAAGTTTCGAATTCGAACAATTTAAAGGACCCCGCACACAACACATGGAAACGTGGTCCTGGTCGAATTGACTGAAAATGTAGTATGTTGTAACTCGGGTGATCCTGATGAAAACTCTATGTGGGCAGAACTCACGAAAATTAATAGGAATCGAGATATTTGGCTCTGACGGCCTCATCTGAAGATAGCATACTGCAGGATCTTCTGGAACTGTCAAACATGTTTTACACACAAACACACATGCACGCACGCATACATACACACGTATATATATATATATATATATATATATATATATATATATATATATATATATATATATATATATATATATACATATATATATATATATATATATATATATATATATATATATATATATATATATATATATAGATATATATATATATATATATATATATATATATATATATATATATATATATATATATATATATATATATATGTATATATATATATATATATATATATATATATATATATATATATATATATATATATATATATATATGTATGTATATGCATATACATAACATCGCTTCTCAGAGTACCGGGGGCAATACCTCTATATATGTATATACACATAGGCAGAACTGCTGTCTTTCATGAAATAATTTTTTTTCAAAATATTACTACAAAACAATTTGCAAGTCTTGAGATTTTTCGTACCATTGAAATGATGTAAATCATCTGAGGAGCATTTACCCGTACCCGTATACTATTTTGTAAAACCTCCATCTTTAGCCAGAAATATAACTGTCGCCCGACTCTCGCGACGCAGACGTGATGGTAGGTACTTGAGAACAAGCTCTTTGAAAGTTTTATCATTCACACACACATTCATACTTCTAAAACCACCCTGTCAAGCAACATATCCATAACTTTTGTTTTTGCCCATTGTTTTTTTTTTCTATATACTATATATTATTTTATGTTCTTTATTTTATTTTATTTGGTATTTTAATATTCTCTATAAACTCAATTATTACAACTATCGTTTTATTCCATTGTTCGGTTGCCCCGTTGCCCGGTTGTCCGGTAGTCCGGTTGTCCGGACAACCGGACAATGAAACAAAAGTATGATGGTAATAATTGAGTTCATAAAAAAAAATAAAATATCAAATAATATAATATAAAAAATATATAATATGTAGAAAAAAAAACAGTGGGCGAAAACAAGAATTATGGATATGTTGCTTGACAGAGCGGTTTTAGAAGTATAAGTGTGTGTGTGTGTGAATGATAAGACTCTCGAAGAGTTTGTTCTCAAGTACCTACCATTACGTCCACGTCGCGAGAGTCGGACAACAGTTATATTTCTGGCTAAAGATGGAGGTTTTACAAAATAGTATACGGGTAAACGGACCTGATATGATTTACATCATTCCAATGATAAAAAAAATCTCAGAAATTGTAGATTGCTTTATGGTAACATTTCGAAAAAAGCATTATTTCGGGAAAGATAGCAGTTCTGCCTATGTATATATACATATATAGAGGTATTGTCCCCGGTACCCTAAGAAGCGATGTTATATACATGCGTGTGTATATATATATATATATATATATATATATATATATATATATATATATATATATATATACATATATATTTTTTTTTTTATGGGTCTAGCACACGTGCTACAGGGAAGTCCCTAAAGCGCTACAGGAGCGACACGTGTGCGGAGAAGGCGATTCACGTTGTTCTTGAATCGCTGTAGATTGTACTCGGTGGGAAACACAATCCTGGGCAAATTATTCCAAAGGGATGATGTTCTCCATATAATATATATATATATATATATATATATATATATATATATATATATATATATATATATATATATATATATATATATATATATATATATATATATATATATATATATATATATATATATATATATATATATATATATATATATATATATATATATATATATATATATATATATATATATATATATATATATATATATATATATATATATATATATATATATATATATATATATATATATATATATATATATATATATATATATATATATATATATATATATATATATATATATATATATATATATATATATATATATATATATAATATATATATATATATATATAAATATATATATATATATATATATATATATATATATATATATATATATATATATATATATATACGTAAGTGGGTATGCATGCGTGCGTGTGTATATAAAACATGCCTGACAGTTCCAAAAGACCCTTCAGTACGCTCTCTTTAGATGGGGCCTTCAGAACCCAATATCTCGGATCCTATTCATTTTCACCAGTTCTGCCCACTTGACTTTTCATCAAGACCATCCGAGTTATAACACGTTACATTTTCAGCCAATTTGACCGGGACCACTTTTCCATATGTTGTATGCGGTGTCCTTTGTAATATTTAATACCCGGTCAAATGCAAGTTGGACTTGCGCAATTAGTGTTCCGTTCGTTGATTGCTTTTAAAATAAAAATTATTGTTACTGAAGTATAAAATGATCAGTCACTTCACAAAAACATCCCAAATGAATTTTCAACAAAGTTTTTTTCCGATCTTTAGTGAAAACTGATGACCTTGAATTTTTTGTTTTTTTTTTATATTCCAGACAAATTATTAGTTAATGTAGTCGTGATAATTTTCCTTTAATCTACACCCTGTAGAGGATATTCCAGAATTTTTTCAAAATTTTTTGATCACTACTTTTCGAGATAAGGTGGGGGGGACAGCGATTTTTCACACTTTTTTAAAAATAATACAAAGAGAATTGTGCGCAAGAATTACATTGTATATATTTTTGAACTCGTCTTTTTTACAAGCTTTCATTTGACATCCCACTCGATGACCTGGTATTTTTTTTTTCACTTCCGATCTCACTCCCCAAAACTAACCCTTTAAGTTAAAATTTAACTTTCAAAACTACACGGCTCTGATGAGGCCATCAATTCCTATATTAGTGCCGAATTTCAACTTTCTATGTCAAATAGTTTCGGAGCAAATAGGGTGTGACAGATGGACAGACAGGCACAGAAGTGATCTTATAAGTGTTCCGTACGGAACACTAAAAATTATTTTTATCACTTCGTTAGATAGCATATTGGAAATCTGACAAGAAATATTCATGATTAGGCAAATCGTAAAACAATTTCTTGAAAAATCGAATTGAATTAAAAAACTGACTAATTTTCAGAAGCTTTTACTTCAGAAAATATTGACATTTATCATAAGGAAAGGTAGATCTTCTAGAATTCTAAAAATTGAAAATATATAGGTTGGTATAATTAGGGTAAAAAAGTATATTACCTTTCCAGCGAAACCGAAAGTAATTAACCTTTTTCTTTCTAACTGAAATGGACATCCACTTTAATCATTATAGTTAACTTCATTTTGCAACCTAACACTGTTAAATTATGGCAGGGCGCATAGAAACAAGTGATATCTTGGATTAAGTAAAGAAACACTTACTACTTTTTTTTTGTGAAAACACAAAAATCATTATTATAAATTTAAATTTTTTGACGGTATAAATAGTTACAAGTTTTGCCATTTTGTAAACTTAAGGAAACATACTGAACGTTACATATTTCGAATGGAAATGTTTTTATTATCTGTATTCTAGAACTTAAAATCTACTCGTGTCCTTCTTAGATCTTGAATCTATCTACACTATGTTGTTATGTAATTAGTGAAACTGTAATAAAAGTTTAACAATTTATTTTAAAAAAAAATATAATGATTACTGATTTTGAACAGAGTAAAAATACGAGCTTGGTACCTCATGATTGGCTAATATCAATTTTCATAGCAATACCAAAAAAGAAAAAACCTAGGCGAGGAATATAAAACTATAAGTCTAATGAACCACATTTTGAAACGCTTCCTTAAAGCAATCCACCAAAGGAAATACAAGAAACTAGATGAATGTACTGGACAGATACAGTTCGGCTTTAGGAGTAGTCTCGGAACGAGGGACGCATTATCCTCCACCAGCATTCTGATTAAAGGAAGCACTACAACCTGATAACGTTGATGGCAAAGATCTAGAAAAAAGAACATATTTATACAGAAACCAGACTGCCAAAATAAAAGTGGAGAATCACAGGTCGAAAGTCCATTCGGACGAAATCTTCAATAAGGCACTTTCTGATATAACAGGAGGAATAAGAATCAATGTTGTGTGTATAAATAACCTCCGTTGCGCTAATGATACTGTCATTCTAGCAGACAATGAAGAAGGCCTCCAAATACTCAGGAACAAAATTGTTGATACATATGAGGAATATGGCAAACAAACACACAAACAAAAACAATGGTGGTCAGTAAAAATCCCAATGCAAACATAAACACTAAAATATACCAACAAACACTTGAAAGAGTAACAAAAATAACGTACTTACATAGCGTAATTAGTGAAGATTGGGATCACTCTACTGAAATACGCTCAAGAATTGAAAAATCACGAAGTTTCTTTAACAAAATGCGCAGCATACTCTATAACTGCAAACTAAACTTAAAAACAAGAACAAGGGTGCTAAGATGGTACGTATTATCGGTAATGTTAAATGGTACTTACGCACAGAAGTACACACAACAGAGAATAGATTCATTCGATATGTAATGATCTGGCCGAATGTTGCGTGTTCCTTGGACAATACGTACCATAAACGTGGAAAAACTGGAAAAAAAAAGAATTAATTACAGGTGTTAAAGAAAGAAAAGCATATACTGCGGACACGTTATAAGAAATCAAAAATATGAACTCCTACAAATCATAACTGAAAGAAAAGTAATCGGTAAAAAAGACCAGAAAGGTGTCGCAACTCCTGATTAAAAAAGTTACAGTAGCGGACAAATAGGACATCTACTGAACTATTTAGAACGGCAATAGATAAAATCAGAAGGGCAAATGTGATCGCCTACGTCTTTAGAAAATAAGGCGCATTAAAAAGAAAAAGAAGTTTGACTTTGAAGAGAAAATTGTTTGTTTGCATATTTTCTTCGGTGTATAATTGTTTTTAAAACACTAAAATTCAAATATTATTTATTTTTATAGAATTAGATCCATTTTTTTGACTAAAACGGGTAAAATTATTTTAATGACATAACATAAAACATCAGGTTATTGTTAAAAAATCCTTGTCAGTATTTTTAAAGCGTCAATTTATTTCAATCATTAGTGTATGTTCTGAATCATAGTACATTTTAGGTCCTATCTCCTGAATAGTTACAAGGAAAAGCCATTCATCATTATTATTTCGCAGTTGATTTTTACTGGTTGGAAAATATTAAACAATTTTTATAATACTTTACGCCCATAAGCCTAATATAACGCTAAATACGTGAATACTTAAAATGTCAAATCCACAAGAAAAAAGAAAAACAAACGAGTTTTGAAGAAGTTATATTAGCCTCTACAACTTCGAGAGCACTTCATTAGATAAAGAGTATTTTATATGGCAAAGAATATTGTTCAAATATTTAACTATAATAAAGAAATTATATGCGTCTTCAATGTTTTTCACATTACTTTTAAAAAATCCATGAAACCAGCAAATAGATTTATCTGTGCAACCCTATACACCGTGTAAGATTTCTTTTTATCCACTTATTAATATAATTTAATTTTTAAGAATCATCACAAAATTCATCTATTTTTATCCCCAAAAATATACTCGTACTTTCCTTGGATCATTTTCTAATCCATTGATTTTTACTGCGTACAAGGAAGAGGAAAATGGAATAAAGCACAATTTAAAATCTTAATGGCATCGAAAGTATGCAGTTTCTGGCCATTAAATTGCAGATTATCCCGCTTATTCCTCTACGGTTTTAGAATCGTATTAGGGAAGCCATATTAGGATGGAAAAATACATTTTAAGGGTGTTGCAGTATTAATTTGAAGGTGTAATTTTCTTGTTTGTAAAAGTTGTTTCTAAAAATTCGAATCTAGCCTAACTTCATCTGCTCATTATCAACAATACCCAGTCAGTAGCTCCATAGTATATAAAGTAGTTTTTAATTAAAAATAATCCAGTCTGGTGAATATTGTAACCTTTATACCGTTTGAAATTTTCAAAGAAAATTCCTATTTTTGCTAGAATATTTATATATATATATATATATATATATATATATATATATATATATATATATATATATATATACATATATATATATATATATATATATATATATATATATATATATATATATATATATATATATATATATATATATATATATATATATATATATATATAAGGAGTGTGATTAATTCACAGACACATTTGAGGGTTTTCTAAGAGAGGGCGTACCGTGTATTATATCGCCTCGGGGCATACTGTTCCTATATTCATGGTGAAGTACCATCATTAGACTTTAATTTTTAGTACATGTTATTTTGCCGAAGTGTAAACAACCAATTTATTTTTTATTATGTCGAATTACGTGCCAACAAAGCACCATGTTTGTTTTTTACTTTTCTTATTTAATTCAAAGAAAAACTAAAAGTTATCGATTGCTGTCGAACACATATGGTGATTATATTCCATCGATGCTTTAAAAGTGGTGATTTCGACACGAAAGACAAAGAACGTCCAGGCCAGTCGAAAAAATTTAAAGATGAAGAATTGGAGGCATTACTCGACGAAGATCCGTGCCAAATGGAAAAAGAACTTGCAAAGTCATTAGGAGTTAATCGCACAACCATTTCCAAGCGCTTACTTGCACTGCATTAGGTGCTGTACGAACTGAAACTGAGAGACGTTGAAAGGTGATTTTTCACCTGTGAACAACTACTTCAACGGCATAATCGGCAAGGTCTTTTTCATCGTATCGTAATTAGTGATGGAAAATGGCGTACTCATTTTCCATCACGTGCTGTGTATCTGGTGAGATCAGCTGAGTATAGTCTATTCTGAGCTGCTCCAACGAAACTATTACTGGGGAACGTTACCGACAACAATTGATGCAAATGTGACTTGAAGGAAAAACGACCACAATATGCCAAAATACAGTACAAAGCGATTTTTTAACACGACAACGCTAGACCACATATTGCAAAACCCGTCAAGGAAACGCTAGAAGCGCTTGGATGGGATGTCCTACCTCTACCGTCATACTCACCAGACATTTTGCTCCTTCTGATTATTATTTGTTCCGATCGTTGATACATGACCTGTCTGAATAGCGCCTCCATTACTATGAGGATTAGTGTATAGCCTCAAAAGATGAATCGTTCTTTCAACATGGTATTCCTATGCTGCCACGAAGATGGGAGAAGGTAGTGGCTAGCGATGGACAATACTTAAAATAATCAAACCATTTTTTTAAAAATAAAGCCTATATTTTTACCGAAAAATCCCTCAAAATTATATATTCCGAGTTTCAATCCGTTCGTTTAACAATGAATTTGCACGACGTTTCGCCAAAATCTCATTTGGCATATTTTGGAGAGGATGCCAAATGAGATTTTGCCGAAACGTCGTGCAAATTCATTGTTAGACAGAGGGATTGAAACCCGGAATTTTAATGTATTACATTCCACCATCCCTGAAAACCTCTATTGTAATTATATATATATATATATATATATATATATATATATATATATATATATATATATATATATTTGCCATTTACAGCTCAAAAATAATACATACATGATAAATAGATTTACCAAGGATACATTTAAACCAAATTACAATTTTTTACGACATAAGATGTAAATAACAATGTTTCAAAAAATAACTTGCTCCTTGAATATGCAACGTTCGTTCAGTATATTATGTTTATTTTATTTTAAGTCTGGAAGATTCCTTATCTGTGGATATTGGCCATCACATTGGTCCATATTACTTAATTTACCGTCAATCGGAATAATGCCGCTAATGTCATTCCCGTCCATATTCGTAAGTTTTGCAGCCATGACGTTCGTTGGCGATCTGTGATCTTCTATTTTTCCTTGTAAGAGGAGCTGCAGGAGAGGCAATTTTTCATTTCGAATGACGTACCCAGAGTACTCCATTTTCTTGCGTTTAACAGTTAGAATTCTACTTCTCAATCTACGCGTTACAATATCGTTTTATTTTGTCAAACGATAAACTCGTGGGATCTTGAGCATGCAACAGTAACGTAACGTAAAAGAATAACTACGCTTATTTACTTTAGGAAGATAACTGTTTAATTGGTAATTATTTAATTAAATTTGCATAGACATATATATATATATATATATATATATATATATATATATATATATATATATATATATAAATATATATATAAATAAATATATAAATATAAATATATATATATATATATATATATATATATATATATATATATATATATATATAAATATATATATAAAATAAATATATAAATATAAATATATATATATATATATATATATATATATATATATATATATATATATATATATATATATATATATATGTATATATATATATATATATATATATATATGGGACGATCCGCGTCAACCGGATCAGAGCTACGACCAAAATTAAAAGCAACCAAAAAACTTGACCAAGGGCTCATTTTAAAGCTTAGAGCGTCTACTTTCAAATGCCGAGTGCGCCTTTGAAAAATCCAATATGGCGGCTCCAATATGGCGGCCGGTAGCCGGAGAAAAAGTGTCCAGCAAAAAAAGCTTGTAAAAATAAAAATTCGCAACTTTTTGGGTCGTTTTTTGGCTCAAATTGTAGCTGATGGACGCCCCAAAAAATCGGGGTGGTAAGTGGACAAAATCCAACATGGCGGATCCAATATGGCGGTCAAAAATCCAATATGGTGGCCGAATTTTCGCAAATGAACCGATTTGCGCTAAATTTGGTAAACGGGGGTTTTTAGGGTCGCTGATCACGAATCCGAGGTCCGATTTGCCAAATTCAAGATGGCGGATCCAAGATGGCGGATGAAATTTTCGAAAATCTATCGATTTGTACCAAATTTGTTATACGGTCGCCGATTACGAATCAGAAGTTCGATTTTCAAGATCCAAGATGGCGGACCCAATATAGTAGATTGCCTTATTCAGTTTCCACCATATTGGGTCCACCTTCTTGAATTTTATAAATTTGACTTCAGATTCGTAATTAGCGACCCCAAAAATCCCCGTATGCCAAATTTAGTGCAAAAATGTCAATACTGTTGAGCAGTAACTAATTGAATTTTGAACCATGAATGAGCCTCGACCTTCGATCTGTCAAAATTTTTAAATTCTTATCACAGATATATGATCAGCGACCTCAAAAACCCCTTTACATAAAATTTGGTGTCAATTGGTTGATTTTCGAACATATCGCCGCCATATTGAATCAGCCATTTTAGATCCGCCATATTGAATTTAAGAATTTTAGAAATTTGACCTCAGATTCGTTATCAGGTCATGAATTTTTCAAAGGCGCACTCGGCATTTAAAAGTAGACGCTCTAAGCTTTAAAATGAGCCCTTGGTCAAGTTTTTTGGTTGCTTCTAATTTTGGTCGTAGCTCTGATCCGGTTGACGCGGATCGTCCCATATATATATATATATATATATATATATATATATATATATATATATATATATATATATATATATATATATATATATACTAATTTGTCTGTTGAACCTTTTGTTTACATAAACCTGGTAGGTTTGTCTTGGGTAGTTAGGTTCTTTTCAAAAATACAATGCTAGTGGTTTATTTGACGTTTCGCCTTATTTTTTTAGGCATTTTCAAAACTTTTTTTTTCTTTTAGTCATTCTAAAATTAGAAAACACAAAGTAAAAACTTTTTGGTCTCAAAGTTACACGATATGTTGATAAGAAATACAGAATTTGAAATTCACTACCATACAAATAGTTGACTTTCAAGGTATGTACTCTTGAATATTTTATATTGTTTTTATATGTTTGAATATTTTAAATGGCTGAGTGTGCGTAAAATATTATAGATTTTTTAAACCTGTAATTGAGACTAAAAAGATTTTACCATGTGTTTTCTAATTTTAGAATGAACAAAAGAAAAAAAAATGTTTTAAAAATGCTTAAAAAAATAAGGCGAAACGTCAAATAAACAACTAGCATTGTTTTATTCGAAAGTACCCAAGAAAAACCAACCAGGTTATTATATATATGAATATGACTAATTTCTCTCTCAGTTCCGTCGGTTACTGCATTTTTGCTTTTTTTTACATGTGTTTTATGGCTTGGCGTATACCAATTTGCTCTTTGTTTTTAGACACAAATTTACACATTCATACCAGGGGCAAATCACAAACACCCAGCCCTCACACGGAATCGAACCGCTGACCTCTCGAACAACAGCAGGCAAAGCTAACGCCTTAAACCACTGCGCCACGGGCTTTTGCTTTTTTAACTTCAATAATTTCTTTTGTAGATAACTTGGAATAATTTATATCATTATTTATAATTTTCATTTCATTATAACTAAAGTCATATTTTTAGTATGTTTTATAGTTGGTTAATGCATTGGATGCATTTTTTGTATATTTGTGCCCATTCATTTTAATAAGTGACTTGTTAAGAGAATATATTTTACTTCCATGTCAGAAAATCATTTTATTAAAGCTGCTAACCTTACACTAAATACTTGATAGTAAAACAGACGAGATTCCCCAAAAATATAATAATTTTCACAGCAAATTACAGTTCTCATCATAATTGAGAAACGACAATAGGATACACCTTTTAGACATGATGTTAATCCGGAAAAAAAAACAATAAGATCACACGACAATATCTAAATTTTTATTCAAACCATCTCGATTCTCAAAAAATCAGCATTATCGTTGGTCTAACTCAGGGGTGCTCAAACTTGAACTGCTGGCGATCTACCTCAATATTGTTAGACTACGATCGATCGACTCTGAGAGGCTGCAAGTAAGTGTGATCCAGGATTGTCGTCTAGGTAGGGTATATCGTGGCATAGATATTAGTTTTCCGCACAATATGCATTTTTTTAGTCAAGGTAAGTGTAGGTCTACTCAAAAACTCATAACACAGGGGAACAGCTGTTTTGGTGTCGAGGTTTTTTGAGCTGATTCTATATCAATTTGATGTCCTGAATTCAAATAACGTATTCATTTGTACCTAGTAGCTCAAATTTTTAAGATATACAATTTTAGAGAAATATAAGTTACATTATTGTAACTCAAATCCGTAAGTGTAGATACGAAATTTTTATTGTAGTTATACAAAATACAATATTATGTCGTACTTACAAACAAAAAAAAAACATTGAAGAAATGAAATAGTCACTCAACACTTGGAAAGCTTCTTTTCCGCGACATTCTTGAATGTTTTTTTAAACAGTCCCTTTTTAAACTCCAGCAGTAATCTGCCATCATGTGCATGTCCCATCTTCCTTGGTAGCGGTCCTCCATATTGCACCCTAAGGATTTGAAACTATTAAGCATCTTGTTAACAACCATTTCAACATAGTTTTGAGCTTTATGTTTGCCTAGAAAATTTTCTATAACTGCAACAAATGATGTCCAAGCTTCTCGTTCAACTTGATTCATCGAATTTATGAAGGCAGGATCCTTAATTAATTGTCTTATTTGTGGGCCGTCAAATATCCCTGCTTTGAGTTTTTCTCTGCTCAACTGATGCATTTTTACCCCTATATATGCAAAACAAGACCCATTCTTATCAAGAGCCTTTACAAATTGCTTCATTAAGCCCAACTTTATATGTAACGGAGGAAGTATGATTTTTTCTCTTTCAACCAAAGCGGCGTTAATGACATTCTTTTCCCCAACGTCCATGTTTTCTCTCTGAGGCCAATCTTTTCTAACCCAGTGGTGTGTTTTGTCCCTACTATCCCAGAGGCACAAGAAACACGGATATTTCGTGTAACCACTTTGCTGCCCAAGAAGAAAGTTTACCATTTTTAAATCTACACAAATCATCCATTGATGTTCGTAATACTTTATCTTCTACAAGACCAAAGCTATGGTATTATATTCTTCTTTCAGTTTCGTTGAGTGAGCTAGTGGTATTGAACCATATTTATTCCCATTATGTAGAAGGACACATTTTAAACTTCGCTTTGAACTGTCAATAAATAGGCGCCAATCATCTGGAATATATTCAGAAAGTCCCATTTCTTTCATGAGTCCCCTAATTTCGTGACAAAATACAAGATTGTCTTCTTGAGAAAAGAATGGTAGCAGATCTTTTTCTCTTGTACGGTAAAAGGTAATTTTGGTTCCTTGTTCCAGTAAATTTTTGTCGTTCAACCTAGAAGCCAGTACTTCAGAAGTTTTTTCCGATAAATTGAGATCCCTGGTGAGATCATTTAATTTATTTTGATTGAAGCGTTGAGGAACTGATGACGTCCCCTCATAGTCACTGTTAGTTTCATTAGCATCAGAACTTTTATTAGCATCAGAAGAGCGATCAGAGGGAAAATATTCGTCATCAGAGATATGTGGTAGCTGATGAAATGTTGGAATCGGTATTTCATCTGAGTGCGGGATAGGGCGTATTGCCGAGTCTAAATTGGGATAAGTCCACTTACTGCGGTTATTTCGATTGATTCCATTAGTATTTACTAAACAGAAATAACAATCATTGAAGTGGTTTTTTGGTTCTCTCCAAACCGTTGGTACGCCGAATTTTAGACATTTTCTTTTCCCGGTAGTCCACTGCCGTAAATGCTCTGTACAAGTTTTACATACGAGATGCGGGGCCCACGTTTTGTCCTGATCACCCAGCTTAACTCCAAAGTATCCAAGATACGCTCGCTTTACAAAGTCAGTAATAGTTTGTCTGTTTTGTTGAAACATGTATTCTCCGCATATATAGCAAAACACATCAGGTTGATTTACACAACTTCTTCTTGAACTGGAACCTGAACTCATTTTAATTCTGTTCAATAACACAAAAACACTCTTTTCTTAACATAAAATAACACGCCGAATTCGATCTACTCTCATTAGTAAGAACGCACAAACTGACGAGACTTACCCGAGTTAGGTGATTAAAAGGGTCAGTTCAGGTACCTGATAGGCAATGGTTCCACTATTTATAGATTTACCTGGAATTTACTCAATTCCAGATTGACAATAAAACCACTGTACCTACATTAATGAATATATAATAATTTTAGAACTCTCATAAATGAATATACTGAATAAAAACCACATTGGTAGATAAGTTGATGTATCTAAAAAAAGTAGAGCTGATAGAGAAAAACGGATTGCATGTATAGATTTAGCGTCCCAAATATAGTCAAAATCAGCTCTAAAATCCCAGGCACCAAAACAAAAATATTTTTTTGTTGCCCTGTGTAATTATTCAAAATTGCGAGTTTATTGGTTCTTACAAAACAAACGAGTTCTAGTGTCTAAACTTAACTAAAGAGTGACTTTGGATGTTGAAGCGTGGCACTGCATGTCTTCAGCATACTTTTCATAAGATGGTACGTAATTACCGAGTGCTAATCGCAAGCATGATGACATATGTTCGTCAGTTAGTCGATTGCGATATTTTGACTTAATTATCTTCATTTCAGAAAATGCAGACTCGCACAAGTAAGTTGACCCAAACATTGCCGTCAGTTGAAGGGCGATTTGCCTTAGATTCGGATATAAAACACCAGAATTTTGTATCAGATGCTGTGGCTTTGAGATGTATATCTGATATAATCTGCACTAACTCATTTTCAACAGAACATGAGTCCATGTTAAACTGACTTGCTATTTCAGTAGCTAATTCCTCAATGTTTTTACAGGAAAAAGGATAACTCATAAATGATGCGATATTTGCCAATTTACTGAAATCATAAAAACGTATTTCGAATTGGCCCAAAATATTTGATAATTCTGCTTCATAAATATCATAATTCAACTGAAAAATCCTTGCTTTCAAAGACGGAAAATTTTTCAGATCCTTTCTTTTCAGTTGATCTATCATAAGTTGCGATTTACTTTTGAATGCGTTTATTGCGCTAATCATCTCAATAATAGTTTTTCCTTTACCTTGAAGCTCCAACTTAATGGTGTTTAAATGCATTGTGATGTCTGTCAAAAATGCCAAATCAGTCAGACATTTTCCGTTTTTCAGTATCTGAGTGTCATTACCTCTTTCGTCCAGAAAAGCTGTTATTTCGGCCAATAATTCTTGAAACCTTTCTAGGAATTTTCCGAGACTCAACCACCTGACGTCCGTGTGAAGAACTAAATCAGTGTGTTCAGCTGACTCACTATCTTCCAACTGCAATTTAAAGAGCCGTCGTTACAAGCTACGTGCACGGATAGAATTCACAATTTCTATTGCAATGCCCATAATCTCCTCCATGTTTAGAACTTTTGAACACAAAACTTGTTGATGTATAATGCAATGGAAGGAGAAAACTGAAGGGAAATCATCATTAGCTCGACACAATGCCACAAAACCGTTTTTGTTTCCAGTCATTGCTGGTGCTCCATCGGTTGTAATGCACACTAGTTTATATATTGGTAGGTTGTAGTTTGTTACAAAATTGAAGAAAACGTCATATATATCTTCGCCACGGGTCTTTCCTTTCAGAGGAATCATTGTCAAAAACTCTTCCTTAGCCGACATGTCATTGAATACCATTCCAATAAAAAACACAGCTGGGCAGTGTCTGTCATATCGGTGGATTCGTCGAACTGCAAAGAAAAGTATGTACATTCCATGATATCATCTTTTAGTTTATCTGCCATGTCCTGACTCATGACTTCAACACGCCTTGTGACAGTCGGACGAGATAACTGAAGTTCTCTAATAGCAGACATAATCTCTGTTTTATTTTTAAAATCTCCAAATAAAGTCTCACCCGCTTCAATAAATGCTTACTTCACAACCAATCCATCATCAAATGGTTTCTTGTGTTTCGCCAATATATGAGATATTTTAAATGACGCGATCGTTGCAGCTTTTGATTGTTTGGCTGGTCTTGTGAACATGGTTTGTTCTTTTTTCAAACAAGTTATCAAATCACGTTCTTTTCGTTTTCTTAATTCACTCTGTGACGGAAAATCCTTTTCATAGTTTTTATGAACCGTTTTATGATGCCTCTCTAAGTTCCCATGCTTAGGTATTGCAACTGACGCACGGCAAATGAGAGAAATGCACTTATCCTTTACCATACAAAAGAAAAATTCTTCCTCCCATTCGTTATTAAAATGATAAGTTTTACTTTTTTCGCCGCACTCATTTTGGACTATTTATTAATAAACTTTGTATCGATGTATCGCCTTCAAGTTACAACTCAGACTGACTCCTATTCCTACAGGCACAACATTTATATCGGCGCGAACAAAGTCTCGAATGTTCCCGTCAAACACGCCACCCGAAGTTTCTAGAAAAATCGGCGAGAATCAAAAACGCGGCTTTTCTTTGACAAGTACCGCGCGCGTTCCTTTGATAAAGCCGCCTTTTGCCGCTAGCAGGGGGTTACTACGATAAAAGAAAGTGATGAGGGGGTTATTCTGACCTAATTGTGGATCGAATAAATTTTAGTAGTTTATTCATTACATTTTGTTTTAGTTACCTAAAACAAAATCTGTGAATATTTCTATATCGGAATTTTTTTCTCGAGATCGACTCAAAAAGCACTCGCGATCGACTTGTCGATCGCGATCGACCGTTTGAGCACCCCTGGTCTAACTGATAGAGCAATAGCACCGACCTCTTCTGAATTAAAAGTTAAAGCGTTAAACAAAGTAAGACAAGTTTTACTAAAAACAATTTAAATGATTTTTTTTTGGTTTTGTCTTGGGTTTATATTCTCATCTTTAATTAAAACGATATATTGACTATTAATACTTGTTTGAGGGCATTTTCAAAATTTTATTAAATACCATTTATATCTGAAATATTCCAAAAGAGCTTGTACAAAATGAGATCAGTTAATGGAATATACTCCCGTGTCAAAAAAATATTTTATTGAAGCTGAAAGCCTTACACTAAATACCAATTATTTCCAATACAAAAACAGTTTTATTTGCTCAATTAGTTATGGATTCTTGGAGAAAAAAAAAGTTATTGAGAGATTAAATTTCGTTGACGATTATTTCTTGGCTGTGCCTGATAATAAATCAGACGACACTCTCCAATAATTCAATAATTTTTATAGCAAAATACAGATCACAACAGAATTCGAAGAAAACAATAGGATACACTTTTTATACGTGACCGTAATCAGAAAATCCTCACACCTGGTCAGGTCGATATCTAAATTTTTATTCAAACCATTCCAAGTACCAAAATACAGCATTGTCGTTGGTCTAACTGACAGAGCAATAGCACTGACCACTCCTGAACTAAAAGCTAAAGCGTTAAACAAAGTAAGGCGGGTTTTACTGCAAAATACTTTGAAAAAAACGGAACAATAAAAAAAAGAAGATACAAATTCTACTATAACTCATTAAATCGTACTAAAAACAACAAAAAAAAAACAAAATAAATTTGTAAGACTTCCATATACAAACGTGCTATCCGAAAAATTAAGTGTTTTAGAGAAATATAATATTGTTATTGGCCATAAAACCCAAAATAAATTAAATTCTCTATTTATAAATCGTAAAAGTCAAATACCTACCACGAAACAATCCAATGTATTGTATTCAATACCTTGAGCGGATGGTCCAAGATAATACAATGGAATGACACAATGAAGTCAATTTTATTAAAGAATAGATTAAATAAAAGCAAATACATATACTAAAATATATTCACAGCACTAAACAAACACGACTTTAGTTATAATGAAAATAAAATTATAAATAAAAATATAAATTACTCCAAGTTACCTATAAAAGAATTCATTGAAATTAAAAAAGAAAAAAAATGCTGTTAAAGACAGGAATTACATAAGAGGAATTAGTCATATATATATATATATATATATATATATATATATATATATATATATATATATATATATATAAATATATATATATATATATATATAATATATAATGACTAAGTAAATAAAGTTATAAGTGAAGTTATTCTCTTCATACCAATACTCTTCATAACAAACAAGTAAACAAAACACTGCAGATAAGAAATCCTGCAGACTTAAAATAAAATAAACCCTATATACTCAACGACTATTGCATTCTTAAGGTGCCTGTTATTTTTTAAAACATTTATTGTTAATTGGACTTTAAAAAAAGTTTTTTAATTCTTTTAATTAAACATGTAAACCTAAACCTAAGAAAAGAAATTCGCAACATAGATATATACAGTCTGTCGAGGAAGAACGTGTCCGCGATAATTCATTTTTAGTAGATGCGATTCTAGCGATTCAACAAATAATCGATAAAGAAAACCTTTGTTTGCGACGCATTTTTAGTAAAAGTATTAGTCGATTCCGAACTTTCGTCGAAATCACGTAAAATCCAAAATGAGTCACTTGTTTGCCCGTCGGTTCGAAGCAGTCTTTCTTTGTTCCCATTCAAAGGGGCGTAAAATTACACATTCCGCCGCTAAATATATTAAAAAGTTTGTGTCGTTTGTGAAGAAATGGGTAAATCATTTTAACGAGACGAAAAATATCGATGACTTGCCAAACCGTGGCTCGATAGGCAAAGTCGCTCCGAAAGTCGAAAAACGAATGGCATCTTTCTTTTCACGGGACCCGAAATTGACGCTGGTTCAAAGAGCGGCGAAATTAAGAAAATCGGGTTTGAATGTGTCTCATAAGACCATCGACAGCAACTTCGTGCTCATGACGTCAAATTCCGAAGCATGTTGAAGAAACCTTTGCTAGGCAAAAATCATGTCGTGAAGCGGCTCGCTTGGGCCCACGATAAGATACTAAAGTGGCCCTCACAATCGCCGGACGCCAACCCTATTGAAAACGTTTGGTCTCTTGTAAAGAGAAAGGTCAAAGGAAAGACTCTAAGGACTTTGACTGAGTTGTCTCGCGAGATTCGAAAAATTTGCAGAGTATGCAAAGAAACTCGTCGACAGTACGTCTCGAAGAAGCTAGTCTCGAAACACATTTTTTCAAGAATACGAGCGGTCACGTTCTTACTTGACAGACTGTATATACATATTTAATTACATAATCACCAACTAAATTCCAATACTCTTTATAACAAACAAGTAAACAAAAAACTACAGAAATCCTGCAGACTTAAAATAAAATAAACCCTATATACTGAACGACGGCTGCATTCTCAAGGTGCGTATTATTTTTTAAAACATTTAATGTTAATTGCAGTTAAAAGAAATGTCAACATATCCTTTTAATTAAACATGTGAATCCAAACACCCAAACCTAAAAAAAGAAATTATATATATATATATATATATATATATATATATATATATATATATATATATATATATATATATATATATATATATATATGTGTATATATATATATATATATATATATATATATATACATATGTGTGTTCACGTATATACATACATATATATATATATATATATATATATATATATATATATATATATATATATATATATATATATATGTATGTATATACGTGAACGAAGCCACCCCAATATCCAAAAATAAAATTGACGAAAAAAAACAAAATGGCTGCTCAATATGGCGGCTAGAAGCAAAAAAAATCATGATTTGGAAGCGGATTTAACTGAACTTCAAAACTGAGACAAAATGCGATATTGATGTAATAGTTAGAGTAACCATAATTTTATGTAATACCAACATGGCGGATCCAATATGACACCTAAAACCGTAAATTAGACGAAAAATGAACAATTATTGTGAATTTGCGGTGAGATAGCACTTTTTCCGACCAGAGTAATTTTCGGTTTTAGGCGCTATATTTTGTCTCAGTTTTGCAGTTCAGTTAATTCCGCTTAGAAATCATGATTTTTTTGTTTCTAACCACCATATTGCGCCGCCATGTTGTTTTTTTTTAAAGGGCCAAGTTGCATTTGAAAGCTTATGTTTCAATGAAAAAATTGACACCACTGAATTTTTTTTTTATTAATTCTATTTTTGGATATTGGTGTGGCCCCTTGGAGGCGAAACGTCCCATATATATATATATATATATATATATATATATATATATATATATATATATATATATATATATATACATATATACATATATACATATATATATATATATATATATATATATATATATATATATATATATATATATATATATATTTATATTTATATTTATATATAGACATATATATATATATATATATATATATATATATATATATATATATATATATATACATATATATGTATATATATATATATATATATATATATATATATATATATATATATAGGAGAAAGGTCGTGAAATTGTTCTAATTTTACACGGTCTCTTCCCGAAAACTACGAGTTTCATTCCGACCAAATCCGTCAAAGCTGCTCTTGCATACTTTGCAAAATATTCTTTCAAATATCAATAATATCTTAGAACTTCCCCAAGTTTAAATATAGTTTTAAATGTCATGTCATATGACAATGGCAATGATAAAAAAAATAGTATGAGAACATTCTAAGCTTCCCTAGAGAGAGCTCGCACTAGTAACCATACCTTGACCGTAATGCCTCGTAAAAGCCTGAGATCACTATTCAAGATATAGGAGACATGTAGAAACATGAGAGTCGATATCTATGCTGAGAGTCCATCGGCTGATCTTTGAGTTCGCATCCCATGTTAAATTGTAGTTCTCATCTAAAAATTACCTACAAAGGCCAAAAATGTCTTTCTAGACTCTTTGTCTGACTATAACCCTCCCAAATAACTACTACGATACTAAAGAATACAATGTATTAAACAAAAATAAACGTAATTTAATTTACGCAATATCAATTGCTACAATTTAATTTTGCATATAACACAGCAAAATGTTAGTTACTAAATACAGGGTTTTTTTTAATGAATGTTTATCGTTAGATACTATACTTCCATTATGTATATTATAAATGTTAGGTATTGTATAAGAATAAATTAATTATTTAAGATATTTTTCATATTATATCTGTAAGAAAATAGGGCAAAATTTTGAGGAGTTTAAAATATCTCGATCGTTGTAACAAATTATTAGGAAAATATGTCAAATTTTCTTACAAGTATAAATGAAAAAAGTTTATCAGTACTGAGTATAGTAAAAAAATCACATTATAGTCGTAATCTCAATGGTAAATGCAATCATATATTAGAAAATTTTATGTACTAATGTAGATAGTTTACTAAAATTTTATGAATTTTATGTATACTTTGGGCAAAACTTTATAATATCTATATATGTAACATATTTTAAGTTAAAAATTCAAACTTTGCGAAGCACTATATTTTACATGCAGATTCGGCGAATCGTAATATTATCTATGTCTGTATATATTCAACGTTAGAGTTTAGTTACAAGAGGTCTTATTGGTTTGCCAACCATATTTGCTGACATAAAGGATTTCATGAGAAAAAAAATAATAATTATTAACATGGAGTGTAAAGTCTCGCGACTCACCGAGGGCTTGTCCCACTAACAAAAAAACTCAACTCTCAGAAGATTCGTGTAAAATTTTCATGACATTTTGTCTATTAGTTTGCGAGTTACAGCTGTTTGAGTAACGCTACTTGTGATTTTTATGAAACGATGGAACAAAAAGAATTTCATGTGTTGATTAAACACATTGCTTTTTGATGGGGAAAAAAGAGAGAACCCAAAAATGGCTTGAGAAGTGTTATGACACATCTGTTCCATCGAAAATAACTATAAGTTGATGGTTTAGTGGATTTAAATACCATGTTCAGGACGTCTAAATTAGGCAGTTAGTCCAAAAAACATTTAAAAAATTCACCATATTTTTCTAAGTGGCCGTAAAATGAAAGGGAGAGATAGCTGATATCGTAAAGATATCAACAGAACGCTTGAGGTATATTTTGCATGAATATTTACATATGGAAAAGCGATGTGCCCGATGGGTGCCCCACACTCTATTCTATTAATCAAAAAACAGTAACGTGTCGAAGATTCAAAAGGCTGTTTGGTACTGTTTCGGCGTAATTCAAAGGAGTTTTTGGTTGGATCAATCTACCACTACACACCAACGGTCAGTCTGTGGAGTGCGCATGAAAGCCGACCGAAACCTCCAAAAACATAAACATTAGACGGAAATGTTTTGGCAAGTATTTTTTGGCATGCACCTAATACTGCATGGTGAGCGTGTACGACAAAATAGGTCATCACATCGTTTTTCGTGATCGCTCAAAGTTTAATTTCCCGCAGAGAAGAAAATCATATCTGCATCTTTACGCGAGATATGCTATTTATAAAATTTATAAAATTGATAAATTTAAAGAAGGAATAAGAATGTCAGGTGGGGACAAATATGATTGTTTACAAACGAAACTTGAATTTGACATTGTTAACAGAAAAAAAAATGATTTCATTAAAATCTATACTAAATTAAATACTACAAAAATTTTAATTAGAATGTTTTTTCAACTTGCTTCGTTGATGTCACAAATGGAACTGAGAATAAGAATGTTTATAAATATATTTTATTTAATTTCTCATAAAATAATGTATTATAAATTTGTGTTTATGCGCTTTGTATAAAAACATACGCGATACTAATCTACAAACGCGTTCAGTTAAACTCAGAGGTGTCAAACTCAATTTTGCAGATGGCCATATATTAAATTTAGAATGTGTAGGCGGGCCAGATTCAAATAAAAAAAATGTACTGAATTATTTAATTATATAGTATATAATATACGGCTCTAAAAAACATGATTCTTCTTTCTGAGATTCATTGCGATCGCGGCCCTTATTGATACGTCCCGGGGGCCGGATGCGGCCCGCGGGCCGTATCTTTGACATCCCTGAGTTAAACAATTATGAACTACTGATTGTTGAAGTTAGTAAATAAAAGAAAACCAACATGAGTTTAATAGAAAAGAGCGATTATTACAGAATAGTTTGATTCGCGTTTGTGATCTTAATATTTAGACACTATATTTTTATAATTTATATGTATATAGATATTACAATTTTATAATTTTGTCCTTATAATTATCACATATGCAAACATATTTATGGTACCTCAATATGCATTCAGTTTTTAAAAGTATATAATACACAGATTATTCGTGTTCGACTGTATATATATATATATATATATATATATATATATATATATATATATATATATATATATATATATATATATATATACATATATATATATATATATATATATATATATATATATATATATATATATATATATATATATATATATATATATATATATATATATATATATATATATATATATATATATATATATATATATATATATATATATATATATATATATACATATATATATATATATATATATATATATATATATATATATATATATATATATATATATATATATATATATATATATATATATATATATATATATATACATATATATATATATATATATATATATATATATATGTATATATATATATATATATATATATATATATATATATATATATATATATATGTTATATATATATAAAGTTTTATACAAATAGAGAAAAAGTTTATCTTACATATTACAAAAAAATGTATTCTTGATAAAAAGTTCTGCATCACATGGAAATTCATAATCAGGCATCAAGAATTTATACAGGGAAAATAAAAAATAATGATTCCTAATGAAGAGGAAAGTGTGTTTAAATTTAAATACAGAGCAAAATATTAAATAAAAATGTTAATAGGAACTAAAAAATTATACTCACTTTTAGATTTGTGGCCTTCCTAGTTAAACATTCAAAAAAACTTCAGTAAACAGGTCAGTAGTTGTAGGATTATTTATTGAATAAAGGATTTTGAATGTATCATATTTTTGTTAAAAATTTGATAAACTTTTTATCTGCTTTGCAACAATTACATCCATAATAAATTTGTGCTAATTTCATTTTATTTTGAAATTGCAACTAAACATATGGATTAATTCTAACTTTATTGCACAAGTGCTTCAATGTATTCACCATCTCTTTCTGAACAGGTAACTGTTCTTCGAGAAAAATATTTTATTACATCTCTAATTACATCAGGAGTTATAGCTTCACATGTTTCCCAAATGACTCTCTCAAGATGATCAACATCTTGAAATGACCTTTTTAAGATAAACCTTTTCTTTTAAGTAGTCACATAAAAAAAAAGACTAGAGGGGTGATGTCCAGAGACCTCTACCGTACATTTCTCGTACTGTGATATGATGCACCATCATGTTGGTGGAGGAAACTCATTAATTAAAAATTCTAGATAACGTTCAGCATATATATATATATATATATATATATATATATATATATATATATATATATATATATATATATATATATATATATATATCTTGATTTCGAAAAAAGAATGGTCCAACTATTCTATCTTTAAAAATTCCACACCGTACATTGATTTTAAACGAATATTGATCTCGAGTTGGGATATTTAAGTTAGAATTAACATCGCTCCACCAGAGATAGTTTTGAGAAGTTACTGTCCGATTAGACGTAAATGTCGGTTCGTCAGAGAAAAGTATTTGTCTTGCCATAAACCTGTTATCTTCCAATTCTCCTGGAAACCAAGGACAAAATTCAAATCTTTGTTCGAAGTCCTCTGCTTTTAAAGTATGGCTAAATTGAGATTTGTATGGTTTAAATTTATTTGATCTTAAAATTCTCGCAATTGTAGTTTTATTCACATTCAATAAAGCTGATCTTTTTCGAAATGAATCGTTTGGCTTTTCTACTACCAACGGCATTACTTGATTTTGATTATCTTCATTTGAAACCCACGCCCGATGTTTCTTTTTAAATTTATTTTCAAAACTTCCCTAAATCTTGAATTTATTTATTAGATATCCTACAGTTGTGAAGTGTACAGTTTTATCAGGGTATCTATTATTAAAAATTTCTGCTACTTTTCTAAAAGCTTTATAATTTTCTTCAACTATGAGAACAATTTCAATTTTATCTTCAACACTCAATTTTACTAGCATTTCTAATTATTGCAAATACAAACTGACGTTAACTTTGAAGTTTATTGACAGTTGTTAGATATTTCCAAAAATATGTTCATTTATTTTCAGCCTAAAATTTGTAATGATTTCGTTTTCTTTTATTCAATAAATAATCCAACAATTACTGAAGTGTTTACTGGAGTTTTTTAAATTCTTAACTAGGAACACCACAAGTCTAAACGTGAGCATATTTTTCTAGTTCCTATTAACTTTTTCAATTAATATTTTGCTCTGTATTTAAATTTAAACACACTTTTTTTACTCTTCATTATAAATCATTATTTTTTATTTTCTCTGTATACCATCAAATATTTTAAACTTTTAATGCTTGATTATGAATTTCCATATAATGCCAGGACTTTTTATAGAAAATAAATTTTGTAATATGTAAGATAAACTTTTTCTCCATTTGTATAAAACTTTTTGGGGCACACTGTGTATATATATATATATATATATATATATATATATATATATATATATATATATATATATATATGTATATATATATATATATATATATATATATATATATATATATATATATATATATATATATATATATAAATACATATACATATATGTATGTATGTATACAAAGATACATGCAAGAGTATTCGCGCATTAGAAAGCACGAGTATGCATCATATTTGTCTCTACCTGACATTCTTATTCCTTCTTTAAGTTTAACAATTTTATAAATTTTAAAAATAGCATATCTCGCGTAAAGAAGCAGATGCGATTTTCTTCTCTCTGCGGGAGATTAAACTTTGAGCGATCACGAAAAATGCTGCAAACCTAAAGGCTCACCGTGACTAATTGACTATCCTGAGAAAGGGCGAACAATCACCAAAGACTATTAGATTGGTTTGTTCGACCATTTGAATGGTGAAATCAAGAAAAAAAGACTGCGTCTAGTGAAAAAAAAAGTGTTTCTGCACCACGATAATGCATCAGCTCACAAGTCAATAAAATCGATGGTGAAACTGAACCAAGGTGGGTATAAACTATTTCCTCATCCGCCGTCCGCCATACTCACCAGATCTGGCCCCCAGTGATTATTACCTCTTTCCAGATTTGAAAAGGTGGCTCCAGATATTGAGATTTGACTCAAATCAAGAAGTTGAATGGAAAACTGAAGCTTATTTTAGAGAACTCAACAAATCATACTATATGAAAGGAATCTTAGTATTGAAAGATCGTTGGAATAAATGTATCGCTCTTGAAGGAAACTATATTGAAGAATAAAATCGATTTATCGCAAAAACATGGTTTTTCCTTCAAAAGTTTCGAGATTTTTCATTCCATGTATAGATTTACTTATTAGATATAATGCATCTTCGTTTAATATTTTCACTTTTTATTATAAAAATAATCTGTAAAGTATAAAAACATTTTACGTTTTCAATTGGACTAAAGTGTCCGAAGTAGTTCGAAATATATCTAAATCACAATATTTACTATTTCTCTAAAATTATTCCATAGGTATGCAATCTTCAGGCTTTTTCATGCAATAATAATAATTAATATATTGAAACTTAAGTAATAAATTGAAGGTCTAGAAGTTCCCAAAAGAACAACTATGAATACGAACCTCCCTTATAAGAAAAACCTCCAAGAATGCCGAGTTTACAGGGTGTACATGCTTTTAATGTTACTTAAAATTAGTTTTTATAGGTCTTTTTAATCCTTAAAAGTGTTAAATTATCGGGAAACACGTTGTCATAACAACGGTAGTATTAGTAATATTGCGCCAGTACAAATTATGGAAAACGCAAGCTATGCATAGACAATCGAGTAATTAGAATCTGGCTTAGTGGCAATAGAACGGTCATCATGCAGGACGGATTTTGCACGCTCATATTAAATAAGGTATTTACTTCGCATTAAAATACTGATATTGCAGAATGGTCAAAACAAATTTTAATTAAAATTATAATCTGCGACGGTATAGTGCTTAAAATAACAAAAATTTGAATATTCAACTTGAGCTGGAAAGTGTGACACTTCTTGCGTCATGCTTTATAATGTAATGCATTCGCCTTATGTGTCAACATGACTATGTCTCTCCTCTGTGTAACAAAAATTTATACTTAAGATGAACGTTTCTTTTGGGTCATGACGGAAGTGCAGGGTCCCGATACTTCAAGGACACAGTCTTTGGACCGGGTCAATAATATTAAAACAATTGTTTGTAGCAATTGCTACTTTCCAGAAGGGGCAATAGGGTCCGTAACGAGGTATGCATCCAGTAACTGTAGAATTTTTCAATTGAGTTTTTCAGAATAATTGCATTCTCTCCAAGAACAGCAAAAACATAATTTTTTGAAAGTAATCACTTTTTAAATACTAAAATTAAAATATAATAAGAGTATCTTCAAAAGAACGGATTAGATCGTTTCACTGTGAGTAACTTTCCAATGTTTATCCCACGATTGCTCGGAGCACTTTCAGGAATCTTCGAGATTAAAATACGGAATTGATTAATTTAATGTTATAATTTCGAATAATATTCCTGTAAACGTCTGTGCAATCGTAGATGAAATGTCGGAAACTTATGCCAAATTGGCATGGTCTAATTCCAAAACCCAGATTTGTAATCAAAAGCGTAAACGCTTCCGTTCTATGTGAGATTAAAAACGTCAGTTATAGCGATTGGAGAGTGCTACTAAAATGCTTCAAAATGCAATACTGCTGTATGATAGATAAGTGCGGTATATGTATGTATATATATATATATATATATATATATATATATATATATATATATATATATATATATATATATACATTGTTATAATTTCTTTACACTTGATTATATAACCCAGTCGTCAGAGTCAAATTTTAACGAAAAGCTCTCATTAAATGTTTTTGGGACGTAAAATGGAGGAAAAAAGAGTTTGCTACTCTAAAAATAAAAAATATATAGAAAAACTGATTTATTATTTTTTTTTAGTTTTACCGTAATTGAAAAAAAATATTTAAAATAAAATTTTAACCCCTTCAGTTGTAGTGGGACTCATTCTTCCAACCTCATTTATGATTAAATTAACATTTCTGTATACCGTTCAATATTTTGAAATTCGCTATTAAGAGTGCTGCTTGGGGTGCTGATTAAGAATCCGATGATAAATTTGAAAAATTCTAAATGGCGGATTCAATATGACGACGTGAGAGTACGTAATTCATTTAATTCGAGTAATTTAGAATTTTTGTGTTTTCAGTAACTGTTTCGTTTGCACCTGGATATTTAAATAAAATATAAATACTTTATATCTAAAGCTTGGACTTTTATCTCTCATTTCCCACCTTTATTTTTTTTTTATTTTAAGTTTAATTTGTATGAATAATAATAAGCAAAAAGAGCAAAATTACAAAAAAATTTTTTTAATTTTCAATGATTCTCTTATATTAAGTATACTTTTAACTGTAACTAAAAAGAAAACAAAAATTGTCCGACTTTTTTGACCATTTCGTCCTGCTTTGAACATAAAGTTGCCGGCGGCGCACTACAGCAGGCAAATTTTCATATTTTAAAACTCAATTTTTAAATAACACAGACGATGTGGTTATTTTTAATTATTCTTATATTTAAACTTAAGATATAATAATGATATATGCACAAGGATTTTTTTTCAATACTATATTTTATTAAATATTTGTAATGTACTGTATGCCCGTTAAAATCATGCAAACAAAAATTTTGTTTCAAGTTTTACAAATTATAAAGCAACAAAAATAAAAATTATTAGTATCATCGAAAAGCTTAAAGTCTCCTCTTCAAAAAGCTATCTTCTAGTTTTTTTTAAACTCTAAAAACAAGTAATATCGATTAACCTTCGAGCGGTGCGAGTAGACTTTCAAATTAACCTGTATGGCGCGCTACACTTTTTGAATCACCTATCCGAATTTTTAGTAAATTCTCAGACTAATAAAAAAAATCGGGAAAAAAAACATATATATACCAATTTTTGTAAAATTTCCCGCTTTTTCACGTGATGCTATTAGTTTGTCGATATCTTTTTTTATTTTTCCAGATATTACCGAAAAACTGAATTTTTGATTTTATTTTGGATTTTGTGGGCTTAGAGTACATCAAACTTAAGCAAACTTTTTTTTATCATATTCTACGTTCAAAAAACTACCTGTTTACCAAAATGCAGCTTGTTAACATTTAATGAGAGATCAAAACTCCTGGCGACTGGGCTAATAGCAATTGCTGCTTGCTTACTTACCAGCAATTATTTCATTCTTATTCATACTTTTTAATATGACACTTCATTATCTCAGTAACTGTTCGTAACAGGTAAATATATTTTTTTTATTTGCTTTAATCATTCTTCCGACACCAAAGTACCCCTATAACAGTCATTTTCTTAACATTTCAATTTATCTAGCATTTCTTTAACCAATATTATCGGGACAATCACTATTAGGAATAGTGCCGTCAACGGTTAACGAAATTTGAAGCAAATTGACCAGTGATGTTGCCAACCAATCAACCCCACTGGTTGAGAAAAAAATGTTCTTTGTTCTCTTTTTTCACTGAAAAAGTGCCCTTTAGATCTAACCTAATCCTTACCTCCCTTAAAAGTTAGTTAGAACACTAAAATGGACGTGTTGGTACAATGATTATTAAAGACATTGTTGTGTCATGACAAGGCCCGCGAGCCAAAAATGGCAGTCGCTTACATTTTATTGCATGCTCATAAGAAAAACACACTCTTTATATACACAAATATGTTTTAGTTTCGCATAAAATATAGTAATTAAGTTATTACGGTCAAGATAATGTTCGATTTTAAACAGTCGAAATTTACGAGATCAATTATATAAATAAAATTTAGAACTGTAGTTACTTTTTACTACGGGTATTAGTTGATACCATTTTGTCCATCGCGTTTGTTCAACAAAAAAGATCAATAATCTACTCGATAGTAGTCACGTGATTTCCGATGCCTATCAAAATTAACATTAAAAAAAAACACTGAAAACGGGCTTTTATAAGGAATTTTACATGAATGTACAAAATTTTAAGAGATAATTCTGACTTTTAATTTTTGACTTTTGTTTTTAATGACAACAAACATGATAATGAATGAAATTCTATTAGATTTGGTGCAAAGTGCGTGTATTTTCAAGAAATAACCCAATATATGAAATCAAATTTACTTTTTAGTACTAAATGCGGTAAAACTTCGTTACGCTGGCTTTTCAGAAAAATTGATTATTTTTTTTGGATTAGGCTTAAAATGGTCTAATTTTGAGAGACTTACGAGAAAATATCGGGGGCAGGCCGTTTTTTAATTTTTTTTTGGTAAAAAGAAAAATCATATATATCACTGGCAACTATTGATAACCACTGATCGTAACTGTCAATTATTTTCGGAAGAATAGTCTCCGTACACACTAATGAATAAAATAGAGAGGTCACTAGAGAACAGGATTTAAAAATTGAAACATTAAACATTAAATTTCAGAAATTTTCAGAAAAGGGATAACCGTTTTTGTTAACCTAAATAAACTGAAACTAACCTGAAGTAAATAATGAACAATTACAAAATACATTAAATAATTTTAAAAAATTGTCCTACCTTAATGTGAAAAAATGAT
The DNA here is from genome assembly GCA_019049505.1 of Pachyrhynchus sulphureomaculatus. Classification (NCBI taxonomy): domain Eukaryota; kingdom Metazoa; phylum Arthropoda; class Insecta; order Coleoptera; family Curculionidae; genus Pachyrhynchus; species Pachyrhynchus sulphureomaculatus. The sequence goes on from CM032456.1 coordinate 95,751,305, forward strand.
ATACGTGCTATATTAGTGACTGGAGACCAAAATTAGTTCAGGTTAGCAAAAACTTCACCTTGATTTTTTCTTGTCAATCTTTGAAAATTAAGCCATTTTAGGCGTATTACAAAAAAAACATCCCTTTTTTGAAAAATCCGCGGATCGAAATTGTACCAATAAATGAAACAATTTCGTGGTAAGGTGAATATAAAACTGAAAAAAAAATTTAACAATTTTTTGGAAAGGTTAAGCTCTTATCGAAAAAAATTGAAAAATTCTCCAGTAGGGTTATTATTAAAAAAAATTAGGCAATTTTTAAGTAAGGTTAAGTATTATTAAAAAAATTAACTCTTTTATACGGTTAGAGAACATTAACAATTCTTTAGTGAGTTGTATTGTTATAAAGAAAATTAATAATTCTATCCTAGGCATAGAGAATGGACTGAGCGTTTCATATCCCGCAGTGAAATAAATATAGACGCTAAAAAATGAGAGAGACAAAGCAAGCGTGCGGCCAGTAGTTATCTCGTTCTCGCCTTGAATTTCGTCTCGGGGTATTGCGCCTTGGTTATTAAACGTCATGTATTAGCTGCCTAGTCGCTTTGTCTTGAATGGTCCATTTTGTGAGGCTAATGCTAAATCTATTCGCTATGTCTATGAATTCTATAGTATGGTTAAAAAAAACACGATTTAGCTACTTGTGATTTAAAAATTGAATACTTACTTACAAATATATATTAGTAGATTCCTCTCAGAAAATAACAAGTTGTTAACGTTGTGATTTGTTCTTTTCATGCTTTTTATATATAATTTTTTGAAAAGAGTAGGCTGACCTCTACATTAGTGTGCACGAAACCTATTCTTCCGAAAATAATTGACAGTTACGATCAGTGGTTATCAACAGTTGTCAGTGATACAGATTAATTTTTTTTACCAAAAAAAAAAAAATAAATTAAGTCTTTCAAAATTAGATCATTTTAAGCCTATTGCAAAAAAAAAACATTTTTCTGAAAAGCCCGCTAACGAAATTTTACCCTAAATGCCGCTAAAATAAAAATATGGCCACTCCGATTTAGACGTTGGGTCTCAAAGTAAACAGGACTTTTTTAAAATAGCCAATATTAGTGCCGCGACCTATTGGATATAGTATGCATTGGAAAGGTACATCTTTCACTAATTGCTTAATTTTCATCATAATTAGATGAACAGAAGGTGAGATATTGCACCTAAAGTAACAGTGTGGTTAGCTAATAGTCAAAAAATGAACATAAAACGAAAGTGTTTTCTAAAACTTGGTAAAACATTTATCGAAATGTATCAATTGATAAAATGTATTTATGGTGATGATTATCTATCCCGTAGCAGAGTGTGTAAATGATATAAACGTTTTAAAGAAGGCCGTGAGGACCTAATTGACGATGAATATGTGATAACCGAAGAAAGCATCGAGATTGTCTGAATGCTTCATTACCATACAAGGAAATGGATTTAAATATGTACAAAGTTTCAATTGATCGCATTTTGACTGAGCATTTGGGGCTTAGAAAGATTTGCGCATGGTTTGTACCATACAAACTGACTAATGACCAAAAATTGCTTCGAATTCAATGTAAAGACCTGGTCAAAGAAGAAGAAAAAGAAGGACAAAAACTTCAAGTATTCCATTGTAACTGGCAAAGAGACGTGGTAGTTTCAATATTATGCAGAAATCAAGCGCCAAAGCTCTGAATCGAAGCACCCAAGCAAAGAAAATCCAAGAACCAGCCGTTTGGAGAAGTTAGAAGTGAAAAATGTTGATTTGTTTCTAATATTTCGGAGGGTATAGTGCACTAAGAATTCATTCCACTTGACCAAACGCTTAATGCTGTCTATTCTGGGTATTATGAAACGTTATTGTCCCACGATCGTCGTGCGTCACCACAATATCGTAAAAGTGGAAATTGGCGATTATTGAAGATGTAAAACGCTATATTAATTCGAAGGGGACTAATTTCGACATAATAAATGACCAAAATAACAAGTTTTTGTTTTCATCTTGAGAAAATTCTGTTTACTTTGAGATGCACTATACGGATATTTATTTAAAATTAAGGAACGAGTAACCTTAATATTTTATTTTTTTCTTAATTTAAATAAAACGTAGATGTAAAACTACATATTTATTATGAGTATGTGGAAATGGTTTTATTAACTTTTACATAATTTTGTAAATTAAATAAATATTTATTATAAATTAGATAAATATTTATTATAAATAATGTTGTATTGTATTGTACATTAGTTTTTGGTTTTGCTCCATAACGGGCAATTCACCAGCTCCGATCCTTCTCGTGCTTAGGCAGAGCACCGGCGGCCCTTCGGTGATGCGTTATAAATAATGTTAGTTGATGACGCAAACATGGACATGATAACTTACGGAAGTCACGTGACTGCCGTTGATTAGGTCTCTTTTCATCTTTGTTTAGTAAAAGCTAATACTCAAATTAAATTTTAACTAAAATATATAACGAAAATTTTCCAATAGGATGTGAACTTTTTAATGAAAAATGGTTGTAAAATAAACCTTTTTTTTATATTGATTTAAAATAAACTAAACTTATACCTCAATTACACCGACCAATAATATACAATCCAAATTTTATAGAAAATGAAAAGTTGTAAATATTTTAAGTTTAATAGAGTATTTTTGAAAATTTTCTAGGTCACAATCAATAAAATATTTTTCAATTAATATAAAGTTTGTATAAAGATGTACATATTTTTTTGTTAATAATATATACTCCTATAATAATATAATCGGATGTATAGAAATCGATGTCCCAATATGCCAAAGTAACACCAAAATTACCTGTAAGATAGGTTAAACAAATATTAGATATGTTATCAAGTAAAATTGGTCCTATGATATTTGGAACATTATAGATTCGATAATATTTTTATTTCAGACTAAAATAAATATTAATGAGCGCAGACATCATGTAGTAAACCATGCGTGAGTGAACAGATACATTTTCTTTTTAATGAAGACAACTCTCATTGAAAATTCGTTGTTCGACAGTTCGTCAAAACGTTGCCATTCTTACCTCTATAACACGCACTCTAAAATTGAACAACTATCTTAAAACAGCTGACAGAATACTAATAAAGATTGTCACTTTTGAGCACAAGAAGATACTGACAATGCAATTTTAATCTTCGGTTTATTCTTGAACTGAGAGTGTAATTAGTGAAATTATAATCCGTAAGGTAACAAAATAAAAGCTGTAAAAGCAGTCAGCTGAGTATCATTACACAGTGGATTATTAAACATTTTTGAACAGAACTGATCGATTACGTGATTCAATAATAATAATAATGGGTTTCTTTTTAAAATGGCTATAACAAAAAAACCGTTTAATATTTTTCAAATTTTTTTCTTTATCGAAAAGAGTAAATCTTACGAGTAATTATGAAATATACTTTCTTTTAAATGGTTAATTCGGCTGGTTTGGCAGTAGTCCATCCTGTCGAGCCCATTTTTCAGCAAATTTTCGATGATTTGGTTCTATTTGGGGAATACCTCGATGGATATTTTCCTTATGTACGTGGATTGTCTGTGGATTATTAAAGTAACAACGATCCGTAACAATTCCCCATAAAAAAAGTCTAACAGCGTCAAATCGTAGCTGCTGGGTGGCCATGGCACATCTCCAAAACAGCTGATCATACGATTAGAATTTACTGAACAATAAATCGACTGATTCACGGCTGGTGTGACATATCGCGCCATCCTGGCGAATTTCAAATTTTCCAATTGCGTCACAAAAAATTAATTATCGTCTCTCTGCAACGCACTCAATTCACCGAAACGTTGTTGCCAGCAAAGAAGAAAGGATCAATAATGTCATCACTCCAAAAACCACATGAAACAGTCACTGTTTGGGTATGTATTGATTTCTCTACGATTACGTGTAGATTTCAGAACCCCAAAAATCTATATCTTTGCACTTATTTGAGGCCCACACAGAGTGAGTTGAACCTGAAATTATCCGAGATCTTTATGCAAAATTCTCCTCGGAGAAATGCGACTGATGTTCAGTTGTTGAGATCTGCGATCACTTGGGGTTTTTGGATCTTTACGGACCTTTGGGCGACAGCACTTTGGAATTACTTTTTCTCAGCGTTGTTCAAGCCTAAATCGACTAATTTCGTACCACGGAGTTTAACATTAAACGTGACAGTTGACAGTTCGAATTAACATATGGTTCAAAAAGAAACCAACAGATGGCCCACACATTATGTACAAATCTGGAGACATCGCAGTAAACTTGATTCTCTGCACATTTATGTTTATTTAAGCTCATTCAAAATTTCAATCGCACCACTAGAATAATAAGAATAATCATTAAATTAAAAGAAAAAAGCGCAATAAATATATAATTCATAAAAAAAAAATCAAAAGATGAATATCAATACGAAGCCCGTTTATAATGTTTTAAATAGGCAGGTACCATTAAAATTTTTTATTTATTTTATGTATAAACGTATTTATTATTGAATTGTTCAATAAAAGATTATATAACTTAATTAAATTTTTATTTTTAAATTGTGGATAAAACTCTCCATTGTTTAAAATTCATTTGTTTATGTTATTATAATATTTATCTGTACATTTACAAAAATGGTTTAATTCTGTGATATGTATGCAAAATTATAAAATTCTTTTGTATAGTTTTTAACTTATTAAGTCTGTTAATAAATAAATGTTAATATAAGTTTTTATTTTGTTTTGGTAATTTTATGTAATGTAAGTATGACGTTTTAGCTATGTATTTAAATTGTTTATTGATAGGGTTAATCTGGATATGTCAAACCAAAACATTTTACCAAACAAGAAGGTTTAAATGGGAGATACTTTAACAATATATAAAACAAGGACTCTTCGGAACAACACTTCGTGAGGTACTCACATATATATCTCAAATATATTGCTAATGCCATCCTACAATTTGCGCGTCTCGCACGATGTGGTTCCTCTTCTATACATAAGACAATACCGAATTTAAATAAAATATTATAATAAATAACCGGCCAACTGCAAGTCGGACTTGCGCAATTAGTGTTCCGTACGTTGATTCCTTTTAAAATAAAAATGTTTGTTATGGAGAGTATAACATGATCAATGACTTTACAAAACACACCCACAAAGGGTTTTCAACAAAGTTTTTTTCCCATCTTTACAAAAAACTGATGACCTTGAATTTTTTTTTATATACCGGATAAATTATTAATGATAATAATAATATTCGTTCAATCTACACCCTGTGGAAAACATTCCAGAATTTTTGCAAAATTTTTTGATCAGTATTTTTCGCAATTTTTTAAAAATAATACAATGAAAAGTGTGCGCAAGTATTATATTATATATATTTTTGAACTCGCGTTTTTACAAGCTTTCATTTGACACCCACTCGATGACCTGGTAAAAAAAATTCCGATTTCACCCCCCAAAGTCAAAATTTAACTTTCAAAACTACAGGGCTCTGATGAGGCCATCAATTCTTATATTAGTGCCAAATTTCAACTTTCTATTTCAAATAGTTTCAGAGAAAATCAGGGGTGACAGACGGACAGACAGACACCGAAGTAATCTTATAAGGGTCCCGTACGGAACACTAAAAATAAGAGATTGATCTAACTCTGAACACAGCATATTGTTTATCTAGGAATTCATTTTGCTTATTTATTCATATTATTAGCAAACACAGCAAATCAAGATACTGTAGTTATTAAGTACATTTTTCAATTACATGGTTATATTTCTATGTTTTATTAACAAGTTGTTATGTTATGTCATTTTCAGCTTACAATGCAGATCATATAAAATAGTGATTTAGGAAACTTAGCATTTATTCACAGCTTCGCTCCCATGAATTTGACTTGCTGCTGGTATACAAACAGATATCTTTACGTGGATTGTATTGTAAATTTTAACTTTAAGATTTTAGGTTTTAAAAAAACCGTGTATCTTATACAATCTGCGGAGAGATAAAGATAAAGAAGTTGTAAAAAAGCGACAAGTATATATTGTCTAGCAAATTGTATTTGCAAAGTTGTCAGGAATAAAGAAAAGTTTAACGCCCAAAAAGTCATAAATAAAGATCTGCGAGATCCTCCATAACGGCTTATTTTTCACATATAGATGAGTTGTAATTGTAATTCACAAAAATTTTAGAGGGACACCAGAAAAATCAGGTTTATTTATTTGCAAACATAACAGTAAAGTTAGCTCAGGAGGTATTCTTTATGCACTGAAAGGTGACATGACAGAAATTGAAGCAATTAACAATTCTGTAACGTTATTATAGATAGTGAAAGCGCAAATCATGTATGCGTGGTTAGAAAAAAAAACCCTAATATGAAGTTACTAACCTGATTGTTATAGAAAAACTTTCAATTTATTTTCAATTTCATAAATGAAAAATGATATAATTGAAATTTGCAAAAATAGAAATAAAAGCGTTAAATAATTTAATAAAATACAATGGATACTTTTTAAAAATTATGTGCAATTCTAATAAATACGTAATAATTACTGCATTTTGCAATAAAATAAAAATAAATTCCTGTGAAATCACCAACGATCTCTTGAGGAAGAGGCTGGAAAACCATGGGTTTCAGGTTACAGCGCACACTCACTATTGGTAAACGACATCGCGTAGCGGGGTTATTTTCGGTTCAATGTCATTAGCAGTATATGGGTTATATATATGAGGATGCAACACATTGTCCCCGAAAGAGTTGCTTATATTAGATGTTTTTATACGACTAACTGAAGAATAAGTCAGTTACGATGGTCCTTTATAAACCACTCCATTGATAAATGACATTAAATGAATTAAAGATTTAGTTGGTAGTTTCATCCAAAGATTGTTGCGACATATCCAATAGGCATTTCAGTGTTTCTTAATTCAGTGGAAAATTCCACAGATAATTTTGGTACATCTTAATTTGTGAACAAAAGACGACACACGTAAATAATTAGAAAATAACTTCGTCTCTGAATTAAGGAATGTAATTTACAAATTATTAATTAGATAATTTATCATTTTAGTCTGACATATCGTTAATTATCATAAATCTTGTAATTTTTTTATTTTTCTAACTATAATTTTAAATGTCTGTAAAAAGTTACTTATTCCGTATTATTTATTAAATAAAATGTATTAAAATTTTATTGTTGTTTTATTTAAATGAATATATTCAGTTGAGGTCAAATTAAGTTGAAATTTCTAAAATAACTTTAATAAAAACAATCATTAGGCTCGTAAGCATCATTACACCGAATGCATTAACCACTAGTGGTAACTTTAAAGGTTGAATCACCTATATCAATTCGGAATCTGGGCTAGCTAAAATGAAATTCCGACTGAAGAGCGCCATTGGGTGATTTCTGACTTACAGTTAGGGTAAAATATCAATGTTCTTAAAATGATAAGCGTCTTTCGGTCTCGCTAGCATATAACCAACCACTCTCCATCCAGGTTTCTTACAGTGGAAGCAAACAACTTCATCAGCAACAGTAACTCCATTAGTCTCCTCAGAAGTGTTTGAGGCCTGAGTCTTTCACAGGGTAGACAAGTCCAATTCCTCCTAAGGATAGTCCAGGTCCAATTCCAAGATATTTTCTCGCTTAGAAGCAACCGAAATGTTGCGCAATTAATTTCATTACGAAATTACTAGTTGTAATTCCAAGTAGAGGTGTCAATATTGTAACTACCGGATACAAAGTACCCGTTACTCGTCTGGATCTACCGTACCTACTCGTACCGGGTAGTCGACAATAAATGTACCCGGTACCAGGTATCTACACATTGATGGCGTCTGCGGTCTGCAGCTAACCAAACTAAAACTACCAATGCCATACCGGTAGCGGTAGTTACTGACTCGTCTCCACGAAATATATCTTGTCTTCATTGGGAGCATTCGATTTCAGTACATTCGGTATCAATAGTAATGATTGATAAGAATGGGTGCGCGTATACAATTATAAATTATACATACATACATATACCTGAAATTAAACTGGATGATAAATACAAATGGAGCGCGCACATTTAGGAATGCAAGCAAAATTTGCACGTCGTGCATGATATGTTTTATTAAATAGGTATAAGTACACATTTTATCGTTTCTGAATATTGAATTGAATATCAATATATTTTTATTAATAAATTAATTGGACACAATAATAAATACATAAAGAATAAATTAGGAATTTTGAAAATATTTATTCTTTTGCTTTAGGAATCGTTTTAAATTAAAATAAGAAGATATTTTATTAATATAATACACAAATATAATACAGAAAAGTACCTATATACTTTAATCCTTAAAAACAATGAAAATAAGTAAATGAATATTACAACAAAAATAAAGTTTAGAGCAACGAGAACTTTTATGCTATTTTTCGTTTTTTAACACTCAACAAAAACTTATTACAGTTGAGAAAAATCATTTTATTTACACGATTTGGTTTAAGTCTGTTTTGCCGTTCAGTAATAATCTGGCCAGCCACCGACTAGTGTAGGTAGGTATATTGACAACTACATGACGAGATCGGTACTTTGTACCGGATACAATGTAACAGGTACTTTTTTAAAAAATACCGGGTAACCTAAATACTCGAAAGTACCGATACTTGACATCACCAATTCCGGGGTTATACTCAAAATTATAGTTACACAATATTTGTTATTTCCCAATGACTTGCGAAAACTCCAATCCTAACGACATAGGCTCTTTGCATAAATTACTCATTAGGCAAATTTTAAACATGAATACAATATTTCCTATAATATTTTCAAAAGTTCAAGAAATCTCTAGAACTTCAAACTGCCTTCAAAAATACTTTAAGCTCTTTAGAAGTTCGTAAAAACCTTTAAAATGTGCTTGTAATCGGTTTGAAAAAGTTTAAAGCTAACAAAAAACTTATGGCTCTTTACGTGGAATATTAACAACTCAATACAAGAAATACGAACCATATTTATTATATTGAGGACAATTTTAAGAGCGATAAAAGCATTCCAATTAGATGACAGATGATCTGTATTTAGATATTGTAAGTAAACACAAAACGAGATTAGGGAAACAAAGAGAATTACACACAGTAAATTATGTATGAAGCTTGTTTTACATCTAATTCTAAACGATCTTTAGACTTAGAGTCTATGATGATTAAAGTTGACAATAAAAGATCTGAGAAAAAATATGCATTTAAAAAATTATTTCATTTTATCACTACGTCTAGTTCTATCCAATGTAGATGTAGGCCTTCCCCCTGAATTTGTATGTCAATCTATTTGCAGCTGTTGTCATTCAGCCAATGCGCGCAACCCTCTGTATATCATTCTGCCATCTTGTTTTGGGACGTCCTACGCTTCTTTTGTGGTCTCGTGGTTTCCATTCTAATGTTCGCTTGGTCCATCGATCATCAGTCGTGTGTGCTACATGTCCAGCCCATTGCCACTTTCTTTCTGCTATGAGCTCTATAATAACCTTTAATTTCGTTTGTTCGCGTATCTACTTGTTTTTTTTCTATCTTTAAGTTTTATCCCTATCATCTGTTTTTCTTGTGCTCTCTGAATCCAAGCTAGTTTTTGTATATCGGTTTTATTCAGTGTCCAAGTTTCAGCGCCATATGTAATTATAGGTAGGATGCACTGGTCGTAAACTTTAACCTTTAACTAAATTGGGATGACTTTATATTTGAATATTTAACTTAATTTCCCGAATGTGCACCATCCAATTCTTGAAATTTTATCTCTCGTCATAGTAATTTTTTACTCCAGATATACATAATTGTTAACAATCTCGAGAGCTGTTCCTTTTCAATTTATAACTATGTTGTTATTAGTGTTAGTTAATATTTTTGTCTTACTTTCATTCATCTTAAGGCCAGTTGTCTTTGAGTGGTAATTTAACTCATTTATCTATCATAAGTTATACCATAATATATAACCAGTTATAGAAAAGTGCTGAGAGTTCAACTGAGACCTGCACCAGATTTAAAGCATTCATACGAGTCGATCCGAACAGCCAAGCTATGGGAAGCAATGGAGGAACTGGGATTTCAGCGAAAGTTGATAAAAATGGCGTAGATATCTGTTGAGTAATGAGTAAAATTAGAGTTGGTCATCAACTATTAGATCTCTTTGTAATTAATAACAGCCTAAAGCAAGGTGATGCGGTGTTCCCGTTGTTATTTAACATTGCCCTTGAATACCAGGTGTACAAGTGTGAAATGCGGATTTCAGACAACAGATGGTGCACCAATTCAGTTTGTGCTATAAAGATTTGACACTGCGCCATTTTGTTGTGTCATCAACAAGTGTCAGACGCGCACGAGTGATAAATTGGAAAAGTGTGTGCATAGTGTTGTGTTGTTGTGTTCAATATGTCGAAATTTTTACCGAACAAAGAGCATTCGCGGACAGCATTAATTTTTTGTTTTCATTCGAAGAAAACTGCTGTTGAATCATACCGATTACTTCGAGAAGCTTATGGTGAATATGCTCCATCGGAAGATACATGTGAACTGTGGTTTCGGCGTTTCAAAAGTGGTGACTTCGATGTTGCAAACAAGGAACGTGGAAAACCGCCAAAAAAATGCGAAGATGTGGAACTCGCCGAGCAATTGGGCGTTAGTCAACAAGCATTTTGCTCGCTCGGTACAAAAGAAAGTCGTTTTTGCATCGTATAGTTACAGGGGATGAAAAGTGGATTTATTTTGAGAATCCCAAGCGCAAAAAATCATGGGTAGACCCAGGCGCACCATCCACATCGACCGCAAGACCGAATCGCTTTAGCAGGAGACGATGCTCTGTGTTTGGTGGGACCGGAGGGGCGTGGTCTATTATGAGCTGTTAAAATATGGGGAAACGGTTAATACTAAACGTTATCAACAACAATTGGCCGATTTGAACCGTTCGCTGCTTGAAAAAAGGCCAGAATATTGAAAGAGGCAACACAAAGTCATTTTTATTCATGACAATGCTCCATCACATACGGCAAAACCAGTTCGCGACACGTTGGAAGCACTCAGCTGGGAAGTTCTACCCCATGCGGCTTACTAACCAGACTTGGCTCCTTCCGATTACCATTTGTTTGCATCGATGGGTCACGCACTTGCTGAGCAGCGCTTTGGTTCATACGAAGATGTGAAAAAATGGCTCGATGAATGGTTCGCAGCTAAAGGGGAAGATTTTTTACTGGCATGGTATTCACAAATTTCCCGAAAGATGGGAAAAAATGTATAACAAGCGATGGAGCATACTTTGAATAAAGCACTTTTTACCATTCTTTCGAATTTAACATGTTTTTGGAGAAAAAAAAATCCGCATTTCTTACTGGTACACCTGGTATGTTATTAGAAACATAGACATCCATGTCCTCATGACTATGTTCCGTAATGACGGACCCAACTGTTGTTGCTGTTCATCCAGGGGTGCGTCTGCTGCCCGAACTGCATGGTTATACCAAAAGTTCTCTTGAGTTTCATCTAGTAAATCTGACGTAAGGGGAATTCCCCTAATGCCGGACAACATCTAGGACTGGACCCTACGATATTGCGTAAACATACCAGAAACAAACTGAACTACGTGCATAGACTAGAATTGACAGATCTAACCTACAGTTTTGTATAAGCGGGCGGTCTTACGCTCTTAAATATCGGTTATAAATAAATTCTTTGATACCTCATTCGCTAAGTATAATAGATATCTATAATTTTGCCTTATAATTACAGAAGCCAACAAAAAAAATATTTGTAAAAACTTTTTAAACCAATACATCTAAGTGTTATGTATTTTTGGGTGCTGAAACCGTATCTGGTATCAGTTTTTTTGTATCACTCACAGTTCTCTCCCAATATGACATCAATTAAATTCAAAATAGGAAAAAAAAGCCTCTTCCTGCTTGAAATACTGAGCAAACTGTTGATCTCTTGTTCTATAATGGTAAATAGATGTTCCAGATTCCAATAAATGTTTTTCTTTTAACCTAGAACCAAGCAATTCTGCTTTTTCCTTAGTCAAACCCAAATCTCTCACTAAATCATTTAACTCAGCTAGTGTATACAACTGTGGTTTTAAATTTTCTAGAGAGCATTGAAACTCATCATCATCCGGTCGACTTTCATTAAATTCGGGACTGGACTGTAAAACGTCATCTATAGACTGAGGTGGCTCAGGGATAGGAAGTTCCGGTCCATGTCTTACCGGCCGATTAGCTGAAGTAAAGTTAGGATAGACAATTACTTTCTTATTTTTGGAGTTATATCCAGAAATAACATTCATTTCAATGATTTTCTTGCTCTCTCCATATCGTGGGTACCGCAAATCTAAAAGCTTTCTTTTCTTCCTTATATCATTTCCTAAGATCCTCGATACAAAGATAATATACTTTGTGAGGAGCCCAACATTTTTCTTGATTATCGATTTCTACACCAAAATATGTAAAGTATACTTTTTTTTACAAAGTCAGTAATGTTTCTTTGATGTTTTTTAACTACAAACTCACCACATATATAACAAAAAGTGTTGTGAGAGTTTTTACAACCACGATTCGCCATACTTTGAGTGTGAATTAAAGCACATGGGTTAAACACTGCAATGCGAGGTTATATTAAATGGAAGAAAACAAACATTTATCGGAACATAACATTTGTTTTTACTGCAAACCTTACAAAATTCTGATTTTATTGCCAACCTAATAACATTCGAATGATAAAAAATAAACTTATCACATTTTGAATATTAAAATGTGAAAAATTGGTGGGTGATACGACTTTTTTATTACTATTTTCCGACTCAGCACACCAAAAAACATAGGAATCAGATAAAATTATTAAAAAAGTTTTTTCATCGTTGGCCTGTGTTATCAATTTCGTTTTTCTATCTTTCGTCATTCCGCTTGAATAGACATCCGACAACGTTGTCTAAGTGCCGAAAAATACATTTTCTTTTCAGGGCATGTATTAGACAAAGTGGAAGTGCTACAACGAACATTATTGCAATTTTGCAACAATTACTACATGTGGTGAAAAGTCCCGAAACTTTCCGAGAGATGGCAGAACGAACAAAAACCCATATGATTTTCAATTTTTTTGTCATTCAGAAGATTCGTGTAAAGTTTTTATGACATTTTTTCTATTAGTTTGTGAGTTATGATGACGCAACTTTTGATTTTTACAAAACGATGAAATAAAAAAAAATTTATGTGTTAATTAAAGATTGCTTTTTGATAGGTAAAAACACAGCCAGAATGGCTTGAGAGGTATTATACCACATCTGATCCGTCAAAATCAACTATATATTTAGGACTGGACTAAAGGCCCACACACAAGCAAGGAAAAAGTGTTGTTGCACCAAGATAATGCACCAGCTCACAAATCCATAAAATCAATGGTGATATTGGACCAATTGGGCCATAAATTGCTTTCTCATCCCCCGTATTCACCAGATTTGGCACCCAGCGATTTTCACAACTTTCCAAATTGGAAAAGGTGGCTCCAGGGAAAGATTAGATTCAAATTAAGATGTCGAATGGGAAAGTGAGGCTTTTTCTAGAAATCTCGACAAATCGGTCTATATGAAAGATATCCAAATATTGGAAGATCGCTAAAATAAGGGTATCGCTCGTAAAGGACACTATGTTGAAAAATAAAATCTATTTTCAGTGGGTTTTTGCTTTAAAAGTCTCGGGATTTTTTACCCCATGCAGTACTACTTATCTACGTGTCCAAGCCAAATATACCTAAATAAAATATAAATAAATACACCGACCTGCTAGATTTTCTTTTTACGCTATGCCACTGTGTTTATTATTAATCACAGTAAAATTTTCAGGTCAATATATCATTACGGTATAAATACACATCCTAAATAAATAAAAAGGTTTTCAAATAAATGATTACCTTGCAAGGTTAAGGTTATCGCTGGGGAATATTTTAATATTTCCAGACGATAACCGCTTTTAGTATTTTTTTAAAATTTGTTGGCTTTCCGTTGTTAGAGCTTACTTCACAGTAACTTTTAATTTATATGAGTTGTCTTAGATGTTGCGGAGCCAAAAAAGTGAGGCATGAAGGGTATATGCAACCACGTCACTGAATTTAGAAAATATACTCCTTAGAAACGAAACTTTTTAGTGTTCCGTACTGAACATTGTCTGTCCGTCTGTTACATCCGATTTTCTCCGAAACTATTTGACATAGAAAGTTGAAATTTGGCACTAATATAGGAATAGCGTTCTTTACGAGTGGCAGCTTTGCAGATGACAGTACGCTTGTCTCTTCATTCACTTTGAACGCTCGGACTTCGGCTGCTCAGGCGAATATCCGCAGACAGCAGGCGGCAGTTTTTTCCAAAAAAGTTAACGTTGCTGAACCTGACATAGTTATATCGGGTCACTCCATTCCCCTAACATCGTCGCTCAATTTGTTGGGCGTTAATTTGGGAGCAAATATGTCCTGGCATGAACATGTTGCAGGCATAGCAAGGAGAGCTTCTCAAAAGTTGGGAATACTATTTCGAACCAGAAAGCTTTACACCCCACAACAATTGTTAATTCTTTACAAAGCTCAAATTCGACCAACTATGGAATACTGCTCCAATGTTTGGGGCTCCGCTCCCAAACATACACTGCATTTATTGGATTCGATTCAGAGAAGAGCCGTTCGTCTGATTGGAGACCCGGAACTGACCGGCGGCCTTGATTCGCTGGAATATCGAACAACGGTTGGCGACTTGAGTTTGTTCTACAAGTATTTTCATGGAAAATGTTCGAAGGATGTAGCCCGCTTAATTCCTCCCAAAGCACTGCATGTTAGAAATACACGTCGGGCTGGTGCTTCACATCCGTATGAGGTTCCGCTTGTTACTTCGCGTACAACGCTTTTCAAGCAGTCTTTTATATGGAGAACATCATCTCTTTGGAATAATTTGCCCAGCGCTGTGTTTCCCACCGAGTACAATTTACAGCGATTCAGAAACAACGTGAATCACTTTTTACGCACACGTGCCGCTCCTGGAGCGCTTTAGAGACTTCTCTGCAGCACGTGTGCTAGGGGTTAGTGTTGGGGGTGAAATCGGAAGTGAAAAATTTTTTTTTTTACCAGGCCATCGAGTGGGGTGACAAATGAAAGCTTGTAAAAACACGAGTTCAAAAAGATATATAATGTAATACTTTCACACACTTTTCTTTGTATTATTTTTAAAAGGTTTAGAAAAATCGCTATCTCCGCTTATTTCGAAAAGTACTGATCAAAAAATTTTGAAAAAATTATGGAATATTCTCCACAGGGTATAGAATGAACGAAAATTATCATGACTGCATTAACTTTAATGTTATCTGGTATTTTAAAGAAAACATAAATTTCAGTTTTCAGTAAAGATCGGAAAAAACAACTTTGTTGAAAACTCATTTAGGCTGTGTTTTGTGAAGTCAGTGACCATTTTGTACCTCCGTAACAAAATTTTTTGTTTCAAAAGCAATGAACGTACAGAACACTAATTGCGCAAGTCTGACTTGCACTTGGCCGGTTATTTTATTTCAAGTTCTCTTTTTGGAAAAATGTTCACGCCTCGATCATTGATTTTTAAATTGTTTGTAAGTAAGGTCTCCATATAAAAAAACACATTTCATTACATACTTGTTTTGCTAGGCTTCCTTTTATTTCCTCTTTCGGCCCTTCAAGCCACTATATGTTTGACTAAAAAATAATTATGCTGACATTCTTTGTATTATCGCAACCAAAAACGAGCTATAATTCTCCCAATACTGTTGAAATTATAGAGAATTTATCAAACCCCACCGCATCCACGTCTTTTTCTGAAGCAGTATTGTTCAAGAATTACTACTTCAAGGATTATATCTGTGGCACCTGTGAATAGTGTGCCAAGTCTGATTTTGCTGATTTCGAGCTATGTGCACCACTAAATCTGTAATTGTTTTCTCTTTCATTGTGTCTAACGGGCTATGTGTTGCAGCCATTACAGCGAAGTGTATTCCCTTGTGAATTTTGGATTGGAACCTTACACTTGGAATTTCACCTGTGGAAAGTAAGCTAAGTTTGACTTAGCCCATCTTGCACAAAATTCAGTTTCTTGATGTAGTGTAATGTGGGCTATGTCCCATTTTTGTGAACTTAGCTCGATATTCACCAGTGGCGGGCTATTCTCAATTATTTTTGTTGATGCACTTGGCGCATCACTAACATGTATACGACTTTTCCTGGAATATGTTCAGAACTTTGGCGAGATATTTTTTTCCTGGAATGCTAACTGTGAAAAAAATATTTTCTTTGAATCTCCTTCCTCCCAAACGGAAACGACGGGTACATTTTCTAAGTTTATTTAGTCTCTTGTGCGTAACAAATGCGTCAACAACCATGTATTCCAAACGTACAAAATTAATTATGCATTTGGCAGAGGACAAAGGGATGATTAACGACGAATTAAAATTAAATTCCTCCGGTAAGTTCTTTTGTTATAAAAGGTGCAAATTTTCAAACTACACTTACTAATTTACACAATTTTGAAACTACTACACATTGTTGATATTTAGAGTCAAGCCCACCTCGTTCAATTCCCGAAGAATTCAGGAAATTATTCTCAAGCTCGCATGATTCGGATCAAGATCCCGTTTATGATATTTTTGCCTTGGAGAAAGATAGCGATTTTTCTTCCGGATACGAAATCCCAACAAAAAAAAAGAAGCATCGTATAAAACATAAAGAAAGTAAGTAATTGTTGTATTCATTTTGTTGTTTCTGTAACTTCAATATGCAATTTATTCATTTATTTTGCTCATTATTGAATTGACAATGAGTTCATATTATTATTTTGTAATTAGGTTCAATTCGTCCTTTGCCGAGCACACGCATTGGAGAGGAATCAGAAAAAGCGCTTAACGAAAATGGCAATAAAAATGATCAAGATGCTGTAAACCACCAAGAAGCTGAAAAGGACAAAGAAAATGAAAACAACTCCGAAAGTTCTGCAGGTAATCCTTCCACACATGTTGCTTTAACGAAAAATAAAACCGGTCAAGTGCAAGTTGAACTTGCACAATTAGTGTTCCGTATGTAGATTGTTTTTAAAATAAAAATTTTTGTTAGGGTAGTATAAAATGATCAGTGACTTCACAAAACACACCCCCAAATGAGTTTTCAACAAAGTTTGTTTCCAATGTTTACTGAAACTGGTGACCTTGAATTTTTTTTTTTTTTATATACCAAATAAATTATTAAAGGTAATGCACTCGTGATAATTTTCGTTCAATCTATACCCCGTGGAGAATATTCCAGAATTTTTTCAAAATTTTTTGATCAGTACTTTTCGAGATAAGGTAGAGGACAGCGATTTTTTAAAAGTAATACGAAGAAAAGTGTGCGCAAGTATTACATTGTATATATATTTTTTACTCGTGTTTTCACAAGCTTTCATTTGACACCACACTCGATGACCTAGTAAAAAAAAATTTTTTTTTCACTTTCGATTTCACCCCTCAAAACGAACCCCTTAAGTCAAAATTTATGTTACGGTGGTATAAAATGATCAGTGACTTCACAAAACACACCCCAAATGAGTTTTCAACAAAGTTTGTTTCCAATCTTTACTGAAATCTGATGACCTTGAAATTTATGTTTTTTTTATGTACCATATAAATTATTAAAGGTAATGCACTCGTGATAATTTTCGTTCAATCTACACCCCGTGGAGAATATTCCGGAATTTTTTCGAAATTTTTTGATAAGTACTTTTCGAGATAAGGCCCGGGACAGCGATTTTTCGCGAATTTTTAAAAATAATACAAAGAAAAGTGCGCGCAAGTATAATATTCTATATATTTTTTTTTTACTCGTGTTTTCACAAGCTTTCATTTGACACTACACTTGATGACCTAGTAAAAAAAATTTTTTTTCACTTCCGACTTCACCCCCCAAAACTAAACCCTTAAGTCAAAATTTAATTCTCAAAACTACATGGCTCTGATGAGGCCATCAATTCCTATATTATTACCAAATTTCACCTTTCTACGTCAAATAGTTTCGGAGAAAATCGGGTGTGACAGACAGACAGACAGACAGACAGAAAGAAGTGCTAAATCAAAGGCAGAGAAACAGATTTCGGTCGAATATAATGTTGAAGTTAAGGGCTCTAGAATAAAAATTTGCAAAGAATGTTTTTTAAACACATTTGTGGAAACTAGGCGGTTCGTTTCGACAGCTATTAAAAAAAAACAAAATAATTTATCAGGAACTTCACAACAAGATAAAAGAGGCAAGTCTTCTACTGACCGTGGCGAAATACTTAGAAATGATGTTGAAGAATTTCTTAAAAAAATACCTGTCTATGAAAGTCATTATACCAGGCGAGATTGCTCAAAAAAGTTTTTAGCTCCACACTTAACTATCTCAAACCTTCATCAAGAATACCAAAGGACTTCCAATCTTGCGCCAAGATCTGCTTCATTTGAAGTTTTTCGGCACATTTCCTGGTATGAAACTGTTTTTTAAATAACCCAAAGTTGACACCTGTGCAACTTGTGACAGAATGTACCTTGAAAAAAAAGTAGCTCAAGAAGAGCACAAACAAACGATTCAGGAGAAATTGGATAAACAACGACGCGACGCTGACCAGGCCTTCGCCCATAAACGTATCGACAAAGAAATTTTACAAAAGGATCCGTCAAAAAAGACAGTGACATTTGACTTACAACAATGCCTTGCCACGCCATTGCTGAAAAACTCAATTTCTTTCTATAAACGCACGCTGTGGACTTATAATTTGATAATTTTTGATTGTGATGAAAATCAAACCTTTTGCTATGTATGGCATGAAGCCATGGCCGGTCGTTGAGCAAACGAAATCGCGTCTTGTTTGTACCACTTTATACAATCTGTAATTAAGCCTTCTGTAATAAACATGACTATGTACTCCGACTCGTGCCCTGGGTAGAATAAAAGTCATATAGCGGTAATGTGCTGGGTCGCCCTCCAAAATTCTATAAGTTTGGAAACTATTGATCACAAATTCCTAGTCCCAGGGCATACACATATGGAATGCGACACCTTACATGCCTTAATAGAGAAAAAACAAAAAAAAATTCAAGGACCTATAGAACATCCCCATGACTGGGCTTAGCTCATGCGCGACACAGGAAATAAAAATAAATTTGTCGTCATAGAAATGGAGAGGACCAACTTTTTTAACTTTGCATCGTTGTTAAAATCAACAGAAAAAAAAATACTGCAAAGGGCACGATGCATTGGGGCAAAGTGCGGTGGCTGAGGTAAGACAAAAAAATTGCGGCATACTTGCGTACAAAGAAACGCTTGACAACGAAGAAGAGTTTAAGACTGTTAGTTTTCAGAAAAAAGGCAAGATGAAAAAACTTGTGCCACCGCTTAGGTATACCCATTCACTTCCAATCCCAACGGAAAAAAGAAGGATATCATGGATTTACTTCCATTCGTAAGTCCAACGTTCAGAAATTTTTACGAGGAACTAACAACTGATGCGCGCCCGGACGGTTTCCCCGATGTCGAAGAGGAAGGAGAAGTCGAGGAGGCTACTTAAACACTAATTTTAGAGAGAGAGAACTTTTTTTTGCATTATTATGTGTTTTTCTTACCTAACAGTTTTTACACTAATTATTCATCTGTTAGCTTTCGATCTTTTTTTTGTTTAAATTATAAATAAAGTTATTGCAAAATTAAAACTAATAAACTTTTTTTTTTCTATTTTTAGACCCTTTATTTTCTAACAGTTTATATTATAATATATTATGTGATTGTGTTTTAATGAAATTTATTTAAAATAAAGACAATAATAATGCATGATCAATTTTTAACAAATAATTTTTACACCTAAATTGCATTAGCGCCAGAGTTTGACACGTTTTGCACAGGTATACTTAATATGATTCGGGTTAAGTGCGCACGTTTTTTAAATTATTAGAAATAAAAAATTGAAAATTAACAAACATATCTACAAAAACTATGTGTACACGTAGTAAAATGTGGAGTCTAAAATTTGAGCATTACAAGCTGAACTACATTCAATTGCTTCTCCTGAAAAATGCGATTTTTGCACATAGCACACTATTCGTAGGTGCCACAGATATATATGTATGTGATAAGGACAACGACGCCACTGATGTCAATTTGGAATATGGCACACTATTTTTACTGAAGATATACATCATTTATATCGATCTGATATGTAACTAAATAGTTTATATTAAAATGGAAGTCCAGACCGACTGGCTTCCTAACGCCTATAAATTTTTAATACAACATACTATATTTAGATTGTCGTGAAGACATATAAATATTACCTATTCTCTGTTAATGAGAAAAAAATTATGAGCAGCGATAAAGGAAAAACTCATTCTGTTAATTTTATTTATTTAATTGAAAACTAAGACCTACACGTCTCGATCCTTTAAAATATCATCTTTAGGGTTAATCGCCTGTAAGGTATGCTTTACGTAGTGTACAATTAGAGTACAAATAATTGTGGCTAAAAGCTTCTGGTAAGTCCCAACAACTTCAGGTCTTTTTGGCCGGTTGCCAGGCCATTACTCAAAATTTCTCTATACGACTACCTACATTACCAAACAATACCTGCTCAGAAAGCCCACCTCTTAGCTTCTTTGCTTCAAACTCTACTATTAAATTGCAGGTATAAGTACTTTTCATTCCATTCCATGAAATAGAAAGACTTGGAGGAAGCCAGCAGCGGACGAGAGAGGATTGATGATGATGATAATAAGTACTTTCCGCTATTTCCAATTAGTAGTTAAAGATGAAGATCATAAAAGGATCATAAAAGGGCCATAAAAGGGCTTAGTGCTTAAAAAATGCGCACGCACGTACGCACATGAGTTTCATAGATATTTTTTCCAGTTGGAAATGCGTTAGAGTTTAATCGATACCGGCTAAGTGCAAGTCGGACTTGCGAAATTAGTGATTGCTGTTAAAATAAAAATTTTTGCTACAGAGGTATAAAATGATCAATGATCATTTTTTTTTTCCGTTCTTTACTGAAAATTGATGACCTTGAATTTTTTTTATATATACCAGATAAATTATTATTACTCGTGATAATTTTTGTTCAATCTACACTCTGTGGAGAATATTCCAGAATTTTTTAAAAATTTTAGAGATAAGAGGGACAGTGATGCGAAAGTGTGCCCAAGTATTACATATATATATTTTTGAACTCGTATTCTCACAAGCTCTCATTTGACACCCCACTCGATAACCTAGCAAAAAATTCCTGTATTTGTAACAAATTTCAACTTTCTATGTCAAACAGTTTCGGAGAAATTCGAGCGTTACATACAGACAGACACACAGACGGACACTGAAGTGATTCCATAAGTGTTCCTTACGGAACACAAGCTTTCATTTGACACCCCACTCAACGACCTGGTAACTTTTTTTCACTTCAGTTTACACTCCCCAA
This sequence comes from Pachyrhynchus sulphureomaculatus, assembly GCA_019049505.1. Classification (NCBI taxonomy): domain Eukaryota; kingdom Metazoa; phylum Arthropoda; class Insecta; order Coleoptera; family Curculionidae; genus Pachyrhynchus; species Pachyrhynchus sulphureomaculatus. The sequence continues at coordinate 95,772,802 of CM032456.1, forward strand.
AACTAACCCCTTAAGTCAAAATTTAACTTTCAAAACTGTACGGCTCTAATGAGACCATCAATTCCCATGTTATAGTTTCGGAGAAAATCGGGTCTGGCAGATAGACAGACAGACACCGAAGTGATCTTTTAAGTGTTCCATATGAAACACTAAAAAGGCGCAAAGATCTTACCAAGCAACTACCGACCAGAGCATTGCTTCCAATTATATAGACACTTAAGGAAAATGATGCATCTTTTACAATATCTAGAATAATTTAATATTATGAGCAACCATCTTTTTTAAGCAAAGATCAGCAGGAAATCTTCTAACTTATGGAATAATACAATTATTTTGAACAATCTCGAATAGTTACACTTGATATTTCCAAGGCATTCGACCTTGTTTTCTCAGAGAATGTTCTTTACGGCAGTCGGTGGATTTCTTTCAGATCAACTTCAAGCTTCAAACTTTTTATTTTGTCTTTTGTTATATACAATTTACATAAAATTTCCAATGTAAAGTTAAAAAAAGATAAAATAAAATATAACAGTAAAAAATAATATTAAAGCAAAACTATAAAAAATAAGTAAATACATTAAACACAATAAAAATAAAAACGAATTATACAAAGAGTTCTTTGTACTTCTTGTCAATTAATTACCCTAAAACTGAAGTTTATAATTAAAAATAAATATAACAGAACAACAGTAGCATAAAAGGGCAAATAAAAAACAAAGAATTGTAAATAAAAAGAGTTCTTAAAAACCACGCAGTACTACATTGAGATCAAAGGTGAACGCCAGTTATTTCAGATTTTTGCCTTTTAACCTATTCCTAATATATTCGTATCAGTATTTTTAGTTATTTCATAAAATCATTATTGAAATAGTATGCATTTCCTCCCAAAAGGTATTTTGTTTTGGTCTTAAATTATTGCATTATAGTCCAATGAGTGTTCGAAAATAGTTCTGTGTCTAAACGTTCCCGTTTCGGTTTTGATAGTTATGATTTGCAATTAAAACGCTATATGGGTCATTCTTGTTCATTTTCAATTTATCTGAAATTTTTTTTATGGCTTTTATACGTGAAATTAGTCGACCCGTGTATCGGGATTTTGTTACCAAATGTATATTTTGCAAAATATAGATGTTATAAATTATCATAGTCCACTAATTGACAGCACACTAAAAAAGCAATAACTCCGGTTCTATGTGTAAAGTATAACCGTGAAATGTTTTAATTATTTATTTATAAAAAATAATCACAATGAAATTGTAATGTAATCTAATAAAATGTTCTAAATAATTTTTTCATGCTTGCCCCCACAACTTATAAAATCGAAAAAAATACCATTACATTCGCTATGGTTTAGTCTAGAAAACCCATATTTTTGAAAAGTGGTGTCTCTATTAGGTCGGAAAATATTAAATAATTTCGAACCAACGCCACGCGTCGCGCACCGCGCCCTTGAAGTTCTAACGGAGTCTCGTTCTTTGCGGCCATTTCTTGCTTTTAAAAGTTCATTCTTTTATATCAGTACTTCTATATGTAAATTATACATACGTTATCCAAAAAAATGAACAAGTAGAAAGTGATCATTACTATTAGACTAAATGTCCAAATGAACACTCTTCGAAAACTTAGAAACACAATTATTGAATACTGAAACAGGCAAACTCAGCTGAATTATCAAATATTACGATTTTTTATGATAAAAAACGATCGGGGTATAAAAATAAATCAAGAGGCTATAAAATATTGTCATAAGCACATTTATTTGCAATCTTGATTGATATAATAATACATATAATATAATTCTCGATGTTACAAAGTGAGTAATTATTTCATAACTTCAACTTCAATTGAATGTTCCTGCAAAGAAAAATACCTCGCTTTTACTTTTTTTCGTGATTGGTATCATGCAATCATATGTCAACATCCCTTTTATAGTTAGAGCCATTTTAAATCTTACCTCTAATTTTTTTACTTCTTTAATTTATCCTTTCTTCTCTACAAATTTCAATAACATGTTAGAAAGAGATTCAGTTATCCATTCAAATAATTCTTTTGACGTTTGCATGGGATTGATTACCATCGGATGCATCCTTACCATGGGGTGTTGGAAAAAAGTTCAGCTAAACCAAAATCTTTCGGATAATGAGAGACAATGATAATTTTTTTTTTTTGTATTGCGCACTTGCCCCATCAGAAAAATAGTTTCATTTCAGCTGAGTTTGTCTCTGTTTCAGTATTCAATAATTACGTTTCTAAGTTTTTGATGAATGTGCATTTGAACATTTACTCTAATAATAAAGATCACTTTCAACCTGTTCGTTTTTTGGATAATGTATTTAAATTTTTGTAAATTTTCATACAAAAGTACTCGTAGTAATATAAAAGGATGACCTTTCAAAAGCAAGAAATGGACGCAAATGTGAACGAGACTCCGTGAGAACTCTATGCGCGCGCCGCGTGACACGCCCTAAATAATTTAATATTTTCCGACCTAATAGAGACCCCACTTTTCAAAAATATAGGTTTTTTAGATTAAAACATATATAATGGAATTTTTTTTCGATTTTAGTGGTTGTGGGGGCAAGCATGAAAAAATTATTTAAACAATTTCATTGTTATTATTTTTATAAATAAACAATTAAAAAAATCCACGGTTATACTTTGCGGAAGCCAACATAAAATAGCAGAAGAACAAAGTTTATACGAGAAATAGAACCGAAGATATTGCTTTTTTAATATCTCGCCGAATAGTGGACTATGATAATTTTTAACATTCATATTTTGCAAAATATACGTTTGAAAAAAAAAAAAACGATATATGTGTCGGCTTATTTTATGTATACAAGCCATAAAAAAATTTTCTGGAAAATAAAAAATGTGAAGTCAAAATAGGTGTACAGGGTGGTCCAAATTGGACACTTTTGAAGGTAAACCCCTTTATCTAAAGGAGATAGACGAAAACTGATGTCGATGCCTGAGTCAATTTTTATGATAAACTCAATGGTGAAAACCGCATATCGATATCTAGTACCGTTTCAGATATACAAGGTGTTTTTCAAAAATCTGCATTTTGGAAAAATGTTTGTAATTCTTTTCCTATTGAAAATTTTTGATTTCTGTAAAAACATTCTCAAAGCACTTTTTCACGTGGATTTCAACAGTGTAAGTTACATTTTTTTTTAACTAATATTTTAATAGTAATTAACGTAAGAATATATTTTATAAATGGGATACCCTGTATATTTTTTCTTATCCGAATAGAACTTTAAATTACGATTCTAAAAATATAGCACACTTTATATTTTGCTTAAATCTACTTCAAAATTTGAAGGTTTTCAGTTTTTACGCGAGTTTTAAATTCACATTTTGTGAAGTAGGCTTTGGACGGAGCGGCAAAACCAATTGTTTACCGATAGCAGTCAAATCATAAAAAAAATCCCAGAAGTAACTGTAAGAGTCATAACTACAATGAAATTTACTAAATACTATAGTACTTTAAACTATGTAGAAAATAAAACAATTTATTCCGTGTAGAGCAAACTAAAACAAAACAATTTTTTATAAGAGATGTTCGAAATGTCGACCAGTTTCATTTACACATAGGCGGCACCTTTTCTGGACACTTCTTACCGAGTTGATTAGTTCAAGAGGAGTAAGAGCTGCAAAACTTTGTATCACTGCGACTTCTAACTCTTGCTTGGTCTTTGTCTGCAATTTAAAAATTAGGTCTTTCAATCTTCCCCAGAGATAGAAGTCCATGGGTGTTAAATCCGGTGACTTTGCCGGCCAACGGTTCGGACCTTGGTTGGCTATCCAGTTATTGTCGAAATTGGCCGATAAAAAATTACTGATAACTGCAGCGTTATAAGGGGGTGCCCCGTCGTGTTGAAAAAATATATTTCTAAGGTCCATTAACGGCAGTTCATCAACAAGAGGTTCTATTTGCTGCCTTAAAATTTCTATATATCTCTGAGAGGTGAGTGTTCCTTCGTAACCCTGCCTCTAAAAATTCCTGCCCACACATTAAATCCAAATCTGCCTTGATTTCTTTGCTCCACAACTAAACGAGGATTTTCTTGTGCCCACGTATAAGAATTGTAACAGTTAAAAATACCTGCATTGCTTACATAAGCTTCGTCTGTCCAAATGCAATTTAATAAAAAATTCGGAACATGGTTACAATTCTCCAGAAAAAAGTGGCAAAAATCCATACGCCGTTGAAAATCTGCGTCTCTAACGGCTTACGTTAGTTCTTGGTGATCCAGTGGATTCTTTTAACTGTCGGATTGAAGTGCGGATTATTTCCGCTAGTTCCTAAAACTACTATTTCTTCTAACTCCTTATCCCTGTTTGATGCATAATTTTTGGGTCGTTTCTTTTCAAACTGGCCCCTATTAACTAGGTTATGTCGCAATAGAGCGAATATATCCTTGAAGGGTCGACGCCTCTCTGGATACCGTTCGTGGTATAAATTACTTGCCGCTTCCGAATTTTTTCCAGTTTGTATGAAACACACTATCATATCCCATTTTTCGTAATTTTCAAACTTCATTGCGATTTATTTGACAATTCAATAACTGATCCTGCAGTAAAATTTGACAACTACGAGTAAACAATTAAATTAAACCATATGGCCGCTCCGTCCAAAGCCTACTTCACAAAATGTGGATTTAAAACTCGCGTAAAAACTGAAGTAGATTTAAGCAAAATATAAAGTGTGATATATTTTTAGAATGGTAATTTAAAGTTCTATTCGGATAAGGAAAAATATACAGGGTATCCCATTTAAAAAATATATTTTTGCGTTAATAACTAGTAAAATATTAGTTGTAAAAAAATGTAACTTACATTGTTGAAATCCACATGAAAAAGTGCTTTGAGAATGTTTTTACAGAAATCAAAAATTTTCAATAGAATTACAAACATTTTTCCAAAATGCAGATTTTTGAAAAACACCCTGTATATATGAAACGGTACAAGATATGGATATGCGGTTTTCACCATTGAGTTTATCATAAAAATTGAGCCTCAGACACCGACATCAGTTTTCGTCTATCTCCTTTAGATAAAGGGGTTCACCTTTAAAAGTGTCCAATTTGGACCACCCTGTACAGATTGTAAAAGTGAATGACCCATAGTTGTTAATATTTAATGTACACTAGGCACCTCTCAACTATCTCCGGTCTACTCCATAGCCCCATCTGTTAGATAGGACCAGAAATAATCCAATTTGCAGCTTTGTAGATGACGGTTTCTTTCTTCATTTACCTGGAACGCTCGAACATCAGCGACGCTTGCTCCTGATCCACAGGCATCAGAAAGTTCTTCAACTAAACAAAAACCTAAAAAAAATTCTATCTTGGAGTAACAGTAAATAAATAAATAAATAAATGCTTTATTTCAAATCAATGTACATGGTATATGAAACGAAATGACGTCAAAATAAAGAAAATATAACAAATAATCCTGACAAAAATCTCTAATCCTATATGGTTCTGAGGTTATTAATAAATTCTTAATCTCTGCTTTGAATCTTTTGATAGAGTTAATATTTTTGATTTGGTTTGGTAGACATTCCATAAATTTACACACATATAAAGGGGCGATTTTTCAGTAATTGTAAGTCTATGCACTAAATATTTAAAATCCATTGTTCTCGTGTTATAGCCATGTCTGATCTAAAATTCAAAGAGAATTTTATTTTGAAAGAAAAACATTAAGTTTTCGTAAATATATATCGCATACACGGTCATCATGCCCATATCTTTAAACACCGATCTACAGCTTTGTCGATAATTCATTTTTTTTACGATTCTCAAAATTCATTTTTGAATAATAAAGACATTTTCTACCATGCTATCCTTTCCCCAGAATATAATACCATAGTTAAGAACCGATTCAAAATTGGCATAATATACTATTCTGAGAGAAGTTTCTTTCAAATATTTAATCAAAACCCTTATACCATAACACACTGAGTTTAATTTCTTACATAATTGGGTTATTTGATATGACCAGTCCAAATTCTTTTATGTAAATTCCCAAAAATTTAGCGTGTTGGGTTAGTTCAAATTTTTCATTATCAAAATCAATGTGTCCTGGCACAGCAATATTTGACTGTTTTGTTTTAAACAAAAGGAAATTTGTTTTTTCTTTATTCACAATCAATTTATTTGTGCAAAACCAATCAGTCACCCCATCAAAAAATTCTTTTGCTTTAGTTATGAGATCTTCTATAGTCTTACAGCTAATAATTAAATTTGTATCATCTGCATACTTTACAATATGCTGATTTGGAGACTCCAGTAATAGGTAAAGATCATTTATAAAAATTATGAACAGGATTGGGCCCAATATGCTCCCTTGTGCGATTCCCACATCATTACCTAAGATTTTTGAATATGCAGTTTTACCATTTTTAGTTACGGTCATCGATTGCATTCTATTATTTACATACGATTTAAGCCATTTTAATACACTACCCCTTATTCCATATTTTTCAGCTTTCAAAATAAGTAATTTCCTATGTAGGCAATCATAAGCTTTTGTTAAATCTAGTAGCATAGCAAGAGTAAGATCTCCCTTTTCCAGGTGCTCAAGAATATTTTTAATGAAGGCAAAAATGGCTGTTTGAGTTGATTTACCCTTTAAAAACCCATGCTGACGACGACTAAATAGATTATTTTGTTTAAAAAAATTTATTATTCCGGGGCTCATTGCATATTCAAAAATCTTAGAGGAGCCTGGTAACAGACTTATAGGTCTGTAGTTGTCCAACATTTCTGGATCCCCTTTTTTAAAGCAAGGTTTTATTAATGCTACTTTTAGATTACACAGGTCAACATTTGATCTCAAAAAAAACACTCGGAGCGGTATGGTCCTTATGGGGTTTTTGGGGTCGCTGATTCCGATGAGCGGGTTGGTTAACCTTCATCACATCAGATTCAAAGTCATTTGAAGGTCAAATAGAGAAATTACCGTAGGAAAAATCTAAAAAATTTCACGCGTATGTTTTTGAGGTCCCTGAGTCCGAATCCGTAGTTTGTTTGACCTTACGCCTTTTCCCAGAGGTCATTTGAAGGTCATTTGAAGGTCAAATAGAGAAAAAATCGTGGAAAAAATCTGAAAAAATTCATCTATTATTTTTTCAGATCATTCAGTTCAAATCCTGCATGATCTTATGCTCAAAAGATATACGGTGGTCATTTTAAGTATATTTGTATATATATTTGGAGTTTTACTTTGACAATAAAATGCTTTTTCATTCCTCGCGAAATTATTTATTCTCTTCTTTTTTATAAATTTAGCTGTCTCGCTTTAAACTCCAGTATTAAGGTGTAGTTGCACCCAGGGCACCTCCACGTGGTGACTGTGGGCAACGGAGTTGTCTCACTATCCGGCGAAGTCCCTGGGTTACGGGGTTTATGCCGTCATGGCAACTACTCCTAAAAAAATTACGAGACAGGGTCCCGGAAACCCAGAATCGGCGGCTGGTCAGGGTGGGAAAGCGGGCCCGCAGGCGTCGTCATCATGCGACCGTAGCTCTACATTGGTGGGAAACTTGGCCTCTGTAGAGTCTAATCCTACAAGAAATTCGTCATGTTCCATTAAACTCGACAATTTTTGTGTTGTTTGTGGGGAGTATATTCCACAAAAGAAATTCATGTTTTCAGATTCGTTAAAAGTAAAATATCACCAAATTTATCATATTGATACAAGCTCATTGGATAACTCTTACACACCAAAATCTATATGTCATAAATGCCGCAATGTTCTATATAGAATTAACAACCAGGTATTTTCTCGGCCAATGATATGGAGACCCCCAACAGACCGTACCACCGACTGTTACTTCTGCTTAACAAACTTGAAAGGGTACAACCGAAAGAATAAGGATTCTATTTCATATGCACGTGTAACATCTGTGACTTTAGCAGTTCTTATTGAAACAAATTCTGATCATATCATGGAAATTAATGAATTGGGACAAGAAGTGGTAACTGATGAAGATATGCCAGATGAAACATTCGAACACGAAGAAAGAGAAAATTTCAGCACAGAAGAATCAGATGTTGAGGAAAATTATATATCGGAAGCCGCAACATTTAATCAAAACGAATTAAGTGATCTGTGCCGAGACTTGGGATTCTCGAAAGATAGATCAGAGCTTTTAGCATCTAGGCTAAAAGAAAAAAATTGTCTATCCACAGGAACAAAAATTTCTGTCTATCGTTCGAGAGAACGCCCATTCAGAAAATATTTTACTAAAATGAATAATCTAGTCTATTGCCATAATATTGAAGGGTTAGTGCAAGAATACAGTATAGAATACACAGCAAGTGATTGGCGACTGTTTATAGATTCTTCAAAAAGAAGCTTAAAAGCTATCTTGTTACATAATCGAAATATTTATGCCCCTTTGCCAGTCGCTCATTCTATTGTATTAGATAAAGAATACCATAATTTTGAGTTGCTATTGCAAAAATTGAATTACGATCAAAACCAATGGGAACTTTGTGGGGACTTAAAGATATTTACAATATTACTGGGACAGCAATCTGGAAACACTTCTTAGCCGTGCTTTATTTGTGAGTGGAATAGTCGGGCTCGAGATGAGCAATATGTGAGGAAAGACTGGCCGTTGAGACAAGAATTAATTCCAGGTGAAAAAAAACATCATAGGTCCAAGTTTGAGATCAACCAATAAGGTTCTACTACCACCTTTGCATATCAAACTAGGTATTGCAAAGCAACTTGTCAAGGCCATGAGCCGAAACGAAAGTCCTGCTTTCATGCATATTTTTAAAGTGCTACCTAATCTTTCTGAAGCTAAAATAAAAGAGAGCATATTTACTGGACCATAAATAAGAGACCTCCTAAAAAATGATGCATTTGAGAGGAAAATGAATGCCAAAGAAAAAGCAGCATGGCAAAGTTTTAGAGAGGTGACGACTAAATTTCTTGGAAATCATAAAGACCCTAATTACAAAAATATTGTTGGAAATTTAGTTCAAAATTATAAAGAAATGGGGTATTTAATAAGTCTGAAACTGCATTTTCTCCATTCACACCTTGATTGGTTCCCTGAAAATCTCGGAGATTTTAGCGAAGAACATGGAGAAAGGATGCACCAAGACTTAAGTGAATTTGAAAAAAGGTATCAAGGTGTTTGGGGGATAAACATGTTGGCAGATTATTGCTAGAGCCTGAAGCGAGAATCAAATAAATCTCATAAAAGAAAAGCAAGTCGAAGATCATTTCACGAGAAACGAAAGCGTTCTCGTTTAGAGTAGTACTTCAAACATGCTTTGATAAATACTAAAAGAAGCAAACTCTTATGCTTAATTTATATTAAATACTGACTGCGCGATTTCGAAAATCTACTTGGACACTCGAGACTCTTTACGAAGTATGAGCCGAATCATTTTTAGTAGTTAACTTACGCATTGAGGTATTATATAAGACAATATGAGAGTATAAGTAGATATAAGGATTACTGTACAAGTAAGTTATTGGGTTCAAAGGTATTGAGTATTAGAGTTTCTTTGTCGACAAGGAATAAGTATTGAAGTATACAGATTAAGGGTTACTTGATAACAAGGTTGTTCGACTTTAGAATTATTAATTTGAAATGTACTGGGAATTGAGTTATAAAACGAAATTTAAACATAACATAGCGCACAATGTTTCATTTATACCTCAAGAAACACAGTCGGGCTGGACTTTAAATTTACTAGATATATGGAACGAACATCGAGAATACAAAAATTAGGTCAAATTTTTTTTTAGATTTTAAAAGTCTATTTCACAGTCACAAAACTAGTCAAAATATTTGTATAGTCTATTTTTGATATGAACAATATTTTAAGTTTTACTAATAAATACCTTTAAACAGTATTAAAACATTTGCTTGCATCAGTCTACCTGCCATTATTTAACTTATATTACACATATTAATTCCCTTGTAATGACCGAGCAGCATAAAAGACATTTTTGATTGTGATATATTAACGTAAATGTAAAATGATATGTATAAGATATAATCAATAAAAATGTACCGTAAATTAACCTCTGTATGCTTCGCAAGTGTACGATAAAAACAAAATTAAATTTAACAACGCAAAATGACCATACATATTTTTCAAATAAACATAAACTGATGATAAAATGACCTATAATGACCTCTGAAAGGCGGCTTGAGTCAAACAAACTACGGGTTCGGACTCAGGGACCTCAAAAACATACGCATGAATTTTTTCAGATTTTTTCAAAGATTTTTTCTCTATTTGACCTTTAAATAACCTCTGGGAAGAGGCGTAAGGTCAAACAAACTACGGATTCGGACTCAGGGACCTCAAAAACATAAGCATGAAATTTTTCAGATTTTTCCTACGGTTATTTCTCTATTTGATCTTCAAATGACCTTGAATCTGATGTGATGAAGGTTAACCAACCCGCTCATCGGAATCAGCGACCCCAAAAACCCCATAAGGACCATACCGCTCCGAGTGTTTTTTTTTAGATCAAATGTTGACCTGTGTTATCAGGGAATATTCCAAACTTGAACGAGTTATTTATAATATAACATAAGACATTTTTCAACTCGGTCGCTGAGCTTTTTACAATGCTGTTTGGAATCTCATCAATTCCACTGTTGTGTTTATTTTTTATTTTCTCTGTTATGTCACAAATTTCGTTTGTTGTTACAGGATTCACAAATATTGAACTTATATTATCATCTGGTACAATTGATAGTAGGAAGTTGTTATAATTAGTGGCGATTTGTTCCGGTAAACCCGGCACTTTTATATTACGGTTAATCCCTAATCCATTAATTTCTTTGCATATAGTCAACATACATTTAGATTTATTATCTGATTGTCTTATTCGGTGTTCATATTGTTCAGCACGAGCACTAACCAATAACTTGTCATAGACTTTTTTATGGTTGACATACATTACTTTATATCGATTGTCACGTTTTGATAATGTTAACAGAATATCTAACCTATTCTTACATGCTTTAATGTTTTCATCTTTATACAGTTTTGCTTTTCATTTTTTTGCCCCTAACTTTAAAGAAAAACTTTCATTAAATAAGTTTTTATAAATATCCATAAACTCATTCCATTGTTTATTGACATAATTCGTTCTCGTCTGATAAACTCCTTCCCAATCCTGTTCCCTCAAATGATCTGAAAAAATGCGCTCATAACTATTATATTCCTTGACCTTACAATCCACTTTAAAACTGATTTTTTGACCCATATGATCCGATATAAAATTATCAAATACAACTGCACTTATGTATTGCATATTGGTAAATATATTGTCTATGCAACTTGAAGAGTTACTTGTTATTCTAGTGTTTTCAGTAATAGTATGCGCTAAATTAAAGGAATTCATTGAGCAAGTAGAATTTAGCTGTACACAAAGCCAAACAGTAGTTAATTATGCCATACTTCATTCCACTAGCACCGTCACTCAACTTACTATATGTTAACTTGAAAGCAAATGTATCTTAGCATGATCACGTTGTATGCATTGCAAAGAAAGCTTCTGAAGAGCTGAAATACTATTTGGCAATAGAAAACTTTACACTATATGACAAACTTAATTTCTGTGCTAACCTCAAGTATAGTATACTGCTCCTATATTTAGGGCTCTTCATCTGTTAAAGTTTATTTATTTGTTTATTTATTTATTTATTATCAACGGTAACACCATTTCTACAAAAAACATCGACAATATGCAAGAGAAAAAACAATGTGAATGAACAATATAATTAAAGCTAAATCTAAAACTAATAGGTCAGAATGCAGGGTATTACAATCTAAATTAATCATTTTAAGGGTAAACAGTACTTGACATATAACACCAATGGGAAACTACCCGAAAATTAAAGAAACTCTATAGCGAGATCAGTTGCTTGACCATATTTTTTAATCGGTGTACTGGGCCATCAATTGGCAAATTATATTTATCAAAATTACGCTGCATTCTAAAGATTGGACTATGCAAGCCATAGCTTGTGGTGACATTAGCTGGGTAAAACAACGACCTGGCGCGGGTACGATGTACGGTATGAAAAGATAATTTACTAAGTAAGTACTTACAGTCAATATATCCATTTAGTAGCTTAAATAAGAAATGTAGATCAGCTTGCATTCGTCTGTCCTGAAGACTGTACATATTTAACAATCTTTGTAGCAGGTCATAGCTGGTATGTCCCTCAGTTAAGGGAATTTTCAGTTTAAAAGAAGATAGATACGTAAGAATTTTTTTTGGACACTCTCCAACTGATTAATATGGACATTATAAAAAGGAGACCACACCGGGCTTGCAAACTCCAAAATCGGTCGAACGTACGAGCAATACAATAATTTAAACGCATTACATGAAAAATCGGCACTAAATCTATCAATAAAACCCAAACACCTACCGGCTCGCTGCACCACACTCATTTGATGACCAATGAAAGATAAAAAACAATCAAATATCACACCAAGATCCCTAATCTCATGTACTGGTTTTAAAATGACTGTATTTATACTGTAATCAAACTGCATAGGACTTTTTAATCTGGAAAATGATAGAGCATTTATCAGTATTCAGACTTAAGCCGTTTGAAGTTGCCCATTGGAAAAATATGTCAACATCCGCTTGCAAAACAAGACTGTCCACAGGACTAGAAATAATTTTGAATAATTTCAAATCATCGGCAAACATGAGAAAAGAAGTATTGGTCAGGAAATCCCCAGGAAATTCAAATTGGAAACCCAAAGCTCACCAACAACCTTGATTCCTTAGGACATCAAAGAACAGTTGGTGACTTGAGTATATTCCATAAATACTTTTCTGGGAACTATTCGAAGAGCGGTGCATCCTAGAAATACTCGTCGAGCGATTACATCTCGGGTAGTGGGTAGACACCCTTTTACGTTCCCAGGTCTAATTTAGAGTCACGACTCTACCTCACGAGAAGTCATGATTTTCTCCCACCTACAGTTTTTGGGGAGAAACCATATCCTTTTTTCCTCTTCCCGCCCAAAACCACCTAAAAACCCTATCCCTACATCCCTATCCATTCGCCAAACCGTTTGGCCAACGTGGCGAATTATGACTAAAAACCCCTACTGAATGTAACGAGTTATAAAACTTCTGGAAAGGAGCCCCAGGTAGGTGGCTCATTAAATGACAAGTCCCACACCTTGAAAAAGGTCTGCCTCATGGATTCTGGGGGAGGCAAAAACTCGTTAAATTTACCACCAAACAACAAAAGATTTGACAATCGCATATTCCAGCCACTTTATATAGCAACATATAATGTAAGAACTCTGTCAACAGATGAAACGCTAATAGAACTGGAAGAAGAGCTTAAAAACATTCAATGAAATATAATAGGTCTAAACGAAGTCCGTAGAACTGAAGAGGACCAAATCATATTGAACTCCGGAAACTATCTGTATTATGCAGGTGAAAAAACTTTGATTAGAGAAGTCGGTTTCTTGGTAAATAAAAAACATGTTAACCAAATTATTGAAATCAAGAGTGTTAGTCTTAAAGTCATATATCTGATAATCTAACTAAATCAAAAATCTAAAAATTGTTCAGGCCTATGCACCAACGAGCACCCGCTCAGAGGATGAAGTAGAAATATACTACGAAGAAATTTCCACTGCTCTCTACAAGACGCAAAATGCATTTTACAATGTTGATCGGTGACTTCAATGCCAAAATTGGAAGCAGAGAGGTCGAAGAGGAAACTGCAATAGGTCATCATGGGCTAGGAGATCGAAAGGAAAGAAGGAGGGCACTAATAGATTTTTCAAAATAATTTTTATGTAACAAACACCTTCGTCAAAGAGAACAAAAACAGAAAATGGACACGGTCTAGCCCAGATCGTAAAGCAAAAAATGCAGTAGATTTCATAATCAATAACAGGAAAGACATTATCCAAGACGTAGATGTCCTAAATAGATGTTCAATTGAGAGTGACCATCGCATTGTGAGAGCAAAAGTGTTTATTAACATTAAACAGGAAAGAAACAACATGATTGTTAATAGAAGAGAGATCGCAAGCTCCTTGGAACAAAATGAAAATACAGCAGTTGATGACATATTTGAAAACATCAAAAATAGTATAGACAAAACTTGCCTGAAATAATAAAAAGAACAGAAATTAAATTAAAGAGTAAAACAGCTAATGAAGCAAAAGAGCGAAATGGAATGGAATAAGACTACAGATGAATACAAAGCTATAAACAGAGAGACATCAAGAGAAATTAGAAAAAACAAAAGACAAAAAATGCGGAGGAAATTAAAAGCTTTGCAGAACAGAATAAAAGCTAAAAAGTCTTGAAAAGGAATGGAAAGGAAAGAGATATGCAAGATTAAGGACGACATGCATGGTAATGTAATAACAAACAAAAGAGATATTTACAGATCATCGAATTATTTTATCAACAATTATATACCTTACAAGATAAAAGAACAGAAATCAACATACCAAAAGTCCTAAATCAGGGGTCGGAAGATATCCCAGACATCACAGAAGAAGAAATCACATCGGCCTTGAAGGACATGAAAAATAACAAGCTCCGGGTGAAGACAATATTATAATAGAAGCAATTAAACAAGGCGGACAACAGATTATTAAATCACTTAAAATGTTATTCAATAAAAGCCTCCTGGAAGGAATAAGTCCATCACAATGGAATAACACAACTATTGCCATCATACATAAAAAAAGGAGATACTTCAAACCTATCGACCCATTAGCCTCTTGTGCCATGTTATTCACAAAAATACTCATCAAACGTCTAGCAAATAAATTCGAGTTTTTCCTTTCAAAAGAACAGACAGATTTCCGCTCGGGGTATGGAACAAACGACCATCTGCTGACAGTTAAAATCCTCATTGAAAAATGTATAGAATATAATAAGCCTCTTGTACTCATATTTGTGGACTTCGAAAAGTCTTTTGATTCTGTAAATCAGCAGAGACTTTTGGAAGCGCTTGCTGAGTATCATATCGATCATCGATATTCCAATATAATTAAAAACACATATGAAAATGCTGCTCATATTAAAACGCAAACTAATCAATCCACCAGCAAATTTCGAATCGAAAAAGGGGTGCGGCAGGATGATACGCTCTCATCCAAGGTTTTCGTAACTCTTCTAGCAAATATTCTAAAAACAATAAACTGGGAAAGAATGGGACTTAACATTGACGTTGAAACGTTAAATCACCTCTGTTTCGCCGACGACATTGTCTTAATAACAGAGAAAATACAAGAAGCACAAACTATGCTAAACATGCTTCAGGAAGCTTCAGGAAAGATTGGTCTAAAACTCAATCTATCCAAGATCCAATTTATGATAAATCTTGTATTAAGAGACACTATAAAACTGAAGAACGTAGAGATAGAGCAAGTGCACCAATATAAATACCTGGGACATGAAATCAGCATAGGACGAGATAACCAAATACATGAAATTCAGCGACGAATAGGTCTCTCCTGGGCTGCATATGGCAAACTGGCCTACGTATTCAAATCTAACCTTCGTATGTGTTTAAAAAGAAAAGTATTTGACAGATGCATACGCCCCGTTCTTACGTACGGAGCCGATACTCTCACAATGACGAAGAAAAACATCGATAAAATATGTGTCACGCAACGAAAGATGAAGAGGTCAATGTTAAGTGTTACTCTTAGAGATCACGTCTCAAATCACATTATCAGGAAGAGAATGGGGGTATAAGACGCAGTCAAATTCATTCCACATCTTAAATGGAACTGGGCTGCACATGTTGCTAGGTTTAAAGTTGGGCGATAGACAAAGAGAATCATAGAGTAGCGACCAAGATCTGTAGCTTTTGCTTTAGCAATTGTCCAGTCGCGTCCTGGATTAATAATCGCCTGACATCTTCGAGGCATCCTATCAACGAGATTTTCTGCATACTCTGCAAGTTTTTCAAATCTAGCAAGACAACTAAGTCAAAGTCCTCAGAGTCTCTACTCTGAGCTTTCTCTTTACAAGTGATGAAACGTTTCAATAGGGTTGGCGTCCGGCGATTGTGAGAGCCACTTTAGTATCTTACCGTGGGCCCAAGCGAGCCGCTTCGAGACGTGATTTCCGCCCAGCAAAGGTTTCTTCAACGTGCTTCGGAGTTAGACATCATGAGCACGAAGATTTTGTCGAATGGTCTCATGGGACACATTCAAACCCGATTTTCTTAATTTTACCGCTCCTTTGCGCAGCGCCAATTTGTGGTCTCCTGAAAACAAAGACACGATTCGTTTTTCAACTTTCGGACTAACTCTACCTACCGAGCCACGTTTTGGCAAGTCGTCGACATTTTTCATCTCATTAAAATGATTTACCCACAACAAATAACACCGACTTTTTAATATATTAGAGGCTGGAATGTGTCATTTTAGACCCCTTTGGATGGGAAGAAAGAAAGACTGCTTGGAACCGACGCACCACGATTTTACGTGATTTCAACGAAAGTTTGGAATCGACTTATTTTTCAAATGTGTCGTAGCCAAATTTGAATTATCGCGGACGTGTTCTGACTGTAATTTAAGCACACGCACCTCTCCTGTAGTGCTTTAGGGACTTTCCTGCAGCACACACACTAAAATATGAAATTTGAAAGAAAATCAACACGAAAACGAAACGAACAAATGTCTAATAAAATGAGTAAACACCTAACAACTGATCCTTTAAATTGCTGCGGCTTTTATGGAAAATTGGTTTCATTTTTGGAAGATTTGTTTGGGTGTATTCCTATGAGAATACACGTAACCTTTCAGACGTTTGTATGAAACTAAACACTCGATAAATCACCTTTTTAGACAGGGGTTGCTCTCTTGATAGTGTCAGCATTAATGTTGTATTATTCAGTGTGACTCCAAACGAGTTATAGTTTTAGGCATATTGACAATTTAAGGCGATTAGTTCACGCTTACTAAACTTTGAAAAATACGTTTGTTAGATTTAAATTATAAATTCACAATATTCCAATTTCTAACCTAACAGTTTATATTTTTGTTGAAGGCGACACTTCGACTCACATGGAGTGAAAGGTCCCGAGACTTTCCGAGAGACAGCAAAACAAACAACATTTTCAGTTAGTGTCAACCCTCAGAAGGTTCGTGTAAAATTTTCATGACATTTTGTATATTAGTTTGAGAGTTACTGGTGGGTTGGGTGACGCTACTTTCGATTTTGTCGATGGTTTAGTGAACTTAAATACGAGGCTGGTTTGAAAAGTCCGTGCAAAAATAAAAACTACTTATGTGTTTGGGGTAAACCTTTTTTATTTTTCGACATAGTCTCCTTTTAGGCTTATATACTTCGTCCAACGATGTTCTAGTTTGTTGATCCCTTCCGAATAATAGGATTTGTCCAAGTCTGCAAAATATCCATTAGTGTCTGCAATCACCTCCTCGTTTGAATAAAATCTTTGTCCCGCCAGCCATTTCTTCAAATTGGGGAACAAATAGTAGTCCGAGGGAGCCAAGTCTGGAGAATAGGGGGGATGCGAAACGAGTTGGAAACCTATTTCCATTAATTTTGCGACCACAACTGCTGAGGTGTGTGCTGGTGCGTTGTCGTGATGGAAAAGGACTTTCTTGTGGGCCAATCGCGGGCGTTTTTCTTGCAGCTCGGTTTTCAAACGATCCAATAACGATGAATAATATTCACCTGTAATAGTTTTACCCTTTTCCAGATAGTCGATGAGGATTATCCCTTGCGAATCTCAAAAGACAGTCGCCATAACCTTTCCGGCCGAAGGAACGGTCTTCGCCTTTTTTGGTGCAGATTCCCCCTTGGTAACCCATTGTTTAGATTGTTGTTTGGTCTCAGGAGTATAGTAATGTATCCATGTTTCATCCACAGTGACGAAACGACGCTTAAAGTCCTCCGGATTCTTCTGGAACAGCTGCAAACCATCCTTGCAACAATTCACACGATTCCGTTTTTGGTCAAGCGTGAGCAATCGCGGCACCCATCTTGCGGATAGCTTTCTCATGTCCAAATGTTTATGCAAAATATTATGTACCCGTTCAGTCGAGATGCCCACAGCACTAGCAATCTCACGCACCTTCACTCTTCTGTCATCCATCACCATATCATGGATTTGATCAGTGATTTCTGGAGTCGTAACCTCCACAGGCCGTCCAGAACGTTCAGCGTCACTTGTGCCCATATGGCCAGTCCGAAAATTTTGAAACCACTTATAAACTGTTCTAATCGAAGGTGCAGAGTCACCATAATGTTTATCAAGCTTCTCTTTAGTCTCCTGAGGCATTTTGCCTTTCATAAAGTAATGTTTAATCACCACACGAAATTCTTTTTCGCCCATTTCTTGAAAATCACTCAACGTCCTTGATTCACACGAATGCCAAACACAAAGAAATAGACCAATATGGCTGAAACTTGGTGTGCGTTCATTCAAGAGATGCTACTAACTAAACATGACCTCGATACGCGCCGGTGGTGCCATCTCTCCGACTTTGCACGGACTTTTCAAGCCAGCCTCGTACAGTTGTACAATGTACCGATGATGCACCACGTTCCGGACGTCCAAATGAGGCCGTCACTCCAAGAAACACAAAAAAAGCCCACCGTAGTGTTCTACAAAGGCCCCCTAGTCCGTGGCAGACTTTAAATAGTCAAGAAGTGCTAAGAATCCCCACGATGAATGCTAGGACCCACCCGCAAGCGGATAAACAAAATAATTATAAGATTTCGAACATCAAGATTGACACATAGAATGCAAGAAGTCTCTATACGATTGGAAAAACACACAATATCATCAAAGAAATGGAACGGCTAAATATCAGTGTATTAGGTGTTAGTGAAGAACGATGGCCGAAAGCAGGAAAGACCAATATTGGTAACTACACTAGGTACTATTCTGGTAACGATGATTCAAACCACTACAACGGCGTGGCAGTTATATTGAATAAAGTAAGCAGTAGGACAGTATTCAACTTTGTGCCCCTGTCTGACCGGGTCAGGCTCCTCCAAATTAGAGCCCATCCACAAAATATAAATATAATACAGGTTTATGCTCCTACATCAGATAAAAGTGAAGTGGAAGTTCAACACTTTTATGCCCAGTTAAAACAACTCTTAATTGTTACCAAAAAAGACGAAGTAAATATTATCATGGGCTAGGCGAAAGAAATGCGCGTGGTGAAAGCCTTATCGAGTTTTGTCAGAAAGAGAGTTTAGTAGTCATGGGTTCACGCTGCCTAAGAGAAGACTGTATACATGGATATCCCCCAGAGACCATAACAGTAATGTAGTTCGGAACCACATCGATTACATATTGGTAAATAAGCGCTATAGAAATGGGATTCGGGGAGTTAGAACATATCTTGGAGCCGACATCGAATCTGACCATGTCCTTCTGACCGGCATAATTAACATCAAACTGAAGCATATTCAAACTGCAATAAATGTAAGGCCTAACTTTCGACTGCTGAGGAACCCAGAAATTCGACCGCAAGTAACTGAAACACTCGACTAAGAAATAAGTCAAACAATTTCAGTAAGCCACTTGCTATCAGTCGAAGCCACATTGGAGTCATTTAAAAATATCTGTGTCAAAGTTCAAAACGAAAAACTTAATATGCCAACAAAGACAGCGAAAAGAGAATGAATGACCCAGGAAGTATTGGAACTTATGGATGAAGGAAGACGGTATAAAAACAATAACAAAACTAAATATAAAGAGATCAGTGAACAGATTCGAAAGCTTATAAGAAAGGCTAAAGAAAAGTGGATGGAAGAACAAAGTCAGGAAATAAAAGAATTAACATACAGCTAAAGCATGACTATTTCAGTATGTATAAAAAAGTTAAAGAAGTTACCGGTCAAAATAGTACACGAACACCAACATATTTAATAAACGGTAATAGTCAGATATTAACCGAAGAAAAAAGCTAGAAGAAGAATGGGCTCGATACATTAAAAATGCCCTTGATAACGACAGATAATTGCCAGAACTCATTACAGACGGAATTTTTTTAAATATACTCCCAGCAGAAGTTAGGGATGCAATAAAACATGCAAAAACTGGAAAAGCTACTGGACCTGATAATCTTTATGCGGAGATGTTTGAACTTTTAAATGAAGAAAATATTCCTATCTTGTGCAACTGCATAAATTCCATCTACAGTACAGGAACTATACCAAAGGATTGGCTTAAATCTATGTTCATACCAGTACCTAAAAAGCCAAATGCAAATAGATGTGAACAGAACCGTGTTATAAGTCTAATGAGCCACGCTTTGAAAGTAACGCTTAAGTTCATTCACCATAGAATACGCAATAAATGCGAACAAGATGTTAGCGAAGAGCAATTCGGATTTAGACAAGGATTTGGAACTCGAGAAACACTTTTCGGGCTGAGTGTATTTTTGCACTGTATTTTATCGACTTGTGTTTTATCGACTACGAAAAAGCATTTGACCGAGTCAAGCATCCACAATTAATACAAATGCTTCAAAATATAGGCCTTGATGAAAATGACATCGGATTCATTACTCACCTATATTGGGATCAGGTGGCGAAAATACGAGTAAATAGCAGCGAAACTGAGGAAATAGGAATAAAAAGAGGTGTTCGTCAGGGATGTGTTCTTTCCCCGCTCCTGTTTAATCTATACTTTGAGCACATATTCCAGAAGGCCTTAGAGAATGCCACAGATGGTATCAAAGTTAATGGCAAAATCATTAACAACCTAAAGTACACTGATGATACCGTTATTATAGCAGATACAGCGGATGGACTTCAGCGTCTTATGAACAATATATCTAGGGAAGGCGATGTTTTAGGCATGAAAGTAAAAGTTAATAAAACGAAAGTAATGATCATTTCAAGAACACCCGGATTGCAAACAGATATTCGTATTTACGATCAATTGATAGAACAAGTAAACAAATTTAAATACGTAGGGTGTTGGGTAACTAATGATTTGAATCCTGAAGCTGAGGTACGAGTTCGCATTGAAATGGCTAGAACAGCTTTTCTGAAAATGAGACACCTCCTCACAGACTCAACCCTTTCTTTGGATATTCGTAATCGTTTTGTAAAGGTCTATATATATATATATATATATATATATATATATATATATATATATATATATATATATATATATATATATATATGTATGTGCTTTTATATGGAGTTGAGGCCTGGACCTTGGGAGTACAATCGATGAATCGTTTGGAGCCTTTCGAATTATAGGACACGCGCAGAATATTGAAGATCTCTTGGACAGAGCGTGTCACTAATGAAGATGTACTTCGTCGAATGGATAGAGAAAGAGAACTATTGTCATTTATTAAAACACAAAAAACTCGTTACTTGGGACATATTTATAGGGGTCCACGTTAGTCACTGCTCCGGTTGTTGATGGAGGGGAAAATTGAAAGGAAAAAAGGTGTGGGGCGTCGAAAATGTTCCTGGCTGAAAAATATACGAGACTGGACAGGTCTGGATACCAATACTTTATTGAGAATTGTCCAAGATAGGAAAGAATTCGCCGTGATTACAGCCCAACTTCAGTAATAGAGATGGCACTGTAAGAAGAAGAAGTGTTCTGAATGACCGCAAAGTGAAAGTGAGAGAGAGAGCTGACATTGTGAAGATATCTACAGAATGCAGGAGGTATATTTTATATGAATATTTGCATATAATAAAACTACGTTCCCGATAGGTGCCGCACACTCTCACGATTGTTTGGCACTGTTTCGGCATAATCTAAAATAGTTTTTGCGCCGATTGGGAACAATGGACGAAACATGGATCCACCACTATACGCAGTCAGGCCGCAGACTGGCTGGAACCGCATGAAAGTCGACCGAAGCGTCCAAAAACGCAAACATCAGCTGGAAAAGTCTTGGCAAGTATTTTTTGGGATGCGCATGAAAAAATACTGATCGACTATCTTGAGAAGGAGCGAACAATCATCGGCTAGATTTTTGGACCGTTGAATTGTGAAATTAGCGAACAATAAATTGTCATTTCACCAAAATAACGCGCCAGCTCACAACTTCATAAAATCGATGGTGAAGTGGGATCAATGGGGCTATGAATTGCTTCCACATCCGCCGTATTCACCAGATCTGGCCCTCAGCGATTATTATCTCTTTCCAAATTTAAAAATGTGCCTCCAGGGGAAGAGATTTGGCTCAAATGAAGAGGTCGAATTGGAAACTGAGGGCTTATTTTAAAGAGCTCGACAAATCGCACTATATGCAAGGTACACAAATGTTGGAAGATCGCTAGAATGAGTGTATAGCTCTTGAAAGAAAATATGTTACAGAATAATATCGATTTTTGTCAAAAACATTGTTTTTTATTCAAAAGCATGTGATTTTTTTTGTTTTCGATTTTTTATTATTGTCCTATGTAAGTTAAATTTAAAAAATGTAGTCATCATATGAAAGGACAAATCTTCATGGCGTTAAAAGGGCGTTGTACTCCTATTGAGACCCTGTGGTCAAATCTGGCAAACAACAAAAAATAATAATAAAAAAGTTTTAGATATAAATGGATCTTGAACAATTACTCAAATTTTACCAAAATTAAACCACTAACTTGAAAATAATGGCATTTATTAAACGCAAAACCCGGTTCAAACTCTAATCAAACTAAAATAAAATCGTACAATGGCTGAAAACGCAGAAGTTTTGCGATTCGTCTGGATTCGTTTAAATTATTAATGACCCGTTGCAAACGGATGGTCGATTAGATTTAAGCATTGACGGCGTCTGAAGGTAAATTAAAGGTAGCTTCAAACCTACTAATTTTTTCTGTCTTTTTGTGTTTAGTCAAAAAAAAAGTTCCAGAAAACGTACTAAATTCTTCGCTTCGTAATTAGATCAGAAATAAAGGGGATTAAAGAACAGGCCTCTTCTTGCCTAAATAATAATAATAATAATAAGAAATACATGCCGCCATGTTTAACCGTTTTAAAAACGTTAATTTTTAAAACATAACCTTAAATTAGATTTGGAATTTTTATTTCGATGTTTTAAAACGAATAATTCTTATTTTATTTATTAACTTTTACGGTATAGGTTAAATGCACTTATTTGTCAAGAATAACACGTAAGCTGGTCTGACACATAGATGTCGCCCTTTTCAAAAAAATCCATATGATTTTTAGGAAGAATCAACCTTCAAACGATACGTGTTAAAATTTCAAGACATTTCGACGATTAGTTTACAAGTTACAGTGGTTTTAGTGACGCTATTTTTGATATTTTCAAAAGAGTGGAAAAAATCGAACCTCGTGTGTTGATTAAACACTATTTTTTGATGAAAAAAATACCGTTCAAGCAAAGCAATCGCTTGATAAGTGTTACGGGAGTTCTACCCCTTGAAAATCACTCATCATTTATGCTGAATTTAAACGATATCGTATAGACACAAATGATGCTAAACGCTCTGGACGCCCAAATGAGGTGATTATACCGGAAAACGTTTTAGATGACCGTAAAGTGAAATTGCATGAGATAGCTGACACCCTAAAGATATTAAAAGAACGTATTGGTCATATTTTGCATGACTATTTGGGCATGAGGAAGCTCTGTTTGAAATGGGTACCGCGTTTGTTCACAGTAGACGAAAAATAACAACGTGTTGATAATTCTGAGCGCTGTTTGGACCTGTTTAAGCGCAATAAAAAGGATTTTTTCATGCGATACGTGACAATGGATGAAACATGGATCCACCCCTACACACCGGAGTCAAATCGACAGTTAGCTGAGGGGACAGCAGCCGGTGAAAACTACCCGAAGTGGCCAAAGACACGACAGTCGGCTGGGAAAGTTTGGCCTCTATATTTTGAGATGCGCATGGAATAATTTTCATCGACTATGCTGAAAAGGGAAAAACTATCAATAGCGAATATTATATAAAGTTATTGGTATGTTTGAAAGTAGCAATCCCAAAGAAACGGCCTCAAATGAACAAAAAAAAAGTGCTCTTTCATCAAGACAATGTACCGTGTCACAAGTCAATGGTTACGATGGCAAAACTGCATGAATTGAAGTTCAAATTGCTTCCTCATCCATCGTATTCTCCAGATTTGGCCCCCAACGACTATTATTTATTCACAGATCTCAAAAAAAATGTTCGAGGAAAAGAAATTTGGCTCCAGTGAAGAAGTTATCGCCGAACCTGAGGCCTATTTTGAAGGTAAAAACAAATCCGTCTACAAGAAAGATATAGAAATGTTAGAAAAGCATTGGATTGTATCGCTCTTAAGAGAGACTATATTGATAAATAAAGTCGAACTTTGCAAAACAAAATTGTTTTAAGTAGCTAAACCAAAAACTTTTCAGCCTAGGTGTTAACTGATACATTTCAACATAAAACAAAGATAACATAATATCACGCAATCAAGTTTAATAAATTTTACACAACAAAAAAATCACAAAAAAGGGACATAACATACAAAAATACTAGAAAACGCACCGACAAAAAAGGATTTGAATAAACGTCGAGTTAAGTCGAATGCTCGATATTGTTTTTAAACAGCGTAACATAAATCATATTTTAATAATGCTAGATACCAAAAAAAAAACATTCCGGCAGTGATTTATCATAGTACCCAAAAACGCGCCAGCGACCTAACGCCAGTTTTCTGTAGACTTTTCAACCTATACTACAGAAAAGGAGCCGATGCTCAAAATAGGCAACCTTGCCAAACAACTACCGACCAGTCGTACTGCTTACAATAATATCAAAAATTATTGAAAAGGCTATTAATCAGCACCTTCAAAAATATCTAGTAGGATTCAATATTACGAGAGTCATTCCATAAGTAAAGGGAAAATTGGCTTAAACCCATTCAACGAAACCTCTCCATACTTCTAGGGGTGCAAATTGCAGCCTTGTAATAAGTTTTAATCAGTTGTTCAATCATGTAATGTAAACATAACCTCAAAATATCCAGTTTACCATGGCAGGTCCATTGGAAGACTGCACTTTAGAAAACCAGCGTTCTGCCATCAGATTTTTAGTAGCAGAAGGTGTTAACCCAAGTGAAATACATTCTAGAATGTTATTACAGTATAGACAAAGTTGTATGAACTGTGCGAACGTTTACAAGTGGATAGATCGGCTCAAAAGTGGCCGAACAAAAGTGTGTGACGAGCAGCGAAGTGGACATCCAGTCGACGTTTCCGGTCCCTCCTTGGAATCGGGGATTGATGGACTTATTCGTGATAACTAAAGGATTATTGTTGAAATGATAGCGTTGGAACGTTCACAATATTATTCAGAACCGGCTTGCCAAAGAAAAAGCTTCAAGAATTGGAGATCTTGCCTCATCCCGCATACAGCCCAGACCTGGCTTCGGGTGATTTTTACCTGTTCGGACCTCTCAAAGATACCCTACATGGAATGAGGTTCACCGACAATGAAGAAGTGAAGGAAAAAGTGCACGAGTGGCTTCGAGGTCAACCGAAAGAATTCTTTGCCACAGGAATCAAGAAGCTAGCAGAAAGGTGGGAAAAGTATATTAACGTTGGGGGGATTATGTAGAAAAGTGGGTCAAATTTTGTAACAATCCAATAAACTGTTCTTGGGCTACAGCTATTTGTCTCTTTACTTATTGAATGATCCTCGTATTAGTGACCATCAATATGGCTTTCGTAAACAGAGATCAACAGGAGATCTTCTAACTTATGTAACACCTGTTTGGAACAATGCAATTGAACACTTTGGTATGTCCAAGGTGTTCGGCCGTTTTTGGCATGATGAATTGTTTTCTAAGTTACGGTCTTATGGTATGTAGGAAAAGCTTTATTTATAGCTCTTGTGTTGCCTCAGAGAACTTTCTTTACGAGTGTCAGAAGACGAATTTCTTTCTAATACCTTCACTTCCAACGCTCCATACTGTCTCGTACTCGCTTTGTCACTTAGATTATCGATCTGCTGAAAAGGACCAGGAACCAAATCTACAGCTTTGCAGATGACAGTATGCCTATTTCTTTATTTACTATGAACGCTCGAACCTCGGCTACTCATGCAAATATCCGCAGGCAGCAGAGGGTCGTTCAACTTAACAAAGACCTGGAAAAAATACTATCTTCTATCTGTCTATAAAAGCCCATTTTCTCAAAAAGTTAGCGCTGCTAAACCCGACATAGTTATGTCGAGACACTGCATTCTTCTAGAATCGCCACTCAATTTATTGGACGTTAACTGGGGAGCAAATATGTCTTGGCACAAACATGTTGCAAGCATAGCAAAGAGGGCTTCTCAAAAGCTGGGAATATTATTTGGAACTAGAAAGCGACCAACGATGAAATACTGCTCCCATGTTTGGGGCTCTGCACCCAAACATCCGCTGCATTTATTGAATTCTATTCAGAAAAGAGCTGTTCGCCTGATTAGAGACCCAAAATTCAGCAGCACTCAACATCGAAGAACGGTTTTCGACTTGAGTCTATTCTTCCTCCCAGAGTGGTGCATGCTAAGAATACACGTCGCGCTAATACTTCACATCAGTCTTTTATATGGAAAACCTCATCCCTTGAGAGTCGCTTTTTCCGCACACGCGTCGCCCTATAGCACAACAAATATAAAAAAATAAATATATCAGCCATATAACAAAAGTTCGTCATTAACGTCACTCAACTCTACGTTGCGATCAAAGCTTGCTTTTAACAATTACTTGGAAAAACTGCTGAATGTAGAACATCTCGTATTCTATAAAGTAAACGTCGCCACTGGACCCTTAAACTTGAACGTAAACTTGAAATCCTGTCATTTCAATTTCTAATGGGTAATAAAACTGGAGGATTCGCTCTTAGAAAGCGTTAATTACCCTTTCGAGGACAATTAATAAGTTATGCTTCAGCAACTTGGGACAGGTAAGCATTAGGAAGCATTGTCACGTATCCCCGAACTTAACCTTAATGTGCTCTAATTAGTTAAGAAGTCTCAGAGCGGTCGTTGCGTATTGTCAAATTGATTCTCTGGTCAAGGTTATGCCCTATCATAATAAAGCTAGTTTTCTTAGTTTAATAGTAGTTACAAATTTGATGAGTGAAAACTCTAAAAGTAAAAAAACCGGCCAAGTGCAAGTCGGACTTGCGCAATTAGTGTACCGTACGTTGATTGGTTGTTGATTTGAAATAAAAAATTTTGTTATAGAGGTTAAAATGATCAACGACTTCACAAAACACACCCCACATGAGTTTTCAATAAGGTTTGTTTCCCATCTTTGTTGAAAACTGATGACCTTGAAATTTTTGTTTTTTTTACATACCAGATAAATTATTAAAATAATGCGCTCGTCCCATTTCCCTTAAAAAGAGATCCACAAAACTACAGAGGAATATGCTTGCTGAGCAATATACTAAAACTATTTACAAAAATCATAGCTCAGAAAATAACAACGCAAATACAAATAAGTGAAGAACAGCAAACAGATCTACTATAGATGCAATATTTATATTACGCTAATTAACAGAAAAAGTTATCGAGTTCAACAAGCCGCTCCATCTTTGCTTTGTGGATTTTACCCAAGCGTTTGACAGAATTCAACTGAACGACGTACGACGTATTAAGAATACTACAAGAAAATAAAATTGATAGACGAGTGAGACATATTATAAAGAAACTAAACAAGAACAGCGAGACAAGAATTAAGACCTGCAGTGAACTAACGGAAGAAATTCGTGTATCAACCGACATTAGACAAGGGGATAGTTTAAGCCCCGTGCTATTTAACATTTTTTTTTTATGGGTCTAGCACACGTGCTGCAGGGAAGTCCCTAAAGCGCTCCAGGAGCGGCAAGTGTGCGGAAAAAAAAAAAAAGCCGATTCACGTTGTTCTTGAATCGCTGTAAACACAGCCCTGGGCAAATTATTCCAAAGGGATGATGTTCTCCATATAAAAGACTGCTTGAAAAGCGTTGTACGCGGACTAACAAGCTAAACCTCAAACGGATGTGAAGCACCAGCGCGACGTGTATTTCTAACGTGCACCGCTTTGGGAGGAATTAAGCGGGCTACATCCTTCGAACACTTTCCATGCAAATACTTGTAGAACAGACTCAAGTCGCCAACCGTTCTTCGATGGTCCAGCGAATCAAGGCCGCCGCACAGTGGGGAAAAAACGAAAAATCGTGTTTCAAAATTCTCTAGAGCCTTCAATTTTGGTTCGATTTGGACGATTTTTTTTTTAAAAATTGAAGCTTATTATATTCCGAACAAAGTTGTCGATTTTTTCAATTAAACTTTTGTTTCAAAATGGCGGACGTTGGTTTCTGATTATATAGCGACTAAGACACAGAAAACGCTTAAAGTTTCAAACCAAGTTATGCCACTGTTTAGCAATAGCAGCCACTTTTTTGCTACAACAGCAAACAATGTGGCTAGTGCAGCAAAATATTTAGCTGTCCCTATTTTAACAAAACGTTTTAGCTGTTGTAGCCATTTTCTAGCTGTGTGAGCTGTCCTTTTCTGCGTGTATCGCTGTTTTTTGTATCTACTAGAAAATTGTCTACGATACTTAAAATTTACAGCAGCAATATTCTAGCAATAACTGCATGAAAATTTAAATCCCGCAACTAAACTTGAATAACTTGAATGATCTGACTGCCACAGTCTAAATGCCACAGAGAAACTTTCTTGCTCGATTCAATTTTGGCATCCGCCATACTTGATTTGCCATTTTAAGTCAATTGTTGAAACATATTTATAATTAACAACCTTAAAGAAATTATTTATGCAAATGTTATGGATATAAAATAATAATGGTACGTTTATTCATATTTATAATACTTTTATTGTTCATGGCAGCCATTTTGGGTTCATTATTATTAATCTTGTAACTGTGATATTAGATATATTATCTGCGACATAAAAAAACATACATACACGCATTTTAGCACAACTTGGTTTGAAACTGTAAGCGTTTTCTGTGTCTCAGTCGCTATATAATCAGAAACCGCAATTTTGAAGACGTCCGCCATTTTGAAACAAAAGTTTAATTGCAAAATCGGCTCCGACAACTTTGTTTGGAATTTAATAAGCTTCAATTTAAAAAAAAAATCGTCCAAATCGAACCAAAATTGAAGGCTCTAGACAATTTTGAAACACGATTTTTTTTTTTTTTCCCCACTGTGCGCCGGTCAGTTCCGGGTCTCCAATCAGACGAACAGCTCTTCTCTAAACAGAATCCAACAAATGCAGTGTATGTTTGGAAGCGGAGCCCCAAACATGGGAGCAGAATTCCATAGTTGGTCGAATTGGAGCTTTGTAAAGAATTAACAGTTGTTGTGGAGTGTAAAGCTTTCTGGTTCAAAATAATATTCCTAACTTTTGAGAAGCTCTCCTTGCTATGCCTGCAACATGTTCATGTCAGGACATATTTGCTCCCAAACTAACGCCCAACAAATTGAGCGACGATGCTGGGGGAATGGAGTGCCCCGACATAACTATGTCGGGTTCAGCAACGTTAACTTTTTTAGAAAAAACTACCGCCTAGTTTTTGTAGCGTGTTAAATTCCACTTGGTTACTGTCACCTCAAGATAGAATTTCTTCTAGGTCTTTGTTAAGTTGAACGACCTCCTGCTGTCTGGGGATATTCGCCTGAGCAGCCGATGTCCAAGCGTTCAAAGTAAATGAAGAGATGAGACATTATTATGGACCAAGTAATAAACAGCGTTAAAAACACGAATATAGGATATAGAATGGGAAATTGCAAAATACAAATCCTGGGCTACGCTGATGATATAGTCCTAATAGCTGAAAATGAAGATGATCTACGACGATTACTATTTAAACTGAAAATAACTGCAGAAGAATACAATATGCACATCTCTATATCCAAAACACAATCAATAGTCATCTCTAAAACTCCGATCCGATGCAAATTAGAAGTTGATGGAAAGTCAATCGAGCAAGTTATGCAATTTAAATATCTTGGTGTTAGTATCTCAAGCGACAACAATACCAGTTGCGAAGTGAAGAGTCAAGCAACTAAAGCGGCAGTAATATCTGGCTGTCTCCGCGACATCATATGGAGGAATAAAAAACATGACAGTGGAAAGCAAAGTCCAAATTTATAAGACTTGTGTCAGCGCATTACTAACACATTCAGCCGAAACGAGAGCCGACACAACAAACAAATAATGAGAGCTACAGACATGAAAACCCTACGAGCCATTACTGGTCTAATCTTGCGCTACAGGGTACATAACGACAGGATCCGTGAGATATGCGTAGTACAGGATGTGGTCAGATGGACTAGATCTAGAAGAAGACACTAGAAAGACCATGTTGACAGAATGAGAGATGAAGGGTTAGCGAAGGAAATTTGAACGCAGAAACTTAACACAAGACGGCTCCCTGGAAGACCACACGAACGTTGGCACGAGAGCTGGGCGTCAACGTCATAAGAAAATGAATAATGAGGCAATGGAAAAAACAGGGTTAAACCCTAATATATGAAGAAGAAGAAAAATGTACTCGTGATAATTTTCGTTCAATTTATACCCTGTTGAGAATATTTCAGAATTTTTTTAAGGGGAAGCAGCGATTTTGGCATTTTTTAAAAAATAGTACAAAGAAAAGTGTACGCAAGTATTACATTATATATATATTTTTGAAGTCGTGTTTTCACAAACTTTCATTTGACACCCATTCGATAACCGGGTAAAAAAATTTTTTCACTTCCGACTTCATCCCCCCAAAACTAATCCTGTCTAAGTGAAAATTTAACTTTCAAAACTACACGGCTCTGATAGGGCAATTAATTTCTATATTCTATGTCAAATAGTTTCGGAGAATATCTGGTGTGACAGACGGGCAGACAGACAGACACTGAAGTGATCTTATAAGTGTTCCGTACGGAACACTAAAAATACATAAAGAATTGGCTGTTGTCCAAAAATTCTCAATCTATACCTTTAAAAAGATCCGAAGAAAACTAAAATTTATTGCGAAATAACTCATGGTTGAAAAGTCATAATTTCTTCATGATGTCAAATTAGAGTGACTCTCAGACGTTCCGCCTACAAGCTTCATCTCTAAGGAGATCTATATTTTATTTAATGATTAAAAAATTACAATCCCCTCTTTTAAAATCACATCAAATAAATTACCTGCCCTCTGTACATTAAAGAATAAAATTTAAATGTGGATAGTGCAGATAAAAAAGTGTCAGGTATGCAAAACCTCTTGATATGTAAATAAGAATAAACCTTTTTTCTGATATGGGGCTAAATTATTATTTATAATGAAATTGAAAGTTAACATAACCGACCAAGTGCAAGTCGGACTTGCTCAGTTAGTGTTCCGTACGTTGATTACTTTTAAAATAAAAATGTTTGTTATGGAGGTATAAAATGATCGATGACTTCACAAAACACACCCCAAATGAGTTTTTCAACAAAGTGTTCTTCTAATCCTTACTAAAAACTGAAGACCTCGAAATTAAAGGTAATGCACTCTTGATAATTTTCGTTCAATCTACACCCTGTGGAGAAATTCTAGAATTTTTTCAAAATTTTTTGATAAGTACTTTCGAGATAAGGACAGCAATTTTTCGCAATTTTTTAAAAATAATACAAAGAAAAGTGCACAAAAGTATTCCATTATATATATTTTTGAACTCGTCTTTTTACAAGCTTCCATTTGTTATCCCACTCGATGACCTGGTAATTTTTTTTTACTTCCTATATCACCCTCCAAAACTAACCCCTTAAATCAAAGTTTAACTTTCTAAACTGCACGGCTTTGGTGAAGCCATCAATTCCTATATTAGTGCCAAATTTCAACTTTCTATGTCAAATAGTTTCGGAAAAAATGCGGTGTGACAGACGGACAAACAGACAGACAGATAGACAGCGAAATGATCTTATAAGTGTTCCGTACGAGGCACTAAAAATATGTATTTCTTCATCTAAAAACCCTAAAACCTGAAAAAAGAAGAATCTGGGAGGGTTATTTTTTCACGAATACAGTACTTCCTGTTAGCATAGAAAGTAAATATAATAATTTACCTGCTGTTTCATAAGTATATTTCCGTCAACTTAACCGTCTGTATTTCTAAAACTTGTCCTATATTCATCTCAACATTTTTAGGTTACTGTGTAATTAGATCTCAATCACTTCTACACAGTATTTCTGTTAAAATTGGAAATAATAAAGAAATAAAAGAACTGAAATAGAAGTATATTACGATATACACGCAATCACCATTTTAGCCCCTACCTCACCCCTCTGACGCATTTTTTTTTTTTTTTTTTTTTTTTATTGGTCTAGCACACGTGCTGCAGGGAAGTCCCTAAAGCGCTCCAGGAGCGGCACGAGTGCGGAAAAAAGCGATTCACGTTGTTCTTAAATCGCTGTAAATTGTACTCGGTGGGAAACACAGCGCTGGGCAAATTATTCCAAAGGGATGACGTTCTCCATATAAAAGATTGCTTGAAAAGCGTCGTACGCGGAGTAACAAGCTGAACCTCATACGGATGCGAAGCACCAGCGCGACGTGTATTTCTAACATGCACCGCTTTGGGAGGAATTAAGCAGGCTACATTCTTCGAACACTTTCCATGAAAATACTTGTAGAACAGACTCAAGTCGCCAACCGTTTTTCGATGTTCCAGCGAATCAAGGCCGCCGGTCAATTCCGGGTCCCCCCCCTATAGAAAAATTAGTTATATTAAATATTCCAATCAAAAACCAGGAAATATTCTCATAATACTATTGAAAAGATACAATGCCTTGCCTTTCAATTTCTTACCACGTTAACAATGAAAATAAGGAAAAAAATGTAATGTTTCAATTCCTTGATTGAAAGAACGCCGAAAAAGACCTTTAACAAGATAAATACGAAGGCCCTTTTAGTCTCCTTGTTTTACTCCCTTAGCACCTTATATGTTTTATTCTAAATGATTATGCTTAAGATTTGCCAATCATCATCAAAAAACCCGGGAAAATCACTCATAAATTATTATTATATTAAAAATTTCATTTTCCATCTTTTTCACCCACCACCAAAAATAGAAGGAATTACCATATTACTATTAAAACCGTACAAAATTTATCAACTCCTACCCCTTTCCCTGCCTTCGCCTTAAGCGATATCGCTCAAAAAGTATAAGCTTCATCCCCTCATTAAGAATTATATATATATATATATATATATATATATATATATATATATATATATATATATATATATATATACAGTCAGTACAAAAATTCTCCATACACCACCTGCTTTCTATACTATTTTTCTGTTACGTTTAACTAATTAATCGGAACTATGAGAAAACATGTTTAAATTAATATTTGAAACTTAACCAACGAGGATTAGCATTAAAAATAATTACGGAACATTTTATTTAGAAGTTATATTATTGTTTTAAAAATGTAAACAAAAGTAATATCAAAAAAGTGTCCATACACTTAACAATTACTAATAATAGTTTGACGGAGTTTAAGGGAAAATAACAACTTCGTTTAAATTAATATTTAGTGGATCTGCCGTTGGCCTTGATAATCTCCTGTAACCTTTTTGTCATGCTTGCAACCAGCTTTCTAGTTTCTCTTAAATTGTCTCTCAAAATGTTCAGATAAACATGCTGATCCCATGGTACCATTATAAAATGTAAATTTCCAACCCATCCAGCGGA